>JAWZYU010000023.1:10635660-11289910 GCA_038380435.1 Ryuthela nishihirai
TTACGGGGACTATGGTTTAACGTCCCATCTGACGGACGGCATCCTTTCCAAGGTCACCAAGGCCAGAACGGGGATTAGCAGTCAAGAAAAAAAAAAGAAAAAAATGCACCAGTTTACCCTAGTAGGAATGTCTGAGTGTCTCTTACAGTCGTATACGTACTTCACCATTATTCACAATTTTCATTTCTCTCTCAAAAGAATGTTAACGATTTAATCCTGGGCATTGGCTGAGATTTTTTTTGCTAGTCTAAGTCTCTTGCTAATTGAAGTTGAAGCAGAGAAGCCATCTTTATCTACGGGATGCAGTCTCACAAATAATTTATGTACGGGAGATAAGTAGTGGGTGGAGGTAAGTTGGGTTGGGTTGTTTTACCTCTGAGCGGCACTTTTTTGCACACCATGGGCTAAATGGACAGGTCACATGGACCCCGAAGGCTCAGAGAAGGTTGGGGGAGGGGACCCATTGGAACAACTGTTGGGAGACAGATAGTAGCCTCCCGTCAAGGCCATCCAGCGTGTTCTTTAACGTGCACAGGGTATGGCTCTCCCGCACACGGGGCCACGGCTTAACGTCCCATCCGACGGACGGCGGCCTTTCCAAGCCCATCGGTGTCCCCTACTGACCGTGGGCAGGGCGGGGAATTTTGCGGAGATAAATCTCAACGCTGACCCAGCTGGGACTCGAACCTGGGAACTACAGATTACGAGCCTGGCGCGGGTGGAGGTAAGTCCAAGTAGCTGAGTGATTAAAAGGAAATAGAAATCCAGCCAAGCATTGACAAAACGTGCATGAAAGAAATTGAAGCCACTATACGGCGAAGTTGACATATTGGAGGTTTTTTGGGTTTATTTTAGCTTTGAGCGGCACTTTTTTTGCAAACAATGGGCAAATTGGCCAGTTCACAAGGAGCCTGAGGTCTCAGAAAAGGTTGGGGGGAAGGGACCCACTGGACAGCTGTTAGGAGATAGATTGTAGCCTCTCGTCAAGGCCATAGAGCGTGTTCTGTAACGTGCGCAGGGTATGACTTTCCCGATCACGGAACCACGGCTTTACGTTCCATTAGACGGACGGCGGCCTTTCCAGGCCCATCCTTTTACCTACTGACCGAGGGAAGAGCAGGCAGTTTCACGAAGATAAATCTCAACGCTGGCACAGGTGGGACTCGAACTTGGAAACTGCAGATTAAGAGCCTGGTCCCGTGGCCGAGTGGTTAGCACGCTTGGCTACTGATCTAAGGGACCTGGGTTCGAGCCCCGGTATTTAGGCAATGGATGTGTGTGTCGTTTTCCTGCTGAGGTCCTGCCATCCTCTCAGATCTCCTACTGTGGCATATAAACTGACAGGCTCCTGTCAGACCTCTGTGGCAAGCAGCTGCTTGAGGGGGTATTTATTATTATTTATTTTACACTACCAAAGAGCCACCCCAGACGGTTTTCGTGGCTCATTGGGTTGACTGACCTATCAATTTCTTTACCACTCTTTGGGGCGGGGTTGGCTCAGTCGGTAGCGCGCCAGGCTCGTAATCTGTAGTTCTCAGGTTCGAGTCCCAGCTGGGTCAGCGTTGAGATTTATCTCCGCAAAAATTCCCCGCCCTGCCCACGGTCAGTAGGGGACACCGATGGGCTTGGAAAGGCCACCGTCCGTCGGATGGGACGTTAAGCCGTGGCCCCGTGTGCTGGAGAGCCATACCCTGTGCGCCTTAAAGAACACGCTGGATGGTCTTGACGGGAGGCTACCATCTGTCTCCCAAGAGCTGTTCCAGTGGGTCCCCTCCCCCAACCTTCTCTGAGTCTTCGGGGTCCATGTGACCTGGCCATTTAGCCCATGGTGTGCAAAAAAGTACCGCTCGGAGGTAAAACAACCCAACAACCCAAAATCTTTACCACTCAATGATCTCACAGATCACAAACCATTGGCTAATTCAATTAATCAATAATTTAATCAAGTGATCTGATACTGCAACTATCACGTATCTCATATTCTCCCGAATTGCTACCATTCACGCTTTATCACTGTTGCCGATTGAACTAAGGGTTGGGTTGGGTTGTTTTACCTCTGAGCGGCACTTTTTTGCACACCATGGGCTAAATGGCCAGGTCACAAGGACCCCGAAGGCTCATAGAAGGTTGGGGGAGGGGACCCACTGGAACAGCTGTTGGGAGACAGATGGTAGCCTCCCGTCAAGGCCATCCAGCGTGTTCTTTAACGTGCACAGGGTATGGCTCTCCCGTACACGGGGCCACGGCTTAACGTCCCATCCGACGGACGGCGGCCTTTCCAAGCCCATCGGTGTCCCCTACTGACCGTGGGCAGGGCGGGGAATTTTGCGGAGATAAATCTCAACGCTGACCCAGCTGGGACTCGAACCTGGGAACTATAGATTACGAGCCTGGCGCGCTACCGACTGAGCCACCCCCGCCCCTTGAACTAAGAGTCTCTCCTGTTAATGAAACTTTTAAAGTGTGGGGAAGAAGCGGAGGGATACCTTGGAATCTGTTTTCCATTTCCTGCAAATATAAAGGTAAAATCTTTCCAACTTGGATACACACACAGCCTGAAAGAAGTGATATGGAGCCCTGGCCAGTCACAAATCTGGGGGTGAGGGTGGGGTGGGTTCTTATTCCAAATTAGTCATTCTAACATTTGTTAAGAAATTTTAAATTACGTTTTACAAACGATTTTACAATGTTTTATACAATTTACGTATTATTTCAGTTTATTTGGCATTAATAAAAAAATAAATACCCCCTCAAGCAGCTGCTTGCCACAGAGGTCTGACAGGAGCCTGTCAGTTTATATGCCATAGTAGAAGGTCTGTGAGGATGGCAGGACCTCAGCAGAAAAACAACACATATACCATCCCTTATCCGGGGCTCGAACCCAGGCCTCTAAGATCAGTAGCCAAGCGCGCTAACCACTCGGCCATAGGACGGCTATTATTTGACATACAATATGACAATGCCATGTATATTTGGGGCCTCAAAGGCCAGGAGCCTGGGCCAAATAGCCCTGACCTAGGGGGAGGGGGGAAATATTTTATATATTAATATATTAACTTTCTTTTATGCTAAAAGAATATTCCCAATACAATATTAATTCATATTACATTAATTGCTTTCCAGTCTTACGCTTACAATAAAAAAAAAAGCTTTCTTATTATAACAATCCAACTTTTTGATCTTACGAGGAGCGGGGGTGGCTCAGTCGGTAGCGCGCCAGGCTCGTAATCTGTAGTTCCCAGGTTCGAGTCCCAGCTGGGTCAGCGTTGAGATTTATCTCCGCAAAATTCCCCGCCCTGCCCACGGTCAGTAGGGGACACCGATGGGCTTGGAAAGGCCGCCGTCCGTCGGATGGGACGTTAAGCCGTGGGCCCGTGTGCGGGAGAGCCATACCTGTGCACGTTAAAGAACACGCTGGATGGCCTTAACGGGAGGCTACCATCTGTCTCCCAAGAGCTGTTCCAGTGGGTCCCCTCCCCCAACCTTCTCTGAGCCTTCGGGGTCCATGTGGCCTGGCCATTTAGCCCATGGTGTGCAAAAAAGTGCCGCTCAGAGGTAAAACAACCCAACCCATGATATTATGATATTTCTTACTTCGAGAACTAGAATTTTTTTATGGCCTGTTAGTAGTCACTAAAAAATTGAAGAGCATTAGTTTTTTTAAACCTGACTTTCAGTTTATTCCCTAAGATTGATTTTTAGTTATATAAATGAATTTAGGAATAAAACTGACATTGGTATGAGAAGAAAACTTCATTTGTATGAGAAGAAAACTATGGGGGAATTTGGAATTGCTTAATTAGTTTCTGTAGTTGTTCGCAAAAATAACTGATACTCTTCTTTGTCATGTGCTTATTTTGGGGTTAACCTCTGAGCAGCACTCTTTTCCAACAGGCCAGGAGCCAGATCCGGCCCTGTTTCCATACAATGGACTAAAGCCCAGTCACAAGGACCCCAAGAGCTAAGAGAAGGTTACGTAAAGGGAAACCAATTGGCCAGAAGGAAACTTCCCGTTAAATCTTTTAGTTTTTTCTTAAACGTGCACAGGGTATGACTCTCCTACATACCGTGCGGACGGACGGCGGCCTTTCCAAGAACAATGGGGTCCTCTTTCTCATCGAGGGCAGGATGGGGATTAGCGGAGGTAAATTTCAGCGTTGCCGCAGGTGAGACTCGAACCTGCAAACTGCAGATTACAATTTTGGCGCACTACCGAATGGACCAACTTCTCAGGAATAAAGCATCCCATTTGACTTTACGTCAGTATGATAACAATAAAAAAAAACTGTCGTTTACGTCAATGAAAAAATAAAAAGTCACCACTATTTTTACTAGGTTAATTTTAATAAAGGTACTATGCGTGACAAACTTTTTTCCCTTCCTCGCTATTGAAAATAAAAATGTTCGTAACAATCGCCACCAACTCGTCGTTGTTGTTCCTACTCCACATAAGTCAGCAGCGAGGATTGTCAGCGAAGGCGTCATCTCTCATTCGCTGCTTCTTTCTCTGCTTCTGCGTTTTGCCTCGCTATTGAATAAATCAGCATTAAACGACGATGAAAGTTTAATGCGACTCCACGAAACAGTAACGCCATCGTGTTTATAGGTATGTTTCTTCTGATGGAAAGAAAAGAAGAAGAGAGAGAAGAAAAAAAAAAAACGTGGGGTGGAGAGAAGAAAGAGCCTCTCTGTCCACACACTCCTTCTCCAAAACGCACGCACAAATATCGATTCCTTTGGATACTTTTCTGCGGAGTGAAGTTAGAGCGCGAGCTCAGCAATTGGCAGCCAATCAGCGCTGCCCTGCCGTTGCCACCACACGTCATACATTACACGGCCATCCACTTGCTAATGTTTTCTAATTACTTCGCTGCAGTGTTGGAAGGAGGGAACGAATGGAGGGTGGGGGGGGAGACGACAGTCGCACTGGTCGCGCTGCTGTGTTTTTTATTACGGCTGCGTTTTTTCTTTTTCTTTTGACATCCTCAGTTTTAACTTCTACCCACATATACGTTTCAGAGGATTTTTACCTTGTTTTTTTGTTGTCAATAGAAATCCCTTTCAACCCTAAACTTGTTCAAGCATCGAATCACAGCAGAGACCTACTTATACTTCCCGTTCTGAAGGATTTTTTCCCTACATTGGGTTTTCGAATCAATCGAAATCGCATTTTAAACACAAACGCATTCAGGCAAAGAATCTGAATAGAAAAATATTTTATATTCCCCATCAAAGGAATTTCTCTCCCATTTTTTTTTTTTTGCACCCTTTCCCCCAGGGAAAAAGGAGGGGGGGGGGAAGAGTGGAAATCCTTCTTTTAATCTCAGATGTGTTAAGCAAAAATTCCCAAGAGAGAGGGAGACTACCTTACACTTCTCATTGAGAGGGATATTTCTTCATTTTGTTTGCTTCTGTCATCTAAATCCCTTTTGCAACTTTAAATTTGATTAATGAATCCCATTGGAGATTCTACAATGATGATGATTCTCACAGAAATGAGTATAGGCTCGAGTTATCATCGAGCCTGAGTCCGAATTGTTCGTTGATTGCTGAGTCCGAGCTCAGTTAGGGCGGAGTTGGCTCAGTCGGTAGCGCGACAGTAATCTGCATTTCCCAGGTTCGAGACCCACCTGGTCCAGGGTTGAGATTTATCTCCGCAAAACTCCCCGTCCTCGGTCAGTAGGGGACACCGATGAGCTTGGAAAGGCCGCCGTCCATCGTGTTCGGTGTCTTAGCCAAGTATGATACAGGAAGCTATTGCTTTAAGCCAGGCATGTGCATCCATTCGATTTCGAACGCCCAGATGCTCGCGGAGCTGTTCAAAAAGATCACCGATGCATCCTTTATTAGTGCTCGGAATCGTGCTCACGATCATAGCTCAAAATTTTGCCCACTGTTCTCGATGGCTATATATCTAGCGCCAAAATATTAAGAATTTCTTACAACCTGTATAAATAGCAACTAATAATTTATATTATTTATTAAACTAGTTCACATTCCCCATTTCTCTAGTGATATTTAAAACCAAAAACTTTTAAAACTTTCTAAATTATATAGCAAATGACATACCCCGATAGCAAAATTTAGTTTGATAAAATTTCATTACGATCGACTTTCATGAGATTTTCCTCCCTCTTCTTGTTGGGGGGAGAGAAGAAGGGGGCATAATTCGAAGTAGCTCATGATATCCTTCAATGACTTCCGTTTGGATATAATTCATTTAGTTCGATAATGTTTAGGTATCTCCTATTTCGTGAGCGACAAAGTTTTGAGGACCAAAACCCTACGTTGCGCTAAGTTGGGTTGTTTTACCTCTGAGCGGCACTTTTTTGCACACCATGGGCTAAATGGCCAGGTCACATGGACCCCGAAGGCTCAGAGAAGATTGGGGGAGGAGACCCACTGGAACAGCTGTTGGGAGACAGATGGTAGCCTCCCGTCAAGGCCATCCAGCGTGTTCTTTAACGTGCACAGAGTATGGCTCTCCCACACACGGGGCCACGGCTTAACGTCCCATCCGACGGACGGCGACCTTTCCAAGCCCATTGGTGTCCCCTACTGACCGTAGGCAGGGCGGGGAATTTTGCGGAGATAAATCTCAACGCTGACCCAGCTGGGACTCGAACATGGGAACTACAGATTACGAGCCTGGCGCGCTACCGACTGAGCCACCCCCCGGCCTAGGAAACAGGGAGAGGGAGATGGATGATTTCTTTTTTTTTTTAAGAGAGCAAAAGTGACCAGATTGATAACATTAGATCCAAATTCCCCTTAAAAGCTGGGGTTGGTTCAGTCGGTTGCATGCTAGACTCGTAATCAGTATTTTCCAGGTTCGAATCCCACCTGGGCCAGAGTTGCGATTTATCTCCGCAAAACCCCCACCCTGCCCTGGGTCAGCAAGAGGCAACGATAGGCTTGGACAGGCCACTGCCTACGGTATGAGGCATCAAACCACGGCTCCGTGTGCAGGAAAGCCGTACCCTGTGCACGTTGATAGGAGGTTACCACCTGACTCTTAACATCTGTCCAATGGGTCCACTTTCTCAAACCTTCTATGAACCCTCGTTATCTTTGTAGCCTAGCCATTTAGCCCATTGTGTGCAAAAAATGTTGCTCAGAGGTAAAACAACCCAACTTTTGCTGAATCCCTTGGGGCCTTGTGACCTGACCGTTTAGCCCACTGAATGCAAAAGAGTGCTTTTCAGACACAACATAACCCAACTTTGCTCTCAGTGACAGAAGCCACCATTAGTTTTGGAAAGGCCGTTATAGTTAAGATGGGACGTCCCGTTGGAATCTCAGCTGGGTCAGCGTTGAGATTTATCTCCGCAAAACTCCCCGCCCTGTCCACAGACTTGGATCACGATGGGCTTGGAAAGAGGCCGCCATTGGATGGGACGTTAAAGCCGTGGTTTCTTGTTAGGGATAGCCATACCCTGTGCACGTTAAAGAACACGCTGGATGGCCTTGACGGGAGGCTATTATCTGTCTCTCAACAGCTGTTCCAGTGGGTCTTTGTGACCTGGCCACTTAGCCCACTGTATGCAGAAAAAAGTGCCGCTCAGAGGTAAAACAACCCGACCCATGACCTTTGAATGTCATATGGTATTTTCGTTTCGTCGCTAACAACTATTAAGCTAGACCTTTATGTTTTGTCCTTACCTCTTCTCCCCCCCCCCCATTTCCGCTTCCACCACACACTAAAATGTCTTTCAAAACTGTCCTCCTTAGCATCCTTACAACTTGCTACAGAAGAAAAAGACAGGAGAAAAAAGGAACTGAGCCAGACAGGTAATCAACCTTAAACCGCTCACGTTTCTTGACTCCTCTAAACTTTTCAAATGAGTCACAAAAGCACTAATCACTTTCCTCGGCTCTGTCCAATGGTCTTTGCGAAAGAGCTCGCTCCCTGACGTCACGGGCCGGCAAGGGCTCACGTGGATCCGCGCTCTAGTAGCTCCGAGCATTGTGACGTCACAAAGGCGCGCTTGCTCCTGCTGGCAGACCACGTGACTGCCATTTAAAACGCTCCAGCAATAACGTTCACCGTTAGCCAGCTTAATTCAGCGCGTAAATGTCCTAGCCGCAATCGATTTTTAAAATCGCTGCGCATAAAAAAACATAAAGTGAAAGACGGCGAAAAAAATGAAATGAAGAGGGTAAGAAAAAGGAAGAAGAGGAGGTTAAAAAAAAAACACTGGCATCCTTCCAAATTTGTCAGTCGACTTTCTGAGGACGACGAAGATGATGATCTCCGATATTCAGGAAGAAGGGCAGTTTTAGAGGAGCAGTCTCTTGAGTAGCTAAAGACTGGAGAGTTGCTTCCATCACCAGATGAAAATGGTTAATTACTACACTGGAGGTTTGAGCATGGGAGGAAGAAATGCGTAATACACTCTCTCTAAGTTAAGGGAATTAAGAGTTTCCGCTCTTTTAGAAAGAACAAAAGGACAGAGAATGAAAAGGCAGCAATTAGAGAAATTACAAGTATATAAACAAGCAAATTTCTTTGCCGGTAGTTTTTTTTTATTTTTTTTTTTTGCATGAATATTTTCTCAAACAGTAGAAATGTCGAGGATCAGAAAATATAAATGATAACGAAGATTAAAGATATTTTTCAGATGTGTAACCCTGCTAGCTTTCTTCTAACGGAAGTCGGAGAGTTTGAGTTTTAAACGCGAGTCTTAAAGTATCACGATTAATGCGAAACAAACAATATTTTTTTTCTAAAAATATTACTAATGTTGGGGAACATAAAGAATAAATCTCTGTCGGTTATTTCCCTAGACACTCAATTTTAAAAGGAAACAGAAGGGACTTTATTTTAAAATCTGCTATACGGTAAAATGCCATCCAAATAGTCGAGAGCTGTTTTCGTGGTATATTTATTTGCCTATTTTAATGCAAATGAATATACATACATGATAAAGCTTTGATTTGTGCTGAATCATTATTAAAAAGAAATTCATTCTTCCGATGAGTCCCGTGGAATCCACGAGAATTAGATCTTGTAAGAAAATCGACCTCTTATATAACTGCCATGCGATCGTTGCTACAGAAATTCGTGACAGAACAGAATTCTTGAGTCTCTTAGAAATATGATAATGAGAAGGGGAATTTTCCTAATGTAGTTGGCATTTCTCATTGTTCTAATACATGTACTGAAATATGAATAAAAAGAGCATAAAATATTGCATTAATGAAGACGCAAAATTAAATCTCTCAGACTTATGATACAATGGGAGAAAAATGATTTGTGAACCAAATGCCAGTGAAATTATTTTCTGGTGTGGGGGTTTGGTCTGAACTAGACCTGGGCAAACTTTTCAGCTGAAGGGCCGGCAGCTGAGAAAACTGAAATGGAATGGCGAACCCCATGGAAAACCGAAATGGAATGGTGGGCCGCATGGAAAAATGAAATGGAAAACTGATATAGAATGATGGATTGCATATATGGAATGGGGGCCAATGGAAAACTGAAATGGAATGGGGACCAATGGAAAACTGAAATGGAATGGGGACCAATGGAAAACTGAAATGGAATGGGGACCAATGGAAAACTGAAATGGAATGGGGACCAATGGAAAACTGAAATGGAATGTGGACCAATGGAAAACTGAAATGGAATGGGGACCAATGGAAAACTGAAATAGAATGGCGGGCCGATGGAAAACAGAAAAGGAAGGGTGGACCGCCAATGCAATATATTATCAATAACGCATGCATAACCAACGCAAAAAAAAGATCCAAAGTGGATCGGGCAAAAAAAAGATCTAAAATGACGTCACAATGCTCGTAGCTACTAGAGCGCGGATCCACGTGAGCCCTTGCCGGCCGTGACGCAGGGAGCGAGCTCTTTCGCATCATCCTCATCCTCAAGCAGCCATGGGCTACGGAGGTCCAACCAGACTGTGCAATTTAGTTTTCCAAGTATATCTGTCCTGAGCTACATCTGCTGCATCCGGCCACTGCACATCAATTCTAACACGGTCCTGTTTGACATTGTCTGCCCACAGCATCCTAGGTCTCAAACAATATAATTTTATTATAAATAATTAATGTGAATTTGTTTCCCCGAAGTTGGACTTCTTGCCCTCTACAAGTTTATTTTCTTTTTTACAAATTTATTTGTCATTAGTAGTACAGGTAATTTGCCTAGGCTTGCTCTCAACTCTTTTGCTTGAACCCTCTATAAAACCAAGACCTGTTACAATGGATTCCATCTTATTAATAACTTGCAGAGAAATATTTTTGGATAGTTACAAGACTTCAGGAAAATTTTCAGAGTTGGTTTAACAACAATTGTTAAACATCCAGGTCGCAAGAGCCCCCAAAGTCTCAGAGAAAGTCGGCAAGACAATTGACAGACGACTTTCCAGTGCAAAGAACACTCTGGATAACCTGACAAGGGCTTCCATTTGTCGTCTAATAACTATCCAGCAAAATTGGACAACTTGTAGGGGAAAAAATAGAAGCCTCCCTTTCAGTTATCCAGCGTGTTATTTAACGTGCGCAAGGTGTAGCTCTCCTGCACACAGAGCCACGGGTTAACGTTGTATCTGATGGAAAACGATGCTTCCAAGCACCGTAGAGCAGAATGCGCATTAGTAGAGAAAATTCTCAGTGTACGCACAACTGAAACTGACACCTGGACATCAGATTATAAGTCTATCGTACTACTGAGTCCCCACAAAACTTGTTTGGTTTAATCAGTTCCTTGATATAAAAAGAAAACTGAGTTTATTTTATAATATATATATGTAAAATATTACCAGTATATAAATAAAAATAATAATAATCCTTCAAGCAGCTGAAACCACACATGTCTGACAGGAGACAGTCAGTTGTTTACGGTATAGTAGAAGGTCTGTAAGGATGGCGAGACAGCAGAAAAACAGCACATCCACGTTTTACCCGTGATTCCGAGGCCGAGGCCGAGTTTTACCCGTTAGCCGAGGTTCCTTTGATTAGTAACCCAACACGCTAACCACTCGACCACGGGAAGACTATTAGGTAATGAATAAACACACACTATAATGCAATATATTTAATATAAAACTATAAAGACAACAGCAAAATTCATTTACAATATTTAATTAGTAATGTTTTTTCGTACAAAAAACAATTATCATTTGAATGCCACTATTTCTATATCTAGAAACAAAAACAGTTTTTCATATATTAACCTCAACCAATCGCCATTATTCGATTAACGATTAACCAAGTGATTACTGCAATGAAAGTCCTGACGAATCATTAGCCAAAGCGTGCAATCAGTTCAGCTAATAACTCATACTTTAATCGATAAAGAGAACCTCTTTCTAGATGATATTAATAATCGATAAATCACAACTGGTCGTTAACCAATGCAGCAGATTGTCTACCTAACCCCGTGCCACCTATTATTGGCTGAGCAATATTAAAAGGATGAGTTGTTCGCGATTATAAGAAGAGAAAGTGGTCATCGTTACGCACTCTGAGCAATGATGCACAATAAAAACATTGATGGTAGATTAAGGGTTATTTCCTTGCCCATTTACTTTTGAATAAGAGAAATAGGTTGAGGATTGGCTGAGTCGGTAAAAATTTAGTAACGTGACGTTACCATGTTCGAGGTTCTTACTGTGCCTGAGTTGAGATTTTCACCTTTCGTTTAAGCCCCTCTCCGTCCTCGGTGAGAGGGTAGGGTGGGTTGCTTTTCCTCTGAACGGCAAAATGGACTAAATGGCCAGGTCACAAGGACCGCGAATGCTCAGAGAAGGTTGTGGCAAGGGACCCAATGAACAGCGGTTAGGAAACAGATGGTAGTCTTCGTCATGGCCATCCAACGTGTTCTTTAACATGAACAAGTATGACTCTCCTCCCCTTCCAGGGTCCACGGCTTAACGTTCCATGCGACGACGGCGGCCTTTCCAAACCCATCGGTTTCCCTTACTGACCGAGGACTGGGCGGGGTTTTAGCGTAGATAAAACTCAGCGCTGGCAGATGGGACTCGAATCTGGGAACTACGATATATACAGATTACGAGACTGGCACGCAACCGACTGAGTTAATCAGCAGAGTGAGGGGGGGGGGGAAGGGTTGAATGTTATTAGTGCGGGAATGAATACTAAAGATCCTGCCTACTGTGTGTCACAAGTGACTCGTAGTAAAGTAGTTCGATTCCATTTACTAGTGAGATTACTAGTTCCAAGGCTGATATTTCTGGACATTGTGTCACACAATGTAAACATAATTAAACATGACAGGACCAAGCAACAGTGACTCGTTTAGCATTAAACGTTTCATAGAAAATAAATAAATAAATAAATACTTCCTCAAGCAGCTGCATGCTACAGAGGTCTGACAGGAGCATGTCAGTTTATTTGCCGTAGTAGAAAATCTGAGAGGATCATTAGCGTTTGGCTAATGATCCTCAAAGATCTTCTATTTGTGCAGGAGAAAAACAATAACTTCTATTTGTGCAGGAGGAAAACAACACAAACATCCATGCCTTATCCGTGGCTCGAAACCAGGTCCCTTTGAGTTCCGAGAGTAGCCAAGCAGATTAACTACTCGGCTGTAGGAAAAGGTAAGTGAAAATCGCCGAAGCACAAAGTGTAAGAAAAATACGAGTCTCCAGTTTTTAAAGGCTATAAAAGAAAAGCATTACAGATAAATTTCATCCCACAGTCGCCGAGGTCGAAAATAAGCTTTCGTTTCACACAGAAAAAATCCACATCATCTAAACAAATGACAACAAAAAGTGATTTTTTTTTTCTGTTTTCCTCTTATAAAAATCAGCGGATGCTAGCAATTTATACGTATCGAAAACAATTTTTAAACAAAAGCTTGCTATTGCTCTTGGGATCTTTTTACAAATCGAAAGGTGGTATTAATCTTGGATTTGTGCGTTAATAAACATTTCTGTTATAAGTCTCACTAAATTAAAAGCAAACAAATGTTTTTCGTAAATTCGGATGCAATTTTTATTGCAGAGATGTTCCTCTCTTATTTTCTTTTAATCAAACATGCTCAAAGCCAAAATATTACTCCCAGGTATTCAGAAAACGTTTACAAGACGACAAGGATTAACTCAGCTTCACACATAAGCTTACGTGGCCAAAATATTGTAATTGCTTACCTTTCATCAAGTTTTTTGATTTTTTTCGGGATTCAATTTTTAAATACAAAATACCCGTTTTCTTAGAAACTAGAAAAGATAAAAAGAATTCAATTTTTCTGGAACAGTTTTCCTCTTCACATAAATGAAAAAACAAAAAAGGAGGATTTATTAGCAAAATAAAATGAACTAAGAGAATTTTTTTATTTTAAAATAGTTGACGAAAATAATGCAAATTTTTCTTTTCTCTTGTGATCACTTGTGAGTAAGTGAAAGTATTATTAATATTAATAATATGAAGTCATTGTTTTAATATGAATATTATTATAAACCAGGGAAAAGTTGATAGTTTTTTTTCAAGCCCATCTGAGAGTCACTTTTCACCCCCCAAGGGATTAAAGTAGGTTGGAGAAGGATATCACTGAACAGCTACTGGAAGACAAATGAAACTTCACATTAAATAATTTTATTAATCTAATAACATATTTGTTATTTGGATCCGAATGAACAACTTTCCCCAAAACGAAATAAAAAATAATGGAAATGGAAAACAGTAAACAAATAAAATATATTATTAATTGTGAATTAATTGATTCTCTCATATACGAAACAATTTTCGAAAAAGTATATTATTTAACAGTTTTATATTTATTGAAATTAGTTCTACAGTTGGCGTTCTTATATGAAAAGGTTGTTGTGGACATCGAGCATATTCTTTAATGTATACAGTTTTGCTCTCTTGCATACGGAGCAGCGGCTTAACATCTCATCCGGCAGATGGCAGCCTCTCCAAGCCCAACGATGTCACTTTTCTCGTGGTGACATCATTGGGCATGGAGTTGGAACACGTGGGTGATGGTGGTGGGGGCTTAGCTTATAGTGCGTCAGGCTCGTAATCTGTAGTTCCCAGGTTCGAGTCCCAGCTGTGGCGGCGTTGTGTTTTATCTCCAGTAGCCCCCGTGGCAGAGTGGTTAGCGCGCTGGGCTACTGATCTAAGGTACCTGGGTTTGAGCCCCGGGTAAGGCATGGCTGTCTGTGTCGTTTTTCTGCTGAGGGCATGCCATCCTCTCAGACCTTCTGCTATGGCATATAAACTGACAGGCTCCTGTCAGACCTCTGTGGCAGGCAGCTGCTTGAGGGGGTATTTATTTTTTTTATTATTATTCCCCTACACACTGCGCCATCGGTTAATAAAAGGGACACTGATGGACTTGGAAAAGCCGCCATCCATCGAATGGGCGATTAAGCTGCGGCTCCTGTGGAAGAGAACCCTGTGTGCGTTCAAGGACACGCTGGATGGCCTTGACACGGAGTCTGTCATCTGTCTCTGTCTCCTAACATCTCCCAGTGGGGCCCCTTTCCTCAACCTTCTCCGAGCCTTTGGCATCTTTATGCCCTAACTATTTAGCACCTAGTGTGCAAAAAAAAGTGCCACTCAGAGGTAAAATAACAGAACCAACCCCTTTCTCATAAAGAGCGACTGAGAGTTAGCAGAGAAATCTTAATGCAGACACAGTAGATACAGGGTTACAGTATAAATTTAGACTATAATGCTACCTAACCATAATGGCAATAAATCCTTAGCACGGCTCAAAATTCGAAAAGTTCCCGTATTCCAAATAAGAATTAACTGACAGAACTAGATAACATTAGAGTAATGTAGATCATTTCGACAGGTAACTTATCCGCTGCTTTGCATCTTTAATGTCAGTTTCCTTTAAGGCCTCAATCAGCACACGTAAGTGACTTGTGGTGCCATCCATCAGATGTAGTACTGTCCCGTATAGTGGAACGTCGGATGGCATCATTCAATCATACTCGAGCATGCACAGCTGAACTCGAAATGGAAATATCTGATTACGTGTATGGGAACATTGGATTACGAATCTCAGGCTGTACTGACTGATCAACCTGTCTCAGAAGAGCAAGGAAAATAAAGAACCAGCATGAATGTATATTTAGAGTTCGAGAAGAAGGCGACAATGATGGGTACAGATGAATATACATTAATTTCTGCAAGTGCGGAGGTACTATCATTTTAAATATTCATTATACCTTAAATTCATCTTTGACTGATCTCCGTTATGTCTAAAATTCACCTTTGGGTATAAATGTGCGAATTTCGAATAGTAACACGTGTAAAACTTTAATATTTCATTTTTAATATCATATGCTACGATCCTCCAAGTGCTTACTGAGCAACAAATGTTCCACGGAACATTTGTTCGTTGTGGACTATTGTCCTAAAACAGAAATTGGGTACAGAAGAGTGAAGTAATAGTAGTAATGCTAGATACATGGCGCACCCGGAAGTGACGTCATAGACCGGAAGTGCCGACCCCCCTCAGGTGTCCCTCTGGGGAGGGCTTAATTTTTGGGAGGGCTTAATTTTCTTGATGTCGTCGGTGTTCCGACCGGAAATGTCTCCCCCGCCAGCGTGGGCGACACTTCCGGTCGGCCATTACTCAAAAAATAACCCCTCCCTAGGACGGCACGCACGAGGGAGGAAGCCAAAAATTAAGCCCTCCCCAGAGGCCTTTTTGTGTTGACACTGACGACATCAAGAAAATTATGCCCTCCCAAAAATTAAGCCCTCCCGAGGAGGGACACTGGAGGGGGTCAGCACTTCCGGTCTATGACGTCACTTCCGGGTGTGCCATATCTCTAGCATTACTACTAGTAATCAAAGAAATAGTTCAAGTAATGAGAAAATAAATATTAAACAGAAGCTGATGTAGAGGTACAGAGCCGGATCTAGGGGAGGAAGGGTGGCAGGGGGTCTTGACCCTTCCCCGAGAATGCTGCTAAGGGTAATAGCGGCAAAAATTACTAAAATTATGAATTTTTTCATGCATTTTTTTTAAGAAATATTTTAAAGCTCTCTAACACGGAGGCGTGGCCGAGTGGTTGGCGCGCTTGGCTACTGATCAGAGGGTAACTGCTGATAACATGTCATGTAATCGACCCCTGAAAAATTGTTGGATATTCATATTAGTGGATATCTCAACGATATAATTAATGGATATCTTGTTTGGGTACCGGTAGAATATTTGATATGTTATCGGTTATTCTACTTGTCGGATGAAGAAAGTATTATTTTTAAAGCTGTTGTTATGGAAATGATAGATCGAATCGAGATCAACTGAGTATAGACTAGCAATGGCCATCTTCTACCTACTTGAGGACCAAACATACAATCCTTGCAGCGATCGAGGGTTACAACATTAATAAATGTACACTAGCAATCTATAATCATAAAAGGAAATTAGTATAATAATTTAATTAAGTAAAGGATAAATAAAAACATGATGAAATAAATTAATAAATTGTAAAATCTCATAAAATAATTAACTAAATTATTTAATAACTCAATTTTAATCATTAGTAAAGTGGGAAAGATCCACGAAAAACACTAGGAATAGCTGAAAAACAATAGGAATAATTTTATTAAATATAAGAGTACAAAAGAAAAGTAAAATATAAAACGGTATTTGATTAACCTTTCCTGAAGTTGAAGTTATTTTGCATAGATTTAGAGATGACCGTTGGTCAAGGGATTTCTTTCTGAGGATTTAATCGTTTTCAATGCAGAAAAGCGGAGAAACTGTTTCCATCGAAAACAAATAGCGGCTTTTACCAGTTAGTTATGAATTCAATGAGCAGGTATTTTTCACTGATTGCTTGTCCTTGAAAAAAAAATCCTGTATTAGAAAGTTATTTTTCGAGACTGCAGGAAAGGATGTTGAACAATCATCAGTTACCCATCACCAGGTTAGACCATATAATGACTTATGTGATGCATGTGTTTCGAGTAGTTATACATACTTCAATTTCCATGATAAATATAAATTATAACTAAAACTATAGATAAAAGCTTCAGTTTACTTTTCTGGTTAAAATCGTGGGCACTGGAGCTTCGTAGTCTCGAAACAAAAATAAAAAGTTAATTAGGCGAATAAAATTAATTATTGTTAAAGTTGGATTGTTTTACCTCTGAGCTGCACTTTTTTGCACACCATGGGCTGAATGGCCAGGTCACATGGACCCCGAAGGCTCAGAGAAGGTTGGGGGAGGGGACCCACTGGAACAGCTGTTGGGAGACAGATGGTAGCCTCCCGTCAAGGCCATCCAGCGTGTTCTTTAACGTGCACAGGGTATGGCTCTCCCGCACACGAATCACGGCTTAACGTCCCATCCGACGGACGGCGGCCTTTCCAAGCCCATCGGTGTCCCCTACTGACCGTGGGCAGGGCGGGGAATTTTGCGGAGATAAATC
Organism: Ryuthela nishihirai; assembly: GCA_038380435.1. Lineage (NCBI taxonomy): Eukaryota > Metazoa > Arthropoda > Arachnida > Araneae > Heptathelidae > Ryuthela > Ryuthela nishihirai. Next base: position 10,653,040 of record JAWZYU010000023.1, read on the forward strand.
TCAACGCTGACCCAGCTGGGAGTCGAACCTGGGAACTACAGATTACGAGCCTGGCGCGCTACCGACTGAGCTACCCCCGCCCCAATTATTGTTAAACATATTGAACTTTAATCAGTTACAAAGGTTAAACACTAAGAAACTATTCGTGTAGAAATGGTGTACAACGTTTGTGGTTATAAATGTACTAATATTCATTCATTAAAAAAAAAGTTGTGTGGTCTTAGGGTTGGGTTGTTTTATCTGTGAGCGGCACTTTTTTGCACACCATGGGCTAAATGGCCAGGTCACATGGACCCCGAAGGCTCAGAGAAGGTTGGGGGAGGGGACCCGCTAGAACAGCTGTTGGGAGACAGATGGTAGCCTCCCGTCAAGGCCATCCAGCGTGTTCTTTAACGTGCACAGGGTATGGCTCTCCCGCACACGGAGCCACGGCTTAACGTCCCATCCGACGGACGGCGGCCTTTCCAAGCCCATCGGTGTCCCCTACTGACCGTGGGCAGGGCGGGGAATTTGGCGGAGATAAATCTCAACGCTGACCCAGCTGGGACTCGAACCTGGGAAGTACAGATTACGAGCCTGGCGCGCTACCGACTGAGCCACCCCCGCCCCAGATGTGTGGCCTTAGATTGAGGGTATTAAAATTCAATAAAAATCTTTTCGTGAAGGAATTGTTCCGTTTGGGTAGAGTAGTTCATCCTCGATTTCTGCTATTAGCAGCAATAACTGTTATTTCAATGAACAGGATAAGAAGAGTAAAATTGGCAGCTTACTATTCCACTCATTTAAAAAAAAATAAACAGAAAAGTAATGAATCATATTTGGCTAAAAAAAACTGATAGCTATTTAAAAATTCTTTTTTTTAGCCAAACAATTTATATTTCAATTTCTTATTATTACCATTACCTGTATTTTAATAATTATATTAATTAATTAATTTTTAACTTTGTATATCAAACCACTAAAGTTTTATATTATTAACTCATTAGTAATTAAAGCAAAGACTGTTGGTAATCTGATGAGGAGAGAGAGCCGAAAAGATTCAAACAATGACGACAGATGACCATTCGAGCCATAAGATGTGGCAAATGGGCAACAGACAAGTAGGTGGACTAGTGAAGTCGTCCGAGCTGATTATTTATGCGCTTGCTCACTTAACAAATCACGCCAGAAGCACTGCATGGCGGGACAAGGGAGACGGTGCCGGGGTGGGGGCAGGGGGTGAAAAGGGGCGGAATGGAAGAGGAGGAGGAGGCTGTGGGTGCTTGCTGCTGCTCTGAGTCCCTCTCCTCCCAGATGGCTTTGTTTACCGAGGGAGGAGAACACATGGGCTTAGCCACTCCACGCTTGGCTCACTCTTGGGCATTTCCTACATAGCTTGGGGCAAATGTAATCACTCACAAATGATGCATGTGCCAATGACAGGCAGCTTAGAGTTTATTGGGCTTAAGTCTGCGCTTTGCCTTTCCTGCTCTCCTTGTGACATTTGTTCGCTTCGTGTCCGATTGACTGCCAGCAAGTCTCTCTATTGCGTCCGTAAGATGTGGGTTATTTGGAGGTGTTCAAAATTTCAAACTTCATTTTAGGAACACAAAACGAGAAGAATTTTAGTTGATGTTCGTAAAATATTTATGCACAATTTATAGTGCAGCGGAATCAACACGAGCTATCTCTGTCACTGTGATATCACTGGGACAGAGATAATTTCAAATTGGCAAAATATTACATCTGGTTATCTGTATTTTGTTACTTTTGGTGAATTGAATGTCAGGTCCTACGGACCCCAAGAAGCGTTGTTGAGAGAGCTGAGAAGACGGTATGAGAACAGCATCTAGGAGTAAAGAAGGGTCCTATGTGGTGCTACCTCCTGAATGGTTTGAATAATAATAATCAGAGGGGAAAAATAGTAGACATATATATCATATATTTCTCAAAAATCTGTTTTATGAAAACCACTAAAATGGATTAAAATATTTTTTATTTAGCAAAAATAATTAAATTATAATAATAAAAATAATTACTCAATTAAACCAATGGCTTAAAGAATACATTCAACGCCTAATTGTGTGTATTGATCTTGAAAGAATTCTTGTCAAATACAACCGTTTACATTTTTCCTAATCTGTAAAAAGTCATTTGATATCAACTTAATAAAAGACGGCAGTGATATTTACTGATATCAAAGTAAGAAATCAGTTTTAAAGAAATTTTATTCCTTAATTATTAGACTGGTTACTATAAGTTGGTCGAAAGATCATTGTTAGTTTTGTTCTAAGAATTAATTTTAGTTCATTTTCCGAATTCCACACGCACTTTCGCATAAAGTATTTAGTTATTCAAAGTGAAAACAACCTACGCAAGCAGTTCGACAGTTCGCATGCAAGCAAACACAAAAATATGAAATGTCGAAAGGCCCAGCAAAATCCGACTCCCCTTTCACTCCGCGAAATATTTTCCTTTGCTAGTCGTCCGGAAATCTGGAAACTGGTGAGTTAGTATGGCAAAGGACAGTCACGAACATCTCTTACGATCATTTTAAAGAGAAATTTCAACAATTTGCTTCTACTACAGTTCTGTCCCCGGAAATTGTAGTTCCGATTCTCGGACAACAGACAACTTGGGAATTCCCCTGCATCTTGATGAGAATGGAAATCCTGATATTCTTCTAAAAGCACTGGTTTCCAAACTTGCTATAATGGTACCCCTCACACCAGCAAAGATTTAATTGCAGCCCCCCCCACCCTCCACCACCCGATGTATGTGCAGTGTCAAGGAGTGTCAATTGTCAAGTCGTGGCTGATAGCCAAAGCAACTCCAAATGCATGTGATAATGCTGCCAACTATCAAGAACTACCGGCTACTATTTGTGACGTTGAATTTGAAATTATGCAAGGGATGAGATGACTGACGAAAGCTTTTAACTGAAAGGAGCGATCGTGTAGCTCTGTGGGTTGTGTCTCGAAAAGCAATTTATGAAACTAAGCAATCAGTCTTTGATAGTTTCATAAATATAATTAAATTGTTTTTAGTAATAAAGTATCACAGGAAAATGTAACAAGAAGCACTTGAAGAACAAAATAGTAGACAAGAAACACTCGAAAGAATTAGCTTGCGGAGAAAAAAATTGGGTTTGTCCAATCCCACTCAGAGCAAAAATATATAATTTTTTTTATTCAGTTAATTGTTTGCAGAATATTCATTTTCAGAATGTTCATTGCTTCCAGAATATTCATTTGTTTCCAGAAATACCTTTTCATCATAAAATGTTCCTGGGAAATATCGCATCCCCTTAGCCAATTAGTTGCCCACCGCACTTTGGAAATAACTAGTCTAGAAGATCAATAAGTCATGACTTATACAGACCCCTGTGTGCATTAAAGCCATACCTGTGCATTAAAAACACAACGGATAGCTTGATGGAACGCTCTCATCTGATTCTCTTGTTTACCAGTGTGTCTCTTTTCTTCAACAGTCGATTATAAACGCAAATATCGTGAGTAAGCTTAAAGTCAGTATGGAGTGCTAATAGGCTCATCATCAGGAATTCTCAGCCATGAAGAAATATAACTGAATCTTGGTGTTTTGTGATCTGACGAGTTTTGAATTTTAGTCTTTGTGACTTGGCCAGTTCTGAGTTTTAGGGTCCATGTGACATGAAGTAATCTGAACTTTTAATTAAGTTCTTGTGACCTGGTATGATATGAGCTTTGGATTCTTGTGACCTGGCCTATTCAGAACCTTTGAGTGACTTAACCTATTCTGAGTCTTGGGGCTCTTGTGACCTGGTATATTCATATCAAGCAAATTATGGGAAGATTTTTTTTTTCTCTAAAATATACGAAAGGAAAAAACCAGTCTCATATTTGACACAAAACAGTTATTCCCAACGGTAAAGGTTGTAATCCTAATAAATGGTGTTGTAATGAGAAGTGTGGCCGCCATGTCCTGTTAAGAGAAACATAGACTTTAGTGGTTTCACATCATTTTTGCGAAACCATTTCTTTAATTTCTTTCATTTTGGACTAATCTCTCTCGTGGTGATCAATTTAGCAGCGGAGCAAGTTCCGTTAAGAAGAGCAGCACAATTTTTATTTCATCAGGGAAGAAACCAGAGAAACCAAAGAAGATTAATTGAACTATCTCTTTCGGTTTGGGGCATACCTAAATCCTTCTCTAGATATCGATCTGAGAGTTTGTGGTAAAAATAAACACACTCCACAGAAGTCTCTTCGGATTACAAAAGAATACAATCCGTATAAGTTGCCTGGGATCCGTATAAGTTGCTCCATCACATGATAATCCACAAAACAATGTTTTAACCGAGTCAGCGAATTTTTGGGAAGAAATAAATTGTTTGGACTTGTTAAACGAAATAACTAATTTTTAAGTAAATAATAAGCAAAAGTCCTCGTGCAGTTTGACTTATACAGAACCTTACGAAATGATTAGGGTGGGCTGTTTTACCTCTGAGCGGCACTTTTTGCACACAAAGAGCTATATGGTCAGTCAAAAAGATCCTGAGGGTTCAGAGAAGGTTGGAGGGAGAGGACACACTGGACAGCTGTTGGGAGACTCTCATCAAGGCCATCCAACGTGTTCTTTAACGTGCACAGGGTATCTCTCCCGCACAAGGTCCCACGGTTTAACGTCACATCCGACGGACGGCAGCCTTTCCAAGCCCACCGGTTTCTCCACTGACCGAAGGCAAGGCGGGAAGTTATGCGGAGATAAATCTCCACACTGGCCCACTGGGACTCGAACATGGGAACTGGTGATTGCGAGACTGGTGCGCTGCCGACTGAGTCACTCCGCCCCACGAAATGATTATAGAAAATTCCATGTTGTTAATGGAAAGCAAAATTAAAAACTCCATACCTTGCATAAAAAAATATTTTTATGGTAAATAGACTGGAGGCAAAGATTAAAACAGTCTGTCTAACTCTTGAATTTCTGCAATACGCCTCCATTTTTTTAACAAGTTACGGTAATTGCATTTTAAACACAAATATTTGCCGTGGCTTTTTAAATACACACAATGCTTAATATTTTTTGCTCACAACCTGTAACTGATGAGGTGTAGTCTCACAAGCGAAAGTTTCAAAGGTAAGAATTAATTTCTAAAACTGATCGAAAAACAAGTAATAATTGCTGTTATAGAGTTTGTTAAAATTACTGTTTGTTTAATAATCCTTTCAATTTTTGTTAATTTTGAAGAAATATTATACGAAGCAGTGACACTATTCTTAAATATTCAGGTTGCTATAACTCTTTTAGAATAACTATAAAAGTTTACGATTTAGTAGACTTTAGTTCTGTAATTTACTTTCAATCACCAACCCTAAAAAATAAATTTTTTAGATATTGATATTGAAATTCTAGACATTTGTGGGATTTTGTCTCTTTGAGTCGAGTGACAAAAGTATTCAGTGGCATTAATGGATCAAGTAAATGTGTATGATGCACAATATAATACCGAATCAATCACCAAGCTTAATATGGGGCGGTGGTGGCTCAGTCGGTAGCGCGCCAGGCTCGTAATCTGTAGTTCCCAGGTTCGAGTCCCAGCTGGGTCAGCGTTGAGATTTATCTCCGCAAAATTCCCCGCCCTGCCCACGGTCAGTAGGGGACACCGATGGGCTTGGAAAGGCCGCCGTCCGTCGGATGGGACGTTAAGCCGTGTGCGGGAGAGCCGTACCCTGTGCACATTAAAGAACACGCTGGTTGGCCTTGACGGGAGGCTACCATCTGTCTCCCAACAGCTGTTCCAGTGGGTCCCCTCCCCCAACCTTCTCTGAGCCTTCGGGGTCCATGTGACCTGGCCATTTAGCCCATGGTGTGCAAAAAAGTGCCGTTCAGAGGTAAAACAACCCAACCCAAGCTTAATGTTTAGTTGGATTACGGAATTTTTTAACCTGCTGATAAATCATTCATTTCATAAGATAGCCCAATATTGTAAAAACGTGGAACACTCGAAAATCAATGAACATATAACAATGAAAGATGCATTTAAATATCTCTGCTTATTCAGAATTTAGAATTAATAAATTTATTACGATTTTTACTAAGAACTAAATTATTAAAATATATTAATCAGCAAGCCAAATTCATCGTCCAATTTAAAATGTACTTTCGCATCAAGAATACCGGGACAGAAAAGATTATTTACATCCAAAAATCCCAGACAGGTGAAAAGTAGAATAAATAAATATATTAATCAAGATTCGAGTCGACCCTTCAAGAGCTACTGAAGAATAAATAAACAAGTAAGAAACACCGAAAGATGAAATAGAATCAGGCGCATTTGTTTGGTCAATGAAATGACAATTTCAAATCAATTCGATATCAGCTATTTTCTTTTTGTGTGGTGAGAAGAGCGTTTCTGTTAAGAGAACTATGTACTTTTAAAGCAGATTTATTGATTCCGGTTGTCGCGAAACGTTGATAATTTGGTTTAGTTTGGAATAGCTCTTCTCCGTAGGTGCTCGTTCGGTGCCACTGTGCATCGACAACTTCGTGCTTTTCGACTAAACGGAATAGTTTTTGACTGCAATCGGGATGGCATCGTGTCATTAATGCTTGAATGCTATCTTAAACTTTGATTTTGAGCAGTTGCACATGAAATAACAGAGAGGTGGCGCTATTCTATTTAATTCACAAAATAATTAAAATTATAAAATTTCTACGTAATGCGCTAGATTCGTAATCTGTAGTTCCCAGATTCGAGTCCCACTTGGGCCATAGTTTGGATTTATCTTTATTAAACCACCTACATTGCCCTCCACCAGAAAGAGGAAACAGATGGGTTTCAAAACGCCGCGGCCCTCTGATGGGGCGTAATGTCGTGATCCCGTGTGAACGTTAAACAACACGCTGGGTGGCTTTGACGGAGGCGACCATCCTTCTCTGAGCCCTTGGGTCTTGGTGATCTGCCCATGTAGCCCATTGTGCGCTAAATAGTTCGAGTCTGGAGTGCTACTGATTGAATAACCCCTGCACTGAACTTTATATGTATTTTTTTGGCAAAGAATTTATTATTTCAAAGGAGAACCTCCACGAAAAAGATTTGAGAAATTTTCAGGACAAAATGAAACTCCAAAAAAAAACAGCAAGAATAGAAATCTCGGAAAACTGATCGTCGACATGAAATTCTTCTGCCTCATGTCTTTTGCCAGTAAGCGATTGCAATTGGTCAAACAAGAGCTTATGTAACTTTCGTGTCCAATCAATAATCAAAAACAAAGATTTAAAACTTTGATATTGGGTTGTTGGGTTGTTTTACCTCTGAGCGGCACTTTTTTTGCACAAAATGGGCTAAATGGCCAGGTCACAAGGACCCCGATGGCTCAGAGAAGGTTGGGGGAGGGGACCCACTGAACAAGCTGTTGGGAGACAGATGGTAGCCTCCCGTCAAGGCCATCCAGCGTGTTCTTTAACGTGCACAGGGCATGGCTCTCCCGCACACGGGGCCACGGCTTAACGTTCCATCCGACGGACGGCGGCCTTTCCAAGCCCATCGGTGTCCCCTACTGACCGTGGGCAGGTTGGGGAATTTTGCGGAGATAAATCTCAACGCTGATCCAGCTGGGACTCGAACCTGTTAACTACAGATTACGAGCCTGGCGCGCTACCGACTGAGCCACCCCCGCCCCATGATATTGGGTCGTTCTTAAAATACGTAAAACTATTTCAGCCATATTTTAACACACTTTGTGCAATACAGTAATTTACCTGCCCCCACTTCTTCCGTGTTGTATGTTTTAAAAAGAAACCATCATGTTATAACTCTTTTTGCAGACTTGTAATTTTGGGAACATTATAATCAGCATAGCAAGTGAGTGTAGTGGTAGTGGTAGTGAATTAATATAAATGATCACATAATAAATTAACTGATTTTTTTTTTCACTCAGGAAACAGAAAAAAAAAGTTACTAATTGTAAAAATAAGATTAACATTTTAGCGTTATGTACATCCGCTTCGAATCTCCCTTCCCTATGTAACATGACAACATGACATAACACATTCAATACCCACCCACACTCGCCGATGTGTTGTTATGTAATTTATGAGCGACTCCTCAATCTCTGGAGTTTTACAGAGAAGCCATCGTCAAACAAACCTTGGTGGCTTCCTGACGGAAATTGATTTTACTTTCCGATATGAACTATGGAAAAAGTTTTCTGTGAAATCGATTTCGGGTGTTTTCAATAAGGAGTACATTTCGAGGAGGGGGGATGGGGTCTTTATTTCGAAAAGGGGCGGGGGTGGCTCAGTCGTTAGCGTGCCAGTCTCGTAATGTGCAATACCCAGATTCGCGTCTCAACTGTGTCTGAGTCGAGATTTGTCTACGTTACCCTGCTTTTGATTAGAAAGGGGATATCGATGGTCTTGGAAAGGTCACCGTCCATCGAATGGAAAGTTAAGCCATCGCCCGTGAGCGGGAGTGCACGTGGCCACGGCTCTGCGCGCGTTAAAAAACACTTCATCTGTCTCCTAACAGCTGTTTAGTGAGTCCCCTCACCGCAACTTTCTTTGATCCTTGGGGTCCTTGTGACCTAAACATTTAGTCCATTGTGTACAGAAAAAGTGTCGTAAAAGGTGAAATAATCGTACCCAACCTTGGATTAGGTGGATTGGTGATTTCTTCCTCTAGCATCTGAATGGTTCAAACTATTGAGGTGCAGTTTCATATTTAAACATATTTCTATTCAAACTAGTGGTCTTGCTAGACTTTAAGAAGCAATAATTAGGAATATTTCTCAGGAAGAGATTTTTCTAAAAATGACTCTAATGATTTTCATCAAATTTAATCCTTTATCTATAATAATAAAAGGACGCGTGTGTAATTATGATCCCTTGGTTTTAAACCAATTTAAGCGTCCAAAGATTATGGTGTTTGACAACTGCATGGTTTCCATTTAGTTGTGCTTTTATAGAAAATTTGTTTTGCCCATGTGGCCCTTTTGCGGTTTATCTGTTTTAATTTTTGTTATTGCCTATCAGGCATTACATTAGACTTCGAGATATAAGCCCTAAGCTTGGAGCTCATAAAATTAATTAAAGATATCATATATTAGATGTGTCTGTCTGTGCGTTTGTATGTGGCAGCCATTACTCATCGAAAAATCGTGATAGATGCTTCAAACTGTCAGAGAGTGTTTCTGGTTGTCGTCCGAGTTGCAGCGCGCCGAATTTCAAGTCGAAATTCCAAAAGAGAGACTTGCTATGCGCAAAAATATTTGCCATGCTGTTCCCTACGGGAAATGGTTGGGTTGGGTTGTTTTACCTCTGAGCGGCACTTTTTTGCACACCATGGGCTAAATGGCCAGGTCACATGGACCCCGAAGACTCAGAGAAGGTTGGGGGAGGGGACCCACTGGAACAGCTGTTGGGAGACAGATGGTAGCCTCCCGTCAAGGCCATCCAGCGTGTTCTTTAACGTGCACAGGGTATGGCTTTCCCGCACTCGGGATCACGGCTTAACGTCCCATCCGACGTGCGGCGGCCTTTCCAAGCCCATCGGTGTCCCCTACTGACAGTGGGCAGGGCGGGGAATTTTTGCGGAGATAAATCTCAACGCTGACCCAGCTGGGACTCGAACCTGGGAACTACAGATTACGAGCCTGGCGCGCTACCGACTGAGCCACCCCCGCCCCTACGGGAAATGGTAATAGTTGCCAAATCCATCATTGCTATTTAGTGTGAAGAGTCATTGATTAGAGTGATTAGAGTCATAACAACGTATGAATCTGCTATCGTTGCTAGATCCCTCCTAACCTTCCCAAATTCATAATCATATTAATGCGTCCCATTGCAGGTAGGGAATAGATTTTTAACTCAACACGAGGTCACACAGAGGAACCCGTGTAAGAAATTTGGAACCGTTCTGTCGAGTAATACGGGAACCACAGGGTATCAAAATGTGCCGAGTATCACGGGAACCACAAGGTATCAAAATGTGCCGAGTATCACGGGAACCACAAGGTATCAAAATGTGCCGAGTATCAAGGGAACCACAGGGTATCAAGATGTGCCGAGTATCACTGGAACCACAGGGTATCAAAATGTGCCGGAACCATAGTGGTATCAAAATATGTCGAAATGGAAATAAAAATCTTGATAGTTTGTGAAATAACGAAGCCTGATGACACTAACGTCAGCAACGCAGGGCAATCCTTCGTGCTGAATCCGTGTGCTAAGGAGTTGTTGGTGGTGGTGTGTGAGGTATATTCAAAAACTAACCTTTAGTGAAGTGAAGGTCAGAATATGCAGATTAAAAGTGAGACCCGGGAAGCGCAGAGTAGAGTGCCTTAAGTTAGTAACAAACATAGTTCAAAGCACACTTATACAGGCCACGTCTCCATATGAGGACAATATATCAAAGAATAACTCAGTAGTTTTCGGCCTTTTTCAGATTCGACCCATTATCTATCTCCAAGACTATCGCAACCCTAATATCTGTCTCTTAGGTATATCTGTCTCATGTATCCTCGATATTTTAGTATTTGTCTCTGAGACCATCGCTGTCCCAATAATTGCATTTGAGACCATCGTAATCCTAATAGTTGTCTTTTGAGACCGCGCTCCTAATATCTATCTCTGAGAACATCACAACCATACTATTTGTCTCGGAGATCATCGCAACCCTAATATCTGTCGCTGAAATCATCGCAATCCTAATATTAGTCTCTGAGAGTATTGGAAACTTATTATCTGTTTCTCAGACCGTCGCGTTTCCAATAACTATATCTGAGACTATCACAATCCTAATATTGTCACTGAGATCGTCGCGACCTCACTATCTGTCTCTGAGACCATCGCATTCCCAATAGTTGTGTTTGAGACCATCGTCCCCTCAGCATCTGCCTCAGCACCATCGCCACCTCAGCATGTCTCTGAGACTATCGCCACCTCAGCTTCTGACTCTAAGCACCATCGGCACTTCAGCATCTGCCTCTGAGCATCATCGCCACCTCAGCATCTACTTCTGAGCACCATCGCCCCCTCAGCATCTGCCTCAGCACCATCGCCACCTCAGCATCTGTCTCTGAGACTATCGCCACCTCAGCTTCTGACTCTAAGCACCATCGCTACCTCAGCATCTGCCTCTGAGCATCATGGCCACCTCAGCATCTACCTCTGATCATCATCGCCACCTCAGCATCTGCCTCTGAGACCATCGCCATCCTAATAATTTTGTTTGCGACCGTCGCGCTGTCAATATCTATCTCTGAGACCATCACGTGATTTCTATAAATTTCGAATAAAGCTGCAGAATACACCTTTAATTTGCCTCATTAAAAAAAATCAAGCTAATATTTTCACTTTGTCGTCTAGTTATAGAACTTCAACTTTTTGTTTATAGACATAATTTAAAAATTACATTTTAATTGGATAAGGTATCGAGGGATCTCATTTTTAAAATCTTTAATAGCGCCCTCTAACGCTGCAGTACTTTTAATGAAATGCAAAACTTTCAATGAATAATGCCAAAGATTGATAGAAATTTTAAATCTTAGTGCTAGATTGTTGGTCAAGAGATTTGAATTGATTTTTCTCATTTCTTACCAGGGGAGGTCGAAGAACGCAACTGTTTTTGTTTTAAGAGATCAATAAAAAATTATGTGTTTTATGTGTACTACTAACATATTAGCCGTCCCGTGGCCGAGTGGTTAGCGCGCTTGGCTACTGATCTAAGGGACCTGGGTTCGAGCCCCGGATAAGGCATGGATGTGTGTGTTGTTTTTCTGCTGAGGTCCTGCCATCCTCACAGACCTTCTACTATGGCATATAAACTGACAGGCTCCTGTCAGACCTCTGTGGCAAGCAGCTGCTTGAGGGGGTATTTATTTTTTTTTATTAATAACGTCCCATGGCCGAGTGGTTAGCGCGCTTGGCTACTGATCTAAGGGACCTGGGTTCGAACCCCGGGTAAGGCATGGATGTATGTGTTGCTTTTCTGCTGAGGTCCTGCCATCCTCTCAGACCTTCTACTATGGCATATAAACTGACAGGCTCCTGTCAGACCTCTGTGGCAAGCAGCTGCTTGAGGGGGTATTTATTTTTAGCATATAATCCTGTGGCCGAACGGTTAGCGTGATTTGCTACTGAGTAAAGGTACCAGGGTAAGTGGAATATTGTGCTATTGGTGTTTTTTTCTGTTCAGGTCATACCATCCTCACAGATTTTTTACTATGGGTTGGGTTGTTTTACCTCTGAGCGGCACTTTTTTGCACACCATGAGCTAAATGGCCAGGTCACATGGACCCCGAAGGCTCAGAGAAGGTTGAGGGAGGGGACCCACTGGAACAGCTGTTGGGAGACAGATGGTAGCCTCCCGTCAAGGCCATCCAGCGTGTTCTTTAACGTGCACAGGGTATGGCTCTCCCGCACACGGGACCACGGCTTAACGTCCAATCCGACGGACGGCGGCCTTTCCAAGCCCATCGGTGTCCCCTACTGACCGTGGGCAGGGCGGGGAATTTTGCGGAGATAAATCTCAACGCTGACCCAGCTGGGACTCGAACCTGGGAACTACATGTTACGAGCCTGGCGCGCTACCGACTGAGCCACCCCCGCCCCATTTTTTTTTTACTATGGCGTATAAACTGTCAGACTTCTGTGGCAAGTAGTTGCTTGAGAGGATTTTTTTTATTCATTAGTTCGAATTTCTGTTGTTAGCGTGCATGAAAGGCGTAAAATGAGGAACTGCATTCTCTTTGAAAATAAGCACTTCATATTCTCGAGAGGGGATGTGTTATTCTTCTCTAGCTATATATACAGTACTTTGCGAATTAGTTGGGACAAGCATCATGAAGTTGCATAAGGAGACAGGGTCCGTGGACACGTCCCGTAAAGAACATTGTGGAAGAAAAAGAAAAATCACCCCTAGAGATGGTAGTCTAATTCGAAGAATTAGTATCATAGAGCCGAAGAAGACCAGTGGAGAAATCAAAAGGGAGATTGCGTCTCATGGGGTTAATATAGATGCTTCCACCGTACGTCGTCGCCTTCTGGAGTGTGGCCGCCGGGCTCGATGCCCCTCCAAAAAGCAGCTTTTGACACCCACTATGAAGCAAAAAAGGCTATCCTGGGCAAAGAAACATCGAGACTGGACTGTAGAGAATTGGGAAAAAGTGATATTTTCCGACGAAACCTACTTTGAGGTGCATTGTTACAGGTCAAATTTCGTCCGCCGCTCGTCTGGAGAACCTCTTCGATCCGGCCACATCCAGCAATCCCCCAAACACCCACCCAAGGTCATGTTTTGGGGATGTTTCACAGCTTCCTTGCAACAGATGCTTCACCCCATTGAAGGAATGATCAGCAAAAAGTACATAGGCGTTCTGGAGGCGAAAATGGTCCCAACACTGCAGAAGCTGTTTCCTAACGGCGATGGGCTATTTCAACAGAATCTGGCTCCTTGCCACAATTCTAAGCTTGCTAAGAGCTTCTTTACCCAGCAACATTTGAAGTGATTGGAGTGGCCAGGAAATTCACCCGATCTAAACCCCATTGAAAATTTGTGGGCCATTATTAAAGCGCGCATATCTAAGACGAAAACCAAAATGATAGAAACTGTCATGAAAGTGTGGTACCACGATCCTGAAGTGAAGGAGATGTATGGAAAGCTAGTGGCATCAATGGTTCAGAGGGTATAAGAAGTAATTAAAGCTAAGGGGGGTCACATTCGCTATTAACTACACTATTAAACAAATAAATATTTTAGTTGTGTCTTTGTTACTGGATTTTCCTATTGTCCCAACTAATTTGCACAGTATTGTATGCCTGCCCTATGATCTGAACCACGGCTTAAAGTCATATCGAAGAATGGAAATTTTTCTAGTCCTACCAATCTCTCATTTCACATCGAGGGAGAGGAAATCTCCAAGGCCAGAGGAAGATTATATAAGAGCAGAGCTGTCTTTAATATCTTTGTAGCGAGAGTTTGGTGTCATTGTTTGAACAACTGGTTGGGATGAGAAGGTCGCGTGACGCTCCTTCGCTATGATTCGTGGATGGAGAGCGAAGGAATCTCGACTTCTCAACTAGTACATACATGGTTAGATTTTTTTTACATTGTGGATCTCGAAAAAATATCCGTTTAATAAGTATCTTTAATTTCTCTGCTTTTGTTCAATGCCTGCCTTGGCCCGTTATGCACAGGTGGCCCTGATACAGGTTGATTAACTGTTTTATCCACCAGTTCTTTTCTTCAATATTTGCTAAAAAATTTTCAAATATTAAAAAAAAAATGCTTTAAAGAGGATAAATGGTCATGAAGAAGTAGAAGACTCTGAGAGGAGAAATTTATTGCACGATTGGACCGATCGGGAGCTACCAGATTTTCTCTGTGGGGGTCACTGACCCATGAATTTGTTTTGGGGATGGAATGAATCAATGATCACGCGAATAAAGTTTGAAGGCAATTTTTCAGCGTCGATTCTCGTACATCAAATAACGATTATGACGAAAACTAGTTTTTCCCATATAACGTAAATCAGCCGCATCCCTGACCTAATGATCAAACTTTCGAGAATTCATATTATAAAAAAACAGGGTAGATATCTCCCTCTTTCCCTTATAGGTATGTCCTCCGAATTAAGTGTTTCGTCAAGATCCTACAACACATCGTTTAACGTGAGAATAGAAGAGAAAATCTTCCGCGAAAACCTTTTCCTTCACTGGGGACATGCCTGATCCCATCTTAGCCAATGACAAAGCCTCACTGATCAGAGTATAGAGGACCCTAGTGGCGACCACCGAACCCCAAGCGACGTGGAAAGAAATGAGACGAATCCCCATCCACAAACAATGTCCAGCTGGGGCGTGCTCCGACTGTTTACAGACGGCTTGGGCCGATCCACTTTGTACGTTGCCCATCGAAACAACGCCGTCGAAAGGGGGTGAGGTGGTGATGGCTCTCGCTTTCTCTGTCACGTGATATCAAAAGAAGAGAGCTCAAGAGAGGAGAGCAACCGTTGTCTGCAGCTGCGCACAAAGGGAGTGGTGACCGTTGCGTCATCACCAGTGGCGTCCTCCTATTTGTTTGGTGAGCAGATGATCGCGATCTGTCATCGAGTCACGGGCCATGTTAAGAACGTGACCATAAAAGCCCCTTTCATCTGATGACGTCATCTATAGACCTCATTGAAAAACGCCTCGTCACAATCTTTTTCTAACCCTTTTCGCAAACGGGGAGATTCCTACCTAAGGCTGATTAGGTCAAAGACCTCGGAGGTTTAAGTTCAATCAACTGCCAAATTCTGTAGGGTTGTTATTAGTTTTGCTTGATTTTGCAATGTTGTTATTAGCATCGCCTTTTCAAACTTGTCCATAGCTCTCTAAGTTCGCGATTTTTTTTCCTTCCTAATTCGAAGCTTATGATTATTAAATTCTCTTCAGGCAAACTACCTGTCAAAGAGGTCTGACAGTTTCACTGACAGGATGGTAGCTTTTTTTTCTTAGTGTTATATTTTTAGTGTTATATATTTAGTGTAATGTTTTCTCAATACGAATCTAACTTCGAAGTCCTGTAATTTATGAATTAAGCATTCAATAGGAAAATGTGACTGAAGAAATTAAAGATCATATTCAAATATATTCAAATCTCGATTTCCAATAATTCTCTTTCAGTATTTAAAAAGTTATGGAAATTAGAGTATTTGACAACAGAGCTAAAGTATACAAAGCTAGAGTATTTTAAAACTTCAATAATAATTATTATTTCAAACCATTTAATAAAACAAATATACGTTTAGACGTTCGCGTAACGATTATTTCAGTATTAGAGAATTATGAAGCAATTTTTATAAAACAATTTTATTTATTGTTCAACATTCCAGATTCCATTGCTCTTTAAATACTGGACGAATATTATTGAAAATCCGAGATTTAAATAAATTGCAAATAATGATAATTATAATATAACATGGAAATTTTCTAAAATTTTGGTAGGGCAGTGTAATTAGATTCCATTGATTCTGTAGTATTTGGATTAGCTTTCTAATATTGTAATACGTGTACTAGAACTTTTTCTTAAGGTTGCAATTAAAAAAAAAATCGAGATTTTTTCTTTAGGCAATTACTTGCCTCTAAGGTCACTGATGCGCTTCCTTCTTTATTAGCGTTGCAGATATCTAGGACTGTAACTAGGTTTCTTAGTTTGTAATTAGTTTTTTCTAAATATATATGTATTTAGTTCTAATATATAGTATGATTGTGGATTTAAAAGTATATTAACAATTTTCCTCTCCTACATTTGGTGTAGAGGTTTTATAGGAATCTGTCAATCATAGCTTTCTTTGTTCTTTCCTGTTATAGTTTTAAAATATTCCCTCTCAAACAGCACTTTTCATGAGAGGGATCACACAAAGCATCCTACATCACACCAGGCCTGACACTACAATAATCAACTAATTATTAAATCCAATTCAATTAAACTCCTATTATTTTAAATTCAACCGGTAGCTATTATTTTTTAAAACTCCGGTAATCAATTTTAAAATATTCATATTATATTATCGCAATTAGCTAAGTTTACAATTATCTCCCTTGATTTTCCGTAGTTGTGATAAAAAGTATTTTAAAACAATATTCCTCCGGAAGTCTACTTACCATGGAAGCTAACAGGAGGCTGTTATGTTATAACTTTTTTTTTATAATTGCAATTAAATTTTCTCTATTTTGTGGAGTTATAATTAGCTACTCTTAAATATTATATTACTTAAAATTTCTATAATTGCAAAGTTTCTTAGGTTGATAAAAATCTAGGTAGTTTTCTTTATTTTTTTTAAGGGATGTAATTAATTTTTCTTAATTTTATAGAATTTAACAATTAGGACTGTTGTTTAAATGGACGTCTGGTAATGAGGTCCTATCATATATATAAAGTTGCTTTTCTACATGCAGTTACAATTCCTTTTAAATTCCAATCACAACAATAAGTATATGTGATTTAAAAAGCTACGTTTACTTGAGGCTCAAAATAGATCAGTTATGGCCTTTTGATTTTTCTGATTATTTTAACGAAATGATTTTCAATTTTGGGCCATGGAGTAATTCTGATTGATCGGATATGTAATTCTTTAAACAAAATTGAAAGATGTCATTATGTCAGAAAATGGGAGAGGAGTAGAAACTGAGAGTCTCTGAGACTGATGTTGGAGTCGCGTTAAGGAAGTCTTAGACACAGATATTGGAGTCACGAAGGTCTCAGAGAGAGATATATTGGGCCATGAGGGCTGAGAAATAGATATTAGAGCATACATGTCCGATATATTTTGGGGTCCAAAGGTCTCAGATATAGAGATATTGGGGTCCCAAAGGTCTCAGATATAGAGATATTGGAGCCCCAAATGTCTCAGATATAGAGATGCCGTGGTCTCAAAGGTCTGAAATATAGAGATGTTTGGTTCCAAGGGTCTGAAATATAGAGATATTGGGTCCCAAAGGTCTTAGAAACAATACGAATTTCTATGGAAATGATATTGAGGTCCTAAGGGTCTCAAAAATGGATATTGTGGTCGAGAAGGCCTCAGCAACTGATATTCGAAGCCAACGACTTAACCCCTTCGTTGTTCGCAGCAAATTTCTGCGATTCATATTTTGCATTTTTTGCTTCTGCTATTATTATTTATTGGTTTTATTTTATTAAATATCATTCAAAATTTTAGATTTGAAATTTTATTACTGAATTTAATCATTTTGATTTAATAACTAAAAATATTGAAATTTATCTACCGCTAGAAAAATAAATAATATTACTATAAATTTAGCGAAGCAACCTTTCACTCTCAACAGACTCAATTGTTCGGAAATACGTAATGAAATGAAAGGCATATTCAAGGAATAATCGACAATTTTTAAAAACAGCTGTCTCAGGTGTTCATCCATATCTAACTGGTACGGCTCCTACTCAAAATGCTCAAGGATTTTCGGTCGAATCTACATCAACCAACTTTTAACAGAAGAATAATAATATCGAAATATCGGTCAACATGAACCTCACTGAAATGGTGCATGCTGAAAGATAGCATGAGTTCTTAAAATAGTCCGTATTTTTCACTGTGCAATTATTTACGCTTTAGATTTTTCGTGTTGCCAAATCTTCGACCACATTGAATAGTCGGAGTTGCACCCTAGAAACCTCACATTGCAAGACTTGTAGGCTCTATTATTATCGATATAAAATGAGCACTATAAAGGGAAGATCTAGCAGATTTCGCGTCCAAAGGCAACTTGATTATTTTGCGTCCTATTGACAGTTTTTTAAACCTCACAAACCTATATGTAAATTTTTATTAGAGGATGCTTCAATCGCTTTTGTATTGGCAAGACCCTGGTCTTTATTATCCAACGTAAACGCAACAGAGACTAGATGTCTGATTGGGCTTTTTCATAGGTCTTTTTCAGTCCAAAGGCGACTGAAATTTCATCAGGCTTACTCTGACGCGAAACTAACATTAATCTTTCTGGAGCACGAAAAGATATTTAACAATTCTTGAGGCCTACACAACAACATATTTTATTAAAGTCTTTAAAGAAGGGATTCCTTTTTTTGTTTCTTCCAAAACAACCTTTCTCTGTCTAGCGCTACTTATCTTTTACATATTCACCCATCCGGGTGTAAATCAGATTTCGACGTGCCTAAGCCAAGTCCCGATATCGTGGCCAAGCAGTAGACCTCGGAGACTGTATGATGATTGAGATATTAGTTAATATGGGACTAACTGAGAAGTGTCTTAAGCAATAACTTTAATCAAGTGTAGAAAATTTATTTTCTACTAACTATATAAGAACCTTAAAGCTTTTTCTCTTTTTAAGTAAAAATTAACTACCATTAATAAAATAATTCTTTTTTATTGAAATGCTTTAATTTATTAGCTTTTAGAAAACCACTACATTATGTATTAGACTTCTTTGGCAAACTTCAGTAGGTATTTATGAAGAGGTAAATACTTACTCAAGTTGGTATTATGAGGAGATAATAACAACTTGAGGGGGTATTTATTTGTTAAGTGGTTTACTTGTTATATGATTTTACTTATGCCAACTGGGCTTATTCTCAGATGGAGATGGTAATGGGTAATGTCACTACCATATGCGTCACATGTCCATACGTGATCTAAGATGTTTTTAATTTGGGTTTAGCAGGTAGCCAACAAAACTGCCAATTTTCCTTCAGGCTGATTATTCTGTTAATGATTTTAATGGATCGTTAGTCCTGTGGATGTAAATCTGAGGTACCTGGGTTCGAGGACCAGGTAAGGCATAGGTGTTCGTGTTGTTTTTCTGCTGCGGTCCCACCATCCTCACAGACCTTCTACTATGACGTATAAACTGACAAGCTCTTGTCAGATCTCTGGGGCAAGCAGCTGCTTGAGGGGTATTTGTTTTTAAAATTTAATAAGGTATACTTCCCGAGTGGTTAGCGTTCTTGGCTACTGATGAAAGGGATCTGGATTCAAGCCCCTGGTAAGGCATGGATGTTTGTGCTATCTTTCCCGCATCCATCACAGACCTTCTACTATGGCGTATATATCTTACAGGCTCCTGTCAGACCTCTGTGGCAAGCAGCTGCTTGAGGAGGTATTTATTTATTTCATTTTTTTTAACATAGGCTGCTTTACCTCTGGGAAATGCTGATGCGCACAAAATGGTCATAAGGATTTCAAAGGCTACGTAGGAGATTAAGTGGACTCTTGCTTGGTGACAGATGGAGTGTTTCGTCAAATCCATCCAGCATGTTCTTAGGCGTGAACAAAGCAAGACTTTCTATACACGGAACCACGGCTTAACATTCCACCCGACGAACAGCTGCTTTTCCAAGCTCTTCGGTGTCCCCTTTCTCATCGATGGCAGAGCAAGGGTTAAAGAACATATCAACAAGGGCACAATAGGGAGATGAACTTGGGAACAGCAGGATATAATGCGTGGTGTGTTATCCACTGAGATAAGCGCTGAGCCTCGGTTAATAAGAGACGTTGCCTTATCGAATGAAGGTATTGCGATTTATCGGATTTGTGCTGGCTTAATTTAAAAAATGAACCGAAAGAGATATCCTTTTAATTTTAATCCTGAAAAGGGTTATTACGTAATTCTGGGTTGGGTTTTTTGTGTTGTTTTACCTCTGAGCGGCACTTTTTTGCTCACCATGGGCTAAATGGCCAGGTCACATGGACCCCGAAGGCTCAGAGAAGGTTGGGGGAGGGGACACACTGGAACAGCTGTTGGGAGACAGATGGTAGCCTCCCGTCAAGGCCATCCAGCGTGTTCTTTAACGTGCACAGGGTTTGTCTCTTCCGCACACGGGGCCATGGCTTAACGTCCCATCCGACGGACGGCGGCCTTTCCAAGCCCATCGGTGTCCCCTACTGACCGTGGGCAGGGCGGGGAATTTTGCGGAGATAAATCTCAACGCTGACCCAGCTGGGACTCGAACCTGGGAACTAGAGATTACGAGCCTGGCGCGCTACCGACTGAGCCACCCCCGCCCCACGTAATTCTGAATATATTAAGATCTTTATAAGAATTTTAAATATCCTCGATATATTTCCTTATCAACAAATATCTACATATCTTATTTTTCCCACAGTATGATCAGATCTGCACAGTTAGAAGAAACTTTGCAGTAGACTACGGCAGAATAAACAATCAAAAGATTCTGCTATATAAGCTCTCGATCCGGACTCGAACCCGGATCCTTGGATTTCTAGTAAACCAACTCGATATCACTGCACTCAAGCGCACGAAAGCCATTCTAGGTCTATCTAGATACACCGAGACATGGGACAACCCGTTAACAAAAGTAGGAGGAGAGAAAGGAGGTTAATCAAATATGGGTAAAATTTTAAATTAATTATTATTTAAAATAAGTTAAAACTTAACAGAAAACTATTTCTTTTTAAATAGCGTAAAACAAAATAACTTACCTATTATCAATTCATTAAAATATTTATAAGTATTTTACAATTAACAATTTTATATATATATATAAATCACAAGCAGTAGAATTTTAAGATATATTTTAAATTAAAATACCTTTTTAATTAAAAAAGTTCTTCTGATAAAGTACTATCTAGGCTCGGTATAAACATACGTGGCTCTATGCACGTTAAAAAATACGTTAAGTGAATCTCACCGAAGCCTTCTATCATTCTCCTTAACAATTGGGGGCGGGGGTGGCTCAGTAGGTAGCGCCCCAGGCTCGTAATCTGTAATTCCCAGGTTCGAGTCCCAGCTGGGTCAGCGTTGAGATTTATCTCCGCAAAATTCCCCGCCCTGCCCACGGTCAGTAGGGGACACCGATGGGCTTGGAAAGGCCGCCGTCCGTCGGATGGGACGTTAAGCCGTGTGTGTGTGAGCCATACCCTGTGCACGTTAAAGAACACGCTGGATGGCCTTGACGGGAGGCTACCATCTGTCTCCCAACAGCTGTTCCAGTGGGTCCCCTCCCCCAACCTTCTCTGAGCCTTTGGGGTTCATGTGGCCTGGCCATTTAGCCTATGGTGTGCAAAAAAGTGCCGCTCAGTGGTAAAACAACCCAAAACAACCCAACCCTTAACAATCGTCCATTCGATCCAGTACCTAGCTCTGAGCTCTTGGGACACTTGTGACCTAGCCATTTATACCATTATTTGCACAAAAGTGCTACTGAGATTAAAACAACCCAACTGAGACATCGAATCAGAAAACACCATATTTTTAAATGGATGTTGTGTTGTTTTTCTGCTGAGGTTCCACCATCTTCTCAGACTTTCTACTATGGTGTGCATACACTGACAGGCTCTTGTCAGACCTCTTTGGGAAGCAGCTGCTTGAAGGGGTATTCATTTTTTTTATCAGAATTATTATTTTATATTGCATATTATGCGTTTGCTTTCTAAACTTAGTACAGTTAACTGAAACAATATAGCCAAAAACACCGCAAGGCCGTTTTCGAATTCATACTTATATAACATAAATATTATATAACATCTGCTAACATGAAGGCTTTTTATTTTACCTTTTTCCTCCTAATCACAGAGCACTGCGTGTTTTTATTTTTCCTGGTACAACAGCTTTCTGTTGTGTATAGCAAATCAGGTTTCTTGAATAAGTTGCCAACTTCCTCTTATATCAGTAGCTTTCGTCTTTATGAAAATTTTGAGTGTTGTTGAAAGAAGCAAAATAATTTAAAAATTATTTTTTAATATTTATTAGTGCAAAAAAATATTTATCTAAGACTGTATTAAAATCAATGACACAAAAAAAGTTACAGGGTGGGAAATAAATTACCCTTAAAAATATAAATTTATATATTTTAATTAATATCTTATTTCGGTAAAGAAAACTGAAACAATTCATTCATTCATTCAATGGCGCATTGTTATGATTTTTTTATGCTCTGGATTAATACATAACAAAAAAATATCAACTAAGCCGTTCCATGGCTGAGTGGTTAGCGCACTAGGTTATTGGTAGAGGACGTTCCATGGCTGAGTGGTTAGCTCACTAGGTTATTGATAGAGGACGTTCCATGGCTGAGTGGTTAGCGCATTAGGCTATTGATAGAGGAACTTGGGTTCGAGCCCCGGGAAAGGCATAGATGTTTCTGTTCCCTTTCTCCTGAGGTCTCGCCTTCCTTACATATCTTTGTCTGTGACATATCGTACTGACAACTTCTGTGAGAAACAACTGCTTGAATTTTTTTAAATAAAATATTGCTGCCGAGTGGTTAGCACGCTTGGCTACTAATCTAAGGGGCCTGGGTTCGAGCCCTGGGTAAGGCATGGATGTGTGTGTTGTTTTTCTGCTGAGGTCCTGCCATTCTCTCAGACCTTATACTCTGGCGTATAAACTGACAGGCTGCTGTCAGACCTCTGTGGCAAGCAGCTGCTTGAGAGGTATTTTTTTATTTATTTTTTATTAACTCTATTAATTAGGGTTGCACTTGCGCATATACGAAGTAATTGAGCAATCATCCAAAAAGGAAAACGTTTAACTTTTATTATACAACACATCAATTTCTTGTTTATTTAAATTATATTTCAATCAATAATTTTCAATCTTTTAGTGACTGCAAAAGAAAGAAATTTGGCAGAACACTGAGGTTGATCAAATTTTGGCAAAATACAACTAAATATGTATTTTAATCAAAGGGTAATTTTTAATATTCTAAGATATACAAGTTGTTTTAAATAATTATTGCTATTTTATTTAAAAAATTATGAAACTAAAGCTTTTTTAATGGAAAATATATTGTATAGAGTACCTAGTAAAAAACAAATTAGGTAGATTTGTTAAACGTGAAAACCAAAAAAAAAAACTTTATATGCGAGCATTCTATGGTTTTAGTTCTCAAATCTTTTTTCTAAATAAAATGAGCCAATCCATACGTTAATACTTTATCTTTGACTTAAACTTTTGATTTTTGCTTCGTTTTATTTCCTTTTCTTCCTCTATTTTTTAGGGGCGGGGGTGGCTTAGTCGGTAGCGCGCCAGGCTCGTAATCTGTAGTTCCCAGGTTCGAGTCCCAGCTGGGTCAGCGTTGAGATTTATCTCCGCAAAATTCCCCGCCCTGCCCACGGTCAGTAGGGGACACCGATGGGCTTGGAAAGGCCGCCGTCCGTCGGATGGGACGTTAAGCCGTGGCCCCGTGTGCGGGAGAGCCATACCCTGTGCACGTTAAAGAACACACTGGATGGCCTTGACGGGAGGCTACCATCTGTCTCCCAACAGCTGTTCCAGTGGGTCCCCTCCCCCAACCTTCTCTGAGCCTTCGGGGTCCATGTGACCTGGCCATTTAGCCCATGGTGTGCAAAAAAGTGCCGCTCAGAGGTAAAACAACCCAACCCAATCCTCTATTTTTTTTATTCCAAGAAAACAACAATAATTAGAGAATGCGAACATAACCAAATAAAGACTCTCTCCAATTGTCTTTTTGTTTCCTGCACTTTAGTTTTCATTTTTCCTTACCTTTTTTCAGTATTTATTCACTTCTCCTCTTTCTTCTACCTATTTCTATGATAAACAGTTTATCTTTTCTCCCTTTTATCTTTTACACGACAAAAATGAGTGCTCACTTCACACCGTCAACGCATTAATACGAGGCCTCACATTTCTCCCTACACGGCCATGCCATACATAAATATCCCTCCCGTGTCCTGCCAAAAGGACTGAAAGCCGCGAGTAATGGATCCACCGTGGTCCGTTTGGAAAAACTACACCCTACAAAAAGTGGCGGCAAACCGAGACTGCTCCTGGCCTGTCTCTATGTGTATGGAAGAGGCCCTTTTATGCAGAAATGCACTTTTTTTTTCACCCAAGACAGAATAAACAATACGATGGCCGCATCACGCACCCAGAAGCCATTGTCGACCATCATCCTGAGAAAAAGCATCTGACCAGCTCCGGTGCGCGCATCGTGTTACGCACTGGAGGCCGAGGTGGTGACGTCACGCACGGTCGGTTACGTGAGGTGACGTAACAATGTATTCAGTGTGACGTGACGCGGTCCCCAAATGGCTGGCCGATTGTTTACTTGTCGTAGGATGCTCGGCCCGAGTTGACAAGTACTATCTGTTTCAAGGCCGACGCTTGCAGCTGCCGCCGATTGCTTTGGAGGCGACCGAGCAGGCAGAAGATGATGGCGCTTGCATACCCGATGCGACATTGCTTACCAGTTTCTTTCCCCATTTTATTTCTTCCCTCCCTGCACACACACACATTTGTAACCTCGCAGAAGATGCAAAATTCGACGCAATTTGGCAGCAATGAGATGTTGAGCATTTACTTTCCGGAAGTAGGTGCAATCAATGAGCTAGCAAACGCGGGAGTTGTTTACTGCGCATCATCTCCAGATTCTGCGCTAACCAAGAGTTGGTTTTGACCTTCAACGAATTAAGATAAACACGACGTTCGACCATTTAACCCTTCATAATGGCCATGACACTCGGAAATGAGCACCAAGATGCGTACACAAGAGAAAAAAAAAAACTTTTCACGCTGGCTGTGTCATGTTAATCTCTGGCTTTCATGGTGTAATAGAGGTTTCGTAGTGTCTTGTAGCAATTAACACGAAATGCAATCGGTGATCTAGGAAATTGAAAAGTTCCTCGCCTTTACTCTAATACATTGTAAACATATATATTGTATAACATAGGAACAGTGAAATCTAGAGGTACAACATACTTTGCACAAGCTTCCTTATTAGCCTATATCGTTAACAATGGGGTGGGCTCGATTGTTGTGGCACTTTTTTTTAACATAAAATGCGCTAAATGGCCAGGCACAGGATCCTAAGGGTTCAGATAAGGTTAGGGGAAGGGAACCCGCTGGACAACTGTTAGGAGACAGATAGAAGAATCCCATCAGAGCCATTCAGCGTATTTTTTAACATACGTAGGGTATGGCTCTCCAGCACACGAGGCCACGACTTAATGTCCCATCAGTCGGGGGCGGGAGTGGCTCAGTCGGTAGCGCGCCAGGCTTGTAATCTGTAGTTCCCAGGTTCGAGTCCCAGTTGGGTCAGCGTTGAGATTTATCTCCGCAAAATTCCCCGCCCTGCCCACGGTCAGTAGGGGACACCACTGGGCTTGAAAAAGGCCGTCGTCCCTCGGATGGGACGTTAAGCCGTGGCCCGTGTGCGGGAGAACCATACCCTGTGCACGTGGATGGCCTTGACGGGAGGCTACCATCTGTCTCCCAACAGCTGTTCCAGTGGGTCCCCTCCCCCAACCTTCCCTGAGCCTTCGGGGTCCATGTGACCTGGCCATTTAGCCCATGGTGTGTAAAAAAGTGCCGCTCAGAGGTAAAACAACCCAACACAACCCATCAGACGGAGGTGGCCTTTCCAAGCCCACCGGTGTCTTCTTTCTGACAGAGACAGGGAATTGCAGATTGCGAACCCGACGCGCTACCGAATAACCAACCTTCCCACCCCTATTGCAATTTAAAGTGCTTCCAGTTAAAATAAAAGTTTACTACGAAAGCGAACTTTATCACAGTGGATGTCTACAGTCATGGCTTCTGAACAATATGTTATAAGTAGTAGTGTTTGCGATTGGTATATCTGAAAATAAGAGTTGTGTGAGTGTTTGACTCAGTCTGTAGGTCATCAGGCTCATAATCTGATGTTCCCAGGTTCGAATCCCCACTGTGCTGTGCTGAAGTTATTCAGCTGACTTTTGTTTTACCGTCGTGGAAAAGAGGACGTCCCTCGAATGGGACGTTAAAGCGTGGACCCTTGTGCAGGATGGCTAGGTCTACGTTAAAGAGTATGTTAATGGCACTGATGTTGGAGGATTCCATCTGACTTCGAACAGATATCCAGCCAATCCCCTTCCCTCAACCAGTTCTAAGTATTTGGGAGTTCGTATGAGTTGGCCATACGTCCAACATGAATACCAAAGTGCAGACCAGAGGTTAATCAAACTCCACAAAAATTCAAAATTTCTACGATATTTTATAAACTCACTTTATGCTAAAAATATCCTTAATCATTGTTCCACAAGGTTCGGGGCGGGGGTGGATCAGTCGGTAGCGGGCCAGGCTTGTAATCTGTAGTTCCCAGGTTCGAGTCCCAGCTGGGCCAGCGTTGAGATTTATCTCCGCAAAATTCCCCGCCCTGCCCACGGTCAGTAGGGGACACCGATGGGCTTGGAAAGGCCGCCGTCCGTCGGATGGGACGTTAAGCTGTGGCCCCGTGTGCGGGAGAGCCATACCCTGTGCACGTTAAAGAACACGCTGGATGACCTTGACGGGAGGCTACCATCTGTCTCCCAACAGGTGTTCCAGTGGGTCCCCTCCCCCAACCTTCTCTGAGCCTTCGGGGTCCATCTGACCTGGCCATTTAGCCCATGGTGTGCAAAAAAGTGCCGTTCAGAGGTAAAACAACCCAACCCAACCCACAAGGTCCGTATCGTAAGAGTCACTTGTCCTGACGAAAACATCTGTAAACATGAAATTTCATTTGCGTGACTTGAACAACTTGAGTAGAATGAGTGGGAAAGAGTTAATCAATTTTAACATTTTTATGGAAAATTCGGAAGTTTGATGTTAACACAAGACCTCCTGTAACAGATGGGGCGGGGGGGGGTCAGTCGGTAGCGGGCCAGGCTCGTAATCTGTAGTTCCCGGGTTCGAGTCCCAGCTGGGTCAGCGTTGAGATTTATCTCCGCAAAATTCCCCGCCCTGCCCACGGTCAGTAGGTGACACCGATGGGCTTGGAAAGGCCGCCGTCGGATGGGACGTTAAGCCGTGGCCCCGTGTGCGGGAGACACATACCCTGTGCACGTTAAAGAACACACTGGATGGCCTTGACAGGAGGCTAGCATCTGTCTCCCAACAGCTGTTCCAGTGGGTCTCCTCCCCCAACCATCTCTGAGTCTTCGGGGTCCATGTGACCTGACCATTTAGCCCATCGTGTGCAGAAAAGTGCCGCTCAGAGGTAAAACAACCCAACCTGTAACAGATGGCCTGGGGACCAAATTATGATGTTATAATAGGTAGTCTTAAACATCTAAATCAGTGGTTCTCAACCTTTTATGCTTCACGTACCCCCTGGAAATGTGTATGTAACTGGCGTACCTCTTATATAGATAGATAAAACTATAGTTATAGTATAACAATGGGAATAAAATAAAACATACATATACACATTAAACTTTGTATTCATAAATTACATACATCGATAAACACAAAACATGACATTTTTGCACAGCAGTGTTGCCAATTTAGCGACTTTGTTACCAGATCTAGAGACTTTTGAGCTCTCACGGCGTACCCCAAAAAATTTTACCAACAATTACAAAAATTACAATTACAATGCAAATCTTACGTTGAGAACCCCTGGTCTAGACAATTTTTTTTATATAATATCTGTCAATATTATTACAGTCAAACTTCTATACTATTTTTTATACTAACATTTATTTATAAATATTTTTTATTTAGAAAGGAAATTATTCTTATTTATTAGTATTATGATATTGCTAATAAATACGAATAATTTTTCCTCCTAAATAAGCTGTATTTATGAAAAACTTTAGTAAAAATATTAGCATAAAAGTTCAAGATTAAAATGTGGTGGGAAGGTTAGAAGTTGAGGTACTTCTAATCTTCCCACCAATTTCTAAAGCCAGTAAAAATTTAACGCTGACGTCATAACTTGGTCCACCGGCTTTCTTATATATAAGGTGTCGGTTATCACGTATGTGTCACCTGAGGCAGTAGTGCAATTTACATGGATATCTCTAAGGAAATCGTTAGTTTAATGCGAAAATAGAGAAGATCTACGAGAAAGACAAGACCTGAGAAGAAAGGGTTGGGTTGTTTTACCTCTGAGCGGCACTTTTTTGCACACCATGGGCTAAATGGCCAGGTCACATGGACACCGAAGCCTCAGAGAAGGTTGGGGGAGGGGACCCACTGGAACAGCTGTTGGGAGACAGATGGTAGCCTCCCGTTAAGGTCATCCAGCGTGTTCTTTAACGTGCACAGGGTATGGCTCTCCCGCACACGGGACCACGGCTTAACGTCCCATCCGACGGACGGCGGCCTTTCCAAGCCCATCGGTGCTGAGCAGAAAGACTTAATAAATCCTTACGAAAATATCAATGCCACATTTGGGTTTCGGACCAAGTAGCCAACCTTCGGCCATTATAGAAAAAGCCTTTAAATTTTGAGAAACTTTTAATTTATCAAGTTACCATAAAATTTTACGTTAGGAATTCAAGCTATTTCCGTTTTTTTCTATTGGATGTTTTTAACACCCCACCATTACCACCATATAAAAAATGAAATAAAACCTTCCTTAAACCATCCAAATAATCAGAATTCTCTGACCCATCATCTTGCGAAAACCAAACGCCGACAATGCGCAGGTTACCGCCTTATTGCATTTTTTTTTATTTCTTTCCTGTCTCCACCTATTAAACCTCCCATTGCATCATGCAGAGGGAAAAAGATGATGCCCGTAAGGGATTCCTCTCTCAGAGATGCTCCTTGCATTCAACTGTACATGGAACTCCCCCCCCCCACACACACTCCTTCCATCTCCTCCCCTTTCCCTCTGGTTGGCCTCCCGCTCACCTGCCAGCCGCGAGGCCAGCTGCGCACGTGCGTGTTCGGCAGGTCAAGGGTCAGTCAGTGCGACGTCGCGCCGCGGAAGACGGGAAGTCGACTCGATATCATTCACTTCTGCTCGCTCTTGCCAGTCTCGGCGCTCACAGCTTCTGCTCGATCTATTTTCGTCCATGCTCCGGATCGCTTCCATTGTTGGCTTCCATTGTTGGTCTCCATTGTTAATCGCGCGCTTTTTCCCCCTCAATGTGACGTCACTATCCGGAAGGACGACGATGAGTTACGTAAGGGGCAGAAGGCATCGTTTGTGCCTGCCATTGGCTAAGGAGGATGCAAAGGAGACAAGGCTGACTGAGGAGAAAGCGGGAAATACGAAGCGCCACGTGTTCTCCCATAGAGCTTGTTGACGGCGCCCTAGGTTTTAGTCTTTCAGTCTCTGAAAAGTTTGTGATGGGTTGGGTTGTTTTACGTCTGAGCGGCACTTTTTTGCACACAATGGGATAAATGGCCAGGTCACAAGGGTCCCGAAGGCTCAGAGAAAGTTGGGGAGGAGACCTCTGGAACAGCTGTCCCGAGATAGATGGTAGTCTCCCGTCAAGACCATCCAGCGTGTTCTTTAACGTACAGGGTATTGCCTCCCACACCCGTGTGCGTCCCACCAGAAGGACGCGGCCTTTCAAAGCCCATCGGTAGTTTCTGATGGAATCACTTTTTGATGTTACCAGGAAACACAATAATTCTGTGGAGGTCTATCAATTTGAGATTGAAAGAACTCATACAAATCACTTGGAAATACATAAAAAACGGCATGGATTTGTTGGGCGCACATAAAGATTTACCCAAATCAGTCGGAAACATGTAAAGTTATTATGAATATGGTGGGTACACAAAGTACTGATACTAGTTATTTGGAAATGTATAGAATCAAAGTGAATATGTTTAGGAAACACAAACAGCTGATCAAATCTCTTAGAAATTAATAGAGGAACAAGAGAATTCACATAGAAGCGGTTGGGTTGTTTTACCTCTGAGCGGCAATTTTTGCACACCATGGGCGAAATGGATAGGTCAGAAAGATCCCGAAGACTCAAAGAACCAATGGAACAGCTGTTGGGAGACAGATAGTAGCCTCCCGTCAAGGCCATCCAGCGTGTTCTTTAACGTGCACAGGGTATGGCTCTCCCGCACACGGGGCCACGGCTTAACGTCCCATCCGATGGACGGCGGCCTTTCCAAGCCCATCGGTGTCCCCTGCTGACCGTGGGCAGGGCGCGGAGTTTTGCGGAGATAAATCTCAACGCTGACCCAGCTGGGACACAAACCTGGGAACTACAGATTACGAGCCTGGCGCGCTACCGATTGAGCCACCCCCGCCCCATTTAATAGAAGGTTGCACAAGCATTGTATTCTTTAAGGTTTTGAAGAAATACACTCATAATTAATGAGAAATGTGTCTGGAAGTTTAAGACAGGAAATTATAAATTCACTACCAACGTAGCATGCCATACTTGACAACCTAGAAATAGCCCCCCCCCCCCCTCTCACAGCTTCCAGTAAGTTTGCCATAAAAGTCGTAGAAGGACATTAGTCAGCTCGAAATATACTTCGATATAAATTTCAACTAAATAACTTAGCTGATTGTTAGTAACATTTACAGAGAGGCAACATTGCCCCCTCCCTTCCCAAATAAGAAGAAAAATACATTTCGACATTCTGATAATAAAAAATCTTTAGATCGATAATTTTCGTAAATTTTCCATATAACTTACGAGAGAAGGAAATGGAAAACAATTAGCAACTAGAAGAATACATATCGCCTCTGGTGAAAAAGGGATACTCGTTTTCAAAAAGAATGAAGTTCATATTTTCAATCTTTACATTCCTCTCATATTAGAAATTTGATGTAATGGATGATTGGAAAAATGCAATGAGGTTGGGTTGGCTCAGAGAAGGTTGGGGGAGGGGACCCACTGGAACAGCTGTTGGGAGACAGATGGTAGCCTCCCGTCAAGGCCATCCAGCGTGTTCTTTAACGTGCACAGGGTATGGCTCTCCCGCACACGGGGCCACGGCTTAACGTCCCATCCGATGGACGGCGGCCTTTCCAAGCCCATCGGTGTCCCCTGCTGACCGTGGGCAGGGCGCGGAGTTTTGCGGAGATAAATCTCAACTATGTCCCAGTTGGGACTCGAACCTGGGAACTGCAGATTGCGAGCCTGGCGTGCTACCGATTGAACCCCCCCCCCCAAAAAAAAAAAAAAAAGCGGTCAAAAAGCCGATGCAGATCAGTTAGATCTGGAAATACATATAGTCAAGACGAATCTTTTTTGCCAAACTTAGGAGTTACATATCACTTCGATATTTAAAAATGGCTCATATGTATCTTCTAAAAAACATTTAAGTGGTTGCTAAGAATCAACTGTATATACAAGAATCAATATGACTGTGTTTGAGAAACACTAAGAGCTGATGCGAACCATTTAAAAAAAAATAAGCAAATGTTTTAGAGTTAATATAAATTCCATAATAAATACAAAGATTATCTGTTGACATTGAATTACAAAATGATATCGTAGAAAAAAAATTTGTTTTTGCAGCAAAATTAATTTTGAATACAAAATCTAATAGGGGAACGAACGAGGCGAGATAATTTTGATTTAACATTGCTAAACCGTTCACATTATCGATGAAAGTTAGATATTTTAGATTTAAAAAGAAGTCAGTGGGAAGGGGTGCTCAACGCAAATGACACTAAAATGTGGCAGGTAGAGATTACTCGCAATTTCTGAGCAGGGGGATTGAGAAAGAGAAGGATGTTTAAATAAAATAAATACCCCCTCAAGCAGCTGCTTGCCACGAGGTGTGACAGGAGCCTGTCACTTTATATGCCATAGTAGAAGGTGTGTGAGGATGGCAGAACCTCAGCAGAAAAACGCTACACACATTTTTAACTTGCATTTATTTGTTTCTCCCTAGTTTTTAAGTCACACCACAATGCTGCCACTGCCACTAGAAAGTGTTCAGTGGTTGGGTTCGGTTGTTTTACCTCTGAGCGGCACTTTTTTGCACACCATGGGCTAAATAGCCAGGTCACATGGACCCCGTAGGCTCAGAGAAGGTTGGGGGAGGGGACTCACTGGAACAGCTGTTGGGAGACAGATGGTAGCCTCCCGTCAAGGCCATCCAGCGTGTTCTTTAACGTGCACACGGTATGGCTCTCCCGCACACGGAGCCACGGGTTAACAAATTATAAAAATTATTATTATTAAAGTCCCATCCGACGAGCGCGGCTGCCTTTTCAAGCCCATTGGTGCCCTCTACTGAAAGGAAGCAGGGCGGGGAGTTTTGTGGAAATAAATCTCAACGCTGACCCAGCTGGGACTCGAACTTGGGAACTGCAGGTTACAAGCCTGGCGCGCTGCCAACTGATCTACCCATGCCTCCCCTATAACAGGGTTACACAAACATCGGCCAGGGTAAAAATGAAAAAATATATATATATAATTTTTTTAAGCTGGTTCTATTTAAGTGAATGGTGTTTTAATTACATGAAAATTTGAATAATCTCATACGACTAGCTACAACGTCATTGAAACCGAATGTTTAGCAGTTGATTTCAGGGATCCAGTCCCCTCCTTCATATACTGCTTGAACAAACCAACTTTTTTGAATGTTGAAATAAACTTTATAATAATATTTGTTTTTTCTTATAAGTATAGGTAAAGAATAATAAGAAAAACAAAATGCAATAAAGAAAATTAAACTTTTTTTTTCTTTATATTGCAGCCCCTCACAAATATTGGACCACAGAAAACAAAATATTTTTCTATTCTGCCCGATGCCGAAAACGTTTGTGCACCCCTGATTTATAATGTTTTTCAGGGGGCTAAACATTTCAACACTATATGAACAGAATGCCAGTAAAGAACATACATTTTGGTGTTTGCATATTAGAATGTGTTTTTACTGATCGTTGCGATCAGTAAAATTTTTTCCTGAGTCCAATTTTTCTAGTAAAGTATCCGTTGCGCAATCGGATACTTTACTAGAAAAATTGGACTCAGGAAAAAATAAGTTCATTTAAAAGCATGTTATTTTTTATTCTTAGTATATAACACTAGAAAGGTTTGAGCAAACTAAGGTCTACGAGTCGCTGCCGCCTTCATCTTTTTTTGTTACGGCCCGCTAGCTACTAATGACAAATTTATCAAATTTGTAAAAGAGAAAACGTATAGAGTACAAGAAGTTCAAGTTCTGCGAGCGAAATCTCATTAAAATTATTAATTAAAAATTATATCGTTTATATTTCACTTTAGATTTTTTTTCTTGTTGTTGCTTTCGTTATACATAGTTATTGATTATACAATTCTTTGGGGGCCTCAACCCTTCAGGTAAAAAAGCTTGCTCCAGGTCTGCACTAGAGGCTTAAAAAAATTATTAATTAAATGTGAAATGCATTATCAAACTTGTACAGATCAGAATTCGTATTAAATATATTATATAAAGAGGTCTCAGAGAGAATGGACCTGTACATTCAGTACATAATAATTGAACACTCTGCGATACGTCTATTTTTTTAATAAAATAAATTTCCAGGTCTATTTGACTACTAATGGGTAATTTTTATTAATCGCTTTAGAATATTTTTTTTCACTTCTATCTATCTTTGAATTCTTCTTTCCTTCCCGTTAATAATTTCTTTTGGTGTGGTATCCTATTTATTTATTAGCAATAAATAATTGCTGAAATTGATAAACTCCTAGCTATTACAAAATTTAAATAAATAAATAAATACCCCCTCAAGCAGCTGCTTGCCACAGAGGTCTGACAGGAGCCTGTCAGTTTATATGCCATAGTAGAATACAATTGCTTTAACTATTTTTAAAAGTACATAAAACACCCTGATAAAACACTCTATCACTATTTAACAATAAAATATTTTAATGTAGAAAACCGTAAAATCATATTTTTCCTTGCAATCGAATGTCTTGTCATTTGCATTGGAATAGGATGTCTAGATAGAATAGATTGCTCCTATAATAAAATAAATAAGAATTTAAAATCTACATCCTAGGAACCTATACATAGATAAGTCCGTAGCAAAACATGCTTAACATTTACTAAAAATACTGAAGAAATATCTATGATGACATTCATATTGCATTACAGTTAATAATCAACATTAAGCCTTTTTTTCATTCGTACGAAAGTGTGGGTCGAGTTGTACTTCTGAGAGGCGCTTTTTTTGCCCACATTAGGTTAAATGGCCAGGTCACAAGGACCCCAAAAACTCACCGAAGTTTGGAAAAGGTGTTGCACTTGACAGCTGTTAGGAGACAGATGAAGCCTTCCATCAAGGCCATCCAGAGTGTTTTTTAATGTGCACAGAGGCTCTCATGCATACGGGGAAACGACTAAATGTCCTATCAGACAGACGGCTTCCTTTCCAGGCCCATCGGTGTCCCTTTTTCTTATCGGAAGGAAAACCTTTTTTTTGCAGAAATATATCATCATGTGTTGCACGTAAAATATTGTATGAAAATTTGCATTCCTATGCATAATTACACCCACAAACGAGTCATATTCTAATGGGTTATTATTTCTGCAAAGTATCTTGCGTTTCTGTTTATAACCTACTTTAAAAATCATTCATAAGTATTTTTCTCCATTTTAATTACATTTTTGTTCGCGTGTTTGCTGGAAAATAATTAATATCTTTGTTCTGATACATTGAAAATCTTGAAGGAAAAGTGAAGTTCAAATATACGATTGCTATTCGTTATTTCCTGTGAACAGTGAATCAAGAAAATTTTTTTTTATTTTTGCAGTAACTTGTATAAAAGCAATAATTAGTAATAAAAAAATACCTCCTCAAGCAGCCGTTTGCCACAGAGATCTGACAGGAGCTTGTCAGTTTAATACTCCATAATACAAGGATTTGTGAGGATGTCGGTTCTTCTGCAGATTTTTTGCCAACTGCTTGCGGTGTTCCCAAGTGGTCACCCTTCCAAGTATTGACCGACATGCGGTGTTCCCAAGTGGTCACCCTCCCAATTACTGACTGGCATGCGGTGTTCCCAAGTGATCACCCTCCCAAGTACTGACCAGCATGCAGTGTTCCCAAGTGGTCACCCTCCCAAGAACTGACCAGCATGCAGTGTTCCAAAGTACTGACCGGCATGCAGTGTTCCCAAGTGGTCACCCTCCCAAGAACTGACCGGCATGCAGTGTTCCAAAGTACTGACTGGCATGCGGTGTTCCCAAGTGGTCACCCTCCCAAGTACTGACCAGCATGTGGTGGTGCCAAGTGGTCACCCTCCCAAGTGGTGTTACCGCAAGTGGTCACCCTCCCAAGTGGTGTTACTGCAAGTGGTCACCCTCCCAAGTACTGACCGCACCCAAAGCTGCTTAACTTCGGTGATCGGACGGGAACCGGTGTTTTCAGCTTGATACTGCCGTTGGCTAATTAGTAATAGTAATTTGTTTATTTGGAATAGAAGTTTACTTCATAATTGCGCATGGATAAAATAAAATAAATGAAATAGATAGATAAATAAATCGATAAGATAGATAATAATAATATAATTAGTAGATAAATAATAATAATTAATAGATAAATCGAAATAGATAGATAATAAAATAGATAGAAAAATAGATAGAAAATAAATAAGATAAAATAAATGCAAAAAGTAGCAGGTACTTAATACTATGTATTACTATTCTAAATTGCAATTAAAAGTAATTGTTCTAATAATAAATATTCATTCATACATATATATAATGTGGCAAACCTCTTCAGTCTAAATGCAGAATTATTGAATATTTAATGTTAAGTAAAATACAATGTGAATATGATATCAATTAGAAATCAAGTAACATAAAAATATAATTTTAAAGATTTAATGGTGGCAGATATATTACTTTTTATACCCTTAACTGAATTTCAAAAGCCCCCAATAGCATTCTCGTATTGTTTTTCTACCAACTTCTTTTTTATGACCCTAAAAATAGGAAATAACTTTCGGAAATATATGCATATAAACAGTACACTTATTGTATCGGAATAAATGCTGTTCTCAGTTAAAAATAAATCTTCGATTTTCCTGAATCACATTTTCCACACGTGTTTATTATTTCACATTTAGGTCGCTAATATATAATAAAAAAATAAATACCCCTCAAGCAGCTGCTTGCCACAGAGGTCTGACAGGAGCCTGCCAGTTTATATGCCACAGTAGAAGGTCTGAGAGGATAGCAGGACAAATTGCAATTTTTAATTAATTTTAGTTCCGAAAAGCTACGTTCAGATCTACACTAATATATTTTGCACAATTTGAGAAACTGTCACCTCCTCAGAACTCAGCAAAATATCTTTTACGCCTTTTCTATTTCTTCCTCTGTTATGTTGCTTCCATTTGCTGGCTTTACATCATCATCGAAATCGTTTCTTACATATTTAAATAAATAAATAACAAATACCCACTCAAGCAGCTGCTTGCCACAGATATCTGACAGGAACCTTTCAGTTTATGTGCCATAGTAGAAGGTCTGAGAGGATGGCAGGACCTCAGCAGAAAAACGACACATACATCCATGCCTTATCCGGGGCTCGAATCCTGGTCCCTTAGATCACGGGAGCTCGAACCCTGGTCCCTTAGATCACCGGGGCTCGAACCCTGGTCCCTTAGATCACCGGGGCTCGAACCCTGGTCCCTTAGATCACCGGGGCTCGAACCCTGGTCCCTTAGATCACCGGGGCTCGAACCCCTGGTCCCTTAGATCACCGGGGCTCGAACCCCTGGTCCCTTAGATCAGCAGCCAAGCGCACTAACCACTCGGCCGCGGGACGGCACATATTCAATAGTGTTCTAAATAATTTCACTGCTTTTTCAAAGACAGCGTTTTTATATTGTAAACATTTCGAAATAGTGTTCGTAATTTCCAAAATGTTAGATATTTAATAATGTTTGTTTTTTAGGCTAAATTTTTTAAGCTGATTTTTCAATGCCATTTTTCTGTACGTTTTTCATGTTTATTATAAAAAATATTATTTTTTCCAGTACTTTTAAAATATCTGCAATAATAACGAATAGCAAGCCAACTATCATATCCAGGTGACCATCGAGTCGAGCAAATCTTTTGCAACGGTGATTTTTTTCGAATACATCAGAAACTGCACCTAGTTTCTCTAATATTATCCATCATAAATGAATTTTTTAATTTCAAAACGTTTTAAATACAGTAATTAATATTGAAGTTTAAATTATGGGCAGCAGAATGGACATATTCAGCTAAAGGTTCTTTCTTGGGAATCCTGGCTTTTGTTCCCGAAAAATAGCCTCTCATGTTTGCAGCACTATTGTATCCTTGCCTATATTTCTTTACATCAATGGCCTTCAATAAATTCAACTATCTTTTTCTGTGAGCAAGAGGAAGATTTTTTTAACAGTTTGCCGAAACCCGAAATGTGATGCTTGTTAAATTCTCTAATTAATGAGAATTTTTATTAGGGGAGGATGAAATTTCCACATATCAAATAAGTTTTATTTTTCGCTATTTTTTAAAATAATTTTTTTATTTTTCTATCTTATAAAAAGAATTACTATTTCAAATTCTTTTGAAATATTTTAAAATAATAACCAACACAAATTATATATTGTGTTGTCAACAATTAAACGGGCGGGGGTGGCTCAGTCGGTAGCGCGCCAGGCTCGTAATCTGTAGTTCCCAGGTTCGAGTCCCAGCTGAGTGAGCTTTGAGATTTATCTCCGCAAAAATTTCCCGCCCTGCCCACGGTCAGTAGGGGACACCGATGGGCTTGGAAAGGCCGCCGACCGTTGGATGGGACGTTATGCCGTGGTCCCGTGTGCTGGAGAGCCATACCCTGTGCACGTTAAAGAACACGCTGGATGGCCTTGACGGGAGGCTACTATCTGTCTCCCAACAGCTGTTCCAGTGGCTCCTCTCCCCCAATCTTCTCTGAGCCTTCGGGGTCCATGTGACCTGGCCATTTAGCCCATGGTGTGCAAAAAAGTACCGCTCAGAGGTAAAACAACCCAACCCAACAATTAAAGAAAAAAAATAGTGACTGGAAATCATAATAAAGGGCCCAGACAGCAAACACTAGGAATACATCTTTCTTCAACAACTTCTTCCCCCTCATTTTGACTTGTATTCACGTAACAATTTTCATTAAAAAATGCTTCTCAAAACACAGTCAGGGCCCTCTCACAGGGCCCCAGACCCTGGGGTACTGCACTCGCTGCCCCGGTATAGTTCCGCCACTGCAGTCATAATAAGAACCAAAAAATTGAGAATAGGTTTCTTGTAAGGAATTCACTGGACAGTTATTAGGAAGCAGGAAAAGAACTAGCGCTGTTAAAGATAACCAGCTTATTCTTTAACATGCACAGAGCATGTTTCTGTGCACGAAGCCACGGTTTAATGTCCCATCTGAAAGGCAATAGCCTTTCAAAACCTGATTTGGAAACGGTTTGGAGAGAGAAGCGCTTAACGATTTCTGAGATTCTGTTCATTGCAAAAATATTCTTTTTCAGAAGATGGGAAAAAAATAAATTCATCCTATCAGGGCCTGATCGTAGGATTGGATTGGATTGTTTTACCTCTGAGCGGCACTTTTTTGCACACCATGGGCTAAATGGCCAGGTCACATGGACCCCGAATGCTCAGAGAAGGTTGGGGGAGGGGACCCACTGGAACAGCTGTTGGGAGACAGATGGTAGCCTCCCGTCAAGGCCATCCAGCGTGTTCTTTAACGTGCACAGGGTATGGCTCTCCCGCACACGGGGCCACGGCTTAACGTCCCATCCGACGGACGGCGGCCTTTTCAAACCCATCGGTGTCCCCTACTGACCGTGGGCAGGGCGGGGAAATATTACGGAGAAAAATCTCAACGCTGACCCAGCTGGGACTCGAACCTGCCTGATCGTAGGAAGGGAGAAGGAGTTATGTTTTCTGCCTTGGGGAATTTTAATATTCCTAAAGGAACCAAGAAAAATAGTATGCATGTATATTTCGTACATTTCGCAAGAAAATTCTTTAAAAAAATTTATATTTATTAATTTATAATTTTAAATAATTATTAAATTTTTTAGATTATTATTAATAGGTAATAATTTTTTATTATTAAAGGATCATTTGAATAAAGTGGATATGAAATATATTTTGTTATTTGACGAGATTAATAAAAAAAAAACCTTAGGTCTGGAATGGCATTTTGGTCTATACCAACTCAATCTTGCTTGTTCTCTGTACCAACTCATCACATTATCCATAGTTAAAGACGTTTTAGATGCGATTCGCCGTAATGCGGTGTTACTCCTTTTTTTAGGTGAGGAGAAACCTACCAGTCTGTTAATTTGGTCACGCAACTAGCTCTGAGATGTTTTATTGCGTTACTGTGTTACTTTTTAAAAAAATACCCCCTTAAGCAGCTGCTTGCCACAAAGGTCTAACAGGAGCCTGTCAGTCTATACGACATAGTTTACATTTAGTAAACTAATATTTAGCACGTTTGGCTACTGATCAAAGGAATCTGGTTTCGAACCCCGGGTAAGGCATGGATGTTTGTGTTGTTTTTCTGCTGAGTTCCCGCCATCCTCACAGACATTCTACTATAGTGAATTAAACTGTAAGGCTGCTGTCATACCTCTGTAGCAATCTGTTGCTTGAGGAATTATTTTTATTTAAACTTCTTACTTATAAAATGAAAACAAATGCTTATTTTTTTATACTGTGTGTGTGTGTGTCAGAGTTTACATTTGTGAAATATAATTACTAACTTAGTAGTGGGGAAATCCACTGGACACTGGTACCTATGTCATTAATATACATATTATAACAAACCCAGTGAATTCGGATTTCCCACGAATACATCAATCAATTTCTATGAAAGAAAATGCTTCAATATTTTAAAATTTCCCTTTTAAAGCAACAATTTTTTGTCACAGTGGTTCTCAACCATGGTTGTCCAGTGTTGTCGTGAACATCCAGCCAATTAAAAAAAAAATTATTTCCACTTACCACATTGGAGCCTCTAACGACATTTTAATTATTTTAATTACGCTCATATACACAAAGTTTTGAGTGTACAAATTGGGGATTTTTAATTGTTGTATAAGCATCCTATTTTGTTTTTAGTGTTGATGTTGAAAGAAATGAAATAGAAATGGAACGACGCGAAAAAAATATTTAAAATCCAGTGAGAGAAGAACGTAGTATTAATTGGAGATTTCTGTGTAATACTCCAGTAATGTTTATATTCTGCTTTGCGAGCAAAAAAATCGCTTCTTTCACATAGTATAAGTTTTTTTTTTAATTTATGGCTTTATCCCAATTCCTGTTCTTTTCCTTTTAGAATGAATATCACCATTAAATTTTGAAATCAGGTTTCTTTAAATAAAACACACATTTTATTTAAATTTTCATATATTATCACGGTGAATACGTATTTTCTAAAATTAACTTCACATAGATACTTTTAAAATTATTGTAAAAATGTGGTTAAAGTGGAAAGAATTAAAGATGCAAAATTCTAAGCGTTTGTTAATTTTTTTTAAAATAAAGAAATTTATTTTCGGTTAATTAATTCCTTTCTTAAAATCCACTCTCAATTGCGACAAAAATAGGGAGTTGCTATAGGTCTAGCTAATGACTGAAAGTTCCTGTGTTCAGGTTTCAAATATGACACTTTCATTTTTTTTTCTGCTTTGTCTTTACATTTACATGAGCAAGATGCGTCAAATGAGACATATAACCGTGGCTCCATATACAGAACCATGCTCTGTGAATGTTCAAGAACACGTTGAATGTCCTTAATAGTATAGTTTTTGGGTCCTTGTGACTTGGACGTTTAGTCCTCTATGCCCAGGGATAAAGCAATCAGTAGAACTCGCTTCTAAAAATTTATTATGGAACATTTTTCTATACTTTTGAAGTATTACTTTGACTGTAAAAAATTAACTCTCTTAAACACAATGAAAAATTACTGTATATTTATTAAACGTTTACATGTATCAGTTACATATTAATGGATAATATTAATATGCCGTATAAATATATGAAGCACATTAATTATAAATTAAATTTTTAAACTACCGACTAATTATTGTTGAAAATATTCTATAATAAAGATAATATATATATAAAAATATTCTAAACTTACAAATTTGCCCATTGGGCCCATTTGTGGTTGTTTTCTTTTATTGCAATGTCATTGGCGCTATACTGTATGTATATAATGATGTTAAGGTTAATGCCTAAGGCCAATAACTTAATAAATGTTAATTATGATATCAGATATCAAATTATAACTCTTACTGATATATCTGCTTCGGTGAAGAAAGTGTTCAACACTAAATTCACCGTGTTGGGTCAGGTATTAAATAAATATGTACGTTGAATATGGAAAACCAATTTATTAATGATATCTTTAAACAATAAAATTACCACTTTAGAATCGTGCTTCTACGTTACAGCAGTTTAATTTCATTTCATTACTATTGGGAATACGGCTTGAACTAGCCGCTAATTCAAGATGTTTGTTCACATCTGCACTATACTTCTTCCATAACACCTGTATACGCCGCATTAAAATAACTTCATATTGCGCACACTGCAATAAAAACTAAAAATCCAGCTGCCTAATTCGAAACATCCGAGAAAATTCAGTTTTAATATGTGTTCCGACATAAGAGAGAAACATCGTCACTTATTAACGTTTCTTTATACGTGGCATTATCATTTCACAATGTATCGAACATGATGAAAATCTCTTACCTTGATGATGACCGAAACCACGTGATTCACGAATCGTCGCGCGCGCGCACACACACGTACTCCTTCGACACAGAAGAGCAAAACGACAATCGTCCTCTAGCTTTCAACTATTACACCACAGTGCAGCATCATCATCAGAAGCATCGTTAGGGTTAACAAGGAAATGCCCCTGTATGATGCCACCGCCT
The DNA here is from genome assembly GCA_038380435.1 of Ryuthela nishihirai. NCBI lineage: Eukaryota > Metazoa > Arthropoda > Arachnida > Araneae > Heptathelidae > Ryuthela > Ryuthela nishihirai. The sequence goes on from JAWZYU010000023.1 coordinate 10,695,084, forward strand.
GCCTTTTTCCCACAGGCCCCGCGTTGCCTAGCAACAAAACATCCGGAGGAGCAAAGCAAGCAAGCGCAAGGGGGCCCCCATCCCCAAACACCAGGGTATGGCTGAAAGCATCGTCCCTGCCACGATCAACAGAGGCAATAGCTGCATCTATCTGGCCACTGCCATAGAACAACCACTGCCCCTCTCTGGGGCCTCACCTGCCCCGTAGATGGGCCTCATCTCTCCCAGCCCTCGCCCCTCAAAATGACGTCACACAAACATGCACACCCCTGATGCAGCCTCTCTCCCGGGACAACAAAGATTTTTCACTGGGGGTTGGATCTGCTAGCTGCGGTGCTCTGAACTTGGCCCCCTTGAGGACATCCTTAACACCTTTTGGCATAGAGATGCGACTACACTCATAGTTTTTCATTATGCTGTGAATGCTCTTTCATTTTATTTTTCATTGGGGAGGGAGGAATACATTTGCTAAGAATTTTTAAAAAACACTATCTCTTTAAAATAGGTTTAATAAACATTTACTATCATGGTTAATTCCATGCCAAAAGCTTTATCGGAAAGTACTTAGGCATTAGGTTGCAATTCTACTTCCTAGCCTGATGCGATATCGACGTCTTTTGTACTAAACAAACTTCTTCAAAGCCAACGAAAATTGAAAAAAAAAACATTACAATACTTAAAAAAAATTATAATAGCAGTCATTTTATTTGGCTTTAAATAACTGTTGCGATTAATTCGTGATTGGCAATGTTTTAGTTAAATATTACAGCCTTTGTAATTCTTAAAATATTACACAAAAAGTGTTGAAAATAACATTTGCCTGTGCTTCATTTAGATTTTTCATTTATCTTCCTATGATTTCAATATGATAAAAATATGTCAACTATTTCAGCCGTAAATTTTTCCTTTCCACTGGAATATCATGAAAAGTAACTGCTTAGTTTTGCAAGGCAGGGTATAGTTTGAGTAAAAAATAATTGGAAAATTGGAGCAATAGGTAAAATTCTGGGAGGACAGCAAAAATCCTATCCGCATCCGCAAAACTTTATCAGCATTCCCGTAGATCGGATACTTAATAGCTGTCGAGATTTTGCAAATGCTTGAGATCTGATTTATGTTTAAGAATAAATGAAATCAGTCTAATGGTTTAATAATGATTAATCATAAACTAAAAAAATATACTTTGAGAAGAAAGAGGTCTTCATTTCTTAAGAATATGCTGTACTAAATATTAGACAAAAATTTATTTAATTCCCATTTTACAAATTCTTCTGAGCAAATTTTGCTCTTAAAATTACATATTTAAAAATGCAATTAAAACTTATTAAAATTTAAAAATTCATTTAAAAATTATTAAAATTTAAAAATGCAAATTCGGCGATTATGGGAAAACGGTTCTTTTTCGATACCCAATAACTCCCCTTTCTCACATTTTTAGTCCCGTTTTCAACGCAACACTCCAGTAATATTTATATTCTGCTTTGCGAGCAAAAAGATCGCTTCTTTCACAAGGCTTTGTTCTAATGCACGTTTTTTTTTTACTTTCTAGAACGAATATATTAATTAAATTTCGAAATCAGGTTTTTCTTTTCCATTATAACAAGTAGTTTTTTCACTCATAATCAGCCATCAATAATGCAATAATGTTTGCTCTTGCTCCTGCATCTATCATAAAATCCAAGATTTTTATCAGCTATCCGCGTTAACGTTAATCTTTTGTCTGCCAAGAGCTTTTAAATACTGATATCTTCATCCGCGAAGGGCTTTAACTATGAATTGTTCCTTTTACAGCTGGACTAAGCAAGTCGCTCCGTTTGAAACATAAATCAAAATAATTGTCCTTGAAGTGGCGCACCCTAAGTATGCTAGATGAGGGGTAGAATAGCGTATATTTTCAGAGAAATTCGCGTAAATCAGATTTAACAACGTCAATCCTAATTAGATTCACCTCCCAAAATGGTCTCAAAGGAGCTTCCCACCATTCCCGTCTCCGCATTGGAAGTTTCTGGGTGGGTCATTGTGTCCTTGTATATGTTTGTGATAGTGTTCTATCACAATTTCAACGGTATAAGAAAATAGATAGGCCTACTTGCAACACGATGTAGCAACTTGCCCACTTCACACAGTTCATCGTTCTATTGATATTCAGAAAATAATTTTGTTCTTACCGCGCTGCCGGCTCTTTTTATTTGGCTTAAAAGGATGACAAATCTCAATCCTTATAATAATTACTTTCTACAGATATGACTAAAAGTTAAGGCATAATTCTCAACGATCTGGCCAGCTTTCATCTCTTTAGTGATGCAAGAAGAGAAGGAAATATGAAAGAGCTGTAATTTTGGCTTTGGGTTGTTTGAGTTGTTTTACCTCTGAGCGGCACTTTTTTGCACACCATGGGCTAAATGGCCAGGTCACATGGACCCCGAAGGCTCAGAGAAGGTTGGGGGAGGGGGACCCACTGGAACAGCTGTTGGGAGACAGATGGTAGCCTCCCGTCAAGGCCACCCAGCGTGTTCTTTAACGTGCACAGGGTATGACTCTCCTGCACATGGGGCAACGGCTTAACATCCCATCCGACGGACGGCGGCCTTTCCAATCCCATCGGTGTCCCCTACTGACCGTGGGCAGGGCGGGGAATTTTGCGGAGATAAATCTCAACGCTGACCCAGGTGGGACTCGAACCTGGGAACTACAGATTACGAGCCTGGCGCGCTACCGACTGAGCCACCCCCGCCCCTGTAATTTTGGCAAGCATAGATTTACATCAGATAGCTGAATGGTTAGCGTGCGTGGCTGCTGGTCAAAGGGAACCGGGTTCGAGCCTTGGTTGCTTCCTTTCGTGTGTTGTCCTTCTACCGAGGTCTTGCAATTCTCACAGATTCTTTCTATGGCGTATTTACACTGGCAGGCTCCTGTCAGACCTCTGTGGCAACTTTTTCAGGAACAATTTGTTTTTATTTTATAATTGATTTAAATGAAAAATCTTCCCCAGAATATAGAAAAACTTTTCTTAATCGATTAAAATTACCTCTCCAAAGTATTATTAATTTTTCTTAAACACCCTGAATGATTTAATCTGGAATTATTTAATCTATAATTCTAGATAATCTGGAAATGATTATGTTGTTCCGATGGTAAATATATGCTAAAAATACATTTCTTACTTATCACCAAAAATATTCAACTCATTGTATTACGACAATCCTTATGAAAAATTTTAATATTGGACCGTTTTTCAGCATAAGTTTGAGAACAATTTAATTGGACGATAAAAATTTTTTTTATGTAATATTATTAATTAATTTCCGTGTTTTAATTGTTCCAACTTCCTATATGGTTTGTAGCCCTGTTATCAAACACTTGCATGAAATTATTTTTATCGACTGGACGAGTTTATAAAATTTCTTGGTATAGTAGTTATGAAAATGTATATATTTTTTTAAATAAAACATTTTTCTATTTTGATTTTTATTTGCATTCAAGAACTACATAAAGTAATATAATTGTGGAAAAAAAATATTTATTATACAAATTTTAATACTAGTGTTTACTTAAATAACTCACCAGCAGTTAAATATATTTTTTTCATATTTAATTATAAAATTGACTTTGAGATTATTCCCAGACTAAGTTCTTTCTCCCGTTTAACTATAGAAGAAATCTCTCGAAGTTTATTCCTATTCTAAATAATTCTAAATAACTCATAAATTTAATCGTGAACAAGAAGTTTATTCCTATTCTAAATAACTCCTAAATTTAATCGTGAACAAATATCCTGAATGCATCATTTATCAGAAGCAGTTTAAATTGTGATCGAAGCCAATAATGTTTCAATGCAAATGTATTTCCATTCGTGCAGATATTATCAGTTTGATTTCACATCTTTATTAATCTTAATCGTGGCTTTTCGAGATTTAATCCAGATTTCAATACAACACGTTGTTGTATAACAATATAAAATATTAAAAAAATAGCCAAAACTCATTTCTTTGCATCAAAAATATTCGACTCATTGTTGATGAAATGAGAAATGTAAATATTGCACCGTTTTTCGGTGCAATTTTATTCAGTGTATATCACCAACAGATGCATAACTGTGATTGCCTATGATTTCAGTATAATCTTATCTTGTTGCTTTAACTTTTTGAAACTCAAATATAAGAAGATTTTCTGTTTAAAAATCGTTTATTAAGAACAGGCCAAGATTCAGAAAAAAAAAGTGAGGAGAGGGAGGGGAATCACGTGCTTAGGATTTAGTTTCGGGGGGTAGGAAGACTGAAGAATGAGAAATAAAATGAATAAGAACTAAAAATAAAAGAACTGAGAATAAGATTTTAGTACGATTTCCCAATTACTAAAATATTTCACTGAACAGATATTCTATACGGAATGAGATTTTATAGTATTTTTTTAATCATACAAGTTTAATAAGTTTTAGATCCATTACCCTTACTAGCATTCTCGGAGGGGGGGATGCCCTTCTCCCCAGATTAAAATTTTTTACTGCTATGAAAATCATTCAATAAATTTAAAATATGAATCAGTTACATCATTAATCTCTCGGTGGCAGAGATGGGTACTAGCCAATAGAGTTAAGTTAGCCATAGAGTAAGTTAGAAATTGAGTTAAAACAAATTTAAAAACTGATTTAATACAAATTTCTTAATTTCTGTTAATTCTACAGGTAAGTTTTAAAATTAATCTTTCTACTAATTTATATTTGTAAATATATATTATTTAGAAAAAAAATTATTCTTATATATTAGCATTATGATAATGCTTATATATAAGAATATTTTTTTCTGAATAATGCATATTTGTAAATATAAATTAATATAAAGATTAATTTTAAAACTTACCAGTAGTAATAACAGAAATAAATATATAAGATATTTATATATATATATTTATATACATATACAAACATTTCTTTTTATGGCCACTAATACTGAACTTATAAGTCAGTGGAATGGCCTTCTGTTGTAGTTGATGTTGGTACTGCACATGACTAGTTATCCAGATTAGAGACCTGGATAAGGCATGGGTATTTCTTGTGTTCACTTTCTGCTGAGTTCTTGTCTTCACAGATTTTCTCTGTGGCGTGCTAAAGTAACAGATGTCTGTTGCATCTCTGTAGCGAACAGCTTCTTGACAAGTATTTTTTTCCTAATTTTATTTTTTATTTTGCAGCAAATTGCAAAAAAAAGCTACATTCAGTTTAAACTGATGTGGAAAAAAATCCAATTTGGCTATTGTATTAATAAGCTCAAGACTAATAATTTTGTGAAGTAATAATTTCTGAAAGACTGCCAAATAATCACCCAGAAATGTTTAATATGTTGACCTATATTAAAAAACCGTTGTTCTATGCCTTATCTTCTTTTAATTCACAGCGATCATTAGGTTTACTTAAAGCCACTAGATTCGCTGTTATATTCTGCTAACACTGGGTATAGGGAAAAAATTGTCGTGAGCCGGGTGGAATTCAAACTATCACAGTTCTATATCTTATTTTTCAAAATTACTGCTTCCCGCTTTCCATCAACCACTACGAAAGTTCGGATCATTAATTACTAGAACATTTAATACTGAATGTTTAGGTCCCAAGATAGGAGAAACTACTGGAAGAGTAGGTCGTCCACCATTGCTTACCTTACAGGAGTCAAAGATGTCCTGTATAAGAAAATTAACCTTTAATTAGCAGTGGTGCATTTAGTTTGACTTTGGGATATATAAAACATTCCCTACACCTTAAATGGCTCTGGCTATTTTCTAGCGAATTTTACTGAGCTTAAAGTTGTCTTGTGTTGCTACCTGTTACAGGTACAAAGAATACCATGTGTTATAAAAAAAAATATTCGTCTAACGTTGTCATTACAGAATCCTCAAGTTCAATATTTTATCTTTATCACTCAAACTCAGCACTTCCATAGCCTCTTATATAATATGTGGTTCGGACAGTGAAGTAACAGAAGAATTAATGGAAGAAATATATATATGTACACACACATATTCTCTCTATCTTTATTTAAGCTTAATTAAATTTTATTTCTTAAACTTCAAGGGGTATTTGCTAATTTTTAAAAATTTGCAATTATTTTTGAAATATTCATAATTTTTTTAATAAAGATAAAATGAATTAATTATTTTACTTCAAAAAGTTTTAAATAAACAGACTTTAATTAAATTTTAGCAAATCAAACCACTTAATTCTTATGCAAAATTAATTTTCCTTCTACTTTTGAACGACGTCCGGGCCCAGTGTATCTAGGTGACCCTAGCCAACTCCTCCTATAACAGAAGGCCAATGTACCAAATTTTTGACATTACTTAAATCAGTGGTTCTCAACCTTTTATGCTTCACGTACCCCCTGGAAATGTGTATGTAACTGGCGTACCTCTTATATAGATAGATAAAACTATAGTTATAGTATAACAATGGTTATTTTTACTTTGTTACTAGATCTAGCGACTTTTGAGCTCTCACGGCATAACCCAAAAAATTTTACTGCGTACCCATGTTGAGGAACCCTTTACTTACATAGTCTTACTATACGGACAATTCTTATATTTTTGATTCTAATATTATTACAGGTGGACTCTTGTGCTAATTTTCATATTAATGTTTATCTATAAATATATTTTATTTAGAAAGAAAAATATTCATATTTATTGTCAAATATAATAATTCTAATTAATAAAAATAAATTTTCTCCTAAATAAAATATTTTTATAGACATAACTAGTATAAAGTTAGCACAGAATCTACCAGAAATTGTAGTAGAATTAGAAATATAAGAATGTAAGATAACTACTTAAGCTGAGACATAAATTTGGTTCTCTAGCTTTCCGTTATGGAACGTGATACCCTGGCACTTCATTCTACCTTCTGATGTGTTACACAAGGACTACCAAGAGAAATACTATTTTAGCCCATAATTTAAATTACGTTAACTAACATACATCTGTTCCAGACTAGCGATAGTTAAATTAACAAATTAGTCTAAACAAATACACCAAAAATAAAATATACTAAAATAAAACATCACTAGTTACAGACTTCTTTTAATGCAAAATATTAATATATGTATCTAAGACGGCCAAAACTTTAAGAGTTTAGATGTCGTCCAGTCATCCCGTCCGGTTTGGCATTTGTCTGGTTAAAAATTCTCTTATTTCCATTCATAAATAAGGAATAAAACAATGAAATTTCCCCAACTATGACAATGACAAACCAAAAACATCAGCAATGGCGAATCTGTCACAGTGATTGCAAACATTTCCTCAAAAACTATCTGCTAGTATCAGCGCAGATAACTTGTACTCGACGCGTTCAGACTGAGCAAATTATTGCTTCTCCCACCTACTGCAAATTGTTTCTCATGCCTATTGCACCGTTATACAAGGTGCCTTCGTTAAGTTTAGTAAATTTTCTCTGGGGTTAGATATGTTACATAAGAAATATCTCAGTTTCAGTAAACTGAAATCGGAACATTTTCCAAACTATTCTGGTTTCAGCTTTTTAAAACAGGTACATTTACTATAAAGCCACATTTTTTATCAATCGAAATATAGTCACCTTAAATATAACGAATATAAATAATTTATTACTATTTAACATATTTATTAATACTGAATTTCCCCGTGTAGCCCCTTTGGGGTTCATGTGTTTTACTTTTGTCATTGCCAATCAGGCACTATTTTAGACTTCGAGATATATAAGCCATAAACTTGGAGCTCGTAATATTAATTAAAGATATCAGATATTATTGCCAACGAAATTTTTTAACTACTTTTATTTTAGCGATTAAGCACAGATATCTTCTACTTAGTCCGTCGACATTTATTGAATCGATACCCATTGTCAAATGTTATGCAGATTAACATAATTAACAATTTAAGACAAATATATCACTTACTTGTGAGTAAATATCCTGATATTTCGATCCCTAACTGGGGTCGAAATATTAGTATATTTACTCACAAGTAAAAGAATATATTTGTCTTAAATTGGTAACTATATTACCTACATATTCTTCCCCGCCCTGCCCACGGTCAGTAGGGGACACCGATGGGCTTGGAAAGGCCGCCGTCCGTCGGATGGGACGTTAAGCCGTGGCCCCGTGTGCGGGAGAGTCATACCCTGTGCACGTTAAAGAACACGCTGGATGGCCTTGACGGGAGACTACCATCTGTCTCCCAACAGCTGTTCCAGTGGGTCCCCTCCCCCAACCTTCTCTGAGCCTTCGGGGTCCATGTGACCTGGCCATTTAGCCCATAGTGTGCAAAAAAGTGCCGCTCAGAGGTAAAACAACCCAACCCAACCTACATATTCTAAGATAGCCATAAACACAATTATTAACGATAAGCGGTTTCAGACAGAAGTTTATGTCAGAAGTTTGTTTTCCTGTACAAGGGCCACAGGATCAAGAACCCGAATTCTCTGAGTTAAATCCAGTCTCTTGGGCCCTTTTGCATTTTTCCAGTTCCATTATGTTTCTTACCTCCCCCCCACACACACACACTTTTTTTTTCTAGATTCGGACTTGTTACTAACAATATTTATCAATTTTTGTGTTTTAACAGGGATTGTACGTTAAAAAAAGTATCCTCATCCACTAAAATAAAATTTACCTTTTTGATTAACCTCTATTTTAAGTTGGTTGGTTGGTTGCTTTACCTCTGAGCGGCACTTTTTTGCACACCATGGGCTAAATGGCCAGGTCACATGGACCCCGAAGGTTCAGAGAAGGTTGGGGGAGGGGACCCACTGGAACAGCTGTTGGGAGACAGATGGTAGCCTCCCGTCAAGGCTATCCAGCGTGTTCTTTAACGTGCACAGGGTATGGCTCTCCCGCACACGGGGCCACGGCTTAACGTCCCATCCGACGGACGGCGGCCTTTCCAAGCCCATCGGTGTCCCCTACTGACCGTGGGCAAGGCGGAGAATTTTGCGGAGATAAATCTCAACGCTGACCCAGCTGGGACTCGAACCTGGGAAGTACAGATTACGAGCCTGGCGCGCTACCGACTGAGCCACCCCCGCCCCTACCTCTATTTTAAGACAACATAAGTCATGCTGCCGTCAATATTATTTATTTAAATTGCTGCATTTAAGACAGAAGACAGACTCATGTACAGGAGAGCCATACCTTGCGCACATTAAAGAACACACTGGATGATTTTGATGTGAGGCTACCATCTGTCTCCTAACAGCTATCCAGTGGGTCCCCTTCCCCCAACCTTCTCTGAGTCCTCGGGTTCATTGTGACCTGGCTATTTAGCCCGTTGTGTGCTAAAAGGTACCACTCAAAGGTAAAACAAACCAACCCAAGCCAGCAAAGTCTACATCAAATTTTCAAATTCCATCACTATTAAATTTCAGTCTACTACAATCAGTTGCTAGCTTTCAAATCCTCTGATTCCTTTGAATATCCAAATTGTTACGAGAAATTATATTCATTGTCTATGATTTAACAGTTAAACGAACCAGATAAAGTGATTACAACACCTATAAATATAAGGGCTAAAATAAGGGCTAATAAGAAATAAAAATTTTAGATATAGAGGAAAAACATAACTAAAAAACTTACTTGAAATATTACGAGTTAATCACAAAAACTTACTTGAAATATTACGAGTTAATCACAAAAACTTACTTGAAATATTACGAGTTAATCTCAAAAACTTACTTGAAATATTATGAGTTAATCACAAAAACTTACTTGAAATATTACGAGTTAATCACAAAAGATGAAAATTTATCCAAGTAAAATGCCAAAACATTGCATCTCCTAAAAAACTGATTAAGGCGTTCAAATTCATATGTCTAAGTACCAAGAGAATATGTCATGCTACATATCTCTACAAAAGAAACTACTTCTGATGCTGGTGGTTAGGCAAAATTCCTACAACACACGGTTAAAGTTCAAAATTTTGTCACCAACAGTATTCTCCAACCGAACTAGTGACTTCACCAATCTGAAGCACAAATCACAGAAGGAATCCAAAACCTCAGATTCGAACGGAAATTCGAAATCATCCAAGTGATTGCAGGTCAGGCGGCATCACATACACTCATCACATATCAGTATGAGTCGTCTCCTAGCTATGTCCTCCCCTGCATCAATGACTACTCTTACACCCCTACAGACATACAATCGAACATATCCATTATTTCTTCCATCCCCTACCTCCCGTCTCTTATCCCTCCCCCCTCCACAACAGCTCTCTCACGCCCGGAGAACGACCGTTGCCAATTTTAATGCCGCCATTATCATTTTAATGAATCAGATTCTGTGGCCTGAGCGGGGCAGCTTCCAGTACAACTCCTCTTGGCTCGTGTAATCCAGACCATTCCTCACAAACGGGAGCGCCCTCTCCTCTTCCCTCTCTCCCCAACTCCCACCCACCCACCCCATTCTTACCCCGGTGAGGTTTTAATTCCCACCCCTCGTACAAGAGAGCCGAACAGAGGGAGGGGCAGTTGTTGATGGCTGGCCGAATAGGTAACGAGAGAGTCGGGTGTATTGGGGGGTGGATGGGGAGGAAGTGAACCGGAGGGTAGCGCCAGTAAAAGAGGTGGAAGAAAAGAAGATGGACTAATACTCAACTTCATTTCGCTTCAGAGATTATGAACAGAGAAATCTGTAGATACGGAGGCGAGCATCAGCTTTATAATAGAGCAATACGAGTCCTTCTATTGTTGGGTCAAGTTACTCGAGCCAACAATCTCCGCTTTTTTTTGTAATAGGAATAAGCAATCTGCACAATCTCCATATTGATAAATGGCAAATCATGAGTTGTTTTTATTCATTATGAAAATATTTTAGTGTAGAAGGGAATAAATTGACACTTTTATCAATTTAAAAACTAACCTACCAAAATATTAGAGAATTTGAATGTTATATCATAGGGAGTATAATTTCAATGCTTTGGATAGCAGGAAACTTAAAGATAAGGAGCTTCTAACCTTTCCAAATCATTTTAGTCTAATGCAAAGCTTCATGTGCCCATTAGTTGGTGAGGTAAGGTAATGAGTTTAAGGGTTAGATAAATTGGTATTCAAATTCCATCACATCACGATATACAATATCACTTCAGAGTTCTCTAACTTCTAAAATATGCATTTAATGGAAAAATGTGACTGAAGACAAATTAGATCATAATCAAATCTATTTAACTCTCGTTTCTCAATAATATTCAATAAGTATTTAAAGAGCTATGGAAACGAATGTTTCACAACAGTAAATGCATCATAAGAATTCACTTCAGAAATTAAAACTTAAATAATGCGTATTGTTTCATAAATAAACATTTTAGAAGTCTGCATAATGATTATTTCAATATTAGATAACTATATTTTTTTTGGAAAAAAAAATAATTTATTTTAAACATTCAACCTTCCACAACTCTTTAAATACAGGAAGAGTTTTGTTGAAAATCGAAATTTTAAACGGATCGCGATTTAAACGATCTTTATCTTCAGTCATATTTTTCTATTAAATGCATATTTTAGAAGTTATAGACTTTCAAATTCAGATTCCCATTGAAATAACATAGACATTAATATTTTGGTAGGGTATATATATATAGGGTTGGGTTGTTTTACCTCTGAACGGCACTTTTTTGCACACCATGGGCAAAATGGCCAGGTCACATGGACCCCGAAAGCTCAGAGAAGGTCGGGGGAGGGGACCCACTGGAACAGCTGTTGGGAGACAGATGGTAGCCTCCCGTCAAGGACATGCAGCGTGTTCTTTAACGTGCACAGGGTATGGCTCTCCCGCACACGGAGCCACTGCTTAACGTCCCATCTGACGGACGGCGACCTTTCTAAGCCCATCGATGTCCCCTACTGACCGTGCGCATTGTGGGGAATTTTGCCGATTAGTGTATATAGGAAAAGAATTATCTTTATCAGTAATGAAATGCACAGCATTTCAAAGTACTTAATTTTGATCAGTGTTGGATTTTTACATCTCTGAGGAGCACTTCTTTTTCAAACAAAAGATCACAATGGCCTAGAGCTGAATAGTAGAAAGAGATTCACTGGACAACTGCTAAAGACAAAAGGCTCTCGTGAAGGCCAATCCAGCTTGTTCTTTAATGTGCACATACGATGGTTCTTCTGCATATGGGGCTACAGATTAAGTCCAGTGATGGTTTTGAAAAGGGGAATTTGAAAATGTGACGTTGAACGTTCCATTTTTAAAAAAGATTCCCTAAAATATGAAAATAATCGTAAAACAAAGCAATTATTGATATTTAAAAAAAATTACGGGAGAATTTAGTTATGCCTGCTTGTGGAAATGTGTTTTAATAAACTATTCCGTGCATTCGTGCAGGATAGAGTTGGGTTGTATTTGGTCTGAGCGGGTCTTTATTACACACAGTGCGCTAAATCATCGAATTACAAGGATCCCAATAGTAAAGAGACTGAATAATTTACAGTATAGATGTTAGGAGACTTGTCAAGTCCATCCAATATGTATTATAAGGCATAAAAGGGGTGGCTCTCATGAATGCAGACCTGGTTAAATATCAGACGAACGGAGGCCTTTCAAGCCTCTTGATGTTCTCTTTTTCACCTAGGACAGAGAGGGAGTGTGTCAAGGGACGAAGTCCCTTGACATACTTCCTGTCTGTCCTAGGTCCTGGCTTGCTGTCCCTGGCCAAGTCCCTCGGCTTGCTGTCTGAAATCTCAGAATTTAGTCGGTATGACAAGCTCTTAATCTTTAGTTTCCAGTTCGAGTCCCAACTATACCTGCATTGAGATTTTTGTTTGTTAAAGCCCATTCTGACTTCGTTGAGAAAAGGAACACCGGAAAGCCTGCCGTCCTTTGCATGAGACGTTAAGCCCCGTCTCCTTGTGCAGATGAGCCTTATCCTGTGCACATTGCAAATCACGCTGGGTAGCTTTAATGGGAGGCTTCCATCTGTCTCCTGTGAGCTGACCGGTGGATTCCCTTCTCCAACCATCTCCGAGCCCTTGTGATTCTTATGACCTAACCATTTAGTCAAATGTCTCCAAGAAAGTGCCTCTCAGAGTAACAGTAATCCGCCCCCCTTTCTGCGTTTTACCAACAAGGTAGAAAGCAATTGTAAAACACTTTTCCTCAAGTAACAGTAATTATTATATCAATTAAATATACAACTGAATATATTACTTATAAAAAATAATAATAAATAATCTCCTCAAGCAGCTGCTTGCCACAGAGGGCTTACAGGAGCCTGACAGTTTATACGTCATAATAGAAAGTCTGTGAGGATGGCGCGACCTCAGTAGACAAGAACACGAACACCCATGTCTTATCCGAGGCTCGAACTCAGGTCCTCTAGATCACTAACCAGGCGCGCTAATCACTCGGCCACGGGATGGCACTATTACTTACAATGAAATATAATTTCATACAACTATAAATATCCATAACCTATAATTAAAACTCTTTAATTTTGCATCTTAACTATTACCAGCAAGTAGTGGACCAGATCTAGAGAAGGTGGGGGGAAACTTTAGATCCACGTGCTGTTCCTCCCTCTCCCACTTTGAAAATATTAGTAACAGAAATGGGGGGTAAAAAATATTAATCATATATAAATTTCTAAAGAAATTCGCTAAAAAAATCACTAAAACTGAGGTAAAATAGTTATACCAGAACCACGTTCTGTTTATTTCTACCCGATCTTGAATCCCCACACACACTCAAACACTTCCGCTGGAATCGTATGGCCTTTTATTTAATTTAGATCGGGGCTTTGGGTTGGGTTGTTTTACCTCTGAGCGGCACTTTTTTGCACACCATGGGCTAAATGGCCTGGTCACATGGACCCCGTAGGCTCAGAGAAGGTTGGGGGAGGGGACCCACTGGAACAGCTGTTGGGCGACAGATGGTAGCCTCCCGTCAAGGCATTCCAGCGTGTTCTTTAACGTGCACAGGGTATGTCTCTCCCGCACACGGGGCCACGGCTTAACGTCCCATCCGACGGACGGCGGCATTCCCAAGCCCATCGGTGTCCCCTACTGACCGTGGGCAGGGCAGGGAATTTTGCGGAGATATATCTCAATGCTGACCTAGCTGGGACTCGAACCTGGGAACTACAGATTACGAGCCTGGAGCGTTACCGACTGAGCCACCCCCGCCCCTTAGATCGGGGCCTGATCAAATACACATTGTGCAATTAATATAGTGCATAATAATGTATAATAATCTTAATTTACATCTGAAAAATATTACTAACCTTTATTTAAAAAAAAAAGGTTTAAATCAATTTTCTGGTTCATTCTGCTTTCTAGTTGGAAAGAGTCAAGTCGACGACGACAAATTTCTCAACCAATGAGCCAGGCTACAAGAACCCAGTCTTCCACTCGTTGGGTGTTCTGAGAATAGAACCATTTGTTTACCGAGCACTATTTACAAAAGGGCGTTTATTTTTCCTTCAAACAGCCGAGTGTTCTGTTTACACTTTTTGTAAGCAAAGCTGAGGTCACAGCAAAAGCATTTCGTGGCTGTGTTGGCGTTCAAATCTGGTCACAACATGCCGAGTCACTGTTATAACACCAACTGCTGCTTCGCACAAGGACACCATTTTGAGTTTTATGCATTTTAACGTATTAACAACGAAAATTTTAAAGGAAATAACTTGCTGCATAATGGTTTCTGAACAATATGCTTCAAATACTATGAATTAACTTCAAGAATAATATGAATACTATGATGACATTGAGAAAGATAATAAAATATGAATTACTTAAGGAGAAAAAAGTATGGAAAATGTGCAATAATATAATACTATATGTTTATAATTCAGTATCGAAAAATATATTAAATGTGAATGATTGTTCAAATTTAAGAAAGAAACTAAAAGGACTTTACAGTTTTGTGAAAAAATTATAACATGTATAACATTAAGTTAAATTCGTAGGCAATATCTTCTGTTGAGGGAGAATATTCCGCTGTATTTTCTGCTTGTTTGTGGTTTGACTGACAGCCCCAAGTGAATAGATTCACAGGATATGTTTTATCAGCTAATGGATAATACTGATCAGAGGCTATCGCCTTTACCTGAACCCTTGCTTCTATGGGCATCGTCAAACCTACAAGAAGAAGTCTTTCAGTGTAGATGGGGTTCATCCTTTAGTAGTGGGGGAACGTGCCTTTGTCCCATGCCTGCGATTAGGGGGCTGTTTGATATTGTCGGCATTCCCTCTCTCAATAAACATAGCTTCTTTAAACATCCCACTAACCATTTTCTCTCCATAGGTAGTTGGAATGTGAGGACTCTGCACAGAGCTTTTTCTCTTGATGTCCTCACACACGAATTCCACCGTTATAATTTAGATATTCTCGGCTTGCAAGAGACCAGATGGACAGATAAAAGTCAGATTCTTAAAAATAATCTTAAATTTCTCTTTTCAGGGAGGAACGATAATAAACATCACCAAGACGTGGGTCTGCTTCTCAGCAGACACGCTAGTGATGCTCTTCTAGGATATGAGTGCATTAATGAAAGGTTTCGTACAGCAGAATTTCAGACAAACGTTAAAGACTTAAAAGCAAAGCAACCAAGCTGAAAACACCTGTTCTCGTCCGATCACCGAACTTAACCAGCTTTGGGGTCGGTCAATACCTGGCAAGTGTGACCACCTGAGAGTACCGCGTGCAGTTGGTAGAAAAATCCGCTGAGTCCCCGCCATCCTCACAGATACCTCTATTATGGCGAATTAAACTGACAGGCTCCTGTCCTGTCAGACCTCTGTGGCAAGCATCTGCTAAAGGAAGTATTTATTTAATATTTATTAAAGATTTGAATGTTATCTGCTGTTATGCCCCCACTGAGGATGCCGATAAGGATGAGAAGGATAGGTTTTATGGATAACTTCAGGATATTTTGAATTCTGTCAAGAAAGGGGATATTATCCTTGTTCAATGTAAAAGTTGGTACTGACTCTGACCATTGGGGAGGGGTGATAGGCCTTTTTGGTATTGGTAGCTGCAAGAGCAATGGGCAACGTCTTCTACAGGTAAGTAAACTCAATGGTTTCAGAATAACTAACGCTTATTACAAACACCGCGACATACATAAGTACACATGAGTTTCACCTGATGGGCTGCATAAGAATATGATTGATTATATATTAATTAACAGCAAATGGGCTAGTTCTGTTAGGAATACCAGGTCATATAGGGGAGCTGAAATTGTATTTGGCAATTACCTTGTTAAAAGTGTCTTGCAACTTAAACTTAAGAAGTGTTATAAAGGTTCACAAATACCTTAACAATTAACTTTAAAACTGAGTTATAGCAAAAGCTTACCATGATAGTTTGCTTAGTCATTATGCCAGTCATGGTTTGCTTACTGCAGAAGATGGGGAAGAATTGGACCATTTTAAACAGGCTTTCTTTGAAAACTAACAGTACTCTATTAGATAAAAGTAAGCAGAGCAGGCAGAATTATTTGAGTGATAAGGTGCTGGAGCTTATTTTGGAAAGAAAGAACTGCAAAAATGTCCTTAATCAATATCCTACTAGTCCTAATAGAAAGCATTACAGACAGTTTAATAAACGTGTAAATAATTAGTTAACTGCTGATAAGAATGTTTGGCTTCATGGCTTGGCTGTCAAAGTCGAGGAAGCAGTTAGACAGCACAACAGCAGAGAGCTGTACCAGATAGTTAATGCTTTGTGTGGGAAGAAACGGACAGGTATACAAGGACTGAAGGATAACCAAGGTAAGGTTATTGAAAGTGAAGATTATGTGATGGCTAGGAGGGCTTAGCATTTCATTTGTTTAGATATTCTAAACAATGTGGTTAGTTCTACTCCCATTGTTTGTAATGATGACAGATGCATTATTGGCTCCTTAACTCGTTAATATAACTCATTAAATACTGAACGAATATTGTTGAAAATCGAGATATTGATTTATTTGATTGAGTTCTTTATCATACTTTTCATAACAAAAAAACTTATTTCAGAAGTATGGCCGAGTGGTTAGCGCGCTTGGCTACTGATCTAATTGACCTGGGTTCGAGCCCGGATAAGGCATGAATGTATGTATCGTTTTTCTGTTGAGGTCCTGCCATCCTCTCAGACCTTCTACTATGGCATATAAACTGGCAGGCTCCTGTCAGACCCCTGTGGCAAGCAGCTGCTTGAGGAGGTATTTATTTTTATTTTTATTTATAGAGCTTTGACGTTAGCACCCCATTGACAAAACATAGGGATTTTCCTTAATTTATGAAAACCAGTGTATATAAGTTGCTAACTCTGCGGGAATTTGTAAAATTGCTGTAAAGCAATTTGCGTGAGAAATATTTTTGTGTTTGCTGATAAAACGAGATAAATAATTCGAATATAACATATCTTAACTTATTGTAAAGGGAATATTTAAATACTTATCAACACTCGGTTTATTGGGCTTTTAAGCTCCAGTAATGCACATATATATATTTGTTTGTTTTAAAAATGTCTAATGCAGAAAATTTATTGTAAAGAAACAGAGTTTTAATTTACAGTCGGCCCTAGACTTTCGCGGATTAGATTATTCACGAGTTGGCCATCAATAATTAAATGTGAATTTTTCTGGAGTTTGCGGTCTACTGCGGGAAATCGTAGATGACGCGCGTAGACTAGAAAATGTAAAGATAACGAAAAAAAGTTCAGTAAGTCATAAATGCATAAAATATATGCATTATTAATCTATTTTATCATTTACCATCATAAATATATACACCAATTTATTATAAAAGTTAATTTTTGAAAAACGTTTCAGTGCGTTAAAAGAACTGCCGACCACGCCCTGACGATCCCCTTCCACTCCTTGAATAAATGACAATAATGCTTTTGGGTTGTTTTACATCTGAGCGGCACTTTTTTGCACACTATGGGCTAAATGGCCAGGTCACATGGACCCCGAAGGCTCAGAGAAGGTTGGGGGAGGGGACCCACTGGAACAGCTGTTGGGAGACAGATGGTAGTCTTCCGTCAAGGCCATCCAGCGTGTTCTTTAACGTGCACAGGGTATGGCTCTCCCGAACACGGGGCCACGGCTTAACGTCCCATCCGACGGACGGCGGCCTTTCCAAGCCCATCAGTGTCCCCTACTGACCGTGAGCAGGGCGGGGAATTTTGCGGAGATCTCAACGCTGACCCAGCTGAGACTCGAACCTGGAGCTAATCTCAACGCTGACCCAGCTGAGACTCGAACCTGGGAACTACAGATTACGAGCCTGGCGCGCTACCGACTGAGCCACCCCCGCCCCATGACAATAATGCAGCACAGTTACAATAAACATTGCTTGAATGTGTGTGTCTTTGTGTGTACTGTAAGTCTCGTAACTGAACAGCAAGAACTGTGTGTCAGAAGTGTTTGTGTTTCATCATCATCTGTACATAGTTGACGCTAGCCTAATCATCTTGTGAAAGACGAAGAAAAATTTAAAAGCATAAAATTATCAAAGTTTATAAAACACAATACTGTATTGCACTGTACTGTATATAACTGTATTTTATAAACTTGAATAATTTTACTGCTATCTAAATACTGTACATGTATTGCATCACATACTGTACGTGTACTGTATTACCTCTCTCTCACTCTCTCTGTCTGTGTGTTAGCCTACATTGTTCATACTGTAATTTTAAATTTATAAAGCATACTGTTGCAGTACAGTGCATTGTTTTTACTTTTTTTTGTGTGTGTTAAATATGGTTAACAGTATTAGGAGTTAAGGTTTGGGGGGGGGGGTAGAGATATTCGCAGTTTTTACACATTCGCGGCGGTCCTGCGCCCCTAACCCTGCGAATGTTGAGAGCCGACTGTATTGGGTTGGGTTGTTTAACCTCTGAGCGGCACTTTTTTGCACACCATGGGCTAAATGGCCAGGTTGCAAACACCCCGATGGCTCAGAGAAGGTTGGGGGAGGGGACCCACTGGAACAGCTGTTGGGAGACAGATGGTAGACTCCCGTCAAGGCCATCCAGCGTGTTCTTTAACGAGCACTGGGTATGGCTCTCCCACACACGGAGCCACGGCTTAACGTCCCATCCGACGGACGGCGGCCTTTCCAAGCCCATCAGTGTCCCCTACTGACCGTGAGCAGGGCGGGGAATTTTGCGGAGATAAATCTCAACGCTGACCCATCTGGGACTCGAACCTGGGAACTACAGATTACGAGCCTGGCGCGCTACCGACTGAGCAACCCCCGCCCCTGAGCCGACTGTATATTGTTTTTCAGAGATATAGTGTGCTGCTGCAGAAATTTCCATTGGTAATGTTTAGCAGAACCTGGACGGGCAGTTGCTCCTTGGTTATCAATTGTAGACACCAAAATTATGTTTATTTGAGTTGTAAATTTTATTTTATTGTGGATAGTCTTTGTGTAACTCATACCTTCTACCATAGCGTAGAAACTGATAGACTCGTGTCAGACCTCTGTGGCAAGCAGCTGCTTGAGGGGGTATTTATTTTTTTATTTATTCGCACGTTTCGTATTTATGTGATAAATTATTATATATGTTGTATGAGTGTAGCACCTACGCAGTTCTTTATTCTATACGAAATACTTCAAAAATGTGAACAACTGAGAATGTTTTCATATTAAATCTTGAAGTTTGAATATTCAGCACTTAGGTTTTTAAAATAACTTTAGAATTTTGATTAATACATTATTTGTTATTTAGAAAGATTAAAAAGACTTGATTGTTTGCCATCATGTGTTGCTTAGTTTGTTATATGGGGGCACAAAGTGATATTATTAGCCAGTAAAAATAAAAAATAATATAAATAAATACCCCATCAAGCAGCTGCTTGCCACAGAGGTCTGACAGGAGCCTGTCAGTTTATATGCCAGAGTAGAAGGTCTGTGAAGATGGAAGGACCTCAGCAGATAAACGACACAAACAGCCATGCCTTACCCGGGGCTCGAACCCAGGTCCCTTAGATCAGTAGCCAAGCGCGCTAACCACTCGGCCATGGGATGGCAAAATAAATACCCCCTCAAGCAGCTGCTTGCCACAGAGGTCTGACAGGAGCCTGTCAGTTTATATGCCAGAGTAGAAGGTCTGTGAGGATGGCAGGACCTCAGCAGAAAAAACGACACGAATATCCATGCCTTAACTCCAGGGCTCGAACCCAGGTCCCTTAGATCAGCAGCCAAGTGCGCTAACCATTCGGCCACGGGACTATTAGCCAGTGACCAATTAAAATATGTCACTCTGAAAATTAATATAAGTTTTGGAAATGAGAAATAAAATACTACAAGGTCCTGCTTGACTTAGTCTGCACATGGCATCCTAAATATTCCTCTTTTTCTAAGTAAGGTCTTTAGGCATGTAATTCATAATTCTATTCGCTATTGTGTAATTTCGCATGGAGTCAACTTGATCAAACCGACGCATCTCTCTTTGCATAACATGCTGCTCAAAAGTAGTTCCTGATTTCTTCGCTTAACCTTGTCATTACTTACATAGTGAAGCCACCTTAATACCCAAGATACTCGTAAGCATCTAGATCCAAAGGTATAGAGTTTTCTGTTATCATGAGTGCAAAAGGTTCAAGATTCATTACTGTAACAAACTTCCTAAGGGACCAGACTATTATTGTAAGTCTTTAAGTGCGTAGAAGTCTATTTTTTCGCAATCTCCACAGTCCAGCTGCAGTGTTTATTCTTCTGTTTATCTAATGTCACTTCATCAGTATCTGGTATACAACTCCCGAGATAAAGTAACAAACTTGCTCAAGAGCTAAATCATTCAAAAGAGCTGAAGCACTACCAACCTGCCCGACTGCTTTTCGTAACTTTGGTTTCTCTCCATTTATCACTAAACCTGTCCCATCGCCATTCTCATTAATAGCTTTAATGAAAGTATTCTCTCCTCAGTATCATTGATAAAAAAAAAACGTTAAACCATCATTTTTTGATTACAGTTACTAAATTCTAAGTATTTCGATTGCATTTTAATTTTTCTCTCGTCATTATTTGAAATTTAACAACTTTTCGAAAAACAATAACTTAAATCAAAGATCGTGAAGGAGTAAATGCTATTCGGGGCTGGGAGTCCATACCTGATTCATCTAACTTGTTCCAAAGGGAAATTACAACATTACTGCAATGAATCGGCTATAACCAAGGCGAAGACCGCCATCACAAACTAAAAAAAAAAAGTAAAAAAAAACTCCACTATTATGGTAGAATTCTAGGATTGACGGGCGCCCTAATATAACCTTAATGCTATATTATACTCCTCTTATAAGAACTTAGCTAATAAAAATAGAGATGGTTTTGTCTGCTGTAGTCTACAAATACCTCGGCTCGCTCAATGGCTAATATCATATATTAACTATAATAAAATTTAACCCAGAAAAAAATAACTAACATTAAAAGACATTTATTCTGTATTTTTTTTTTATTTCCTATAATAAAAATTATCTAAGTATGTATTAAAACTCTAATTTTTTATATAAACACTGGTCTGCATGAAAATCCTTCCTCGAAAAAAAATGGATGAACTTTATAGATTTGAGGCTGCTGAATCCGAATCTGGCATCCAAATGTTTATATCAGGCACTTTTTTCGTGGGAGGGCGTTTTTTGAGAAAATTACGATTTTTGTGAATATATATAATATTATTCGTTTTCAAACTACTGGAAGCCTCAATTTTATTATGTGAAACTTTTGTGAAAGCAATGAATAGAGAGGGATTTGCTTACTTAAGGAGGAAATTTTCACGGATTGGCGACGCAAAAAAGGGGAATTTTTATTGGTCCTCAGATCAGACGGTTGTTTCAAGATCCTGAGTTCCAAAATAAATTAAACTAAATGATGAAAAGAGATCCTGGGAAGCATTCAGAAATGTTTGCCACACATGTTTAGGCAATATAAGGACAGATAACTACGAAGAAATTGTCGAACTTTCTTCATATTGAGTATTAGGATGTAATATGTCGCTAAAGATGCATTTCTTACATTCAAAACTGATTTTCTTTCCACAATTGATGGACGTGGTTTCAGATGAGCATGGAGACAGGTTCCATCAAGACATATCCGAAATGGAAAAACGATATAGCGGCAAAGGGAACGAGAGTAGAAGGAACGATATAGAGGTGGGTTACTGTTGGACCCTGCAGCGAGAGGCTCCAAAGGTAAAATATAAGCGACAGAAGAAAACAATAATTTTTTGTGCAAGTATTTACATGTATTAGGATTTATTAGTGTCAGCTTCAACTTTTTATAACGAAAATAAATATTTCATAAAATATATTTTTCATCTCTGAGTAAAATAGTGGTGGTTAAATTAAACCCATATCTCTAGAAAATTTTAGGTGATAGAACAAATCGACTGTTAGATTGGATTCAGCATCCTCAAAAATAAAAATCGGACAAAGTTTTGGAAGGGAGGGAAAAAAAGTTT
This sequence comes from Ryuthela nishihirai, assembly GCA_038380435.1. NCBI lineage: Eukaryota > Metazoa > Arthropoda > Arachnida > Araneae > Heptathelidae > Ryuthela > Ryuthela nishihirai. Next base: position 10,717,499 of record JAWZYU010000023.1, read on the forward strand.
TTGTTTGCACACTAGTGTAATATTTTGTAACTTTAAATATAATCCAGTATGTGAAAGAAGATATAGAAGTGTATACAAATTGTGAAAATGTTGCGTTTTTCCTGCAGATAAGATTTTAGGATTTTCAGGTCTTCATGACTCAAAACGAATGATTTGTGTTATGACAGTTTAAAATTAATTAAGAAACATTTCGACACTTTCCTACAACTTTTTTATCAGGATAAAAGTGAATGAACTACTTTTAAATGAATACCAGTTCCACAAACCACAAAGATATTAATATCCATTTACATCCACTTGGCGGATTGCTTTGAAAAGCTTAAATTACACATCCCAAGTTTAGGTAATGAACAATTGAAACCTATTTCTGTTGTATCAGCTCTGTCAGAAAAGCTACCACCTGCAAAACTATTTCTATAAAAGAAATATTTAATGCATCCTATGAAAGAAGCGATAAATGATGACGATACGATAGTTGTCTGTATGGAAAACAGGAAATGAAGACTCCACACTGACAGAAACAATAGATTCGTCAAGTATAACGATCCTGAAACACAACTGACACTAACTGCACTGCTCATTGTGCAAGCTAGAAGATGAGTAAAGTATTGGGTTCGAAAATGGTGGCCACAAAGCACGAAATATACGGAAGTGCTTTAAGTGAAGCTGAAGAGCACAGACAGTGTGTAGCAGCTGATTGGCTTCCATCAAGCAATCTTCACGCCTAACAGATGCGTGGACTTGGCTGCAGGATTTAATGCCCAGCAAAGACAACTCGCTAAAGGGCCGACCTCAATCTGGTGGATACTAGATCCTAACCCTCCCCCCCTCTACCCCCCTCCACACACACCCAACCCCTCCCCCTCTACACAATTACCCTCGACACAGCCACTTATGTCATTGCCTTGGCATCCCTCGCTCGTCCCCAGGGGTCGCTCTATCAGATCTGACACTCGCAATTGGATTCTGTGGCGGGAAATCTCAGGAAACAAGCGGCTAACGTCGCGAGCAGCAACCAGCACAAAGCATGAGAGATAGAAAGGGTGAGAGAAAAAAACGAAATGATAGAAAAAACACACACACAATTGAACGAGAGAACGAATGAGAAAAGTCTGTAAGCCATACTCTCACATAAGAAAAAGCAAAATGGTCGTCTTGCTCGCCTTTGTTGTCTACTAAGCAACATCAGTACCAGAGGCTCAGCAAAGACCTGGGATATTTGTAATGAATGAGAAGCTAAAATTGAAAACGTGATTCGTATATAATCATGCGTAGCCACGTTATTCAATACTGCAAGCAGATTTTTAAAAAAACTTGACAAAGATCGTAAAACACTTCTTTTCGCCCTAGATAAAAACTGACATTGAAATATGATGATTTCTAATCATCATATTTCATTGTCAGTTTTTTAATAGCAGTGCCGCATATAGGGGAGTTGGGGGAGGACAAATGGTCATACCCATCGTTTCCCTCTTTCAGATTGGTAGTAACTGGAACCAGAATGGAGTTAAAAAATTAAACACATATATATTATCTGTATTTTTCAAGAAATTTATTAAAGATCACTAAAACGGAGGGAAAAAATTTATACCGGAACTGAGTTCCGGTTCATTTCGGCTCAATTTTGGTTCCCCCCCTTTCACTCGGGTCACTTGATCTCTCCTTTTTTTCATCTGAGACTGATTTTATAGCATTCTACAGAAGTTCTTCCCAACCGGTGCGCCACGGGTTTGGGTTGTTTTACCACTAATCAGCACTTTTTTTTTTTTACACACAATGGACTAAATGTCCAGGTTACAAGGATCCCAAAGTCAGCGGGGAGTAGCTCAGTCAAAGCAGCGGGCGGTAGTGCGTCAGTCCAAGGGCAGCGGGCGGTAGCGCGTCAGGCTCGTAATTTGCAGTTCCCAGGTTCGAGTCCCACGTGGGCCAGCGTTGAGATTTATCTAAGCAAAACTTTCCACCCTGCTCTCGGTCATTAGGGAATACCGATGGGCTAGGAAATAGACCGCCGTCCGTCGGATGGTACGTTAATCTGTGGCTTCGTGTAGGGGGAAGCCATACACTGTTCACGTTAAAAAAAAAAATCAATAATCTCCAGTACCATGGTAAAATTCTAGGATTGACGAACGCTCTAACATAACCTAAATGCATTTAAAGAACACGCAGGATGGCCTTGACGGGATGCTTCCATCTGTCTCCCAATAGCTGTTCAGTAGGTCCTCTCTCTCAACCTTCTCTGGGCCTTCGGGGTCCTTATGACCTGGCCATTTAACCCATTGTGTGCAAAAAAATGCCGCTCAGAGGTAAAACAACGAAACCCACAAGGACCCCAGAGGATCAGAGCAGGTTGGGGGAAGGGGACCACTTGGACAGCTGTTAGGATACAGATGTAGCCTCCTGAAAAGATCATCGAGAGTGTTCTTTAATGTGCCGAGACCACGGCTTAACGTTCCATCCGTCGGAATTTCCAAGCCCATCGGTACAAGCCCATCAAGCACTCACCGAAGACAGGACGGAGACTACGGAATCAAATCTGAAAACTATAGTGTGCCATGAAAGAACTTGAAGTGCCACGAAATATTTTTGTTGTATCCAAGTTTTTATTACCCTATTCGATATCATATTTCCAATATTTACGAATTTACCTATAACTTATTTAATAATTGCATAAATTAGTTTTGATTCTGCAAGTAATTTTAATGTTGACTTTCGTTTGATTTACTTTCACCAAATTTTGAAAAGATCTCTTAATCTTATGAACAAGATCAAGAAGGAAATAAAATTCTTTAATTCGTTTGCAAATTTTATTAAAATTTGAATACAAAAGCATAAATTCAAAAAATTTCATGTCATTCTGTTCATCTATTTATGTTTTAGCCGGTAGGCATTCTCAGGTGAAGAAAAAAAGATATTAAGTGAATATAAACGAAAAAAAAAAAGCATTGATTGCAAAATAATGATCAATTAACTAATAAAACAAATTATTATTTATAAGACTTTTTTATGGAATGCTGCGACAATTTTGGATTCTTAAGAACGTGTATGGACTCAAAAAGTTCGGGATGCATTTTTTTTACTTAGACGATGGGCTTCACGTCATGGTGATTCTACAGTTAAACTAATTATACAAAAACATAGTTTTAGCTCGCTTTCGAAAAACGAGCCATTGTTTTCTTTTTATCTTCCGTCTTTCAGTCTGTCAACAATCAATTTTTATTTTTTAAGAGATTCTTTTTGGCTTGGAATGGCATTAGTGAAACATTAGGAATCACATTTTGCATATCATCCTCTTCCAATTTTTTGCCTCCTCCATTAGCGAGTGCTCAAGATGGGGGCGGGGATTTCTCAGTCAGTAGCGCGCCAGGCTCGTAATCTGCAGTTTCCAGGTTCGAGTCCGCCTGGCCTAGCGTTAAGAATTTATCTTCACAAAACTCCCCGCCCTGCCCTCGGTCAGTATGGGACACCGATGGGCTTGGAAAGACCGCCGTCCGTCGGATGGGACGTTAAGCCGTGGCACTATGTGCGAGAAAGCCATATCCTGTGCCCATTTAAGAACACGCTGGATACCCTTGACGGGATGCTACCATCTGTTTTCTAATAGCTGTCTAGTGGGTCCCCCGTCCCACAACCTTCTTTGAGCCCTTTGGGTCCTTGTGGCCTGGTCGTTTAGTCCATTGTGTGTAAAGAAGTATCGCTGGGAGAGATTCTTTTTGGCTTGGAATGGCATTAGTGAAACATTAGGAATCACATTTTGCATATCATCCTCTTCCAATTTTTTGCCTCCTCCATTAGCGAGTGCTCAAGATGGGGGCGGGGAGTTAACCCGATCAACAATGGTTTGCACCCTCTCTTCGGGGTGCTAATTCTACTATACTACGTTTTCTATATTGGCCTCAGGCGATTGAAAATATTTGTTCAACTTCAAATTTTTTCCCGAAACAAATTTTGTTCTAAAAGTAAAGAAGTTGATTTTCTATAGACCGACAGACAGGGGGGAAAGATAGGCGGAACGACAACATTAACAGACACTTGTTAGCTGTCTGTCCGTCTATCTTTCCACCTGTTCGTCTGTCTGTCAGACAGACGAACGAACAACAGACAGACAGACGAACAAACATTGGCATAGGCAGACGACAAAGTGAAAACATTAGCTCGTTTTTCAAACGAACTAAAAAGAAATTATTTGTTGGTTTTCAGTTAGCTCGTTCCACTTTCGAAACCCTTTGCTGTCTTCTTAGGGAGTTTCTTGGAAAAAAAATCTTCATTAATTTATTTATATGAGCGGTTTTTTACACCCAAATGCAGCGCAGTGAGGCATTGATAAAATATGGAAGCTTTAATAGGTGAAAACATTGGTAGAAATGCGTAAAACTACAACAACTGTGAAGCTTTGACTAGGTACACTACTAACTGATAGGCTTTCAACTCACGGTACGACAAAACATGGTGCCCATTAATTACATGATGCTCATCAACCAATGATAATCAATCACGGAGATGGCCAGCCTCTACCTATAAAAAATAAATAAGGGAACATCTAAATATAATAGAGGTCCTGTATAGTTAGAGACTGGCCATCTCGGTGATTGACTGCCATTGGTTGATTGAATCACATGGTTTATGGGCGCCATGTTTTGTCGTACCGCATGCCGAAAGCCTTCTCACTTGTAATAGTTTTATGCATTCTACCGCTTTCTGCGTATAAAAGCTTCCATATTTTACTAATGCCTGACTGCGCTGCTTTTGGCGAAAAAATTCTACTCACAGAAATAAATTAATAAAGATTTTTCCAAAGAAATTCCGATAGAAGACAGCAATGGGCTACAAAAGTGAAACGAGCTAATTGAAACCCAACAAATAAGTTCTTTTTAGTTCGTTTGCAAAAAGGGCTAATGTTTTCACTTTGTCGTCTGCATATGCAATATTGGTTCGTTTGCGTGTTTGTCCGTCTGTTAAGTATTGTCCGTCTGTACATCTGTCTATGGGAAATCAACATTTTTAGTTTTAGAAATAAATGAAAAATTATTTTTGCGTTGTATGAATACTGATAAAATATTACAATTAGCAATTCTGAAATCTCCCAATAGCTTCAATAGCGCCCTCTAGCGATGGAAAAATTGAAAATGCTAAAATTGCAAACGATGTATTTACATTGGAATTCGGAAATTTTGGTACTAGATGGTTATGGCCAGAAGGCTTACAACGGCAACAAGGCTTTGCCCTCTTACCACCAAGGGGGGGGGGGGGGAAATTAAACTTTTTTATTTTAAAAGATAAACGAAAAATTATTTTTTACACACACTAACAAAATATTAATATTTATATTTTGCGAATCACGCAAGAGTTGAAATTTCCGTTGATAGAGAGTGCTAAAGGCGGTAAATAAAAACTCAAAAAGCAGCCTTTAGAGACCGAAAACGATGGAAAATATCAAATATTTAAACGAAATTGCAAACGATCTAGTATATATGCTAGAAATTTAAAATTTTGGAAATGGATTGTAATGGTCAAGTGGTTTACACTAAAAGTAATAATTTGCCGCCTTGAACCATGTTGGTAAAATGCAACTTTTGTGTTTTAAGAAATATATGAAAAATATTTTTCTGCTGTGCAGGTACAAATAAAAAATTAAGAGTTTATATTCCCAATCACATTAGTCGAATATCCACTGTTAGAGGGGCGAGTCTTGTTTTCAAAGATAATCAAGTTTTTCATTTACCTACTTTTAAAATTCTTAAAAGTTTTAATTCGAGCTAATGGATGATGGGAGAGGGATTGCACAGAGTAGAATTTTATTAGTAATTATATAATATAAAAGTGGATTTAATTCTTAAATCTAAGGAATTGCGCTTCTCTCACCCTTCTGAAAATTAGTGAGATCATTGCTGTCAGTGCAATTTCTACCATAACAGTACTCTACCGTCGAAATTTCTACCACAAACAGGTCACTTGAAACATCCGTTAAAAGTTTTGCCGTTTGGGTATTTGTTTTGCCATTTGGATATTTAATGATATATATTAAAACTACCTTTGAAAATGCGAATTATATTTCATTAATACCAACCGAAAAAAAAAAGATTTCCATTATTTCTTAAAACAAAACGTTCCGTTTCCTACCTACCTTGGGCGTAGGGATCGATTCCTTGTTCTCAATGAATGTTTAAGACTGTCATATTCCACAACCAAAATGTTAAATTTCTAACATAACTACGTCGTTTGGAAATTTCAACTTTTCCACCGTTAGAGGGCGTAGTTATAACTTTTGGGAGATTCGAAAAATGCAAATCGTAATATATCATTAATACCTATCTAACAAAAAAGATTTTTTTATTTATCTGTATAAACAAAAAGTCCGATGTTTACAGACGAACAGACGATAAAACAAAAATTATCTTTCTAAAAAAAAAAGTTATAAAATTTACTTTTCCTTTTTAGCCGTTTCCTAAAGTGCTTTCAATCATGAGCACTAAAATCCGTATCAAATATTACCCTACTCTTTTCCGAAATCCATAAGTATCCGTCCAATACCATTCAGCTTTGCACGACAAATAATACTAGCGACGATAAAAACATGGCGTCCAATTTTGAGATTGCCAACCTCTACCTATTTAGGGCCTCTAAAATACAACTGCTTGCCGCTCCACCTTTAACAGCCGCCATTAATTCTCATTTTTTCAAGAAACTTTCAGTGAGTGGACTTCTTGCTTTGCAGTTGTATCTATCATTTGCTTCTTTATTGTCTTTCAGAAGAAATGTGAAATAAAAAAATATATTTATTAAAATTATATAATAAAATAATCTAAAATTAACTTCTGAATTTAACAAAAACTACCTGTTAATTTTTTAAACTTTAATATATATCAATTCCACAAAGGCATTTACTGAAAATATGTACAGATGGCTCTGTGAACAAGGATGAGGAAAGAGCTGCTGCTGCAGTTTGGATCCCAGATCATAATATTCATTTAGCAGTTAGACTACCGGACCAAACAGAAGTTTTCACAACTGAATTAGTAGCCATAGAAATGGCCCGTAAGTGGGCTTACTACTCTGTCCTGTGACAAAGTTGTTATACTGTCTGATTGCCAATCAGTTATTCAATTTTTACAAGGAGATCCGGGTAGATCTAGCAACAATGAACTTTTTTCCAACATTTTGAAGTTGGCGAATAAAATGATGAAAAGTGGTATTGAGTTAAACGTGCAGTGGATTCCCAGCCATGTCGGCGTTATAGGAAATGAAATTGTTGACAAAATTGCTAAGGAAGCGTTATTACGTGAAAACTGGCTCAATATTTCAACAGGTTTCAATTATTATAAAAGCAAAAATAAGCAAATTTTAAAACGAAATGTTCTGCATTATTTTAAAGTTCATTCTTCCTCACATCTGAATCACAGGAGTTTGATTAGTCAAACCACTGAACCCTTTCAGTTTTCGGACCGACTAAAAACGACACAGTGACCATTACCAGGCTCTAAACAGGGACCACAAGACTGAATGATCAAATGCATAAGATGAACAGAGCTGAGTCATCTTCCTGTGATACATGTAGAACAAAAGAAACAGTCTCTCATGTGTTACTTAATTGCAGCAAATTTGATACTCGAGAGATCAAATGTTTCAGTCACTGGAAGAAATTGGAATTAAGGAATTTACACTCAAAGATCTACTCGGACATCAGAATTTGATAAAAAGAAAATATACTTTTAAATTAATTTTATATTTTTAAAGGATAGTAAATTGATTGACAGAATTTGATTTAATGCCCAAATAGTGCTATGATGTTTCTGCATTAGGAGATTGAACGCTCTCAAAATTTTAATAATGTTAATCAAGAACTTTCAGTTCCTCCTTCCTTCAGAAAACTCTGGAATGTTTATGGAATGTTTATTGGATCTCCAATCTAAGATTTCTGGAAATTTTATGGTTTTGCTTTTGAAATTTCGGTTTTTCAGACTAAGTTGGAAGAACTCTCCGACGTAGTGCACGGACCTTTCTTAAACGAATTTCTGGACGAGAGGGGCGAATGACCCCGAGTGATTTCCGGAATAATAGTTTATGTTGAAGAAGAAGAATTTACTGATTCAATATATATTGTATATGTTATCTACAACAGTGGTTTTCAACTTTTTATGCTTCACGTACCCCCTGGAAATGTGCATGTAACTGGCGTACCCCTTGTAAAGTTAGATAAAACTATAGTTGTAGTATAACAATGGGAATAAAATGAAACATATATATATAACATATATCTAGCGACTTTTGAGCTCTCACGGCGTACCCAAAAATTTTTTACAACGTACCCCACGTTGAGAACCCCTAATCTAGAACAAAATTAGTTAAGCTGCCAATCGACGAGAGTGCTATATCTATTTGGTGCTGCAATGTACTTATTTGGTACCCTAGTCTATCTGTGTTAGCTACTTAATCTGTGTTCTAGTCATCTCGCTTACATGATTTAGAAACCTTGATTGTTATCTCTTCGAGGGTGATGTAAAAATCCCATTTTTTTTCTTACAGTTTAAGCGGAAAATCCTTTGTGTGAAAGATAGATAGGTACTAAAAATATTAACATCTCAGTTTTTGAATCTCCCTTAATTTCAATTTCTGCTGTTAGAGTGCTCTATAATTAGAAAATGACAAAATATTTTCTCTCCGAAATGAGCTTTTTATATTTGGCACAGGGCGACTGAACCTTCTATTTGAAAATATTTTTGTTATCTGATAATTTTTTTTTCCTGAAGCAAATATTGTTTTTCCCTCCACTCCCTCTAGCCACCTAATCTGGATGATTTGGAAACCTGGATCTAGTTCTTCCAAGCGTATGAATATTAGGAGCAACAAAATTCTATACTCTATTGTTTAATAAGTTATTTATAAAATTCTTTTATCTTTCGATGTAGATGGGCATTAATGTCTTCGTGTTTTTAGAACAGGTAGTCAATTTGAAGCATTTTATTTTTAGTATAACGGCGAATCTAATGGTGACATATATGTTATTAACACGTGCTCTTGGCACATACGTACATATTTCCTGTGTGCATATACCACATGCACTTGAATCGTTCCTTCATTTATATAAGTAAGAGAATGAGCTGGAATAGGTACTATGTATAGTTCCACTAAAATAACTATGATTAGTAAAATGAACTGTTTTATTACTTCCGTTTCTTCAAGTGATTCTCTGCAGAAAAAATACCCATTATAAGGAATGTTATTTTTGCATGAATTGTAATATCGCTTCTATTACCGAACAATAAGAAAGTATTATGAAAACATTCAAACGGTAAAAATAAAAAGAGCCGAAGCAAAGTGCTTCTGTTCTTATATTTTGTTACGTATATGTAATACGATATATTCTTTTTTATTCATTTTACAATGCAAGTAAACGTTGATTGGTGCCTTGCCTACAAAGACCGATATTATAAATTTCCGTGCACTTGTCCATGCACTATCAGTTTTGACGATCCCAGAAAATGATTGTTTTAGTGACCATCTAATAAATTTTCGTATTTTACACAGCCATTGCAATGAATGCAGAATTAATTATATGGCTCTGATGTTTTAAAAAACATCACAATAATGGTCGTAATTCCGGGCGAACGGACCAACACGTGTGACGTCATCGATGATAGAAAGTGTCTGTTTCCCTATGGATCCGCGAATACTTGAGCGATCACTCCAAAATTTGGTGGGGTGGACCAACACTACCTAGAACAAAAGGCCGATCACTAAGTTATGACGTCGGCTTTAGTGAACTCAAAATCTAGAAATTTTTAAAAAATTTTATTGTTATTATTACTGGTAGATATTAATGTTAATCTTTATACTAAGGTTTATTTACAAATATACTTTTCAGAAGAAAAAGTAATAGTATGTATCAGTATTATCATAAGGCTTATATATATAAATAATTTATTTTCTAAATAATGTATATTATTATATGGAATAAATTTGTAAGTAAAAAATAGCATAAACGTTAGTGTTAAAATTACCAGTAATAATAATGGAAATAAATATTTAAGAAATATCCAAATTGTTGGGTTTACTAAAGCTGACGTCATAGCTTAATGGTACGTCTTTCTATTCTAGGTGGTGTTGGGTGATCCCACTTAGTTCTAACCATTTTGGAGTAACATATCGGATTCCTAGTTGTCGGGAGTGATCACACGAAAAGTGTCCGAAATTTCTGGGGACGTTGCATTCGCCTACTTTGTGAATGGAGTAGGACGTATGGACATAAGTTTAGCGCCAAACGTTGGCGTGAACTTAACTAGTATATAGAGGAGTATTTTGTGTGAAAGAAAATTTTCCCCTCAATAAACTGTTTGCTACAGAGGTCTGATAGTTATCCTGTCAGTTTAATGCTCATACGCTGTGGAAAAGGTCTGTCAGGAAGGTGGGACCTCAGCAGAACGAAAATCGAAAGAAAAAATCATCCACCCATGCTTTCTTCAGGGCTCGAACCCAGGTCCCTTTGATCTACAAAGAAACTCACCCCCCTACTACAGAGTAAATAAAGAAATGCATCATTTAAATGGAAAATGAAGCAGCGGATTATTTGCATCCATTCACTGGAATGGAGAAGACTTGGGACTGGATCTGAATACATGCCACAAACTAATTTATGGGGCAACTCACCAAGATATACAACATCCTTTACTAACAGTTTCAAGTTGCAACACCGGAAGACAACCCGTGCATATTAATATTCCACTGGTCAAGAAAAACAGTAAATATAATTCTTTTGTCTGTAGAGTAGGAAAGGTTTGGAACGAACTTCCGACGGAAGTAATACTTTCGACAACTTTATAAAGTTTAACAAGACAATTAAAAGAAGTGGATTTTTTTTTCGATATTTTAGATTCTAAACCCCATAGTGAACTTCGTTGCTACAAATATTAACTTTTTTTACTTTGTATTTTTTATTTTGTATTTTTTACCTTGTATTTTACTTTTACTTTGTATTTTTCGTTTTCAAGCCAACAGGAAATATATAAGAGTGCTACTAAACGACTCCTAATCTGATATTCCCAACTTCGAGTCCCAACTGTCATCATCATCATCATCCTCAAGCAGCCATGGGCTACGGAGGTCCAACCAGACCGTGCAGTTTAATTCTCCAAGCATGTCTGTCCTGAGCTACATCTGCTGCATCCAGCAACTGCACACCAATTATAACAAGGTCCTGTTTGACATTGTCTGTCCACAGCATCCTAGGTCTCCCCTTCCTCTCTAGGCACACTGTTCATAACCCTATTCGATAATCTATAATTATCCATACGGGCAACATGGCCAAACCAGCAAAGTCTCTCTCTGCACAATATTATGCTGCTTAAAGGAGGCTGCAGACTCCTTTGCCTAACCTCATCATTAGTTACAAGGTTAAACTACCTAATGCCCAAGATACTACGTAAGCATCTAGAATCAAAAGCATCTAGTTTCCTGTTATCTTGTTTACACAGTGTCCAAGTTTCGCTACCATAACTAACTCTAGAAAGAACCAAACTATTATACAATCTAATTTTAGTCTTTAGGTGTATACGCCTATTTCTCCACAATCTCCATAGATTCTTAAAAGTCTCGGCAGCAATCCCTATTCGTCTGTTAATCTCATGCCGCACATCACCAGTATCTCTTACATAGCTCCCAAGGTAATTAAACTGTGACACCTGCTCAAGACTGCAACCATTCAGATTAACTGAATCACAGCCTGCCTGACCAATTTTCATCACTTTAGTTTTCTCTCTGTTTATAACCAAACCTACTCTACTACCAGTCTCATCAACAGCTCGAATGAAAGAGTTCATCTCATCAACATCATTTGCCAAAAGGGCTAAATCATCAGCATAATCTAAACCAGAAATTTTCGTATCTCCAGTCCATTTAAAGCCGAAATCTTTCCCTTGAAGTGAATTTCGCATAACATAATCAATAACCAAGCTAAAGAGAAAAGGAGACAAAATGCACCCTTGTCGAACACCAGAAGTAATGCTAAACCAATTGCTACAAGCCTTACCAACTCTCACACATGACTGTGTTATTATAGAGAGCTTTCATTATGTTAACTAACTTGTCTGGTATACCATATGATTGCACAATCAACCACAAATTATGACGATCAACATAGTCGAAAGCCTTTTTGAAAACAACAAAGCTAGCAACCAAAGGTTTCTGAAACTCTAAACATTTCTCAAGAATCTGCCTAAGTGAAAATATCTGATCCACACATCCCCTACCACTCCTGAATCCACATTGTTCATCACGCAATTGATTGTCAATCAGATTCTTAATTCTATTAAGCACAATCATGGAAAGAACTTTACCTGGAACAGAGAGTAGGCTGATACCCCTATAATTATCACAAGAACTGCGATCACCTTTTTTGAAAATAGGGATAATAATAGCTCTGGTAAAATCCTTAGGAACCATGCTTTTCTCATAAAAGATATTCAAAATTTCAGTCATCCAAGTGGCAACCGAAACATTCCCAGCTCTAAGCATTTCTGTAGTAATTTCATCTACCCCTAGGGTTTTATGAAGTTTAAGTTTAGAAATAGCCAAAATAACTTCAGATTGTGTTATAGGACCAACATTAAAGCCACCAATGCATCTATCATCATTGCAAACAATGGGAGTAGAACTAACCACATTGTTTAGAACATCACTGAAGTGCTCAGCCCACCTGGTCATGACAGAATCCTCACCTTCTATAACCTTACCTTATTTATCCTTCAATCACTGTATACCTGTCCGTTTTCTACCACATAAAATATTAACTATCTGGTACAGCTCTCTGCTGTTGTGCAGTCTAAAATTCCGCGGATTTGTCAGCCAAGCCATCAAGTCAAAGATTTTTATCAGCAGCTAACTGATCCTTTACACGTTTATTAAGATCTCTATAATGCTTTCAATTAGGACTAGTAGGGTACTCATCAAGGACATTCCTACAGTTCTTTCTTTCCAAAAGAAGCTCAAGTGCCTTATCACTCAGATAATTCTGTCTCTTCTGCTCCTTTTTTCCTAAAAGAGTACTGTTAGTGTCCAAAAAAGCCTGTTTAAAATGATCCCATTCTTTCTCAACTTCAGTAGTAAGCATACCATGACTGTCATAATGACTAAGTAACCTATCATGGTAAGCTTTGGCTATAACTGGGTCATTCAGAGCTTCAGTATTAAAAGTAAATTTTTTAACCGGTAGCACAAAACTTTTTAAGTTTAAGTTGCAAGACACTTTTAACAAGGTAATGGTCAGATCCAATTTCAGCTCCTCTATATGCCCTGGTATTCCTAACAGAACTAGCCCATTTGCTGTTAATTAATATATAATCAATCATATTCCTATGCAGCTCATCAGGTGGAACCCATGTGTACTTATGTAAGTCGCGGTGTTTGTAATAAGTGTTAGTTATTCTGAAACCATTGAGTTTACTTACCTGTAGGAGACGTTGCCCATTGCCATTGCAGCTACCAATACCAAAAGGGCCTATCACCCTTCCCCAAAGATCAGAGTCAGTACCAACTTTGGCATTGAAGTCACCAAGAACAAGGGTAATATCTCCTTTCTTGACAGAATTCAAAATATCCTGAAGTTGTTCATAAAACCTATCCTTCTCACTCTCATCGGCATCCTCAGTGGGGGCATAACAGCAGATAACATTCAAGTCTTTAACGCTTGTCTGAAATTTTGCTGTAAGAAACCTTTCATTAATGCACTCATATCCTAGAAGAGCATCACTAGCATGTCTGCTGAGCAGCAGACCCACGCCTTGGTGATGCTTATTGTCGTCCTCCCTGTAAAGAGAAATTTAAAGTTATTTTTAAGTATCTCACCTTTACCTGTCCATCTGGTCTCTTGCAAACCTAAAATATCTACGTTATAGCGCTGGAATTGCTGCGTGAGGATATCAAGAGAATAATCTCTATATAATGTCCTCACGTTCCACGTTCCTGCAGAGAGAAAATGATTAGTAGGATTTTTAAAGAAATTAGGTTTATTGAGATAGGTAGGGCCAACAATATCAAACAGCCCCCTGATCGCAGGCATGGGGCAAAGACCTGTTCCTCCTCCACTAAAGGCTGAAGTCACCGATGCTGGTAGGAACTTCAGGCACCACCTTTTCAAGTGGACTTTTTCAAGAGCCATATATCCTTCCTGAGACACATTACTCCAGTTTAGGCTTGACGATGCCCAACTTGCCAAGTGAGGTGTCAATCCTGCGATAGCCTCTGATTAGGATTATCCACCAGCTGATATAAGGTATCCCATGCCTCTGTTCACTTAGGGCTGGCAACCCAGAAGCAAACAGAAAACACAGCGGCAGATTCTCCCTTAACATAGGCCCACCAGTGCAGCAAGTATAGGATCCATAATCAAGCGCCGTCGGATCATAATCAAGCGCTGTACAGGATCCATAATCAATAATCAATTAACATAGGCCACCAGTGCAGCAAGTACAGGATCCATAATCAAGCGCCGTCGGACATAATCAAGCGCCGTACAGGATCCATAATCAACGGCGGCGGATGGACCATAGATCCATCCGCCGCCGTCGGATGGACCATAGATCCATCCGCCGCCGTCGGATGGTATGTTAAGCCATGGCTCCGTGTGCAAGAAATCCATACCTTGTGCACATTAAAGAACACGCTGTTTGACCTTGATGAGAAGGTGCCATCTGTCTCCTAACATCTCCAGTGGGTCCCCTTCTCCCAACTTTTTCTACGACATTGGGGTCCTTGTGACCTGGATATTTATCCCATCGTGTGCCAAAAAATGCCGTTGAGAGGTAAAACAATCCAGTGCAACAATTAAAATAATAAATTAAAACTGTTTAATTATTACGTAACGCAAAATTAAAAAAAATGTAAATAAATTTTGTTGGGTTGTTTTTTTCTTTTGGTTGGCGTTTTTTTGCACACAATATGCTAAATGGTCAGGACTCTAAACCTCAAAAGTTTGGGAAGGAAATTCACTGGACAGCTGTTAGAACGCAGATGGAAGCCTTCCGTCAAGATCATTCAGTGCGTTCGAATGGGACGTAAAGCCGGGACCTCGTGTGGGGAGAGCCATACCCTGTGCATATCAAAGAACACGATAGATGGCCCTGACGGGAGGCTACCATCTGTCTCCTAACAGCTGCCCAGTGTGTCCCCTGCCACCAATCTTCCCTAAAGCTTGGGGGTCCTCGTGATCTGGAAATTTAGCCCATTGTGGGCAAGAAAATGCTGCTCAGAGGTAAAACTCAACCAAACTGAAAAGGTAAAGTTTTTGAGTACTTTTTCAATATTTTGTCTCCAATTTGTAGGTAATTGATTAGAATTTTTTTGAACAATGCATAAGTGATATTTATTCTTTTTTCGTTCATACTATGTAACTTGTTCCTCTACTTCAAAGATAATATGATTTATTAATATACATTAAAAATGCATGTCCTAAATTCCTGGATTGTTCTCACCAAAGTAGTTTTCGACAGATATCTTTGTCATTTCGCCTTACCTATGATTCGGTCTCAGACTTTGGCGAATGGAGGTTAATTTTTCGAAAAAAGACGTATTCATCATGCACGAATTGATTTAAACGTACTACATTTTTTGACTGAAAAATATTCAACGATAACTTTTTTTAAATTCCTTATATTATTAAAATTTTAAGCAATCCATTCGTGGAAATTCAGTACTGCCAACCAACCTTTAAATCTCTTAAATCCCTTAATATTAACAGACTGATCTTTATTTTCATAGGGACGGAATTCAAATATTATTGTAACTGATGTTCGAAGCAGTTGTTGACCAGAGATGATATTTGACAGGTGGTGGTATGAATGCACTTATGAACGCACTTTTCATTTGAAACTTTAAACATCCTGGTCGGTCCTTAAGCTCAAAGGGAAACATTTCCTATGATTCTTCGTCTAGGCCTAAGCCTATTACAGTTATCTCTGTTGACCTAACGGAAAACAAAACTTTGAACCATGAATAATCCACGCATCTACAACAAGGAATGACCAACCTCCTAAAAAAATGCTCACATGCACTCATACCGGTACGAGCATGCACCCGTGTCTGCCCACCCGCTCGCTCACACACAAAAGAACGCACGTGCACACACACAATCAACTTCCAGTGTTTACTTTTCAAAACAAAAATCCGGTTGGTGCAGGCCTCGGCTTTCCCGCTCTCCTCCCAAGAGCCGAGAGCACGAAAATTGCACCATTCCGGACCACCCCTTACGAGCCTCACACTACCGCCTCTGGTTCCGACCAATCCCCGAGAGAAACGTCGTCCTCTCTCTCGCGCGCGAGAGCCCCTTCCCCTCCAGCATGTAGGCGTAGTTGGTGCTGTTAAGGTCACTCCGTTTTGCAAGCAGGATGTTTACATAAGTTGCGGCCAGGCAACAAACAGTTGTTGATCTAAGGTCTTGGGCTCCTAAACAGATGTTGACTCAACTGCTGTCCCTCCCTGGTTCCACGTCGCTGAGAGCCGCGAATGTTGCTATGGGGGACAAGGGACGGAGAGAGGAGGGTGCACCACGAGCCCAGAGGGGGTGATGGAAGCAAAGGGGGAACAAGCACTTGAGAAGAAAAAAACTTACAAGGTTGGCTGGCAACTCTTGAGAATTTGCCATCTTCTTTAGTGAGTTGTCTGTGTGGTGGTGTGTGAAGAAGACGAAGAGGAAGCGACCGGAAGAGAGAGACGCCAAAGTCTCTGCATAATACATTGGATAATGATGCAAAATTTATCTCTTCTTGCCGGACTCGCTCTCAAGTCGGGAGAGCAAACAGTTATCACAAATCACAAATGGTCATCGCCAAAGAAAACGCCCAGAAAGAGGAGAAAGGGAAAACAGGGACCGACCAGATATAAGGAAATCGGTTTCCCTTCCAAAACAAATACTTGGTCTGTTTTTTTTGCGGACGTTAAAAAAGTAGAAGAATAAGAGCTTAGGTATGAATTATTTGAAAAGTGTTAGTTCTGAAGAAGAAATCCTACGAATGGTGGAATACATTTAAGCAGGAAAAAAGAGCAAGATTGGATTGGATTGTTTTACCTCTGAGCGGTACTTTTTTGCACACCATGGGCTAAATGGCCAGGCCACAAAGACCCCGAAGGCTCAGAGAAGATTGGGGGAGGGGACCCACTGGAACAGCTATTGGGAGACAGATGATAGCCTCCCGTCAAGGCCATCCAGCGTGTTCTTTAACGTGCACAGGGTATGGCTCTCCCGCACACGGGGCCACGGCTTAACGTCCCATCCGACGGACGGCGGCCTTTTCAAGCCCATCGGTGTCCCCTACTGACCGTGGGCAGGGCTGGGAAATTTTGCGGAGATAAATCTCAACGCTGACCCAGCTGGGACTCGAATCTGGGAACTACAGATTACGAGCCTGGCGCGCTACCGACTGAGCCTCCCCCCCCCCCAAAAAAAAAAAAAAGAGCAAGAGAAATGTGGTTTGCAAGATATTGGTTTACGCGATAGTGAACGTATTTAAAGCAAAATGAGGAATTGAAAAATATTGAAAGGGTCCAAAAACAAAAAAAATAATCAATGTATTCCAATGATATCGAATTGTTTTTCAATAATATATTCGTAAACACACTGCCAAGGAGTCTTGTTCCTGTCGTAACCCCCTCTTCACATTACCCAGAGTTTGACAATTCCGTGTACCCGTTGCATAAGGTTTGATAATTTCTTGTATCGATTATTAACCGTTTCTCCCATTCTCTGTACCCACTGTTAAAGGTTTTTCTTTTTCTCTGCACCATTGTTAAAGGTTTCTCCATTTCCATGCAACCATTGTTAAAGTTTCTCCAATTCTCTGTATTCATTGTTAAAGGTTTCTCCATTTCTGTACATCCATTGTTAAAGTTTCTCCAATTCTCTGTACTCATTGTTAAAGGTTTCTCCATTTCTGTGCACCCATTGTTAAAGGTTTCCCCGTTTCCCTGCGTCTATCGTTAAAGGTTTCTCAATTTCTTTCTACTCATTGTTAAAGATTTCTCAGTTTCTTTGTACCCATTCCAAAAGTTTCTCCCTGTACCAGCTAGTGGCAGAGTGGTTAGCGCGCTTGGCTACTAATCAGAGAGACCCGGATTCGAGCACCGGATAAGGCCTGGATATTTTCTTTCTTGTGTTGTCTTTCTTCTGAGGTATCGCCTTTCTCATAATCTCTGTGTCGTATTGAACTGAAATCGAGTTGTTTTACCTCTGAGCGGCACCTTTTTGCATACAATGGGCTAAATAGCCAGGTTACAAGGACCCCGAGGGCTCAGAGAAAGTTAGGGAAAGGGACCCACAGGAAAGTTGTTTGGAGACAGATGGCAGCCTTCCGTCAAGGCCATCCAGCATGTCGTTTGAAGTGCACAGGGTATGGTTCTCCAGCACAAGGGGCCACGACTTAACGTACCATCTGACGGACAGCGACCTATCCAAGCCCATCGGAGTCCAATACTGATAGACAGCAGGGCGGAGAGTTTTGCGGAGATAAATCTTAATTCTGGCCCAGCTGGGACTAATCGCACACGAGCGTGGTGCGCTACTGACTAGCCACCCCCCACCCCCCGCCCGCCGCCCAGAGGCAGTGAAGGGTGTGGTATCACGTGCATACGCCCCTGTGAAAATTGACTAAATTACTTATTATTCCTTTAATTCATTCACAATGTTCAATTACTTAGTATAACTATAAATAATTATATTAATAATTATTTTTAATTAGTAAAACTATACACTCTGTAAACTTTTCCTGGATATTAAGCAAACCCAACACACCTGGTAGAAGAATAGTCGAGACAATACAGTCGTATTTGCTTAAAATCTTTTCGATAAAAAAATCAATTTCTGATAAAAAAAAAAATCAATTTCTTCAGTATTTCTTCTCTGTTACTTTAGAATAGCTTTGTACCCAGCGAATCTTATTTATTGGGTTCCTCTATGGGGCGTCCTATTTATAAGCGAATAGCTTGTAAGCAGACATCCGATATTCTTCCATCACAGCATGCAGTTCGGATGTCATTGACAAAACACCGGAACTCAGGATACAAGACACACATCCCCTCGAAAAACAAGAACGAATAGTGAACAGCCGATTCTTAACCTGTATTGCACGAAACGAATTTGCATATATTCCAGACTGAAGAAAGGCTATGTATATAGCCGAAGAATAATTTTTTTCAGATGGATGAATCAGCTTCTCTGGCAAAGTATATTGACACCTAGTATAGGTACGTGTAGATTAATTTGATCATAGCGTGATTTTAATTAAAAAAAATTCGACTTCAATCTATTACATTAATGGTTTTCAGAATGTGGCGAACGACCATTGAGAGGTTGGGTTGGTTGTTTTACCTTGGCGCGGTACTTTTTCTTTTACCTTGGCAGACAGAAACTTTTCTTTTATGGGTCATCACACCAACCTTTGGTCTCTCTGCTACTGTCAGTCTCATAATCTATTCACAGTCTCTCCAGCCTTTGATCTCTGTGCTACTGTCAGTTTCATAATCTATTCACAGTCTCTTCAGCCTTTGGCATCTCTGCTACTGTCAGTCTCATAATCTATTCACAGTCTCTCCAGCCTTTGGTCTCTCTGTTACTGTCAGTCTCATAATCTATTCACAGTCTCTCCAGCCTTTGGCCTCTCTGCTACTGTCAGTCTCATAATCTATTCACAGTCTCTCCAGCCTTTGGTCTCTCTGCTACTGTCAGACTCATAATCTATTCACAGTCTCTCCAGCCTTTGGCCTCTCCGCTACTGTCAGTCTAATAATCTATTCACAGTCTCTCCAGCCTTTGGTCTCTCTGTTACTGTCAGTGTCTCTCCAGCCTTTGGTCTCTCTGTTACTGTCAGTGTCTCTCCAGCCTTGGTCTCTCTGTTACTGTCAGTCTCATAATCTATTCACAGTCTCTCCAGCCTTTGGCCTCTCTGCTACTGTCAGTCTCATAATCTATTCACAGTCTCTTCAGCCTTTGGCCTCTCTGCTACTGTCAGTCTCATAATCTATTCACAGTCTCTCCAGCCTTTGGTCTCTCTGCTACTGTCAGTCTCATAATCTATTCACAGTCTCTCCAGCCTTTGGCCTCTCTGCTACTGTCAGTCTCATAATCTATTCACAGTCTCTCCAGCCTTTGGTCTCTCTGTTACTGTCGTCTCATAATCTATTTACAGTCTCTCCAGCCTTTGGTCTCTGTGCTACTGTCAGTCTCATAATTTATTCACAGTCTGTTCTGTCATGTGGTCTGTAGGCCGAAATATCTGGGAAAACGTGGTTGTCTAAACTAGTAGCAGCAGTCTTTATTTCAATTTATAGTGTTTATAATATATAAATGCTATAAATCGCTATTTACAAAATATTTTTTGAAATTCCTAACGCTAGAAGAGTTAAGACTCGCACGTCAGTTAGCAGGTTAAAAATACATAAATTAGCATTAAAAGCAGCATTTTAAATATATTAGAATATTAAATTTTACATCATCAATGACTTAGCAACAGATTAAATGAAATAAACGTAATTCCAACAGTTACTTCATTCCCAAATGCGTTGAACATCTCAGAAAAAGATCAAACGAATGATGAAAAATATTGTAAATTACAAATATATGAGCCGTCTCCTTCAATTTTAAAGAAATGTGACCATATCTTCAAATTCATAAATCCAATTTTTTAGTTTACTTATTTCAATTGCCTCGATCTAGCTACAAAAAAAAAAGGTTGCGACCTGAAAAAAAAAGGCTCTCTAAACCTATGCCCGTACAACAGGAATTATTCATTTATACAACAGAATTTGCGACTCATAAAACGTATAATGAATACACTGAATCGGACTCATTTCTTCTCAGTTTTCGACCAAACATTTTTAGGTGCATAACTAAACGATTTTGCTAATTCATAGTACTCATTAAAAATGCATGTTTTTGTTTTCTTGACTCTTTATAAACAGTTTTATTTTACTTTTTAATAAAAAATAAATAAATACCCCCTCAAGCAGCTGCTTGTCACAGAGGTCTGACAGGAGCCTGTCAGTTTATATGCCATAGTAGAAGGTCTGAAAGGATGGCAGGACCTCAGCAGAAAAACGACACACGCTTCCATGCCTTATCCGGGGCTCGAACCCAGGTCTCTTAGAACAGTAGCCAAGCGCGCTAACCACTCGGCTATGGGACGGCTTTACTTTTTAACTTATCAGAAATGTATGTTTTCGTTTTTAAGTGGAGGATATTTTCTGCTGCTCTTTAAGAAATAGTTGCTTATTCTTATCGGCTCTTCACCACGTTTGGGTTGGACATGCCTGTGTTAGACAATATCTCTTGCTCTTCCAAACCAAAATTAAAAAAAAAGAATGTTTCGAGTTCGATGTAATTTTCTCCCGTTTCCAAAAGCAGCAATAAGACATAAGAAAAAGACGAGTGACAGCTGATGAGACTGTGAGACTGCGCACTTGATACTCCAACAGTGCTAATAAATCATAACCCAATGGCTTCAATCAGCCTATGATTTATAGGAAGTGTCGAAGTATCAACTGCGCAGTTTCACAGTTTCCTCAACTGCCATTGAAAAAGTCCATTAATCCCTGCTGCGAATGCGCACGTGTCACATGACCCTCATCTTGTTGATCCGATGTCCTTTGTGGGCGAAATCCGTCTCCTCCCCAATCAGCTTCCGATTAATCTCTCGTCTGCATTCCTCTGTTGTTGCCATCACAGATCGAGACAGGAGTACACGATGCCTCTCCTCTCGGGAAGATTTACAAGCGTGGCGCGTGTCTGCGCGATGCAGATACTTTGTGATCATGCTCCACCTGCAATGAACTCGGGACCACCACGCGAACTTCGCCGAAACATGCAACCCACAACCACAGACCCGTGACATCCACACGCATACGCTGAGGGAGCCTGTGCTGCGATGATTTCTCGTGCATTATTCATTATCCCGACCATTAAAATAATCGGCCATCTACCTGCTTTTACGGACAGCACCATACATATCCCAGAATACCGCAAAAACATAACAGGGGCAAATTAATAAATAACTTCAGGACACAATACCGGGCAAAGGCGGAGAGTTTAGTTACTCGGGACCTTATGAGAGCCCGGTTATTCACAGTATAGTGACCGCGTCGCCATAGCGACCGGCGACAACAATGCTGGTGACGTAGCGGACCGCGAGAACACCGGCTGCGGTCACGTGCAGCGTGAAAATGGATGAAAAAACTGGCGTCGGGACAACAAACAACAATATAAAAAACTGCTTATGAGCATCGTCAGCAAAGGGAAAGAAAAAATTAAAATGAGAATTTCCTCGAAGTTCTCTCAGTTCATCAATAAGTAACGAATGTATTTTTACGTTTATTGGATGAATCCGAAAATTGGTCTAAATCAAGGCAAGAATAAGACATTGTATGTTAGTCTCAAGGAACATCCGATGATCTTGATATCGGATGTTCAACATCCGATGATCATAGGCATCATAGGCATATTGAACATCCGATGATCTTGATATCGGATTAGTATTTGTGACATGACGAGGGCAGAGTTCGGCCCTCGTCACGTCACAAACGTGATGAGGGCAGAGTTCGGATGTTTGTGCACCGATTTTACAAATTAGATTACAAATTACGATTAGAGTTACAAATTATTACGAGTTGCAAATTTTTTCTAAATCGTAAATCGAAATACTGTAAAATGACCATTGCTTCAAGATACTGAATTAAGAATATAAAAAAGTTTCAAGACTCCCCCACAAAAACAAACAAATAAACAAGGATGATGACAGAAAATATTTTACTGCGGATATGTGATAATTGATCTAAAGAATTTGTTTCTAGGAGGGGTGTAGAGAAGGTACCAGGGAAAGGGTTTCTTTCTAAAAGGAACTAATGGCTGGGATTTCCCGACAGTCACTACCTTGTGAGGCTTCCCTCACAAGGTAGTGACTGTCGGGGATGTATTAGGATGACCGGAATTTGAAAATGAAAAAAAAAGTCATTTTGAATTTATCCTTATAAATTAAAAAAGCGACGCTCAAAGGATTTACAGAAAAATGTTCAGTAGATATAGGATTTGTTTCCAGTGACGGCTCTGAACAAAACATAATTAATTACCAAAAAATAATATATCAATTTTCGACTATATTTTTTTCTTCTAAAACAAAGAAGAATTATATGGTATTTCCAATACATACATACACAGAAAATCCTCAAGCAGCCATGGACTACGGAAGTCCAACCACACTGTACAATTTAGTTCTCCAAAACATGTCCGTCCTGAGCTACATCTGCTGCATCTCTCCACTGTAAACCAATTCTAACGAGGTCCTGTTTGACATTGTCTGGCCACTGTATCCTAGGTCTCCCCCTCTTTCTGACGCCTTTAGGCACACTGTTCATAACTCTATTTCTTAATTTATAGTTATGCATACGGGCAACATGGCCAAACCAACGGAGTTTCTCTCTGCACAATATCCTTCTCAAAGGAGGTTGCCGACTACTTTGCCTAACCTCATCAATACTGACAAAGTCAAAATACCTAATGCTCAAGATACTGCGCGAGTATCTAGAATCAAAGCCATCAAGCTTCCTGTCATCTTGTTTACAAATGGTCCGCGTTTCATAACTAACTTTTAAGTCCCAGCAGCAATTCCCATTCTCCTGTTTATCTCGCGCCGCACATCACCAGTATCTGTTACATAGCTACCAAGATAATTAAACTGAAACACTTGTTCAAATGTGCAACCATTCAAAAAGACTGAACAACATACTGACTGACCAATTTTCATTACATAAGTTTTCTCTGTGTTTATCACCAAACCTACTCTACTACAGTCTCATCAACAGCTCTAATAAAAGAATTCATCTGATTTACAATATTAACCAATTAAAAATGGAAATGCAAAATGGAACAAATATAGCATACCATTAAATAATTTTAACAGGATGAAAAAATAGGACAATCCCATTACAAAAAAGTTCCTGACATGCTTCTGCAGAACAAAAACCATTTCACTTACCTCAAAAAAACTTTTACTGTTCTACAAAGTATTCCACTCCAGCATTTGTGTAAAGTTGCAGACGTCTATGCGCATTCTGGAACGCTTGGTTGTACTCCTGTTGGGGAACGCTCCGCAACTCTGAATGAACTCCCCATCCTGCATATTTAACCTGATCTTGCATCATGTGATTTTTGATTGCTTCCAAAAATTGAAGCAATCAAAAATCATGGTCCTGCATATTTAACCTGATCTTGCACCATGTGATTTTTGATTGCTTCCAAAAATTGAAGCAATCAAAAATCATGGTCCTGCATATTTAACCTGATCTTGCACCATGTGATTTTTGATTGCTTCCAAAAATTGAAGCAATCAAAAATCATGGTCCTGCATATTTAACCTGATCTTGCACCATGTGATGTATGTGAGTATGGGGTAGCTGTTTGATTTTTCCTGCTCCAGATAGGCCGTAACTTTCCGGGTTTTGTGAGCATTGGCATTGTCATGAAGAAGGAGAACCCTTGACACGCCTGTTAGTTGACGCTGCTCCTTCATCTCCATAACTACTTTGGGCAAAACAATGTTGGTGTACTATTGGCCATTTATAGTCATTCTTTCAAGTAAGGTGTCCACGGCAATCACTCATTGAGAATTGAAAAAAAAATGTGTGATCCTCTTCCTTGAGCGAAAGTCTTGTCGGAGGATTTGGGGACGCTGTTCATCTTCCGCAACTCAAACATAGTTGTCAATCTTTCTTGGAGTTGTATAGTAATAAAACCACGTCTCATCACCTGTGACAATGTCTGTTAACTGTTTGGGACTACTAAATTCAAACATTTCCAGCATCTCCTCGCACGAGTCGATTCTAGCCCTTTTTAGCTCTTCTGTCAGTTTGTGGGGTATCCATTTGGCACAGATCTTTTGGAACTTTAAATGTTGATGAATAATTATTTCCACGCTGCTAATCGATACACTGATATCTAAACTTATAACCTGAAAGGTGACGTGTGGGTTTCCCTTAACGAATTCACGAGAGCTGCGATGGTTTCGTGAATACGGCCTCCTTTATGCTTGATATCGTGAATACGGCCTCCTTTATGCTCGATTTCGTGAATACGGCCTCCTTTATGCTCGATTTCGTGAATACGGCCTCCTTTATGCTTGATTTCGTGAATACGGCCTTCCTCATGCTTGATGGTTTCGTGTTCACGGCCTCCCTCATGCTTGATGGTTTCGTGCTCACGGCCTCCTTAGTCTTTCTGCACGGATGAGTCTTCGTAGCCCTGCCGTCCTTCTCTGAATTTGCGCATCCATTCCCTGACAGTGCGACATGAACAGGCATGATCCCCAAATACTTATGATAAATCGGCAGGAATTTTTCCCCCGTCGTCCCAAAGCTACATCCTTGTGAAAATGTAAAATCTTTCTCCGTCTTTAGTAAACTCCATAGCAAACAACGCGCAGATTTCGCAGACTTAACTTTACGCACCTCTCAAAAATAGTGATACGGCCTTCGTTTTTAACACGTAATGACAAGTATAGACAAGCTTTTAAACAAATCGTAGCTCGTTAACTTCGGAGGTAAGAATTCAAATCTATAGTCACGTGTGAATAACTTTTTGAACGCCCTCTACGCAGGAAGGTGACCGCCCCAGTAGAAAAACCATATCCCTTTAAGAATGCTAGTAGGGGTAATAGAGGCAAAAATTATTAAACTTGTACATAAAAAATTTGAAACATGCATGAATTAAGTCTAAAATTATCTAAAACTGAGGGGCTAAATGAAAAAAAATCCAGTCCGTTGCCCCCCTTTCCATTTACTTTTTTTTTGGTTCGACTGCGTCATTTGCGTCACCACTCCCTTATCTTATTTTCTTTCTATATCTTTTTTTCTGCTCCAGCACATACGTTCTCTCGAATTTTATTCCTCAATTGCCATTTTTATGTGATGGAAATCTTTCATAATTTTACTGACTGTTTGGGATCCATCTGCAACTTACTTTAACTGCAGTGGTATCGGCAAAATTTCTCTGCGACGGGAGAGGGGGGGGCAGGAATCTTACAAAGGCGCCATCGCATTTCCTTAAAAAATGGTAAGTCATCCAGTTTTCTTTTAACTTAAAAAAAAAATTCCAGATTTTCTCGAGGGTATGGGGGACATGAGGGTATGGACCCCGAGACTCATGCTCAACTGTGATAGAAACTAGTTGTCAGGGCTGAACAAACTCTTCAACCTGGAACTATATAGTTACTGATGGCTTATGTCCAGCTAACTTTACGAGTTTGAGGACTTGATTTGTTACTGTGTGAAGTAAAATAATAAATCTTGTAGCTTTTATTTAGGCGGGGCCTTGTGGAAATGCACCACATACCTCCTAAAAAGAGCTCTAAATCTGAGCTTATGAAAATCAGTTTCTTCGTCACAAAACTATCAGATTTCTCTACTATCAACGTTAAATATGAATTTTGAAAATCCTCTGAGTTTAATGAAATATATATTGTGTGCCAAAGCAGTGTTTCTCAACCAATAGCAAGTCTTGGCGGGGGGGGGGGGGGGCGGTACGTGAACACATGGAAATACCTAAATTTTATAGTGCTTTATTATTTTGTACCTTTTTCTTCCGAAAACAGTTAAGATTGAATAGTGGGAGACGAAAGTTCATATCAGCTCCGTTACGAATCATTAGTAAATTATGATATATTTTCTAGTCGAGTTGCTAAACATTTCTAGGCGGCAAATGCAACTGAGTGTCAAGTCAGAGTCTCTGGCATAGCACTGTAAATCGTTATTATTAGTTGGACCCAATGAAATATTATTATTTTCATTTTCCTCTTAATCCTTTAGTTCCAATTTCCACTGTTAGAGTGTGCTTAAATCACAAAATATCGAACATCATTCCTTTTGAAACGATCATTGCATATTCGCCAAAGACGATTTTTATAATTAGTTCATAAACAATTATGAAACTTAGATATTATATCTGATTAGTTATATAGTATTATTATCTGTTTAAACATAAAAAATATGATGGTAATTTAAAATTGTTCCATTACTGGTATAAAATTCTATTAACTACAAATCATGTATGCTAATTGCATATATTTATTTTTAAATTGAAAAAGGAATTTCCTGAACTACCAGAATTTTTATTTTTATATTTTTTATTTATTTCTACTAACTTTTAGGGTCATCATTAATTGTTTATTCCAAAATCGTAAACCTCATAAAGTGTAATCTGCCACCAGGGTTCTCAACCTATAGCAAATACGACGCTATTAGTAAGCATTTCGCCGTCAGAAACTCTATTCAAATGCTAGCAAAGGTCGACTATACTGTGTGTTATGTCTCCAATCCTTACAAGACTGAAGTCCAAAGATACTGACGCTAGAGACATTCGACCTCTGCGACAAATAAAACAACGATTAGATCAATGGCCGAAGTTTAAAAGTTTCAACTTCATCCCGGTTGTTGCCATCACGAAAACAACTACAAGCAAAAGCAACGTCACCTAACCCTTGTTGACGCTTTTCGCGCCGAACTTCGATGGCGATAATTTCCGATTTAAGTCGACAACATCAGAGTCCAAAATAAAATCCCCCGACATTCTAACCGCAAACCAAGCGTAGAAGGAACTCACAACTTCTGGTGATGATCACCATCTCTGTCTCCTCCCATCCTGCCGACTCGACGGACCCGTACGACCAATGCTAAACTGCAATTAACAAGCGCGGCGCGGAGGCGGTTGCCTTGGTAACGTGCTGACCGCGGGCCGGCGCGCGCCACTTATTTAATTTGGATTTCATGGCGGGTGACAGGTGAGAGGGGTGCGCACTCTCGCCCGCGCCAACTGCCACCGCACTGATTGGCGGGACCAGAGAGCGCGCGCCGGAGCGCGGGTAAGCAAGCGAGAGCGTTAAAGCACGCGCTCAGTTTACCAGCAACGCTGTGTATTGTGCTGCGTGGGGGAGGGGAGGCGCCCACGTCCGATGAGTCACCTACCCCCAAAACACATACAAAAGACGCATCCAGCCTCTCCCAATCCCTCCTCAACTCTCCCCCTCCTTCCATCTTTGCAAGCATCATCAAATGCACACTTTTTTTATGCGTCACTTTTTTTCAGCTGTCTACTAGCGCCACAATAGATTTTGCCTAAATTTTTTTATGTGTGGATCAACATCAGCCAATGGTGTTTACTGAGGAAACTCCCAACGATTGCAAATCCTGGCCCTTCCTCCCCCCCAGAGGCACTGGGACAAAGACTCCAGGTGGAGTTACGTCACACAGATGAGGAGTGGGGGGAGAGGAGGATAGTGTGTTCCTATACTCTCTTTTCCTTCTCCACCCGCATCGAATTATTGATATTAAACTCTTGTCATCCGAAAGAGCAAACGGAAAATTAAATCAACGCACGTTGCTCTCTATGACCAAATGCATCATTAGCCGAAAAACAAAATGGCACACTCTTCCAAGCCCGGATTTCGAAAAAAAAAAAATGGGGGGAGGGGGAGGCAGTAACTCTCAAAAGCCGAACTCATTGGAATTGCCCAATGATTTTCTCTGACACCTACTCTTAGCCATTGGAAAGCGATTATTCCCCCCCCCCCCCAATCTTGAGACCGCTACTGCTCGATTGAAAAGATAAGGGGGTGGGGGGAGGAGCAAGATTAAGCTGAAATGAATCGTCAACACCATTGCGGTACAAATTTTTTCTCTCCGTTTTACTTCAATCAAACAAATTTCTTGAAAAATACTGATAATATATATATTTGTTTCATATATTTTTTGCTCCCTTTCTGGTTTACTAGAATTCTCAAAAATGGGTGGGTGGGTGGGGCGGAAGCTTGGCTGATCTTATATTTGTCTCCTTATTACACGACTCATTTTTTAATAAGTCAACAACTCCAACGTAACCGCATGATTCAACACTTCACAGTCTCAAAAACTAACCGAGTCGTGATCGAGTCTCTGATTCTTCAGCTGGTTCTTTCAGCATTTTTTCATTGTAGAATTATTTCTTTCGGCAATAACGACTGACTTAATAATTTTCATTTGTAAATGATAAATTCTTTATAGAAAAAAAAAAGCACATCAGAAATTAAAAGAAGAATTAGATTTACTTCTTGGATTCGCCT
Organism: Ryuthela nishihirai; assembly: GCA_038380435.1. Taxonomy (NCBI): domain Eukaryota; kingdom Metazoa; phylum Arthropoda; class Arachnida; order Araneae; family Heptathelidae; genus Ryuthela; species Ryuthela nishihirai. The sequence continues at coordinate 10,746,610 of JAWZYU010000023.1, forward strand.
CTGGGAAAAAGGCTGCCGTCTGTCGGAGAAGACGTTAAGCCGTGGAGACAGATGCAGGAGTACATTTACTCTGGGTACATTAAAGTAAACATTGAAGAGTCGTCAGGAGTACTGAATCTTTGTGCTGTTAGATAGTACAGCTGCTAGAAGACAGTTCCGAAAGTTCTGAATGTTTTCTAAAAATAGTCCAGTTCATCTCATTCCTCTCTTGTGAGTTTTGTACTTTTCAGAAACAAAAAAGGATGCAGAAAAGTGCTGCTTAGAGGTCAAACAATACGTATTGAAATATACTGTAGATGGTGAAATAATCTAAGAAAACTAGAAACAGCTACCAGTTAATAATTAATAGCTAAAGAATTCTTAGTTATTTTAGATTGGGTTGGGTTACCACTGAGAGGCATTTTATTTTGACACAATGGCCAGGTCACAAGGACACCAGAGACTAAGAAAAGGTTGGGGGAGGAGACTCACTGGAACAGTTATTGGGAGACAGATGGTAGCCTCCCGTGAAGGCTATCCAGGGTATGGCTGTCCCGTACACGTGGCTTACGTCCCATCCGAAAGACGGCGGCCTTTCAAAGCCCATCGATGTCCCCTACTGACCGTGGGGAGGGCGGGGAATTTTGGGGAGAAAAATCTGAACACTGACCCAGCTGGGACTCGAACCAGAGAGGTTGCAGATTACGAGCCAGGCGCGCTATCGACTAAACCACCCCACCCCACTTATTTTAGAGTTTTTGCTCAAATAATTATTGGGACATCAGAATTCGTTAAATAGAAAATATGCTAATAAATTGTTTATACGGTTTTTATAGGATATGAGATTGGCATAATTTTATTTACTGTCCAAATTACACAAGAGATGTTTTTGCATTAGCCGAATTTCCTCCTGGAAATTCTTGAATAATATTCTGACAACCAGTCCAAGATGACTGGAAATTTTAATGGTTTTGTTTTTTAAATTTCTATTTTCCAGACTCAATGGAGAGGACTATTTCATATTCATTAGCTGGCCTTTCTGAAAAGAATTTCCAGACGAGAGGCGGTGAAAGGTCCGAAGTGATTTCCGAAATAATAATTTCTTTTGAAGAGGAAGAAGACAGTTTTACTGAATATTACAAGAAACTTTAATGACGAAGAAATCTCAGCATTGTTTAGAATTAAACTATCTTCATATGATACCGTTAACGTAAACTGTGAGAAATCTGCTGGTGGATCATTTGGCCTTGGATAACACGGATTGTTATCCAAGGCCAAATGATTAAAAATCGCAAATAGTTCAAAGAAAACAAAAGTATATATTTATACTTTAAAGTGAGATTTTTGCGTACAGGAAATAGTAAAAAGAATGAATAGTAATTATCTACTTCTCAATTGGATTGTTTTTACTTCTGAGAGACATTTTATTTTAGCACAATGAGCTAAACGGCCGGTTACAAGGACGCCAAGGATTTAGAGACGACTGGGGAAGAAGACCTACTAAACATCTGTTAGAAGACAGATGGAAATCTCCCGTCAAGGCCTTCCAGTATGTTCTTTAACGTTCACGGTAATGGCTCTGCACACGCCGTCATGGCTTAAGAACCTATCTGACGGACGTTTGCATTTCTAAACACATAAACTTATTTTACTGATAGAAATGAATTTAGTGTGAAAAAGACTGGTCACAAAAACTGAAGCTTTAAAATATATTCATTATCATGCCTCTCTAAATTTTCATATTTCTAGGAAGAAATAAAATTTAAATAAGAAAGCAATCTGCAAGAAATTTAATATACGTAACAGTTTAAAGGAATAGAAATGTGAATATATTTGTATTAACTTGTTCTAAGTACTGAGATTTTGATAAACACGACTTCTTTTACGTCGGTGTTGCATTCGAGCTGTTCCCAAGCGAGTTGTATCACACTTACCCGAAGACTCAGCTCTGGCTGCTGACTTTGGTGGAATCATAAAGCAGCTAAGATGATCACTTAAGAGATATATGCGCTGATTGCTTGTTTAACCATATGGGATCATGTTCTTGCTTCGAAAAAGAAACCACTGATTTTTAAGTAAACAGAATGCAGTGATTATTTTCCTTATTATAAAACAATGAATAATATTGTTATGACAGATGAACGAACAATAAGGAAAGCTTTATGTATCGTCTTGATGATAGCGTGAGACTAATCACTTCGTGAGATGATAGCGTGAGACTAATCACTTCGTGAGATGATAGCGTGTAACTAATCACTTCGAACAAACTTAACTTAAAAATAAAGAATAAGTTGTTGTAATTAGGAAGATTTTGTTTATAAGAAAACGTAGTTTGTTTTTGTCTGTGGATTATAATCTAAAGAAGAAATATTTTTTATGTGGTGAGTGCGTGGGAGGTTAAAAAAATTTATTACTCTTGATTCTGTTAGAGGACTGGTAAGAAAAAGAAGGATGCTTAGGACACTTAAAAATGTGGCTGAGGAGGTTATATGTTAGTCGAACAAGCAGAGCTGATCTCAACTTTTCTGTAGGAAGAGTTCATCATTTGACGCATAATTATATTTAGTTTGTTTACAAGAATTGGTAAGGTTATTTTTATAGATTGCAGGTTTGTCCACAAATATGATTGTACCACTCATCAACTGTTGTAAAAAGCCTTATTTTATGCTTTGAGTAGAGATAGTAAGAATTATAGAGGAAACATCTCTTTGTACGAAAAGTAAAAAGGTGCTATGTTCTTCTAAAGGTTTATTTTTATACTGATAAAGATTTGTATTGGTTGAATTTAGTTTGTATAAATTTTTTCATTCATACTTTTGTAATCAATTATATTATTTTAGAATTATAATTATTATATACTATTTTTGAACTCACGTTCAGTTTCCATCCGTTAAATTCATAATAATATATTAGTATTTTATACTAATATATTATTATGATTAGTATTTATTATGAATAATATATTAGTATTTTATACTAATATATTATTCATTTTTTGAACAAGTGTTAATAATATGTATTTCAAACATAAGACTTATTCTAAATAAGAGTGTTATAATTTATCCTCTTGGCTCGAAAAGTTATTACTTATTTCAGAAGTATGGCCGAGTGGTTAGCGCGCTTGGCTACTGATCTAAGGAACCTGGGTTCGAGCCCAGGATATGTATGTATCGTTTTTCTGCTGAGGTCCTGCCATCCTCTCAGATCTCCTACTGTGGCATATAAACTGACAGGCTCCTGTCAGACCTCTGTGGCAAGCAGCTGCTTGAGGGGGTATTTATTTATTTATTTTTATATTCGATAGACTTTAGGATTATTAGGTTTATTAAAATTTTCAAACTTTACAGATTACTAAATTTCTCTCCTTTTGTTAATGAGCTGCTCATGACCATTCCTTTCGAGACACGGGACGTCAGTTGGCTCAGTTTTTAACGTACCAAGCTGGTGATTTGCAGTTCCCAAGCTCGAGTCTTAACTGTGCCAGCATTCTGATTTATCTCCGTTAATCCCCACTTTGCCCTCGGTTAGAAAGGGGACACCGATGGCCTTAGAAAGGGCACTGCCCGCCGGATAGGACATAATACAGTGGGTCCAACCATATCCTGTGCACATTAATGAACATGCTGGATGGCCTAATGGGAGACTCCCATCTGTTTCCTAACAACTCCCCAGTGGATCCCCTTCCCAGACATTTTCTGAGCCCTTGAGCTCTTTGTGGCCTGACAATTTAGCCCATTGTGCGTTTAAAAGTAATTTTATTTTTTTTTTCAAATATCAAGCCAGCTTTGAATTCTGCTGAGCTGATTTTACTTCTATATATGTATAGTGATATATTTAATAATAGTGCAATGTGTTTTTTTCTCTATCTATCTAGTTTTGCTTTAATAAATACTCTTGCAATATATGTGTGAGCTATGTTTGCTATTTTTTTCGCATCCATTTCTATTCTTAAAATTCCCCAGGGAGGTATATCCTTTTCGCTTTAATATCCGTGCTATCGCCCACCACCAGAGAAAATCCACATTATCGGTAAATCTCATAAATAAAGTATTCTAAAAGATCAAGTATAATAAATTCCCTGAAATATTCTTTCTCAATCAGCAATTCAAAAAAGGTCTGAGAGCGATAAATTTGCAAATGATCGAGACTTCTGAAAAATCTTGAAATTTCAACAAATTAGCACTGTGGTGTGTCCTACGAATACTTCAGAGTTCTAAGCAAGATTTCCGAAGGAAGATTATTAAAATTTTCATTTTGAATTTTTTGAAATTAGTTTGCAATAAATTCAATTGAATGATTGATTAGGTCATGCTCTAGAGAGATCGACAAATGTTTTGCAACGGGGAATAGGAGGGAAGTGAAGCCCTCAGCGAAGGGTTTTGTTGGGTTGTTTTACCTCTGAGCGGCACTTTTTTGCACACCATGGGCTAAATGGCCAGGTCACATGGACCCCGAAGGCTCAGAGAAGGTTGGGGTAGGGGACCCACTGGAACGGCTGTTGGGAGACAGATGGTAGCCTCCCGTCAAGGCCATCCAGCGTGTTCTTTAATGTGTACAGGGTATGGCTCTCCCACACACGGGGCCACGGCTTAACGTCCCATCCGACGGACGGCGGCCTTTCCAAGCCCATCGGTGTCCCCTACTGACTGTGGGCAGGGCGGGGAATTTTGCGGAGATAAATCTCAACGCTGACCCAGCTGGGACTCGAACCTGGGAACTACAGATTACGAGCCTGGCGCGCTACCGACTGAGCCACCCCCGCCCCCTCCTGCTTATGCACCAGTTGATCTACCAGTTAAGCTAAGATAGAGGCAATTCATGGTTGATGATGTAATAAAACTTTACCACGCAGTTTTAAAGCCTCGCGATAATGCGCTATTTATACCGACGATGAGTTGGTATAAATACACTGGTTTCCATAAATTAAGGAAAATCCCTAAGTTAATGGGAAGCTAACGTTAAAGCTCTATAACTTCTAAAATAAGCTTTTTTGTTTTGAAAAATGTGATTGCAGCATAGATCTCAATCAAATAAATCAATATCTCGATTTTCAACAATATTCGTTCAGATTTTAACGAGTTATGGAAGTTTGAATATTTAATAACAAGAATGCCAGTTTTAAGAAACTTGTACAAAGCTAAAGAATAGTGAAAGAATTCTTTACACAAAGTTCTGAAATACAAACGTGTTTTATTAAACACTTTGATACAATACTTATTACTAAGTTTTAATTAACTTCTGAAGTCAATTTTTGTGGCTGGCATTGTTATATCTAAATATTCAAACTTCCGTAACTCATTAAATACTGAACGAATATTGTTGAAAATCGAGATATTGATTTATTTTATTGAGATATTTTCCTGCAATCGCATTTTTCAAAACAAAAAAACTTATTTTAGATGTTATAGAGCTTTGACGTTAGCTTCCCATTGACTTAACACAGGGATTTTCGTTAATTTATGGAAACCAGTGTAGAAGTGTTATTTATACCACCGGGTTGGGTTGTTTTATCTCTGAGCGGCACTTTTTTTGCACACCATGGGCTAAATGGCCAGGTCACATGAACCCCGAAGGCTCAGAGAAGGTTGGGGGAGGGGACCCACTGGAACAGCTGTTGGGAGACAGATGGTAGCCTCCCGTCAAGGCCATCCAGAGTGTTCTTTAACGTGCACAGGGTATGGCTCTCCCGCACACGGGCCACGGCTTAACGTCCCATCCGATGGACGGCGGCCTTTCCAAGCCCATCGGTGTCCCCTACTGACCGTAGGCAGGGCGAGGAATTTTGCAGAGATAAATCTCAACGCTGACCCAGCTGGGACTCGAACCTGGGAACTGCAGATTACGAGCCTGGCGCGTTACCGACTGAGCTATCCCCGCCCCTATACCACCGGTGAATCACATTTATGACCATTATCAAGTGCAGTCGATCCTCGGTTAACATCACTAATTCGTTCTGGGAAAAGTGACGTTAACCGAATTACATGTTCAATGGGGTTTAGGTAATTCGTTCAGAGACCCAGAAGTAAAAATTTATTTCCCCCAAAGCTATTAATTTAATGCTTTGTAAATATTTCTAAGGTTCTTAACTAATCATTTGTCAGGGCATATTAATTAACATGCACTACAAATAAAATTGAATAATAAACAAAAAATAACAATAAAAAAGCTTCATTTATCTTGGTCCAGTATATGCTAAGCTTGAGATAACGGAGAGGTGGAGAGGAGAAGGATTAGGAGTTGGGAAGAAGGAATCCCGCAAAAGTGTCAGAGAGTTATTCTATGCACAGTACCTCTTCTGCTCCAGAAGGAATCTCTGGGGTGACTCCAGAAGGAATCTCTGGTGCTTCCTTCTTTTGAGATTGAAGGAGAATCTCTTGCCAGAGGTTTGAAGAAACTATGTAGGGTGTTCTATTTTTTCCTCACAATCAACAGTTTTTTAAAATAAGCCACAGTGACGGTAAACGGAGTAGGTGTCGAAGAACGAACGCATATATGTCAATGGAAACTTTGACGCTAAACGAAAAGGGTTGGGTTGCTTTACCTCTGAGCGTCACTTTTTTGCACACTATGGGCTAAATGGCCAGGTTACATGGACCCCGAAGGCTGAGAGAAGGTTGGGGGAGGAGATCCACTGGAACAGCTGTTGGGAGACAAATGGTAACCTCCCGTCAAGGCTATCCAGCGTTCTTTAACGTGCACAGAGTATGGCTCTCCCGCATACGGGGCCACGACTTAACGTCCCATCCGACAGACGGCGGCCTATTCCAAGCCCATTGGTGTCCCCTACTGACCGTGAGCAGGGCGGGGAATTTTGCGGAGATAAATCTCAAAGCTGAACCAGCTAGGACTCGAACCTGAGAACTACAGATCACGAGCCTGGCGCGCTACCGACTGAGCCGACTGAGCCACCCCCGCCCTAAACGAAAAGACGTAAACCAAGCATGACGTTAAACGACGTTTACTGTATTAATATTCTTGGATTAATCAGATGTTCAGCATCGAAGCACTGGATGGAAATAACCCTATACACCGTACGCCAGAAACAAATCTGATAAGAAGGAATTTTACTATAACGACAGTCATTTTTTTAACGATTTGAACTACATGGTAAAGCTTCATAGCGTGATCAACCATCGAAACCTTTCTTAAACAGGTGTGAATTCAAATGCTTATTCAGGGAAGTTTAGGGTGCTAGAGCATTTCCGTTATATCTTTGACAGTCAAAAACGAAAAATGAGACCTCTTCACAGGCACGGTTCAAGATTTGGGGAAAATGGCATAAACTAAAATTGAGTAAAAGGATAACAAAGTAGTTGCAATTTGTCAGGGCATAGAAACGGAGGCATGACCTGTCTCTTATTTTTAATCTATAAACGTGAAATAAGACACTAATTAGCAAACAATGAAATTATCAGTGAATTTGCAAAATTTTATTTTTCTAAGCCACCAGCACAGATCGTACTGTTCTTAACAATACACCTTTTATACTTAAAAGAATATAACAAGTGTTTTGTACATAAAACTACTTCGAATGCCGATATACAAAAGAGGTCGCTCATCCCGTCAACATAATTTTTTTCAAGGCTGTTGAAAAATATTTTATCTTCAGCATCCCTCTGTCAATTCAGCAGCCTATGTGAATTACTCCGCCCTCAACTAGTAGAGCAACTGGCACATAACAAGGAGATCCCGATTCCAGTCTAGAAGGGTTGGGTTGGGTTGTTTTACCTCTGAGCGGCACTTTTTTGCACACCATGGGCTAAATGGCCAGGTCACAAGGACCCCGAAGGCTCAGAGAAGGTTGGGGGAGGGGACCACTGGAACAGCTGTTGGGAGACAGATGGTAGCCTCCCGTCAAGGCCATCCAACGTGTTCTTTAACGTGCACAGTGTATGTCTCTCCCACACACGGGGCCACGGCTTAACGTCCCATCCGACGGACGGCGGCCTTTCCAAGCCCATCTGTGTCCCCTACTGACCGTGGGCAGGGCGGGGAATTTTGCGGGAGATAAATCTCAACGCTGACCCAGCTGGGACTCGAACCTGGGAACTACGGATTACGAGCCTGGCGCGCTACCGACTGAGCCACCCCCGCCCCAAAGAGATTCGGAAAGTGTCTATCGTAATATTTCTTCAATACCTTTCCAACACAAAAATAATTTTTGACTTATCTCTGTAAACAAAAAAGTTCGATGTCTACCGACAGACAGACGACAAAGCGAAACTATTATCTCGTTTTCTTTGAAAACGAGATAAAAATGTATTATGAAAACACTACAATACCTACTAATGGAATAAAAAGTAAAATAAACACCTCTTTAAGCAGCTGCTTGGCACAGAGGTCAGACAAGAGCCTGTCACTATATACGCCGTATGAAAAAATCTGTGAGGAAGGCGAGACCTCAGCAGAAAGACAACACAAATATCCATGCCTTACCCGGGACTCGAACCCAGGTTTCTTTGATCAATAGCCAAGGGTGCTAATCACACGGCATATCATAATTAAATGATTTTTATACTTTAATAGGAGTTATTAGGTTACATACTAATATATTTCTATAAGCCACTCTAATATTATCATATACCTTTTGAGTGCGCTTTTTTTACAAAGCTTGAATTTGTCACCAAATTTGTCACCAATTGTTCGCCAAACATCCGACAGGGAACGCCACTTATTCTAAATTGAAGCTTTACTTCTCCTTTACACTTTCTTTGGTATGATGTCCCCCCCCACCATCATGGTTATCAGAACAATGATCTGTTAGTTATCTCTGAGAACAACTGGAGCTTAAACCGTGAAGTCTCATAGTCTACCCTGTTGCCGTTGATGTTAACTCTAACTTTTGAATTTAAAATTTCAGTTAACTAAAAGTTCTTCAGTCATCAGAGATTAGAATAGCAGTCAGGAATATCTCCTACAGCACGAATACACAAAGATTTTTTAATGCTAGTATCCGCTCCATACTTATGAAACAATTTTGCTAGTGCCTAAAGCCCTCTTGGAGTGACATACGTCGCGACATTTTGCTGAAGAACGAAACTTTGAAAACAGGATACAAAAAACAACCATAGAACAAAATTTGAAGACTGAACATTTATACAAAAACGACAAAACCCGGAGCGATCGACTTAGTGGCTTCAATGATAGCGGCAATTAATAAAAAGAATATATAAAAACACAGAAATACAAATTTAGTAACTTAGTTTCACTTCATCGTATTAAAAAAAGGCTCAAATGACGCCTTCTCCGGCTACCCTCCAAAAAATAAAAAAAGGATAATTTCAATTTTTCGATCCGACTTTTTCTCGTTCTTCAAATAAAGCAAACTCGGCATTAAGCTGAGCAAAAGCCTTGATTTTATTACCATCGCATCACAGAGGACAGGAGACGTGTGCGACTCTGCTCTGAAGAAAGATAAAGATTCGTTGAGAGATTGATATGTAAAAAAAGAAACCGAAAAAGCAAATCTGGTTTTTATTTGCATGGCGTGCGACGCCTCGTGTAACAACAGAGATATTTATCTAACAATGACAAGGCTGCGGTCGAGCACGCAGTCACGCGATAGCAAGCAAACGGGCGATATTTACATTTCTCCTCCCACCCCCCCTGCCACGCACTTTTTCCCTCCCAACAACTGCTCTGCTTGCTTTCGTTTTATTGACTTATAACATTTGCTGACCTTGTTCTTTAGGCAGCGTTTGCTGGGGGGAGGGGGGTGAACAAAAAAAGGTTAGAGTGGCAAATGAATTCCAAAGTGGGAGAGATGTTCGCAGTGATAGTTAAGGAACGGTTATTTGGCTTAATTATACCTGTGAACAGGACAAAAGATTATGCCTTCGGGAAAATGAGATAAAAAGTGGCATTTTTCTGGCGAAACTGCTCAAGGGACGTTTTTTAATGAAGAAAAAATAATTTACTTTTGTGTGACTTTTAAATTATGATATTTGGTTTAATTTCAGCATTGGTAAACGGCACTGGATAATTGTTTTTTCCCCCTCCTTTACAAATTTAGCGTTACTAATATTTAATTAAGATTAAAAAGGTTTTTCTTCCATTTTTCGTCTTCACTCTTTTCCTCAAAAAATTAAATCTTTTAAGCCCCCCCCCCCCCCCTTTACACACACCCTTGTTTTTTTTTTATTTTTGTCTATGCATACGCGTACATTCAAAGGGGCGAAAACCTTCTCAGCAATTTCAGGCAAATACTCGGCTTATTTTTCGGTACGTTCATTTTTATTTGGTCTAAAGCACCGTCCTTTTGAAATCTTTTTATGCATTCAAAATATATCTATTGTATTAGTATTTAAAGCTTACTACAGCAAATTAGGCTTTAATTATCTTAAAGAACTATTCTATATTGCATGTCGTCCTCTGAACAAGGATCTCTTTGAATTGAGTGGAAAAGGCGGATTAACGGAATCGGTAGCGTCCACTCTCGGAATCTGATATTCTATGTTCGAGTCCATTTGTGCCAGCATTGAGATTTATCTCAGTAACCCTCCCTCTGCCTTCGATGGTAAAGGTATCGGTTATTATTTTACCGATGAGCTTGGAAAGTCCGTCGTATGAGACATTAAACCGTGGCACAGTGTGCATCCAAATATTTTGCGCGTTGAAGAATATGTTGGGTGGCCCTGACGCGAGGCTCCCATTTATCTCCTGACAGCTGTCCAGTTGGTCCTATTCTCTTACCTTCTCTGAGTCCTTGGGGTCCTAGTGACCTGGCCATTTAGTCCATTGTTTAAAGAAACGTTCCTCTCAGAAGTAAAAAAACAACCCAACCTATCGCATTTTAAAGGGCATGCTTTGATGGAAAGCTACCATCTGTCTCCTAACAGCTGCCCAATGGATCCTTTTCCCCTATCAAGATCAATGGGTTAAATGCCAGTCCTGCCCACTCATTCGATTATTGTCAGCTCACGTCACAAGAACCACGTAGGATTTTTGAGACCTGTCCATTTAACCCATCGCATGTAGAGAAAAAATAGCAGTCGGAGGTGAACAATCCAACACAAAACCTCGGCACTAGAAGCATAGTTAGTGGCGACTCTAAGCATAGTTAACAACGATGCTAAAAATCAAATGTAATTTAACTTTACAACTGTGAAAATGCATTAAACTTTGTTAATATACAATATAATCGTCTTTCAACAGCATTTTTTGGCTTTTAATGCTGAACTTTAATAAATAATCGAAACAAAATATTAAATTATTCATTCTTTCTCCTGACTCAATATCATTTCCCAGAAAATGCTAATTTCATGGTAATAGAGTCCAATTCTGAAATCAGCTGGATTATTTGTAGAAAATGTTGCTCATCTTCGGAGATATAACTTGTCCATTTTCTGAGAAATGAGAGAAATGACATTGAGAGTGCATTTAGAGTCAAACGTGCAACAGAAATCTCCCTCTGACAGGTGCATTGACAAAGTTTTGGAACTGAACAGTTGTGTACACCCAATGCATAGTGGTTACTGCTGGTGTAATATTTAAGCTTTGCCAAACCCTGGAGTTATGAATATTACATTTCTGAAAGCGGTTTTGATCAAAGTTTCAGTCTCATGGTTGGGAGCTTGGCAAATATTTTTTTTTACCAAGCATCCAACCATAGTTTTAATCATTGATAATAAAACTATAATCAACACTATCCGAATGAAGAGCAGACTTTGCTGAATATTTTTATGCGTTTCAATATTGCAAACGGTAATTAATTACAATCTGTACCTTTTATGTGTAGTTATCCAAACACCTATATCATACCGGATTTGGACAGTGCACTAATAAACTTAGTTTCTTTAATAAATAAGTAAGATAATTAAATCCTTTCCTTAAATTCCAGGCTGATGGTGATTTATTTGTAAAATATTCATAAATGTTAAAATAAATTCAAAATAATTAATTATTCTATTTTATTTTATTTAAAAATAACTTATAATTAAATTCTAAACAATTTAATTAACTTAAAAACTTTTATGCATCATTAATATACCTTCTTCTTTCCTACATTCTGTTAATTGGTGTAGACTAGATATTGTGTTACTGGTTAACACCTAGATATCTAGGTAGCCATGTTTACCTCATTATGATTATTAAATAGAAATATTTTTGAACTTTATAGCATTTTGAACCATTTTAAATGAAAAGTACAGAAACTGAATCTTTGAAATTTGGGAAAGATTTCGGTACCTCTTATTTCTCTGTTATTGGATGTTTGGGGAAGAAAAGAATACGAATTTCTTAGAGAGAAATAACACTGTGATTGAAAACAAGTATCTGTGCATTTGGATAAATATCCAAATTTTTCAATTTGTGAATTTTAATAACGGATTTCCAGATAGATTTTAGAGTATATAGTATATCCCTGTATTTTGTATATTATCCGAATTGAATGTTTTAAGAAAATAAAGAAACTAGAAAATAATTATTTAGAAGTTTACTAGTTTCGAGACAACAATTAATTTCTTATAATTTATATAATTTATGTTAAAAATTTCAAAAACAAATTTGGATAAATTTATGATAATAAAAATTATCAAAATCATTTATTTTTTCCAGTTCTATGAATAATCGATAGTATATATATATGTTTTGCATATTTACTCGTAAAAACTTGTGTAGAATTAACTATGAGGTACTATTGAATTCTTCAGGCTCATAATCCTTTCTCATGATGACTATTTCACATTTTACACTAGTTTTTATCACATCAATACATAGCTCTGTGTATTTATATCAACCGCGAATACGTAAAACTCTAGTACTACTGTTAGTAAAATTTGTAAGTGCACTATCGAAAGAAAGTAAGATTTTATTCTGCAGTGAGTTTAAATCAGTGGCTCTCTCTAAAAAGGAGCTTATTTTGTCAAAATAATAACGGGGTATTACTGCTATCTAGTTTTCAATGACAGAAATGGTTCATCTCCATAAAGAAGGCATTAGAAAATAATAATCTTTGTAAGGAGAAGTTGGATTCAAAAAGTTTAATAACCTCAGAATATAATAAGTAACAGTCATAAACATTACTTGAATATAGTGTTAAATTACGATCTCTGTTGTTCACAGTATATTTCTCCTATTTAAAACGCATTATATTTCTAGTGATGCTGTTTTGGTACTTAATAACTCTTAGGAAATGAATTATTAACAAGGTAACTTTTAATCTCAATTTACAATTGATATGTGAAATAAAGCATTTAGTAATTATATGAGCTAATGGTACACATTTAGCGATTTATACATTCATTAAAATGCTCTATATATGTAGATCGAGTGCTCATATTATTTCAATAAAATACAAATATATTTAGTTTTATTCTCATTAACTATTAATTTGCTTAGTTTCAGCCCAAAAATATTTTTGTATCATCAGTGACATTACTTTTAAAATTTTAATTAGACTTTGAAAATATACATGTAGATTACACCCTTAATTGTCATAGTGTTCAGAAACTCCTGCTGCAGCAGGCGTACTTTTAAGGCAGGTAGCGACTACTTGAATATGCATAATTTGTTGTGTTAGTTTTAACTTGAGGTTGGGTTGTTTTACTCTTCAGCGAAGGGGCGGGGGTGGCTCAGTCGGTAGCGCGCCAGGCTCGTAATCTGTAGTTCCCAGGTTCGAGTCCCAGCTGGGTCAGCGTTGAGATTTATCTCCGCAAAATTCCCCGCCCTGTCCACGGTCAGTAGGGGACACCAATGGGCTTGGAAAGCCCGCCGTCCGTCGGATGGGATGTTAAGCCGTGGCCCCGTGTGCAGGAGAGCCATACCCTGTGCACGTTAAAGAACACGCTGGATGGCCTTGACGGGAGGCTACCATCTATCTCCCAACAGCTGTTCCAGTGGGTCCCCTCCCCCAACCTTCTCTGAACCTTCGGGGTCCATGTGACCTGGCCATTTAGCCCATGGTGTGCAAAAAATTGCCGCTCAGAGGTAAAACAACCCAGCCCAATCCAACTCTTCAGCGATTCTTTTCTGCACACTATGGGTTAAATGGTCAATTCACAAGGACCCCGAAGGCTCAGAAAAGGTTGGGGGAGGGGACCCACTAGAAGAGTAATTGGGAGACAGATGATAGCCTCCCGTCAAGGCCATCCAGCGTGTTCTTTAACGTGCACAAAGTATGACTCTCCCGCACACGGGTCCACTTACATCGTCCATTCGACGGACGGCGGCCTTTCCAAGCCCATCGGTGTCTCCTACTGACCGTGGGTAAAGCGGGGAGTTTTGCGGAGATAAGTCTCAACGCTGACCCAGCTGGGACTGGAACCTGGGAACTTCAGATTATGAGCCTGGCGCGCTACCGACTGAGCCCCCCCCCCCCACCATTTTTTCGTAAACATTTTCACAGTTTTGAATGCCGCTTTAATTTTACATAACATGGTAATGCCCAATACATGTTATATACTGTACTTTTGATTCATGGACCAACAAACACTTCTCGTAATTTGGGTAATACAAAACTTAATTTTGAATACCATCTGGCAAGGTTACCTTGATAAATAAAGACCATGACAGTTATTTTGATGATGTCGTACATGTAAGAAAATACTCTAATAAATTTTAGTATAATATTTTAGCAGGTTGCCACTAACAAATGAATAAAAACAATAATTAAGAATAATACTAAGTTAACAATAATTAAACATATATATCTTTACTTAAGAGTTTTACTAGTTTTTACTTTGTACTATTGCTATAAGAGTAAATGTTATATTCAAAAATAATCTGCAATAATATTATAGTTAAATTAATTAAAATTATCCCTCAGTTCATAACATCGAAGTAGCCTTGATCTGGTGCTATTATTTTTAAGTAACAATATTCAGCAACAGTGACGCCCGAACAAAACTACAAAGAAACAGAAGTGAGAGAATATTGACAGTCTGCTATCCTAATACATACAAAGAATATTAATTTTTTTTAATTACCTTAATTTTAGAATATTGTTGATTAATTATTAACTGGTTGTGATGTATATTGTTTGTATTAATTCATCTCCAATTTTAATACGTACTCTTATACATAGAATTTAATTATTAAAAATGAAGATAATACATGTAATCACTCGTGAGCTACTGCAAAACGAAGAAATAGGCAAACATGAAATATCGAAAGATTCTTCAAAATCAGATTTCGCTTCCTCAGTTTAAACAGAATTTCTTTGGTTAAGAAGGACTGAATGGGATCTTTTGGACTGACGTTTTGGGCTAAGAAGACTGAATGTATAATCTATGCTATTACTCTCAGATACATATTTAATTATTTTATGTCAATATTTTAGATCAATATGAGGTTAATTACTTTTATGATAATACTCTTAGATTTATAGTTAATCATTTTATGTTATGTTAATTTTTTATTAAAAATCATTGGTTTATTCATTTATATGATATATCATAAAGCTACTTGTAATAATATTATGTTCAAATTTATTAAAATTATTCCTTCGTTCATAACACAGCTGGGCGGGGGTGGCTCAGTCGGTAGCGCGCCAGGCTCGTAATCTGTAGTTCCCAGGTTCGAGTCCCAGCTGGGTCAGCGTTGAGATTTATCTCCGCAAAATTCCCCGCCCTGCCCACAGTAAGGGACACCGATGGGCTTGGAAAGGCCGCCGTCCGTCGGATGGGACGTTAAGCCGTGGCCCCGTGTGCGGGAGAGCCATATCCTGTGCACGTTAAAGAACACACTGGATGGCCTTGACCGGACGCTACAATCTGTCTCCCAACAGCTGTTCCAGTGGGTCCCCTCCCCAACCTTCTCTGAGCCTTCGGGGTCCATGTGACCTGGCCATTTAGCCCATGGTGTGCAAAAAAGTGCGGCTCAGAGGTAAAACAACCCAACCCAACCCATGACATAGCTAAAAATAGCTGTCATGGCCTTAAAAGTGAGAATAGCTTTACTTAAATTCTACTTCAGACGACTAAATATTATCGTTTAAAATAGAAGGATGATAATCATTTTTGTTTTTCAGCCTTTACTAAATTTAAACAATGGAGCAGACTGCAGTTAAGACAAATATCATTTGCTGTCACTTTAATGTTTAGCACAAAAATTTTCCTGCAGAAAGTTTTTTTTATCAATGCGCGAAAAACTGGACACATTGAAACGAAATGGAATTTGTAATTTTTTTTCCCTCCTTTGAAAAAAAAAATTTTTTTTCCTCCTCCCAATCGCACGTCTTCACTGTACAGCTCGTCGCAAGACAAAATCCCGAAACAATTAGTTGCCATCGTCGTAATCAAGCACCCGGGTGCAAGACGAACGGAATTCGCAACTACCACTTGCAAACAAAGGGCCAGCGCGAGACACAATGAGTATTGCGTCATCGCCCCGACAAAAGGACGAACCAAACAACAATATAGTTCTTATCGGCGCACTCTTTTCCTTATTAAACACAAACGAACATTTTAACATTTTCCCATTGTACCGATGAAAAAAAGTATTAAAGGAAAAGAAAAAAAAACTCACGCGCCCACACACACCATGCCCTTGTTCTTTCCGCTCTTTAGCAAATAAACACTCACTCATTTTACTTTTCTCTGTCTGTATGTGCCGATGTTTTTTCTGCTCTTTTCCACCCCCCCTTCTCCCCCTATACAATGGTAATCCGTTACTTCTTTTACTGATAGCCAAGCTACCGGTTTTATTATCGCCAAAACGACGAGCCCCGGTCTAGGGGTTCCAGGACTCAGGAGAGCTTATTATGCGAAAAACAAAAAATGATTTAGGTGTTCGCTCTGATCGTACAGCAAAACTTCCATGTTATCAGACATTTGACTATTGTCTAAGACCCGACGCGATCTATAAGAACTACATTAGTATTTATGCTTTGTCACTGTGGGGAAGAAAAATGGTATCCTCCCTCGTTTTTTTCCCCTCCTCGTACTTTTTTTCCCCGTGCATTATTGTTTTTTATCTCAGCCATTTTTGTAATGAAGCTGAAATGTAATTATCGGACTCTTTTCTTTGTTCTACCCTCACCATCCGGGGATTTTAGTGACTGCGTATTATTTTTTCGCTCTCTTTTTTTTCCCGCTCTTTCCTCTCTCTCTCGGTGTGTTATGTATGTCTGTGTGTGTGTGTAATCGGCCTGACAAAACAGGAGAGAAGGACTTGGTCATTAAGGAAATATCTTTGCCATCCATCGGCAGAGAGAATCGACAAAAGCTTATTAATTCGCAAACTGCCGGGAAACACCACAGCTATTGTTTACTAGACCCGAAAGCCATAGCGATTGCGATACGATACAATGCGGGTCTTTGGGCAGGAAGACCTCGCCACTTTCAAACAGGAATTTCTTCACATCCTGATTCGTAAACAAACTAACGTTAACAATATATATTTAACGGTGGCAATCGGTAAATTTTTTTCTAATTCATTTTTCTTTTTCTTGAAACAACAGAATGATAAAAAACTTTTAAAAAATCGTATCAGTGTCTGTCTCTCTTTGGTGTTTTATTTTACTAAGCGTCCTTTCAAATATTTGATAAATTGTTTTTTACACAATTGAGTGAGCTGATTACATGTCCAGATCAGTTAGGCGGCATTTTTTCCTTTCCTCTGGGTGCGTAGATTTTCTGCTCGAAATATAATGTAGATGATTAATTGTTTTTGAAAGGCTTTTCATCTTTCTTTTTTTTCCTGCTCTCTCTCAACGTGCGCACCACGTGTCAGAGCCGGGATCAGATAACTGATGCAAGAATCGTCATTGCTCAGTGAGCTCTTCAAAAATGACATCCCGTCACTTGCTCCTGTCCTATTGTTGGCCCCTCACTTGAGAGAAACAATAATTAAGAGGAAAAATGATAAAATTAACAGAGATACGAATCTACCGTTTTTTTTACTTGCGAAAAGTTTTCATTTGATGTTAGATTTGGTGATACTTGCGTTTGAAAAGTAATGAAACAAAAATTCGAAAACAAAAGCAAATGTCAGAAAAAGAATTTATTATCAAATCATTCAAAATAGTCACCATGGGATTGTATACATTTGTTGCACCTCTCTTTTAATCATTGAAAGTACTTAACGCATCCAAAACCCGCTACCGACCATCTCATGGAGATAACTTTGGAGGAATTTCAAGAATACTTTCAACGACTAACAGGAGAGGATAACAAGTGTATAGTGTCCACGGTGATTATTTTAAATGATTTTCAAAAAAAATTCTTTGAAAATTTGATTCAGAATTTTCGTTTTATTACTTTTAAAATGCTCTGTGTATGTTACATTTTTTGTCTGCAAAGTTGGTTACTCTGGACTTTTGGTTACTGAATAGTACTTCTGGTATTAATATTGTGATTCACAAGTCTGTGTGTTTTTTCATCTACTTGAGAAATGATTATTACAATAATCATAACTATGACCCTAAGAGGTGGGGCGGGGTTGCTCAGTCGGTAGCGTGCCAGGCTCGTAATCTGTAGTTCCCAGGTTCGAGTCCCAGCTGGGTCAGCGTTGAGATTTATCTCCGCAAAATTCCCCGCCCTGCCCACAGTCAGTAGGGGACACCGATGGGCTTGGAAAGGCCGCCGTCCGTCGGATGGGACGTTAAGCCGTGGCCCCGTGTGCGGGAGAGACATACCCTGTGCACGTTAAAGATCACGCTGGATGGCCTTGACGGGAGGCTACCATCTGTCTCCCAACAGCTGTTCCAGTGGGTCCCCTCCCCCAACCTTCTCTGAGCCTTCGGGGTCCATGTGACCTGGCCATTTAGCCCATGGTGTGCAAAAAAGTGCCGCTCAGAGGTAAAACAACCCAACCCAACCCTAAGAGAAATATAAACCATCATTTTCAATAGTAAGTGACCATTTGTCGTCAAGTTGTACAATTCCTCTTAGATACCATGCTTGGTCATTAGAGGTGAAAAACTACCTACATCCGTTTTCGACTTCCTGAAATGTGTTAAAGCGCCTACTTCGAAGAAAATGAGCAGTGGAGTGAAAGAGATTATAGCCAGAAGCAGATAGGTTCAGACTATACGTTGGGTGAGGATGAAGTTCAAATGCCAGTTCTTGAAGTTTTTCTTTGGTCCGAATTGCGGTGTGCTGTTTTGTGTTGTCTTGGAGGAGTACTTGATGTGTAACAATCCTGAGTGGCGTTGAAGGATCACAGAGTGTAAGTGCTCCAGTTGCGCAGAGTAGAGGTCGATATTGATGGCATGTCCATTGGTAACCTGTTCGAAGTGTACTACACTTTCAAATTCCACCAAACACACCAAATTGCCTCCGTTTCGAATCGTCCTCTCTCTCTGGGACAGGAAGTGCGGCTGGACTATTGAAGTCACTGCTTTTGGGTGTTCGGATTGTGGAAGATAAAAAAATCGATTTTTTTCATGTGGTGTAACAATTCGCTTGATGAAACGGTGGTCGCGTCGATTACTGAGCGGTTTCCTAGGACATTTGCTTGTTCAGTAATCAGTTCATGTGGAACATTTCGGCAAATCCTGGCTACCTTAGTGTTGCGTTGCAGATGCCGCACTGCATTTGAGGGGGTGTCCATGGATCAGCTTCAACCAGATTTCCCCATGGTATTGTGATCTACCGATATCGGCTATCCCGTCCCGATCGCTGCTTACTTTCGAGGTTCCTGTCACCGCCTTTGACCTTCTTGAACCAAGCTTGAGCAACACGAATGAAAACTGCCTCCTCACTTTCCACTTCGCATATTTCTCGGTCCTCTTTGGTAGCTTTAAATCTTTTTTTTTTCGGTAATGATGTAAATTTTGGGTATCATAATAGAATATAAATGTATATTAAATTTTTGGTCGTCTAAGACATCATTCACCAAAGAAGCATTGAAAGGCGATTTAAATAGCAGGCGGGTGTCCAAGCTTTTTACAACGCACATGGCAATCTTCATCAGGATCTTCATCAGCTTCTGTAGTCAATGATGTCTTTTAGCAGCAAAATGAAATGTTCGTTACATTTATATTGAATTCTTAATTGCAATATGAACAAGGAAAACATCTCAGTCAGAGGAATTGAATTGAAAGAAATTCAACAAATGAATATTCCTACATAGATAATTACTATGCAGACTCATTCAGTCACAAGTTAAATATATATATGTTTTCCTTTTTTTTATAAGAAATCAAACATATCAATTCTTTTAGATATGAAATTAAAAGCTTGTAGAACTTTCTTTTCAGATTTTTGTTTTCAGGTTCCATCAGTCAGAGGATCTGAACGGGCATAAGTAGAAGACATTTTCAAGAAATATTATCTCTACTGTTCTGCTCACACATGGAATCAAAAAATATCTTTAGGATTCATACAGGGAAGCAAAAGTATCTTTAGGACTCATACAGGGAAGCAAAAGTATCTTTAGGACTCATACAGGGAAGCTAAAGTATCTTTAGAGGTCATACAGTGAAGCAAAAGTATCATTAGGGGTCGTATAGGTAAACAGAAGTACCTTTTAAGACTGTACAGGAAAGCAAAGGGACCTTCAGGGCTCATACAGCGAAACAAAGGCACTTGTAGAACTCTTTAAAGAAGCGACTTAACATCCCATGCGATGAATACCTTTCAAAACCGTTCAACGTCTACTTTAATGTGCTTGGAATTTGGATCTCATGCTAACGGAACCATGGATTAATGCTCCATACGAGAGACACCAATCCTAACCAAGCTCCTCTGTGTCCCCTTTCTCACCGAGTATAATGCGGAGATTAGTGTAGAAAATCTCAATGCAGAACACAGTGGGATGGGTTGGATTGTTTTACCTCTGAGCGGCACATTTTTTCGCACACAATGGGCTAAATGACCAGGTTACAGGGACCCAAGGGCTCAGAGAAGGTTGGGGATAGGAGGCCCACTGGACAGCTGTTACGACAGATGGAGACCATGGTTTAATGTACCATCCGACGGACATGGACTTTCCACTACTGACTAAGGGTACGATGGACAGTTTTGCGGAGATGAATTCAATGCTGGCCTAGGTGGGATTCGAACCTGGGAACTTCAAATTACGGGCCTAGCGTGCTACCGACTGAGCCACCCCGGACCTAAGGCATAATGGTACTTTAAATTTTCGACTTCAGGTTAAAACCTAATGAGTTATGTATTGGACCAATTCCAGGCCGACCTTAAAGAATCAGAAAGCTTGCCTTTTTTTTTTTGAATTTTTGGCAGCTTATTATGAATAACTATATGACTTTCATTCCTTGGACAACGAAACAAAATTAGAAAAGGTTTGAAAATATTGCTGTAAATTAAATAACCTAAATCCATTTGTCATATCTTTGAAAATATAGGGATGCAAAGAGATCTCTTCTATAGGGTCGAATCCAGATAAGCTTATTAAATAAGGATGGGGGAGGGGATAGATTTAGATACTATGAACATCCCGTCACCCCCCCCCCCCACTCCCACATTCTTCTCCCTTTTTTCTTCTGCAAGCCGAAATAAGTAAAAGTATTAGAATGAGAGGATGCAGTTTAAAAAACAAACAGTGAAAACTTATTGTTTGCAATTTTTTTAAATAAATTTTATCATTATTTTTTGCCTTTATCGTTTTTAAAGGAGTAGGTAAAGATTTTCTTTTTTTTCTTTTGCTATAACGACACTATTTATTATTCTTAAAATACTATTACCATTATATTTTTTAGATTTTTTATGAATGCGAGAAAACCTTTCGTAACATATAAATCCCAATATTCGATTAATGCAAAGAAGCGTATGCCTTTAATTCATGGAAGATATGCCACTTCCCGTTTCTGTTACGTAACTCACAATACGTGGGATTGTTTTACCTACGAGCGGCACTTTTTTGTAAATACAATGGACTAAATGGCCAGGTCACAAGGACCCCGAGGTCTCACAGAAGGTTGGAGGGAGTGGACCCACTGGACATTTGTTAAAAGACAGATAGTAGCTTCCTTTAAGGCCGTCCAGCATGTTCTTTAACGTGCACAGGGTATTGTTGCCCTGTGTGTCCTACCGCACACAGCGAAAGAGCTTAACGTCCCATCCAATGTACGGTGGCCTTTCCAAGCCCACCGGTGCCCCCTACTGACCGAGGGCAGGCGGAGTTTTGCGGAGATAAATCTCAATACTGGCCCAGCTGGCATTCGAACCTGGGAACTGTAGACTACGAGTCCGACGCCCTATCGACTAAGTCACCCCCCCCCCCCCGCCCCCTAAGTCATAATAAGTCAGAGAAAAAAATTCATGTTTAAATAGCTTGCTCAGATTATCTCTCTCGTAACTACTAATCACAAAGATCCTGTTCAAATTATTTTGACGGTAAATAGGTAAAATGAAAGATTATTAATGTTTCTCAAGCAATTTCGATGGCAAATCTTAAATTTCTGCGCAATGAAATTTAACAACCAAATTTTGTAAGAGATCTTCCCACAAAAAACAAAAAAAATTGTCCTTACCTTAACTCTTTGGAGTGCTTATTACTGGTTTCAAGCCAGTCTACATGTCGCTAAAGAAAACAATTAAGATTACTGCAAGTTATGATATCGTTTTCTTCAACTGGATATTTGAAAGAAACGAGAAAGTATCTCCACTCTTCTTGCTCTGACGGCAGAGACAGCTTGACCCGTCCTTCAGAACATCAATCGTGAGAGGCAAAGGGATCTCCAATCCAAACTCTGGGCCGCACCTCGCGCATTTCCTCTTTCCTTCGCTATCATCACTCAACTGTTCGTCGCCACCATCAGTGGACAGCTTGGCCGTGATGTCTCGGATCGCGACACGCGCTCGCGCGACCGGGTGGTATGGCGCATACAACGCACGAAGCTAACGGTCCTCGGTCCTAGCTAATCAGGGCTAATTTCCACACAGCGGTCTCCGGGACCCACCTAGTCTCTAATGATAGCAGGTGTTTTTCTTGACAATCTCAGACCTTATCTAGCTCGTTAACGCCCAGGTATATGGTGAGTGGGAAGACTTTAATCCTTTTTTTTTCTTCTTTTTTTCCACCTCCCCCTGCACACATCACCCTCCGATTTTTTATTCCTTCAAAAAATATGCGTGAGTGAGAGGGTTGCGAAGAGTTGCTCCTCCCCCCCCCCTTCTTACCCCTCACTCTCCCCTGTCACAATTATGGTCTATGGAGATGTTCAGCTCCAATTTTTGGAATTAAAAAATCGGCTTCATGCACGTGAGGTGAGGGGGATGCGGCAGGAGAGGGGGGGGGGGTTGCCTGCCGCACCGGCGCCATAAATCACATCGCTACAATTTACAACTGCGCCTGGCGACAGCAGCGCCCCCGAGCGATAATGACACTCAGCCGTCAGAGGGGATAACAAGGTGTGCTGATATTTAGGCATGCAGGAAGAAGCGAACCTTAGAGCTGGAGGTAGGGGGGAAGCACGGAATGGCTGATGATGATGCACGACAAGTGACAAAACGACACGAGGCAAAGTCTTGTCCTTGCCTGGCCAACAGTGAAAGGGTGGGGCTCCAGTTTTTGGGGAAAGGGTGCAATTTGTTGAAGTATTTATCGCTAACTCTGAGTTTGGACATTTTTTTTTCGTAAGAACCAACTGGATCTAGAAGAATCATTTGCTTTAGGTACTTAATAAAGGGATTACAGAAAGGGAGGAATTTAATATCGTTTGTGGAACTCTGAGGGATTAAGGAAGACGAGACAAAAATGAAGGATTAGGAAGGAGAAAAAAAATTACCCACTTAAACTCTCTTGCATGCTAAGGCCCTGATTGCGCTGCTTTATATGTGTAGACATTAAAAACTGGGAAGGATGAAATTCTAGATGTCACCAGCATGTACACAGTCGTATCAGAATAATATGACCACCTACCTAATAATGGGAATAACCACCCTTGGCCCGGAAGACAGCGGCGAGACGGCGTGGCATGGGCGCAATGAGGTCCTGGAATGTTGCCAGAGGCACACGTGCCCATTCGGATTCCAGCAGAGCACGGAGGTTCCGGAGATGACGTGGTTGTGGGTCCGCACGCCGAACCTGTCGATCCAAATGGTCCCACAAGTGCTCTGTGGGATTGAGGTCGGGCGATTTCGTCGGCCAAGAGAGAACGGAGATATCGCTGCCGTGTTCCTGGAACCAGTCATGCACCACCTTAGCGACATGGCAAGGTGCATTGTCCTGTTAGTAGACACCATCACCACCAGGGTAAACGTCCAACATGAAGGATGCATGTGGTCAGCGAGGATGGACAGGTAGCCATTGGCGTTCAGGGATCCATCCATTGTGGTACCAGCAGTCCCAGGTCATACTAGGAAAATATCCCCCAGACATTCACATTGCCACCGCCGGCGTATACTTGACCTACAAGCGTATCAGGATCATGGTTCTCGTGTGTCTGACACCGTATCCACCACCGCCGTCACTTCTGTGGAGTAGAAACCTCGATTCGTCGGAGAAGGCAACCTTTTTCCACTCTTCCACTATGGCATATAAACTGACAGGCTCCTGTCAGACCTCTGTGGCAAGCAGCTGCTTGAGGGGGTATTTATTTATTATTTATTTATTTATTTTCACTGTCCAATAACGGTAGTACCGTACGAACTGTAGGTGGCGTTGCCGTTGGACCTTGCTTAATTAACATGGGCGCCTTTAAACCGCATCGACTCCGGAGACCCATGCGTAACAGGGTTCTCTCTACTGTTATCGGGGACACGTACCTGGGTGCCCCAGCGTTCATTTGAGTGGTCAATTGCTGCACTGTTGCGCGTCGATTGCCCTTTGCCAGTTGACGGAAGCGACGTTCTCCTCTGGGGTCAATGGCCTTTGGGGTTCTACAGTTATGACGTCTGGGGGTACTCGGTGTGCCAGCGGTCCATTCTTGGTACACCTTTACTACAGCACCTCGCGAACAGTCCACGAAGTCTGCTGTTTACGAAATGTTTCCACCCTTGGAGCGGTAGCCGATGATCATTCCCTTTTGAACGTCCGTGAAATCAATACCTCTGCCCATTGTGCTCACGTTACGCACTATGGCTCATCTGTCCTAGCCCGCCGTTTATATCTCCATGTGCACTCTGTGACGCGCCTGGGCGAGTACACTGTGATTCCGTGGTTGGTCATATTATTCTGATACGACTGTGCACTTCGGCCCAGACAGAAATACTGTAACGGATTTTGGTGATAAGTTAGTATAAATTATAATTTGAATAGTTGTGTTGTTTTACCCCTAAGAAGTACTTTTCTTCACAATGAGCTAAATAGCCAGTTACAAGGACCCCGAGGTCACAGAGAAGATTGGGGGAAAGGGACCCACTGGGATATCTGTTGGGAGACAGATGACAGCTCCCTTTTATGCCTTCCAGTGTATTCTTTAACATGCACAGGGTATTGCTCTCTCTCTCTCAAGCAGGCCATGGTCTAACGCCCCACCCGATGGACGGCGGCCTTTTTAAGCCCATCGGTGTCTCCTACTTACCGTGGGCATCGAGGCGAGTTTTGCGGATATAAATCTTAACTCTGGATCAGGTGGGACTCAAACTTGGGAATTGCAGATTACGAGCCTGCCACGCTACCGACTGAGCCACCCCACCTCTGTAACTTGAATAGTTGGGTTGTTTTACCTCTGAGCGGTACTTTTTTGCACACCATGGGCTAAATGGCCAGGTCACATGGACCCCGAAGGCTCAGAGAAGGTTGGGGAGGGGACCCACTGGAATAGCTGTTGGGAGAGAGATGGTAGCCTCCCGTCAAGGCCATCCAGCGTGTTCTTTAACGTGCACAGGGTATGGCTCTCCCGCACACGGGGCCACGGCTTAACGTCCCATCCGACGGATGGCGGCCTTTCCAAGCCCATTGGTGTCCCCTACTGGCCGTGGGCAGGGCGGAGAATTTTGCGGAGATAAATCGAACCTGGGAACTACAGATTACGAGCCTGGCGCGCTACCGACTGATCCACCCCCGCCCCGTAACTTGAATAAGAAAGGTGTTTATCATTGGGAGTTTTGGGAACCATCAGCAACAACAATTTACGTTTTAGTAGTGTGTGCAAGGAGCATTTCTTTCTGTTATTCATTTTAAAAGATTCCTTGGAAGAACGTGAAATATTATCTTGGATTAGGTTGTCTGCTTTACTTCTGAACGGCACTATTATGGATACAATGGGCTAAATGGAGAGATCACAAAGTCCCACAAGAAAGCTGCTAGTATGGAAGCCTGCCCTCAAGGCTATCCAGCATGCTCTTTAACGTGGACAGGGTATGGCTCTCCTGCACATGGACCACGGAGCAATTCCTCATCCGACGGACGACAGCCTTTCAAAGCCAATTCGTTATCTAGGGTGGAGGCTGCCTCAGTCGATAGTACACCTGCAGTGTAACCTGATGTTTCCCGATAAGAATACCGCCTAACTCGTAATCTGATGTTCTCAAGTTCGAGTTCCCATTATAGCGGAGGGGGAGTTGGCACAATCGGTAGTACGCCAGGCTCCTGTTCGGCAGCTTCCAAGATAGGGTACCATTTGGTCGAGTGTTGAGATTTATCTCTGCTAAATCCCCGGTCTGACCTCGGTCAGTAGAGGTCACCGATGGACTTAGTAAGGCCGCCGCCATCAGATGTGACGTTGGTAAGTTGCAGAAGAGCCATACGCTGTGCACGTTGAAGAACACACTAGATGACCTACACATGACCTTCCATCTGTCTCCTACCAGAGATTCAGTGAGGGACCTTCCCCAACCCTCTCTGAGCCCTCAGGGGGTCCTTGTGACTTGGCCATGTATTTATTGTGTGCAAAAAAAGTGCAGTTTGGTGAAAAATGAGACACCAATGTGACACATTGGAAAGGCTTCCATTCGTCGGTCAGTCAGCTCGCGTGGGGACAAACTATTATTGTGCCCAGGGCATGATCTAGATGGGGGGACAGCAATGGAGCCATTCCCCCTGATAATACTAGTAAAGGTTAAAGGTGGTCAAAAGTTATTAAATTAGTGCATATTTCACGTATTTTTAAGAATTCTTGTAAAACGGAGGTGAAAATGTTAGACTGCAAATGGAAATCCAGTCTCTTGGTCTCCTCTTTTAGGGGCGTGGGTGGCTCAGTTAGTAGCGCGCCAGGCTTATAATCTGCAATTCCCAGGTTGGAATTCTGCTTGTGCCAGCATTGAGATTTATCTCCGCAAAACTCCCCGCCCTATCCTTGGTCAGTAGGAGACACCAATGAGCTTGAAAAGGCCGACGTCCGTCAGATGGAACGTCAAGCTTTGGTTCCGTGTGCGGGACAGCCATCTCTGAGCACGTTAAAGAACACGCTGGATGGTCTTGACGGGAAATACAACTCCCAACAGCTGTCCAGTGGGTCCCCTCCCCAAACCTTTCTGGGCTCTAGAATCCTTGTGACCTGGTCATTTACCCCATTGTGTGCAAAAAAGTGCTTCTCAGATGTAAAACAACCAAACGTCATCTTTTTCCAACCCAATTGTGTCTCTTCCGTCTTTCATTTTTTCTAGATCCGGGTCTGCTTGTGCACTGATGGATGGCGTTGACGTGAGCTTCCATTGGACCACTAATATCTGTTCCTAGTGGGTCCCCTTCTTCTACGTAGCTATGAACCCTTGGAGACTCTGCGACATTTTAAATGTTTTAAAAATTTAGATTATATTTGATTTATATGACGAACCAACGTTCTTATCTTCAGCCATTTGAAATTTCTGAAGAGCTGAATGGATTCTATAGAGTAAGGATACACTTCATTTTGTGGAGAACTTTTTTTCCTACAGCAAACTTATTTTTCGAAAGATCTATATCATGTTTCATTCTCACTTGTCAACGCTGCGAAGAATAAGGAAAATCTTTCTTTTTCCCAACTACAACAACAAACGAAACTGCTTTTCTTCATCAAAGGTTTCTTTAAAGCTTCTAAACTGGAATGGAAGAAAAAAGAAATATCCTCTACTCTAAAAAATAACTGTTTAAAAAAATTAACAAATCAATATCTATCCTCAAGAATAATTTTGAGCCCACTTTTTCAGGAACGTTTTCTGCAACGGGAATTGGAAATATATAATGAGTCACGTGGCTTTATATTCTATTGTGAGAAGTTATATACACGTGACTGGGTTAAGTTATTTTACCTTTTAATGGCATTTTTTTACACACAATGCGATAAATGGCCAGGCCACAAGGACCCTATGAACTCAGGGAAGGTTGGGGAAGGGGACCCACTTTACAACTATTAGGATATATATATTAACCTCCTGTCAAGGCCATCGAGTTGGGTTGAGTTGTTTTACCTCTGATCGGCACTTTTTATTACACCATGGGCTAACTACTGGCCGTGGGGGGGGGCGGAGAATTTTGCGGAGATATATCGAACCTGGGAACTACAGATTACGAGCCTGGCGAGCTACCGACTGAGCACCCCCGCCCCTAAGGAAATCGAGTGTGTTCTTTAACGTATACAGGGTATGGCTCTCCAGCACACGGAGCCACGGTTTAACGTCCCATCCGACGGATGGCGGTCTTTCCAAGTCCATCGGTTGTCCCTTTCTCAACGTGGGAAGATTGGGGGTTAAGAGAGAGAAATTTTAGTTGGGACTCCAACGTGGAAACTGCAAATCACGAGCCTGACGCGTGAGCCAACAGCAAATCCTATTATAATTGGGGAAACAAAATTATTCTTGAGGAAATAAGAACCGGTCAACTTTTTTCGCGCTATTGAAACGGGCTACTTGTTTCTGCCAACAGTGTAAAAGCCCTGAAATTGTTTCACGTGCCATAATTTTCAACAGACTTAGGCAGCAGAGAAGTAAACCATTCTAGAACCCTCGATATTTCGGAATTATAGATTATGCCCTGAACACGACACAAAAGAGACATACGTAAGGTCACTCTTCTAGATATAAGTCACACTGTCGAGGGCAGAGCGTTTTGCGGAGATAAATCTCAACGCTGACCCAGGATGCGCTCAAACCTGAGAACTGTAGATTACGAGCCTGGCGCGCTACCGACTGACCCACTCCCACCATTAAGTAACAGAGGTAAAAAATCAGATTAAATTAGAAAAAATTCAGATTAAGAATCAGAGTAGGGGAGGTTTTGTAAACGAATCATATTAAGAAAAGTAAAGATTGAAATTAAGAAAGGTAAGATTCTGGTTGACAGTCAGTTGCGTGCTGAGCAATGTGGATTCAGAAGTGGTAGGGGATGTGTAGATCAGATATTTTCACTCGGGCAGATTCTTGAGAAATGTTTAGAGTTTCAGAAACCTTTGGTTTCTAGCTTTGTTGATTTCAAAAAGGCTTTAGACTCTGTTGATCGTCAAAATTTGTGGTTGATTGTGGGATCGTATGGTATAGCAGACAAGTTAGTTAACATAATGAAAGCTCTCTAAAATAACACTGAGTCGTGTGTGAGAGTTGGTAAGGCTTTTAGCAATTGGTTTAGCATTACTTCTGGTGTTCGACAAGGGTGCATTTTGTCTCCTTTTCTCTTTAGCTTGGTTATTGATTATGTTACGCGAAATTCACTGCAAGGGAAAGATTTTGGCCTTAAATGGACTGGAGATACGAAAATGTCTGATTTAGATTATGCTGATGATTTAGCCCTTTTGTCTAATAATGTTGATGAGATGAATTCTTTCATTAGGGCTGTTAACGAGGCTGGTAATAGAGTTGGTTTGGTGATATAAAACTAAAGTGATGAAAATTGGTCAGGCAGTTGGTGCTTCAGTCACTCTGAATGGAAGCACCCTTGAACAGGTGTCAGTTTAATTATCTTGGGAGCTACGTAACAGATACTGGTGATGTGCGGCATAAGATTAACAGACGGATGGGGATTTTAAGATTTTTAAGACTTTTAAGATTCTATGGAGAGTGTGGAGAAATAGGCGTATACACCTAAAGACTAAAATTAGACTGTATAATAGTTTGGTTCTCTTTAGGATTAGTTATAGTCGTGAAACTTGGACACTTTGTAAACGAGATAACAGGAAACTAGATACTTACGCAGTATCTTGGGCATTAGGTGGTTCAACTTTGTAAGTGATAATGAGGTTAGGCAAAGGAGTCGGCAATCTCCTTTAAGCAGCATATTGTGCAGAGAGAGACGTCGTTGGTTTGGCCATGTTGCCCGTATGGATAATTATAGATTGACGAATGAAATATAAAGAGTGTGCCTAAAGGCTCCAGAAAGAAAGGGAAGGCCTAGTATGCGGTCGGCAGACAATGTCAAATAGGACCTTGTTAGAATTGGTGTGCAGTGGCCAGATGCAGCAGATGTAGCTCAGGACAGATATGCTTAGAGAAATAAATTGCGCAGTCTGGTTGGACCTCCGTAGCCCATGGCTGCTTCAGGATGATGATGAAATATTCAGATTAAAAGAGGTGAACAATCAATATGAGAGCTAAATAATCAATAGAAAGCTACAGTAGAAAATGAAATTAAAGAAAATACATTGAAAAATTAAGATTTTTTTCTTAATGACTATTTATTTAATTGAATTATTATTTTATTTCTGAAATAATATTGCCCCGTATTGCAGTCGCATAATAAGAACATAAGATTTTTGGCTAAAGCTTGACCACGGATATCAGAGATATTGTTAGGCTTAATAATTTTGTTACACAAAATTTAAATATGTAACATGAAGTTTGTTACTGGACCGGGAGAAACGAAAAACTGTACTACAACTGAACCTTTTGGACATTTTGTATTCATTTGTTCTAGCAATTGTTTTTTCTGTAAGAAGAATATAATTCTTTGTCTTACTTTTATCAAAAATTTAAAATTTGATGAAAAACGAAAATGGTTTGATTTACAGTACGCCACAAATTTGAAGTTGAACTAAATTCGCCTTAAAGCAATAATGACACACGCCAATCTTCCGACACCAGCCAGCAAATAAGATTTGTTTGCTGGTGCATTGTTCTATTGTGCTTCATAGATAGTTTGTTCAGACATAAATTATATGGATATTGCTCTAAGATTGTTGATAGTGTAAAACTCAGAGTTTCAGAATGAGGTTATTCACAGAAATTTATGAAATTGGACGAGGTCTATTGGTCCTGAAGCCGCTAGTGTTGCTATTCCAAATGAAAAACTTCATGAAAATGTTCGCCCACTGCAAATCCATTCCGGAATTGTTATTAATGAACAAAATTGAAGACATCGGATTACGGAGAAATGATTTTGCCATTACAATTGCAAAAAATATTTAGGAAAAAAAAAAAGAGTTGAAGTTTTACAATTATAAATCGAACGGTAGTTTTGTTTATTGTATTTAAGTCGTACTTTAAAAAAAAGGATTTACACATCACGGAAGTTTTAATTCTATTTTCAAAAATTTGCTTCACCTAGCAAATAGAGTTGAGTTTTCAACGAGATAAGATCCAAAGCTCAATCTTCACGATGTCAAAGCGCTTGCTTGCATTATCTTCTCTCAATCACGTCACACTCGATTAAAACAGATGAAGCGAAAAAAAGAAAAACTGGAAGCAGGGAAAGGTGGGAGCAGGGGGGAGAGTGAGGAAATTCGCGATCAACAAAGATTCACTCAGATTAACGAACCTTCCTTATGAAAGGTTTCACTTTTGATTTTTTTTCTTCTTTCCTTTTTGTAATTGGTGACTGGTATCAGTCAGAGAGAGAGAAAAAAAGAGATTAATTTCTCTTGCCACTCCCTAATTCTACCCCCTCCCCATCTCCCCTTTTCATCTGGCAATAGCTTTCCCTCTTTCTAGTATCGCCTTTCTTAAACTGAAGCGGTTCAAAAACGGACGAGTCGGACCAACCTTGTCACGACAGTTAGTGTTGAGGGTGGGGGCGAAGGGGAAGCAGGGGGGGGGAGGGGTTGGGAGAAGAGACCACGTCTGTTTGTGAAACATCACCATCAACGCAAACATTCATAATGAAAAAGAGAGAAGTATGGGGAAGGGGATGGGTGGGTTGAAATGGCGTTATGTGTGATTTGAAGGGGGGGGGGTATACGGCAAATCCCAAACGCCTACGAAGTGTGTATGTGTGTGTGTATCGATGATTGCAAACATGCACCTGTCACTACATCGAAGACGTCGCCAGAAACAAGAGACGGTGGAGAAAGACTGCTCGGGAGAAGGGGGAAAGCCTAAGAGGAGGGGGAGAGAGAGAGGACTAGCAGGTGCCCCACACTGCATACAAACGTGCTGAGCTTTTTACTTATTATTTTATAAATGAAGTTTTCAATATTGAAGAGATGGGAGATTAAAGTTCCCTGTAGCTTCAGCTTTAATTGGAAACAGTCGTCTGGCAACAATGGTCTCCATGGCAACGTGCCACGGACGAGCACGCGGAGGGATGGTGGGGGCCGAAAACAAGAGAGAAAGAGTGGGGGGGGCGGGCGAAAAGGAAGAGGCAGACATATTATTTGTGCGGGTTTTTGTGGCAACGAGCATTAAGAAGCAAATTGGAAGCCGAAGAGCAGAGAGAAGAGCCTCACCGATCGGAAGTGCCCGGATGTGAGCATATATACACAAGTGATTAGGCACTGGGGCCAGCAGCGACGTCCGTAATGTCCTTCCTGATTAATTAATTAATTCATGCACGTGCGTACACACGTGCCTCCCCTCCGTAAGTGTATGTGTGTGTGCGCACTTGTTCTTGATGGATGCGGGGGGCGTGGCGAGGCTTTCACAGGAAGTTGCGAGATGTCCAAGTTTTCGTACTTCGGGACGGACGAAAGCTCCTTCGAACCATCGACAGCTGGACTCAAAAACAGGTTCCGTAGAGATGCCCTTGCTAACCGAAATGTGGAAGCCAAAGTTTTGCGCTGCGTCTTCCAAGCGGAATCCATAACGTTTCCATTCCCGTTAAAGATCGTGTAAAGGAGAGTTGATTAGGCGCACTAATTGTGAGACAAAAAGGGTCCGGAGAATCGATAATCCGGTTATTGCACTTTAAAAACGAAAATGGTTTGATACAATACAGTACAACTTTAGTGACATTTGATGCTCAATCACACATTAGGTAAGAGCCGAAAATGTTTCGGAATCTCCTGGTAATCTCTTAAGCAGCGAATTCCAATCAAAAGTATGGAATCAAACAATAAATTACCTTTCAAGCAGCTGCTTGTGGCGAGGCCTCTGAAGAGAGAAAACACACACAAAGAAAAAGAATTTGGGAATATCGGATTACGAGAGTTGGTACGCTACTTATTGACGAAACATGCTCCTCATATGAAAACTTGAAAAGAGAGCTAAATGGCAAGGAAAAAAGACCTTTGCTTAAAATCTTACATCTCACTGGGAAAAATAATTTTCTTCTACACCCCTTTTCAAAAGTTAATCGATATTACCTTTTGGTAAACAAAACTATTCTCTCCGCAAAAACGAAGACTTAGTGGGAAACCTCCTTGAAAAAAAAAATTACTAATATTATTCAGAACACTATAAAATAAAAAGTACACCATTTTAGTCCAGTTTCATTCGCGTGCCAAAAGACATCGTCACATATACGCCAAATTTTGACTATTACTATTACTACACTGGCGGAAATTGAAAAAAGAACACCATTAAAAATTGAAGCGTAATCTATGAGATTTATTAGTAGAAACAACTTGTTGAGAAAGGACAGTGATCACACGTGTGAAATGATTCAATGTTTATTTCACCTTTTAATGAGTATTTACATTTTACATTTACATCTTAATAAGGTGTTGAACCTCCTCGAGCAGCAATACAAGCTTCCAATATGGCATGCTATCGGTCGTACAAATTTCATGCACTTTCAACTTGGACGCGTAATTCAGCGATGATCATTACCTGCCGCTGTCCGCGGAAGAGTCTTTGTCCGATCCAGTCCCAGACATGCTCAATTGGAGACAAGTCCGAAGAGCGTGCTGGCCAAAGGAGTTGGTGCACTGCTTGAAGAGCATATTGAGTTGCCCGGGCGGAGTGTGGGCAGGTAGGCGTTATCCTGCTGGAATATCGCATTTGGGATTACACTCAAATATGGCAGGACGACCGGCTGTACGATGTCGCTGACGTACGTATTGCTATTCAGTGTACCCTGTACAAACACTAGACACGTAAGAGAGTGATAGCTAATCGCTCTCAAACCATGATGCCCGGCATGGACCCTGAGTGTCGCTGGCGAATGCACGATGGAAGAAGCCGCTCATCTTGTCACCTTTGGACGCGTAAACGACCATCAAACGCTCCTAAGCAGAATCTACTTTCATCGCTGAAGACCATAGACTACCATTCTTCCCTCCAATGAACTCGTTCTTGACACCACTGCAAACGTGCTAGACAGTGACCAGGTGACAGTGGCACATATACAATCTCTTTTGGAAGCAGGACTACGACCATGCGTGCCAGTGGCACGCATGGTCGTAGTCCTGCTTCCAAAAGAGATTGCACATCGTTCTTGTAGATACACTTGGTACGACAGAGGATCGAATTTGTGATGCCGTAGCCGTCCGCTCTGCCAATGCCGCCCTTCTGATACACCGATGGTCTCGCGCGTCCGTAACTCTGTGTTCCTATCTGACAAATGACAGCCTTTCCAAGCCCGTCGATGTCCCCTAATGACTGAGGGCATGATGGGGATTTTCAGGAGATAATTCTCAACGTTGTACCAGGTGGAATGGGGCGGGGGTAGCTCAGTCGGTAGCTCCCCAGGCTCGTAATCTGTAGTTCCCAGGTTCGAGTCCCAGCTGGGTCAGCGTTGAGATTTATCTCCGCAAAATTCCCCGTCCTGCCCACCGTCAATAGGGGACACCGATGGGCTTGGAAAGGCCGCCGTCCGTCGGATGGGACATTAAGCCGTGGCTCCGTGTGCGGGAGAGACATACCCTGTGCACGTTAAAGAACACGCTGGATGGCCTTGACGGAGGCTACCATCTGTCTCCCAACAGCTGTTCCAGTGGGTCCCCAGCCAACCTTCTCTGAGCCTTCGGGGGTCCATGTGACTTGGCCATTTAGCCCATGGTGTGCAAAAAAGTGCCGCTCAGAGGTAAAACAACCCAACCAGGTGGAACTCGATCAAACCTGGAAACTGTAGATTACGAGCCTGGCGTGCAACCGACTGCGGTCTGACTTTTCTTCACCTTTTTTCCCGCCACCTTTCTACTGAGGTCTGACCTTCTTCACAGACTGCTGTGGCTCATTATACTGACAGCATCCTTTCAAATCTCTATGGCAAGCAGTTGCTTGAGAGTTACTTTTTTATTCATTTTTACACATAAATCTGTTTAGATAAAAGAATCTTTTACTAATAGATACCAACACATATTCCTAGTTTATTCTGAAGTAATATTTATCATCAAGGCCTTACGGCAGAAAAAAAAAATGTCCCACATATTTCAGATGCAAAGGGTGAATGAAATAAAGAAAAATACTTCTTACAGATAACGCTGGAAAGTTTCTGAAAGCATCACTTCAGTTGCATGTCAAGCCAGAGATAAGAATTATCTATAATAAACACAAATATCGTATATCTATTTGGCTGTTCGAGTCGGTACCGCTACTGACATGACAATTAACAAAAATTTCAAAATTTGGCTCATCAGCATTAAAGTTAATAGCTGTTATAACAAATCGCAAGGAGTTCAAGTCGAAGAGGAAATGTTTAAAAAGAAAAATATCTCAGATAATATTTATGTTTTTGGTCACTTTTACTTTCATGGACCAAAAACAGTTTTCAAGTTGAACACGAGGGCCATGGAATCTCTGAACCGGCGCTGTTGCTAATATTTTACCTCAAGAAAAATATAATTTGGATCACTATTTTCGGAATTAAAAATAAATATTTACATTTATTCTAAAATTACAGTCATAGATAAAAACCCAATTGTTCCCAAAGGAAATTTTTTTTTTTTAATATTCCTCTGCATCAATTAAGCATTTCTTACGAATTTATTTGAAGCCACTGGTCTTCGCTATTGCATTCAGCTAACGTTGGGTATAGAGGAAGAATTATCTCGTGCAGGGTGGGATCCGAGCCCACGACTTCCAGCTAAGATGTCAAATGCACTGACCGCTGAGTTACCGGCCGCTGATCAAGACTTCCCTTGTTGTTGTTGTTCAGTTTCATACCCTAGTCTGAGGTAGATATTATGATTACAGATAAAATCTCCATTCATCGGAATTATTTCAGGCTCATTCACAACACCAGAAACACATCAAGTCGACGCAACTGATACTTTTTTTGAACATATTTTAACATCTCTCCAAGCATTATGTATGTTGGTATATGTTAGTAACCCATAGTCATCTTCTTTTTCATTCATAGCGTTCATCCGGCAACAGAAAATCTCGTGCCGGGGATGTGTGGGATGTTATCAAGTGATCGTGGGTTCGGATCCCACATGGCAGGATACAATTTTCGCCCTATGCCCAGTGATTGCAGAATACAAGAGCGAATATAATGTGTGTGTGTGTGTGGGGGGGGGGGTCGGATCCCACCCGGCACGAGATAATTTTCCCCCTATGACCAGTGATTGCAGAATACAAGAGCGAATATAGTGTGTGTGTGTGTGTGAGGGGGGGGGGGGGGCGGATCCCACCCGACACGAGATAATTTTCCCCCTATGCCCAGTGATTGCAGAATACAAGAGCGAATATAGTGTGTGTGTGTAGGGGAGAGGTCGGATCCCACTCGACACGAGATAATTTTCCCCCTATCCCCAGTGATTGCAGAATACAAGAGCGAATATAGAGTGTGGGGGGGAGGAGGTCCGGTCCCACCCGGCACGAGATAATTTTCCTTCTATGCCCAGTGATTGCAGAATACAAGAGCGAATATAGTGTGTGGGAGGGAGGTCGGATCCCACCCGACACGAGATAATTTTTCCCCTATGCCTAGTGATTGCAGAATACAAGAGCGAATATAGTGTGTGTGTGTGTGTGGGGGGGGGGGGGTCGGATCCCATCCGACACGAGATAATTTTCCCCCTATGCTCAGTGATTGCAGAATACAAGAGCGAATATAGTGTGTGTGTGTGTGTGTCTGTGGGGGGGAGGTCGGATCCCACCCGACACGAGATAATTTTCCCCCTATGCCCAGTGATTGCAGAATACAAGAGAGAATATAGTGTGTGTGTGTGTGTGTAGGGGGAGGTCGGATCCCACCCGACACGAGATAATTTTAGCCCTATACCCAGTGATTGCAGAATACAAGAGCGAATGTAGTGTGTATGTGGGGGGGGGGGGTCGGATCCCACCCTGCACGAAATAATTTTCCCCCTATGCCTAGTGATTGCAGAATACAAGAGCGAATACAGTGTGTGTGTGTGTTGGGGGGGAGGTCGAATCCCACCCGGCACGAGATAATTTTCCCCCTATGTCCAGTGATAGCAGAATACAACAGCGATGATAGTTGGTGTGTCTGTTAATGTGTGGGGGAGAGGGTTCAGATCGTACAGGCATGAGATAATTTTTCTACTATACCCAGTAATAGTAGAATACAACAGCGAAGATAGTGCTTCAAATAAATCTGATGATCACTGTGAATGCAAAGGAAGATTCCTTATGAATGTTTTGATGATGGGATAACCATGACTTTCGACTACACCACTACATTGCAAAAAGTAAGCTAACCCCTTTATGTGAATAGAAAGCCACATTCAAACCTCTCAACTTTGAAAATAAATGATTATATATATATAAAAAGTTACTGATGTTAATTGAATAACTCGCTCAAGTCTCCCTAAGTTGTGTAGTTGGGTTGTTTTACCTCTGAGCGGCACTTTTTTGCACACCATGGGCTAAATGGCCAGGTCACATGGACCCCGAAGGCTCAGAGAAGGTTGGGGGAGGGGACACACTGGAACAGCTGTTGGGAGACAGATGGTAGCCTTCCTTCAAGGCCATCCAGCGTGTTCTTTAACGTGCACAGGGTATGGCTCTCCCCCACACGGGGCCACGGCTTAATGTCCCATCCGACGGACGGCGGCCTTTCCAAGCCCATCGGTGTCCCTTACTGAGCGTGGGCAGGGCGGGGAATTTTGCGGAGATAAATCTCAACGCTGACCCAGCTGGGACTCGAACCTGGGAACTACGGATTACGAGCCTGGGGCGCTACCGACCGAACACAAATTGACTGGGGCGCTACCGACCGAGTCAATTTGTGTAGTATTCCTTTAATACATAAAAAATTAAGAAAGCTTAAACAAACTGTAATTTTTTGATACTCATGAAAATTTACTTAAAAAGATAGTGAACGATTTGTTATAAGAGTTGCATTCTAAATTAATATTATATTTGAAATATATTTAACAGTTCTTTCAGTTTGCCATAAACTGAGGGGGGAAATATTTAGAGTGACGGCAACGTCTGATGTTAAATGTTCCAGCTTCAATAACTTTAAATATTATACGAATAATGTTAAAAACTGAGATTTGAGTGA
Organism: Ryuthela nishihirai; assembly: GCA_038380435.1. Lineage (NCBI taxonomy): Eukaryota > Metazoa > Arthropoda > Arachnida > Araneae > Heptathelidae > Ryuthela > Ryuthela nishihirai. The sequence continues at coordinate 10,784,857 of JAWZYU010000023.1, forward strand.
GAAATTTGATTTGAGGAGAGATTTGAGTGAGATCTTCAATTTATCTCTAATGACATTTTTCCGTAAACAGTTTATTTTCGAAGTTAGGGAGCTCTGTATGTGGGTGTCCATTCACCTAACATGTAAGTATCCAATTGCTATGGGCACTACCATGTTATGCGAATATTATTGTTAGACCTCTTTGGCAAGCAGCTGCTTGAGAAGGTATTTTTAAAATGTAGTATATAGGGAGCGTGTAAAAGTAAAGCAGCACAAAGCTTTCCAGAGGGATATTTTCTTTTATTATTATGTTTGCATCCCAGATATTTAAGTTCATGGAATCTGAAATATTTTGTCCGACGACCCCTAAAACGACGACCCCGAAACGATCCCTAAGATCAGTAGTCAAGTGCGCTAACCACTCGGCCACGGGACGGCTTGACCTTGTACTAATCTCAATTAAAAGTGAATTTGTTACAAAAGAAAGGTAAAATATTTTTCAGAACACTAAGCCTAAACAAAAGGTTTGATGTAAATAACTTCGCAAATATTTAAAAAAAATTTAAATTTAAAAAGGTAATTTTTCTAAAATCTAGAATGATATTTATATTCAGCATCTTTAAGCACAGTTTATCCATAAATGCTCTGATGATTTTGGATTTAATGATTTGCACAGAAAATGTTGAACAGCTGGAGGAACGAAGAGAAATGTGGCAATTATTGCCAAAGGGAAACAAGATTTATGATTCTACCGGACAGTTTTACTTTCCTAGTTTGTATATATATATTTTTTGCAATAACTTTCGAACGTCTGTATAAATCATTTCTATTTTTAATAAACTAATACTTTATATCAGGGATGTCAAACACGAACAAGTGTATGAGCCTGGTTCATCGAGACCATTGGAACTACATTCCAGTTTCGGTTGTTTTAGGGTCGAAGGTGCCTCAGTCGGTAGAGTGGCAGACTCATAATCTGCAGTTTCCATATTCGAGTCCTACCTGGGCCAGAGTTGAGATTTATCTCCACCAAGATAAGATTTCCTGCAGTCGGTCAGTAGGGGACACCGATGGGTTTGAAAAACAGCCGTCCATCGCATATAACATTAAGCCATTACCCTAGGGCGGGAGAGCCATACCCTGTGCACCTTAAAGAACACGCTGGATGGTCTTGATGGGAGGCCACTATCTATTTCCTAACAGCTGTCCAGTGAATTATTTCCCCCCCAACCTTCTCTGGGCCTTCGGAGTCCTGTGATCTGGACATTAAGTCCTTTGTGTGGAAAAGTTAAGCTCAGGTAAAACAACCGAGTTGAGATGTTTTACCTCTGAGCCTCACTTTTTTTGCACACAATGGGTTAAATGCTCAGGTCATAAGGACCCGGAAGGCTCAGAGAAGGTTGAGGGAGAGAACCCCTGGACAGCTGTAAGGACATAGATGGTGGCCTCCCGTCAAGGCTATCCAGAATGTTCTTTAATGTGCACAGGGTATGGCTCTCTCGCACACAGAAAACTGCTTAACGTCCTATCCGAGGGACGGCGGCTTTCCCAAGCCCATCATCGGTGTACCCTAAATACCGACGGCAATTTATTTATTTATTTATTGAACGTTACATCATTCTGGGAGGTCCTTCCTCAGGCTTTCCCAAATTCATTTAAATAGCAGGTTACAAGTTAAAAAAACAAAAGCTGCTTAGCAGATAACAAAAGGGAAAAGAGAAAAGGAAAAGTATTTTTTAATTTTAATCGAACAATTAAATCCTACTCCATAAATTTGTTTAAGGAGAATTTTCAAGATTTGGAAAATTAAAATTATTTTTGAAAAATAAGGATAGTTCAATAAATTATAAGTAGTAAGTTCCACAACATTAATTTTTTCAAGTTGGTTAATCAATTTATCTCTTTTCAATTTTTTTCCATACCGACGGCAAGGAATCTTGCAGAGATTAATCTCAACCCTGGTTCAGGTGGGGGTCCAACCAGGGGACTTCAGATTACGAGCCTCGCAGACCGACTGAGCCACTCCCATTCCCTGGCCCTTCAGGAGGTTGTGCGTTTAGTTCCCTCACCCAGCGAAACTCAAAATTTTCAGCTAGCTAGTCACTAGATTTGGAGTCTGCTTTTAATGGGAATTAGACTTTAATGGGAAAAGTAATATAACAATAAATGTTAACGTATTTATAATTTTAATTAAAGAACGATTTACGAATTTTTGTGAACTCATCAGTCATCAGCATAAGGCAAATGAAAGTAAAGATGGTTATCAAAATACCATCACAGCGCATTACAACAGGCTTTTAAAAGTGAGAATCACTGCTATTGCTCTGAAGAAAAACCATCGCTCTTCAGCATAGTCAGCTCCCATATTTCACTCGATACCGAACTAAGTGACAGGTGGGTAAAGAGACATGAGGCGAGGTGTAGTGGCACGTAGGCCAGGCATGAGGGGTGGAATGAAATCGTTTCTAGCCCTTAGGCTCCCCCCCCCTCCTCCCTACCATTTCCAAGTCTCAACAGAGCACGAACCTATGTCCCAACAGAGCAACCGTTAACACAGCAAACGACATGAATAACTGATCCCTGGACCTCTCTGTTCACCTGGTTTCGGGCTCTAAGTGAAGCAGGGAGCAGGGAAGGGAGGGAGGTGATGAACGGGGGAATTACGGGATAGCTCACCACTCAGGACTGCTACATGACTGATGGATAGCAACGATGCCCAGCAAATGTTGGAAGTCGTGGAGGAAATTGTTTCTTGGTCGCGTGAGAGGTCAAACCAGGGCCGCACCCGACCATCACCCGACTGCGTGAGAAAAGGCAAAAAAGAAAAGTCTCGATTTCTGCTCTCTGTCTATTTTTATATATCTATCTAACAATCTCTGCGACTTCCTAAAGTAAATGACTTGAAGAGATGACAAATATTTCTAGATCCTCTTCATTGTCTTGTTCTGGATGGGAGGAGAGAAGAGGAGTGAAAAAGAGGAGGAGGGTGGAGAACACTCCACCCTCCTCCTCAACCGCATTTTCCTAGGTGCTCTCTTTTGTCTTTGATTCCCACGCGTGACAATAGAGCTGCAGTGGAGCACGGGACTGCCTGGTCCATAACGTGATTTTTCTTCTTCATTTTACCACCTTCTAAATATTCAGATCATTTTAATACTTGATAAGATTAGGAAAGGAAACTCTTCAGCAGTAAACTCGTTTCGAAAATTAGAGTTCAAGCGGTAGTTTGCGTTTCTTTTGAAAAAAAAATTTTAACGCTCTTGAGAAGAAACACATACTTTTCAAAGTACTTAAAAATATTGTATGCTCTATTAGCGAATAGCCCAATTCAAAGTTCACTAACATTGAAAATAAGATTTTCTTTTACGTCACCAGAGATAAAAGACCTCAATCAAATCCGTCGAAATCTTCATCTGCAACAATATCCTTTCTTTTTGGCTGCGGAGTAAAAGGCATGATTCGAGTTCCGGATAAGGTACATCTTTCTTTATGTCTGCTATCTTTCTGCTGAGGTCGCGCCTTTTTCACAGATTAAGATGTTTTCCTGCAAGTGGCCTTATAAACAGTACACCTATAAATGAATATTTCCTTAAAAAATTTAGCGAAATTCAGTTTATTTTCTATTTCATAAGGACTCAACAGGACTCGCGAATTTCTCTGTATTCGTTCTAGTTGGTAACTACTGGACCGATGGCGAGATTGGCTTATCAAATAGTCCGTTTGGCTCGTAATCTGCAGTTCTCAGATTCGAGTTCCAGTTGGCCCAGGGTCGAGATTTATCTCCGCAAAACTCCCTACCCTGCCCTCGGTCATTAGGGTGCATTTGGGTTGGGTTGGTTTACCTCTGAGCGGCACTTTTTTGCACACCATGGGATAAATGGCCAGGTCACATGGACCCCGAAGGCTCAGAGAAGGTTGGGGGAGGAGACCCACTGGAACAGCTGTTGGGAGACAGATGGTAGCCTCCCGTCAAGGCCATCCAGTGTGTTCTTTAACGTGCGCAGGGTATGTCTCTCCCGCACACGGGGCCACGGCTTAACGTCCCATCCGACGGACGGCGGCATTTCCAAGCCCATTGGTGACCCCTACTGATCGTGGGCAGGGCGGGGAATTTTGCGGAGATAAATCTCAACGCTGACCCAGCTGGGACTCGAACCTGGGAACTACAGATTACGAGCCTGGCGCGATACCGACTGAGCCACCCCCGCCCCTCAAATGCATCTGTGAAGAGAATATTTAGTATGATGAGGAATGATGGAGTATTCTTACAATGTTCCTCTGCAGTATTGGGCACTATTAACAAATAATGATGTAATCTTCAATGGGCATGATTATTTTCACATGAATTTCCAAATTCTTATGCGAATCAAATCAATTATTTTACCTGAAAACCTAACCTAGTCTTCTGATGAAATAGTAAATGAAAATAACTTCCCTAGATACAAAAAAATGCATATTTTTCCCTGTATAAATTTCAAATACAGAAAATTACACATTCTGATTATTTACTAACATGAGCTATGTTGTCTTAATCATCCCTGTTGTACTTTTTTGCATAATTTTGAACCTCAAACACTGGAGGGAAAAAGTTATAAACTTGTGTTATGTAAATGGCAAGCTAACGTTGATGCTCTATAACTTCTAAAATAAGTTTTCTTACTTTGGAGGATGTGATAGCAGATCAAGATGTCAATCAAATATTTTAATATCTCGATTTACAACAATATTCATTCACTATTCAATGAGTTGTTGAAGTTTTAATATTTAACAATAACAATGTCAGTCATAAGAATTTATTTCATACCTAAGATATAAATATTATTTTAAAATGATTTAATTAATTAAAATAAGTGTATATTTTAGAAATATTTTGAAAATTAATTTTTTTTGTATTCTTTAGTTTTCTATAATTTATTAGAACTGGCATGGTTATTGTTAAATACTCAAATTCCATGACTCATTAAATATTGAAGAATATTGTTGAAAATCGAGATAATGATATATTTGATTGAAATCTCTATCTGCTATCACATTTAAAAAACAAACTCTATACCTAAAACTATAACTAAAGCTTTGAGTTATATAACTTTAGCTTGCTATTGAAAGTTGCTATTGAAACATTGCTATATTGAAGTTAGCTTCCTTATTGATGACATAACATAGGGTTGCAACTTAAATTTTATCCACCAGTACACTAAAAGTTGTATTGTCGAAATAACTAAATATTATTATTGACGAGCAGTAAGAGTACAATTGAATTATTTACTCCAATAAACTGTTGCTACCACTATGGTGTTGAAATGTGAAAATGGAGATTCATAAGATCAAGAGATTAGTTAATTAAGCATATAAATAATCCGAATTACGAAGGAAAAAAACCCGGAATATTGAGGGGCGGGGGTGGCTCAGTCGGTAGCGCGCCAGGCTCGTAATCTACAGTTCTCAGGTTCGGGTCCCAGCTGGGTCAGCGTTGATATTTATCTCCGCAAAATTCTCCGCTCTGCCCACGGTCAGTAGGGGACACCGATGGGCTTGGAAAGGCCGCCGCCCGTCGGATGGGACGTTAAGCCGTGGCCCTGTGTGCGGGATAGCCATACCCTGCGCACGTTAAAGAACACGCTGGATGGCCTTGAAGGGAGGCTACCATCTGTCTCCCAACAGCTATTCCAGTGAGTCTCCTCCCCCAACCTTCTCTGAGCCTTCGGGGTCCTTGTGACCTGGATATTTAGCCCATAGTGTGCAAAAAAAGTGCCGCTCAGAGGTAAAATAACCCAACCCCCGGAATATATGAGAAAGACGCACTTTAGTCATGAGATAGTATAAGGATAAAAAGCTACATAAGTTATGTTTGTCAGGAAGTATAAGGATAAAAAGCTACGTAAGTGATGTCTGTCAAGAAACGCCCAAAATTAATCTTAAGGAAAAAATGACGACCGAGTTTAATAATGTTTTTTCCTTTAGCATCAATTACTTTACCAATTGAAAATGAGAGATGATAATGTTTGCATACTGTAAAAATATATTAAATAAATGAAAAGTTTTTTTTCCTTATTGATTATTTCGTAAGTAAAGAAACAGGAAGTTTATTGCTTAATATTGTACTTGTGACATTAAACTATCATCAAAGAAAGTTAGTCATAACAAGGAAACGATCTTTTACCCTATTGCCCCGAAAATACGAGCAGATCACTTTCCGAGTTCCCATTTTTCAATTGAAAAGTGACTGAAAGGCAGTATTTCAAATTTTAATAACTGCATTCAAGTGTGTTTCCAGAAATATTTTTAAATAATGTTTCAATAATAGATCAGCAGGAACTCACTTAAGTAGTGGGCGGGGGCGGCTCAATCGGTTGCGCGCCAGGCTCGTAATCTGCAGTTCCCAGGTTCGAGTCCCAGCTGGGTCAGCGTTGAGATTTTTCTCCGCAAAATTCCCCGCCCTGCCCACGGTTAGTAGGGGATACCAATGGGCTTGGAAATTGCGCCGTCCGTCGGATGGGACGTTAAGCCGTGGCCCCGTGTGCGGGAGAGCCATACCCTGTGCACTTTAAAGAACACTCTGGATGGCCTTGACGGGAGGCTACCATCTGTCTCCCAACAGCTGTTCCAGTGGGTCCCCTCCCCCTACCTTCTCTGAGCCTTCGGGGTCCATGTGACCTGGCCATTTAGTCCATGGTGTGCAAAAAAGTGTCGCTCAGAGGTAAAACAACCCAACGTTAAAGAACACGCTGGATGGCCTTGACGGGAGACTACCATCTGTCTCCCAACAGCTGTGTCAGTGGGTCCCCTCCTCCAACCTTCTCTGAGCCTTCGGGGTCCATGTGACCTGGCCCATGGTGTGCAAAAAAGTGCCGCTCAGAGGTAAAACAACCCAACGTTAAAGAACACGCTGGATGGCCTTGACGGGAGACTACCATCTGTCTCCCAACAGCTGTGTCAGTGGGTCCCCTCCTCCAACCTTCTCTGAGCCTTCGGGGTCCATGTGACCTGGCCCATGGTGTGCAAAAAAGTGCCGCTCAGAGGTAAAACAACCCAACGTTAAAGAACACGCTGGATGGCCTTGACGGGAGACTACCATCTGTCTCCCAACAGCTGTGTCAGTGGGTCCCCTGCTCCAACCTTCTCTGAGCCTTCGGGGTCCATGTGACCTGGCCATTTAGCCCATGGTGTGCAAAAAAGTGCCGCTCAGCGGTAAAACAATCCAACCCACTTAAGTGGTAACTGATATCAGCTATAGATATTATTGTACAGGAAAATAAAAACTTTTCAATGAAGATTCAAATTCCAAGATCTGTAATTTACACAAAAAGCGTTTTATATAAATATAGGACTAGGTAAATTTTAAAATTTTACCACTCGACCACTGGAACAGTTACTATACATTTATTTATTCCTTCTGGTAGTTAGTTATGCTTCAGTAAAAAAATAACACGTGAATTGTTCGGATCTATTTTGACCTTTAATTTGGATGCTATAGAGTTGCATGTATATTTTGGGTTATTGTTGTCAAATGGTTGTGTACAAGTCAAAAACGAATAGACTGAGACTCTATGGGATGCTTGCAAAGGGCGTGCATTTTTCCAAGACTTAGAAAAATTCAAGATTATTTGAAATTTTATTATATCTGATGACCATGATAATCGCCCAAGAAGATGTGGAAAGGACAAATTCTCAGCTATAAAAAATGTATAGGATAAATGGGTAGAAAATTTGCATATCTTTGCAATCCTAATACGTTTCTTAAAACGTAGTTTTTTCCCAAACTTTTGGACATGAAGATATTCCAGGAGGAGTGGGAGGACTTTTCCAGGAGGAGTGGGAGTCTACTTTTAATTATGAATATAAATTATTATTAAACGAGGATTGGATGATGATAAAATGAAAGGTGGGGATGCCTGAGGGTTCGTCAAAAATCAAAAGGGGAGGACGTGATGCCGCAAAGTTGGAACTCTTCCTGTAGTTGTTGGGAACTCTTCCTGTAGATGAAGTTGGGAACTCTCCTGTAGATGAAGTTGGGAATTCTTCCTGTAGATGAACATCTTGTAGCTCTCACACGGTATGCTTCGTTTCGTCAGTATATGCAGAGCAAACCTGGTAAATATGGCTTTAAAATTTGGGTATTTTGTGACAATAAAATTAGTTACGTGTGAAATATTCAGTCACCCGTTGGGAAACTCTGAGAGTGCATCTGAAAGAAATGAAAAGTTGAGAGAAGTCTGACTTATCTTACTATTTGAAAAAGTTTAATATCACAAGTGACCATTTTTTCACATCGTACGATCTACAGAAAATGCTATTAAAACGTAGTACGTATTACTATTGTAGGGACCATAAGGAAAAACAAGCTATAATTGCTAGATAGATTCAGAAGTCGGTGAGTTTTATTGTTTACTTAAAAAATGATTATTACAATATAAATAACGAACTCAACGAAATATAAACCATCATTTTTTAATAGATTGTAACCATCTGTCGGCGAGTTGTTTGATTCCTCTTCTATTCCATGCTTGGTTCTTGGAAGTAAAAAAACTCCTGATATTCGTTTTCGATTTTCTGAAATGTTTGAAACTTCCTACCTCGAAGAAAATGAGCCATGGAGCGAAGAAGTGGTAGCCGGTAGGAGCTAAGTTCCGACTAACGCCGGGCGAGGAAGAAGTTCAAATGCCAGTTCCCGAAGTTTTTCATTGGTCCGAAGTGCGGTGTGAGGTTTTGCATTGTCTTGTTGGAGGAGGACCTGACGTCTGTATACCAATCCTGGATAGAGTTGAAATATTACAGGGTACACACCCTCAAGTTGTGTTGAGTAGAGGTCGACATTAATGACACGTCCATCAGGAACCAGTTCAAAATGCACAATCAATACCCCCTCAAGCAGCTGCTTGCCACAGAGGTCTACACCCTTAAAATTCCATCAAACCCATAACATTGCTTTCGTTTCGAATCGTCCCCTCTTTGGGACTGGAAGCGCGGTTTGGCCTGGGACAAACTTCTGCTTTAGAGTGTCAGATTGTTGAAAAAAGTCCATTTTTCGTCGCACGTAATAATTCCCTTCATGAAACGGTGGTCAGGTGGATTAGCGAGGATTTTCTAATACGACTTATTCGGTAGTCAGTTCATGTGGAACACTTCGACAACTCCTGGCCACCTTACCGATGCGTAGCAGATACCGCAGAGTCTGCGAGTGTTTGTCGATGGGTCAGCTTCAATAACATTCCACAGAATGTTGCGATAAACCAATCGCAGCTTACTTTCGAGGCTCGTGCCACCATCTTTCAAGCTCTTGAACAGCACGAATAGAGATTACCCGTCCTCACCTCTCACTTCGCATATTTTTCTAGCAGCTTCGATACCTTTTAATCCTTTTTACCAGTAATTGACGTAAAATTTCACGAATTTCGACTACTCGTTCTACAATGTTTCTAAGTATGGAAAAAGTTTCCGATACTTGTAATAGTTATGGACTGACGCATTGGACTTTATACTTTCCTTTAATACTACGTTCAGAGGTATGCAAATGCAACTCGGTGCTGTGCCACCGTAGACATTTTAGATGGCGAAAAACGCACAGACTTATGGATCATCCTAGTACTTCGAAATTGCTTCAGACTAAAGGGATACTAAATCCGATATCTACTTTCGTTTCTAAATTCCACATCTACTTTTATTTACAAACTCCACATACTCATTTCCAAATTCAGCTTTCATTTCTAAACTCCCCATTTACTTTCGTTTCCAAACTCCTCATCTACTTTCAGTTCCAACCTCTACATTTGGTTTCGTTTCCAATTCCTCATCTACTTTCAGTTCCAACCTCTACATTTAGTTTCGTTTCCAAACTCCTCATCTACTTTCAGTTCCAACCTCTACATTTAGTTTCGTTTCTAAACTCCTCATCTACTTTCAGTTCCAACCTCTACATTTAGTTTCGTTTCCAAACTCCTCATCTACTTTCAGTTCCAACCTCTACATTTAGTTTCGTTTCCAAACTCCTCATCTACTTTCAGTTCCAACCTCTACATTTAGTTTCGTTTCCAAACTCCTCATCTACTTTCAGTTCCAACCTCTACATTTAGTTTCGTTTCCAAACTCCTCATCTGCTTTCATTTCCAACCTCCACACCTACTTTCGTTCCCAAACTTTACGTCTACTTTCGTCTCCAAACCACTTTTACTTTTTTTCACAAGAGGAACCACTCTCATTTTTATACATTCCTAAGCAAAACAAATATCAATTCTGCAAAAATACTACAATAAATATCAATTCTGCAAATTTTCTTTGCATGTTAACGATAAAACGTCTATCCGCAAAATATTTAAGATTACAACTCAACGAAAGAAGCCGCAGAAACTTTGAATAAAATGGTTTCATCAAAATAAATAAAAATAAATACCCCCTCAAGCAGCTGCTTGCCACAGAGGTCTGACAGGAGTCTGTCAGTTTACATGCCAGAGTAGAAGGTCTGAGAGGATGGCAGGACCTCAGCAGAAAAACAGGCAAGCAAACATTATTGTGTTTTCTGATTATTATCGATATTTCAATATAAACGCAAATTTGTTTAGTAAAGTTGCAATGTCTTAATATTTTTTCTTAAATACTTTAACAGAAGTTATCGTACCTTAAAATTTATTTCTAAAACTTCTTACATGCCTTTTAATAAATAATATTTCAAAGAAAAGCTTTAAATTCATTTCAATATAACAAAGTACATCAAGTACGCTATATTAGATTTTTTTCTAAATTGAAACTTTTCAATAAATATCAAACCGTTTTCTTTTCATGAATATATCATTCGATTTATTTTCGTACTTGACATCTTGAATAAATTTTTGAGCTTCAAGCCTAGGGCTTATATCTCGAAGCCTAAACTAGTGCTTGATTGGCATTAGCAAATGTTAAAACACATAAACCCTAAAGCGTCCACAAGGACAAAACAAATTTTCTAAAAAAGCACAACTGAAAGTAAAACAAGCGAGTTTCAAACACCATTTTCTTTGGACGCTTGAATTGGTAAAAAAAAGCAAGGGATCGTAATAGATCAAGGATCGTTATTCCGGGTCACTTAACCATTGAAGAGAGAAACAACAAAATCAAAGGTTTGGCGGCCTACCGAGATCCTCTCAGTCCAATCCTTAACCATCTTAATTTTAAGACAAAATGTTTTAACGTTGAGCAATATATTATCCAAATTCAATTTCCTGAAAAATATTTCCAGGATATCTTTAACTTCCTTAGCAAAGTCAAATATTTATCCTTATTTGCTTTGTTCTTTTTAGTTGGTACGTTAACTCTGGCCTTCCCTTTGTCTGAAGGCTTAGTAACTGGTGGAGCAATGTTAGATTTTCCTGGAATCTCTTCAGGAGCTTGTGCACAGGTAGCTTGTGCGTAGGTCTTAATGGATTGCACATATTAGGGTACCTTATTTTTACACTTCTTGGGTTTTTCCAAAGGTACTCCTCCTCTATTGGGAAGTTGGGGAACGAGCTCACAGTCTCTGTAATTGGCCGTGTGCTCTTTTCCGCAGTTAGCACAGGTCGGTGGACCATCCTTGTGTGTCCTGGCACACGTAGTAGTAAGATGGTTGCCAGCGCATTTCAGACATCTAGTAGTGTTGAAGCAGTTTCCTTGAGTGTGTCCATAACTCTGGCATTTGTAACATTGTGTTGATCCTTTCCTCCTTTGAAGGACTCAACAGTGATCTTTAGGTGGAAAAGATCAGTCAGATTAAAGATCTGTTTGTTGGCATATGTTTTTGCCAACTCAATGAGAAATATAGGTAAGAGAGTCTTGTCTCTGTATTTCTTAAATCGAGAAACTTTAAGGGTCATGAGGCCCATTTCGGGCAATTCCTCAGCCAATTCTTCACAGGTGATGTCATCAGGAATGTTCTTGTGATCACCTTTAAATTCTTTTCTGACTTCAGCTGGTATGTTTGAAAAGTAAAATTTCCTTTTTCAAAGTTAATAAAACTTTTATCGTCTTGGCTACATTTCATTTGGACTTTTCGTACTCACTTATCAATATTAATATATTTAAATTCTTTTGTCTTCTTTGCGGTGGGGCGGGGGTGGCTCAGTCGGTAGCGCGCCAGGCTCGTAATCTGTAGTTCCCAGGTTCGAGTCCCAGCTGGGTCAGCGTTGAGATTTATCTCCGCAAAATTCCCCGCCTTGCCCACGGTCAGTAGGGGACACCGATGGGCTTGGAAAGGCCGCCGTCCGTCGGATGGGACGTTAAACCGTGGCCCCGTGTGCGGGAGAGCCATACCCTGTGCACGTTAAAGAACACGCTGGATGACCTTAACGGGAGGCTACCATCTGTCTCCCAACAGCTGTTCCAGTGGGTCCCCTCCCCCAACCTTCTCTGAGGCTTCGGTGTCCATGTGACCTGGCCATTTAGCCCATGGTGTGCAAAAAAGTGCCGCTCAGAGGTAAAACAACCCAACCCTTCTTTGCGGTAGTTGCAACAAAACTGATTGCATAATAACTTATTTTTGCCTAGTTCACATCTTTTGACTAATGAACTTCGAAAGGTTTTGGTTGTTTTACTTTACTAGGAGTGGCACTTTTTTCTTGCGCAGAATTGGTTAAATGACCGGATCATAAGGATGCCAAAAGGCAGAAGGGGAAAAGAGGATTCACTGGGCAGCTTAGGGCAGGTGAAAGTGTTCTGTGAAAACCATCCAGCGTGTCTTTCGAGTCTGAAAACGTAAGGTTACGAAACTGATGTGCTACAGTCTGCATGAACTGCCGTTCGTTAGAAAAACTTACCAGATTTTGGTTGGTTGGGGTTTTATGTCCTTTTCAGATAAAAGCAAGTAAAATTTAGAACCACACTTCACATGTTTTCACGTTCACACACTTCACACACATACACAATGCTTTTCGGTTTTCTTTGTCAAGTGTAAACCAAATAGCATCGATTTTGGGCAACGGAAATCAATAGAAGAAATAACTGATCCTCTCTTTAGAGGTATCAGTAGCTACTTTCATTCAACTGAAGGGCAACTGAAACGAACGGGTTTTTTTTTATCCTCTGAACGGCACTTTTTTTAAAAAAATAGGCTAATGAAAAAATAGGCTAAATGACCAAGTCACAAAGACCCCAAGAGCTCAGAGAAGTTTGGGTCCAGCTTGTTCTTTAACGTCACGGGGTATGACTCTCCTCCCCATGGGATCAGGACTTAACGTCTCATCCAACGGACGGTGGCTTTTCCAAGTTCATCGGTGTTATTTTTCTGACAGAGGGCAGAATGGAGGGGAGACTGAGGGAGTTAGCGGAGCTAAATCTGAACGCTGGCACAGGTGGGACTCGAACGTGGGATCTGCAGATAACGAGTCTGGTACGGCACCGACTGAGCCAACTCCAGCTTCGGAACCAGACCGCGATCTAGAAAACAATAAGGGCAGGCAAGAAATTTGATTTCTATTACAGTGTAACATTTTCTTCTCGATCTTTAAGGTTTTAAAACAATTCCTGAAAAATGTGTGAAATATGCCTAAGTTTAATAAATTATTTTGCCTCCATTACCCTTTATCCGCAAAGGGGAGGAAGACGGATCCGTTGCAAGTGGCAAAACCACCCAATTCTCGTGAAGTTGAATGAATGAATGAATGCAAGTGGCAAAAGACGTGATTTTGAGATTCACAACTTTCATTTTTAAGAAAGGCATTTTGTGTCCTCTCACCCAGTGCTTCAGTTGAAACAGGGCCAAGTGCTCCATAGGGACCCCGTGTAAGACAGTGTTTGTTTTGCTTAGAAGCGTGCTATTAAATTTAACACTTCAGTAGTTATAAGAAGTTTTGCGGAAAGTAAAGCTCAAAGGAAGACTTTTGCAAATTGCCTGTGCCCTGTTTGCAATTTTCTAATATGATATGATATCTCGTGATTTCCATGTGTACACTGTATAATTAAATTAATTAAACAACAAAACAAAGATTTTTCTATTTCATTAAAAAAATCCTCGTAATATTTTTTCAAAAAACATTTTTAAGGAGGTAGAGGGGTTCCAAAGTGTAGCACCAGGGCCCGGCATCACCTTACTATGGCATTGCCCTCACACACACACCACTGAAGGAGAAGACGTCCATGGCTGTTAAAATAGATCGGTAGTTCCAGTCACTCAATGTATTCTTTAAGCTTGTTTATGGTTTTCATATAGAGAGATATTATGGCTTAACTTTCTATTCAATAGACCTGTGGTTCGCACTCAAAATTCCGTAATGGCGTCTTAAGCAGTAAAGAATTGTCCAATTATGTTACAAATATGTTTTCCCTCTGTGACAACACGCAGGTGAATGTTTCAAGCATTCTAGCTCTGTTTCGGCATCGATTCTAAATTTTAGAAATTTCATAATTATAGGTAGTAAAATTTTATATTTTATAATAATAATTATATAGTGTAAATATAATTTGGGACTTTTTTTAGTCATTATTACCCTGGGGGTTCGCAACACATTTTTTTTTGTTGGGTTGAGTTGTTTTACCTCTGAGCGGCACGTTTTTGCACACCATGGACTAAATGGCAAGGTCACATGGACCCCGAAGGCTCAGAGAAGGTTGGGGGTTGGGTTGGGTTGTTTTACCTCTGAGCGGCACTTTTTTTGCACACCATGGGCTAAATGGCCAGGTCACATGGACCCCGAAGGCTCAGAGAAGGTTGGGGGAGGGGACCCACTGGAACAACTGTTGGGAGACAGATGGTAGCTTCCCGTCAAGGCCATCCAGCGTGTTCTTTAAAGTGCACAGGGTATGGCTCTCCCGCACACGGGGCACGGCTTAACGTCCCATCCGACGGACGGCGGCCTTTCCAAGCCCATCGGTGTCCCCTACTGACCGTGGGCAGGGCGGAGAATTTTGCGGAGATAAATCTCAACGCTGACCCAGCTGGGACTCGAACCTGGGAACTGCAGATTACGAGCCTGGTGCGCTACCGACTGAGCCCCCCCCCCCACTTTTTTTTGTTGAAAGGGGTTTGTGGAACAAAGCACATTGGGAACCACTGCAGTAGACAATGGGACTTTGCAAGCCCATTGTTGGCTTCTTTGTAAAAGAGGAAACGGCAGAGAAAAGCAGAAAAAATTCTCTCGATATTTGCAAGATTGGATCTTCAGAGTTTCGGATTGGGTTGTTTCTTTCGAACCGAAGTTTTGGTTGCATAATCGCTATGTCACAAGGACTCCAAGTCTTAGAATACTGTTGAGTTAAAGAATACTTCGAAGAGCTGGTACGAGATAGATAGAAAATTCGTTTCAAACCTATCCAGCTCTTTTTTCCCCCTCTAATTCGAACAGTGTATGGTTCTTTTGCAGAGGAGCCTTGGTTCAACCTCTTCGAAGAAAGATGGCCTTTCCACGGCCAATCCTGTCACCTTTCTCACTGAGGGCAAGGTGCTAGATAGCGACACTGGTGCAGAGGGATCAAACCTGGGAACTTCAGAATTTATTTAAGAAGGAATCGGAACTGTATTTCGGAAGAAATTTTTAAGAAGGAATCGGAACTGTATATTATTATGTTTAGAAAATTTTCAGGATATGAGTCTGATGAAGTGCCGACTATTGTTAGGGTTGGGTTGGCTCAGTCGTTAGAGCATCAGGTTTGCAATTTGCAGTCCCAGGTTTGAGTTCCAACTGTGCCAGCGTTGAGATTCAACTTCGCAAATCCCGCCCTGCCTTGGTGAGAAACGTGAAAACTTTGGGCCCTGACAGGCCGTCATCGGATGGGTTGGGTTGGGTTGTTTTACCTCTGAGTGGCACTTTTTTGCACACCATGGGCTAAATGGACAGGTCACATGGACCCCGAAGGCTCAGAGAAGGTTGAGGGAAGGGGACCCACTGGAACAGCTGTTGGGAGGCAGATGGTAGCCTCCCGTAAAGGCCATCCAGCGTGTTCTTTAACGTGCACAGGGTATGGCTCTCCCGCACACGGGGCCACGGCTTAACGTCCCATCCGATGGACGGCGGCCTTTTCAAGCCCATCGGTGTCCCCTACTGACCGTGGGCAGGGCGGGAAATTTTGCGGAGATAAATCTCAACGCTGACCCAGCTGGGACTCGAACCTGGGAACTATAGATTACGAGCCTGGCGCGCTACCGACTGAGCCACCTCCGACCCTCATCGGATGGGATGTTATGCCGTGGTCCTGTGTGCAAAAGAGCCACATACTGTACATGTTAAAGAACATGCTGGGTGGCCCTGGTTCTCTGAGCCCCTGGAGTCCTTGTGACTTGACGATTTAATCCATTTTGTGCAACAAAGTGCCGCTCAGAGGTAAAACAACCCATACCCAACCAGACGCTTGTTGTTTCGATCAATAAGTTATCGCTATAAATTCTCTGTTTTATAAATATAATAATTAAAATCTCATATAAAATGTTTTATTCCGTACAGTCAGAGCGTCCCCTTTTAACATCCCGAAAGAGGGAAAGAAAATTACATTTCCACCAAATAGAATTACATCTATTCCATTTTTCTTTCGCCTACTTCAGATTCACACGGATTGTTTTATGGAAAACGCACGCACATTATATTTATTTATTCTGCAGGTGTTGAATTCATGAAGATGGGGAAGGAATGCAGCACGAGGAAGTTGCACTGGATGGAGAGCGTAGCCTAGGGGACTTTCAGCGGAAATGCTATAATGCATACCGGAAGCTCTTCTGTTAGATGTTACATGTTCGCAGAAAATTGCGAATTGAGACTGATTCGAGACATTTTCTCACGGAAAAGATTCTAATAAAGAAGGAATCGGAACTGTATATTATTATGTTTAGAAAATTTTTAAACATTTTAGCTGAAAAAGAAAAATTTCCTGAAGTCATCTCAGCGATGATAAGATTATTGAAGCTGGATGACTGGTTTCACTTTTCACGGTTTTTCACTGACTCATGATGCAAACAGGAATGTTTAGCTCTGGTGGTCAAGAAAACCTATTGGGTCCTGTCAACACCACATAGAACAGAAGGCCATTTCACCGAATTATGACGTCATCATCAGTGGACCTAAAAAAATCTACATTTTTTTATATATATTTATTTCTACTATTTTTAAGTTTTAAAATTCATCTTTATATTTATAAATATACATTATTTAGAAAAAATTATTCGTATGTATTAGCATTGTGATAATGTTATATATATATACATAGATAATTTTTTTCTGAATAATATATATTTGTAAATATAAATTAGTATAAAGATTAATTTTAAAACTTGCATATTATTTCTGCCGTCCCGTGGCCGAGTGGTTAGCGCGCTTGGCTACTGATCTACGGGACATGGGTTCGAGCCCCGGGTAAGGCATGGATGTATGTGTCTTTTTTCTGCTGAGGTCCTGCCACCCTCTCAGACCTTCTACTGTGGCATATAAACTGACAGGCTCCTGTCAGACCTCTGTGGGAAGCAGCTGCTTGAGGAGGTATTTTTTTTTTATTTTATATTATTTTTACTGTAAGAAATTTGTAGTTTTTTCGGTCTACAAATTCTAACATCATAACTCAATGGAACGGCCTTCTGTTCTAGGTGTGTTGATCCTGTTGGCCACTTTTCTCACCTTATTAATTGTAATTCGCGGGAATGAATGATATGTACCTTTAAATAATTCTCGAACGAAATAATTTCCTTCAAATTTCAGAATATATTTCATAGGTTTAAAAGGAAATTAAAATCGTAGAAATAATTAAAATTTATATAAAACAGAAAATTATACACTACAAGCTGCTAATTGATTATTATTTTTTTCTTTGCTTACTTTCTGAGTGAAGTCAATATAAATGTTACAATGTATTTGAATTTTAGAAAAAACTCTCTTCCTTTAAATTTAAACTACGTTTTAGCTTATATTAATGCTTACTAATTGCAGTAATAAATTTCAGCTCATTCAGAATTCGAAAATAAGTACCCATTGAAACCGAGTTTAAGGTGCCCAGTCTGAACCACATTCTTCCTCTTTTCAACATAGCAGCATTTGAGATAGCAATTCATCTTCATTATCAGTCACTACTAATACGCAAAAAATTAGGAAAAAGAGTTGTGACACAATAATATAATACGTTATAACTTGACTTATAAAATGAATCAAGTTATAGCATACGAAATATTCGACTAATATCATCTTAACCTTTACATAAATTCGCTAATTTTTTATTTTTGACAAACGGGATTAGAGAATTTATGCAAATCAAAATCCTGAATGAACTGAGTCCGATTTGTTGTTTGGCATTATCCTAAGAAATATAATCTTGATTAAATAAGATCAAAAGAATTTTTACAACATTTCACCTTTAATTTTTTACAGCTATTGTTACCAAGATATGTTGTCCCCAGTTGAAAAAATAGTTTTCAAAGAAATAAATTTCTATTATTAATAAATTTCATATCTCCCCATGTGCGGGAGAGCCATACCCTGTGCACGTTAAAGAACACGCTGGATGACCTTGACTGGAGGCTACCATCTGTCTCCCAACAGCTGTTCCAGTGTGTCCCCTCCCCCAACCTTCTCTGAGCCTTCGGGGTCCATGTGACCTGGCCATTTAGCCCATGGTGTGCAAAAAAGTGCCGCTAAGAGGTAAAACAACCCAACCCTCATCTGGTAACAAATAGGATGTTAAAAATTCTGCTTCACCCTTTCGCAACACCAGTCGATTCAGTTAAACGCATCATTAATGCATCTTTCAACTCCAATGATTGACTCTTGCATTAACTGCGAGAATTTGCACATGCTATTGTTTCGATTACAGTGCAGCTTTCAACCGCCTTCAATCATCTTAACACAGATGTTATTTCTCATCTTCGTTGAACTGATGATATACCGTGTTAATAAGTTCTTGTTTGTTTCTTTTAGAGGAAAAAAAAAGAACTCGTTTCTAATTATTCTCAGAATGAAGGTAAACTTTATTTAAATAATAAACGCATTAGCGTAGCCGCTCAGATGAGTTTGATTCGATAGCAATTTCAACTTTTGCATGATTCCCGATGAAAACAACTTTCTATCCAACGATGCTTGTTCAGAATCTAATGAAGCATATAAATTGCCGTTTCTTTCAGAGCTAGAGAAATATTTTCATCAGGGCTAATCGTAGTTATTCAAATAACAGCCTGAAATGATTATGATGATATCTAGATTTGAGAACTGATGAAAATTAATATCTTGAATAGAATGAATTCCATTTATTTGTTTAGTATTCTCTCGATGTACAGTCGCTCAAAAAAGTATCCGAACACTACGGTTGATTACAAAATTCAGAAAAAATATCTGGCAACGATTTTTTTAGAAATTAGTGATCTGGCAACCTTCGTGTCACGTGACACGAAGGTTGCCAGATCACTAATTTCTAAAAAAATTGTTGCCAGATATTTTTTCTGAATTTTGTAATCAACCGTAGTGTTCGGATACTTTTTTGAGCGACTGTACATAGGATGTTAAACCTGGACTAAAATGGGACCAAAAGAAATATTAATATGTCTCACCGTAATTTTTTTTCAGTTATGTTATTATTCTTAGCTGAGGTCGGTTGTTTTACCTCTGAGAGGCACTTTTTTTTTGCACAAAACTGGCTAAATAGCCAGGCCACAAGGACCCCGAAGGCTCAGAGAAGGTTGGAGGAAGCGATCCACTGGACAGCTATTGCGAGACAGATGATAGCCTCCCGTCCAGGCTATCCAGTGTGTTATTTAACGTGAACAGGGAGCCATGGTCAACTCCCATCAGACGGACGGACGGGTGCCTTTCTACGGACATTGGTGTCCCTTAGTGAATGAGGACAGGGCGGGAAATTTTGCGGAGATAAATCTTAACGCTGGCTCAATTGGGTTGGGTTGTTCTACCTCTGAGTGGCACTTTTTTGAACATCATGGGCTAAATGGCCAGGTCACATGAACCCCGACGGCTCAGAGAAGGTTGGGGGAGGGGACCACTGGAACAGCTATTGGGAGACAGATGGTAGCCTCCCGTCAAGGTCATCCAACGTGTTCTTTAACGTGCACAGGGTATGGCTCTCCCTCACACGGGGCCACAGCTTAACGTCCCATCCAACGGACGGCGGTTTTTCCAAGCCCATCGGTGTCTCTACTGACCGAGAGCAGAGCGGGGAAATTTGCGGAGACAAATCTCAACGCTGACTCAGCTGGGACTCGAACCTGGGAACTACAGATTACGAGCCTGGCGCGCTACCGACTGAGCCACCCCCTCCCCGTGGCCCCAGAATGATTGAGATCCTTACACTTGTCTGAAAATCTTAACACTTCTAGAAAGAATTAAACAATATAATAGAAATGTAGCGATATTATTTTGAAATAATGGTTCTAAAACTTTGGTCCACTCCAGGGACCACCATTAGGGATCAGCGAAATTGAAATTAGCACACCTGACAACTGAGCTTTATTGTAGCCAATCACTATAAAACACTTTTCAATAAGTTTAACTTGAATCGATTTACATCAGTGATTATTATGCTCAGTATTCTGAATGTATTGAACAACAGTGCAAGTAAAACTTTGCTGTCTGCCACCAAAAAATTAATTATGTGGTCCATATAACTAAAGGTTTAATGCATCACATATAGCAATTATTTTAATATATATTGGCCTACTTAAATAAATAATTCCCATATTATGTCAATGGCAATCCAACTTTGAAGCTCTATAACTTCTAAAATATGCATTTAAAGGGAAAATGCAATTGAAAATAAATTAAACCTATTTAAATATCAATCTTCAACAATATTCGTTCAGTATTTAAAGAGTTACGAAACAGTTATGAAAGTTTTAAAGAGTTACGAAAGAGTTATTCCACAACAGTAATGAGTCTTAAGAATTTACCTCAGAGATTAATTAAAACTTATAATAATAAGCATTATTTCAAGCCATTTAAGAAAATAAATGTGTATTTGGAAATTTGCGTAATGATTATTTCAATGTATTAGACAATAATGAATGATTTTATCAAACAGGATCATTTATTGTTAAATATTCCAGCTTCCATAAATCTATATATTTTTAATACAACTAAAGAATATTGTTGAAATTCGAGATTTAAATAGACTTAATTATAACCTACAATTAATATTCCATCACATTTTTTTCCAATAAATGCATAGTTTAGAAGTTATAGAGCTTCGAAGTTAGAATCCCACTGACATGACATGCAACTGATTAGCAAACTAGGTTTGAAGGAAACATATGGCAAAGAGGTATTTATATAACGGAGAAAATTGCCACCACTTCTTTAAATCTATAATAAGTAATTTCTTTATGTGGGAGTAAGACTTATTTAATGCATTACATTTACCTCTGTAAATGTCGCGGAACTTTGAAAATTTGTGACAACAATCAGGATTAGATAAGGAGTTTGTTAGGCCGGAAAAAACACTTATAAGGGCAGATAAAAAGTTTCATAGGAAACGTCAGCGCTGAATAATGAATTTGCTCTGGGTTGTTGTTGTTGGGTTGTTTTATCTCTGAGCGGCACTTTTTTGCACACCATGGGCTAAATGGCCAGGTCACATGGACCCCGAAGGCTCAGAGAAGGTTGGGGGAGGGGACCCACAGGAACAGCTGTTGGGAGACAGATGGTAGCCTCCCGTCAAGGCCATCCAACGTGTTCTTTAACGTGCACAGGGTATGGCTCTCCTGCACACGGAGCCACGGCTTAACGTCCCATCCGACGGACGGCGGCCTTTCCAAGCCCATCGGTGTCCCCTACTGACCGTGGGCAGGGCTGGGAATTTTGCGGAGATAAATTTCAACGCTGACCCAGCTGGGACTCGAACCTGGGAACTACAGATTACGAGCCTGGCGCGCTACCGACTGAGCCACCCCCGCCCCAAAAAAATTTGCTCTGGAGGACGAAAAGTACAGGGTCAAAACGAAGTTCAAAATAAAGTCTGATCAAAGAATTTTCTGAAACCAAATTGAGAGTTTTTGGTAAAAAAAAGTCCAGTGTGTGTGTATAATAAAAGGTTTGTTCTGCCGGATAAAGCTTATCAGTTCAAAGAATCTACTCTATTAAATAAGATCGGAAGATGGTCTTTATGCCTCATAAAAAGTTTAAGTGATAGCTTGCTGTAGTCAATAAAATGATTGCAAGTCGAAGTCTGTGTTCCTGATTAACGATGTAAAACAGTGGTGGCCAACTCAAACTTAGCAAAGATTCACTAAAAATATTTTTTTTAATGAGCCACGATAAATATTCTTAACACTGTCAGACGTTTCCATTGAAATGTGTTTTATTTATAAATAAAATTACAAAAATTATTTTTAGCATCATTTCACTGAAATTCAGCACGTACATTAGTATTGTAAAAATTGTCCCAAACGTTGTAAAATTCTGAAATGTCTCAGAAATCAGTAGCATGAAAGTGAAGAATATATAAATATGCTTGAATATATAATATGCATATATGCTTTGCATATATAAATTAAATATAAACGCATCATAATTCATTGAAGGGCCAGCTAGGCCCACTCCTTAGAAGAAATTCCATTTTAATGATTGATCATAAGCTTTTACTCTATGATATGATCATCAGACCGGTGAGTCTCTATGCTTCACCAATATGGGCGAATACTACACCCACCAATATTCGTAAGATATGAATTATTGGTCTTACAGAACAAGATTTTGAGAACTGCGGTCGATGCCCCTGGTTTGTCACTAACAGACAACTTCATAAAGACCTGGGCATCGACCATATATATACACATATAAAACGCACCTCAAAAAAGGATTTTTTGAGGCTGTAAGCAATAATCCCAATGAGATTATTTCTTTTCTGATTCTTTACGATCATACTGTTTTGAACAAGTGCAGAGGCCTAAAACGGTAGCGTTCTCTGAGGAGACCTACTCGTTTTAGGTTTTTTAGCCCCGGGTAAGGCATGGCTGTTTGTGTCGTTTTCCTGCTGAGGTCCTGCCATCCTCTCGGACCTTCTACTATGGCATATAAACTGATAGGCTCCTGTCAGACCTTTGTGGCAAGCAGCTGCTTGAGGGGGTATTTATTTATTTATATTTATACAATTTTACTGCTACTTTTAGCTTTTCTTATGTTTGTCCTTAGGGGCCCACCTAAGGGTGGTTTACTTATATATTTTGTTCTTACTCATGCCAAATAGGCATATCTTTATGATGGAGATGGTTAGGGGTAAAATTATTACCCGGTACATCGAATATGATAATACGATCTACAAACGCAACAAATGAATTATACGTGTGAAAATGACACGTGTGAAATTCAGAAAAATAGTTCTTGTGGTTTCCTGTGAAGTTCTCGTTCTTTGTTAGGCACAACAATCTTCAGTGTTATTATATGTAATTTATATCCACAGATGGAACTAAAATTCCGTCCATTCTTGTAGACTAAAGTCTGGTCTATGCAAAGAATGCAAAACCATGGAAATATTTCCTGTGTTTAAAATCATTTTGAAACGTAATATACATTGTAATGTACACAGGGTCTGAACGGATTACAAGTAAAAAACATACATTTCTAAAGAGTAAAAAACATACATTTCTAAATATGTAGTTTTTTATTCCAATGAATTGGAATAAAAAACTACATATTTAAGAAATTAAGAAAATTATCTATATTACAAAACAAAAGTATACATTTTTGATGAGTACTCTAAATTGGAAAATCGTTTGGTCATGCACCTAAAAATTATTGGTCAAAAAATAAAACTGGAAAAATTATCCAGATATTTATATATTGATGATTTGTTTTATGAGTAGCAAGTTCTTTTGAAATGATCATCATAATAATAATCGTAATTTTATGCGAATTTATCATAGTTACGGGGAATATCTTAAAGATCTACAAGTTACCGGAATAATAGTTAACGCGAATCAATCATAAAGATCTACAAGTGATGGAATAGCAAAGTGGTTTGGGTTGTTTTACCTCTGAGCGGTACTTTCTTTAGCACACAATGGGCTAAATGGCCAGTCACAAGGACCCTGAGGGTCAGAGAAGGCTGTGAGAAGAGGACTCACTGATCAGCTGTAGGAGATGGTAGCCTCGCGTGAAGGTCATCTAGGGTGTTCTTTAATGTGCACAGGGTATGTTTCTTCTGCACAAGGTACCATGGTTCATGCACACTGGTCTAGGCTCAGCGTCCCCATCTGACAGACTGCAGTTCTTTCGAGACCATTGGCACCTCTTTTGTCACCTTTTTTTCATATCTTTTTTCAGAGCAGAGGTATCAAAAACGGGGAAAAAGAAAGCCCAATGTAGGCAAAGTGAAGATTCAAACTTGGGAACATTAATTAAGAGCCTGGCGTCGTATTTACTGAGCGATTTTCACCCTATCGTAAACCTGATCTGAACGTTATTGTACTACGGTGATTCATAAGTCTCTTAGGTTTTCGCCATGCAAAATGGGTACAGTGACGCATCACCATGTTGCATTTACACAAATCTGAACATAGCACTAAGGTAAAATGTAAAGTCCACTATGTCAGTGGGACACCGATGGGCTTGGAAAGGCCGCCGTCCGTCGGATGGGACATTAAGCCGTGGCTCCGTGTGCGGGAGAACCATACCTGTGCACGTTAAATAACGTGCACAGGTATGGTTCTCCCGCACACGGGATGCTTCTCCCGCACACAGGGGGCTGGATGGCCTTGACGGGAGGCTACCATCTGTCTCCCAACAACTGTTCCAGTGGGTCCCCTCCCCCAACCTTCTCTGAGCCTTCGGGGTACATGTGACCTGGTCATTTAGCCCATGGTGTGCAAAAAAGTGCCGCCCAGAGGTAAAACAACCCAACCCACTATGTCAGTCCATAACTATTACAAGTTGGGGGTCTTGGTTTCCATCGTTAGAAACGTACAACTAGTAATTGAAATTCGTGATATTTTCAATCAGTTACTGGAAAAGATGATTAAAAGCAATCGAAGCGGCCAGAGAAATATGCGAAGTGGGAAGTGAGGACTGGCAATCTCTATTCGTGCTGTTCATGAGGTTGAAAGGTGACGACACGAGCTTCGAAAGTAAGCTGCGATCGGGACTGCCAATATCGGTAGATCGCAACATTCTGTGCCATGCTGTTAAAGCTGATCCATTGACAAGCACTCGCAGGCTCTGCAACGTATCAATAAGGTGGCCAGGAGTTGTCTAAGTATTCCACATGAATTGACTACCGAATAAGTCGTATTAGAAAACTCTTCGCTAATACACCTGACCACCGTTTCATGAAACGAATTATTACGCGCGACGAAAAAAAATTATTTTTAATAATCTGAACACTCTAAAGCAGAAGTTTGATTCAGGGCAGTCGCACTTCCTGTCCCAAAGAGGTGACGAAACGAAAGCAATGTTTGGTGGAATTTTCAGGGTATAATAATTTCGAACTGGTTTTGATGACTTCTCCGTCTGAGACCCGACAACTATTTCGAATTCTGCGATATTACCCGGCTACAATTCAAACACAGGTTGCTGTTTAGGCCACGGAGTTTAATATGTCAAGTAAGGTACATAATTAATATTTCACTAATTACCGTTATTTTAGTAAGCAAAATTATTACACTTTAATTGACAGCATGTTGTCCTAGTCTTCAGTAGAAAGGTGCTTGGATATACGATATTAAATCAGATAAGCTAAAGTGCTGTTTTGTCGAGCTCAGAATAATTTAAATTTATAATATTTCTTGTAATTGTAAAAAAAATAAGCAAAAAAACAACTATTTCTTAATTATAGTTTCAACCTTTTAATTTTAATAATTAAGTGTTTAGTAATTAAAAATAATCACCATGCGGCTTTTTTAATTGTTCATTGGTTCGCAGTGACTCTGCAACTGATGGGGTCCGGGTTCGAGTCCCTGAATGGCATAGTCGTTTGTTCTCTCATAACCTGCAGATGAACCAGTAGCTTTGAAGGTCTGATCAGAAATTAAAAATCAAAGTGAATGGCTCTTTGTGTTTATAATTATGTTATCAACGAAATTTCAGTTCCTACTAGTGTTATTTTCTAGTTTTTTTCTTTCCAAATATCATTAATATTTTAATTTTCTCATAAATGATTAGCGGCAAGCATTCTTATATATATATCTTATGATGCATCGGAGAAATGATTTTCCGAAATCGGGCTCGGGCGGACTCGGGTTCAATAATTTCAGGCTCAAAAAATTGACGCAGAATACATTTCTACAGCTAATCATCAGTCCAAAGTTCTTTTCAATGTTTCATTAAATTATTTAAGATATTCTAAATTAATATGCTACAGAATATTTACAAAACTGCAAAGTTAACTGATTGAAATGGTGCTCAGCTTATTTCCTCTACTCAGGATCGAATATTACTTGGCATTTCTAAAGATTAGAATATAAATGCTAATTTTTTTCTCATCTCTTTTGAATATTTATAGTGACAAATTGTATATGTAGAGGAATGTGTTTTTCGCCTCGGTTCCAAATATTTAAAATTCTCCTGACTTATGGGATTCTCTTGCATCCATAAATTATGATAATTTTAATAACTAGAACGAAATCGAAAGAAACAATAGTAAATATATATTACATACATTTTGAAAGAATATTTTCTATAATTGCACTGAAAAGGGAAAGAAAAACTATATTGCATAATTTTATGAGAATAATGTTTGGAAAATATGTGTAACCTGCAGAATGGTACGTTAAACCGTGGTCCCTTGTTCAGTAGAGCCACACCAGGGCCACCTAAGTACACCGAATCAGCTGTTCAACAAAAGTAGAGGGGGAAGAAGGAAGGAAATTTCATATGCCTAAATATTTCGGGTGATTTATCTACAATTTAAGTATAAGTTGATTGATTTTTATATAGCAGAAAATAATTTATTTAATATCACTTTATAAGAATATTTCGGAATATTTTAAAATTACAAAACTGAAAAAAATAATAGTTGTCAATTGGATTTTAAGAGCAAAAACTTTAATAAAAATATTTATATATTTGAAAATTAATTCTCTTCTTAGTGCACTGTCCGAATCCGGTGTGATATCGGTGGCTCTGGGTCACTTACACCAGGCTCCGACACCATCCTTGAAAATGCTAGTAACAGGAACAGAGGGAAAAAAATTAAATGCGCGAATTTTTTTTAAACACATATATTTCATGCATTTTTCAAGAATATTTTTTGAAGACCACTAAAACGGAGGCCAATGTTTTACACCGGAATGTAATAATTAAAATTTTTTGACGAAACTTACGAACTAAAAATTTAACATAACAAAAATACAAGACTTCAAAACCAAGGTTATTACAAATTGCCAAATTTTCGAAATAATTAAGGGAAACATACCTCCGAATATCAAGTACCACTTATATTTAATGCTATTCCAAAAGAATTACTAAATATAGATTCTTTTAGAAGACTTAAAATGGAATTAAAAAATTATTTGGTATTTTCTAGTTAGCTGATTATTATGTGTTGTGTTTTGTGGATTTATTTGATGTACACCATTTTTGTGGCTGAATGACCTATGTTTAATATAATTTATTCATTTTCCTGCAGATAAGCTATTTAGCTTTGCGGGTCAAATTGTAAATGTATTTGTATTCTTTACTCTTATGAATAAAAATTATATTCTTTAAAAAAATAATCCAGTCTCTTCTCGAATCCCCTCCTGTTATTTTTTTCTGCTGCATTCAACCATTGGGCCCCCAACCACCCGGTCTTGCCTCCAACAAATCGTTATCTTCATCATCATGAAAGTAACAGAAAGTAACAAACTAACGAAATACTCTTTTACTTATGTGAAGCAGAGCAGGGTAACTACTGTTGCAAATGGTTGGATTGATTGTTTTACCTCTGAGCGGCACTTTTTTGCACACCATGGGCTAAATGGCCAGGCCACAAGGACTCCGAAGGCTCAGAGAAGGTTGGGGGAGGGGACACACTGGAACAGCTGTTGGGAGACAGATGGTAGCCCCCCGTCAAGGCCATCCAGCGTGTTCTTTAACGTGCACAGGGTATGGCTCTCCCCGCACACGGGGCCACGGCTTAACGTCCCATCCGACGGACGGTGGCCTTTTCAAGCCCATCGGTGTCCCCTACTGACCGTGGGCAGGGAGGTGAAATTTTGCGGAGAGTTGAAAATGGTAATATTATATACTGCATATATGTAACTATATTCTGCTATCCTTCCATGAACCATACTGTTGACACAGCCTCCAAAATGCATCCGAGAAACAAATGCTACAGGGCAGAAATAGCTTCCAGTAATCTCAGTCGCCACTAGTATGCACACTTACTATTTGTTTTTCGGGGTAGTGTAATACGTGGGAGATTGTCCTTATTTCTCAACTAATAATAATTATTTAGCCCTCAGTCACAGGAATCTATTTCTCGTGTAATCTTACGTTGTAATCAGCCATTTAAACGGAAATCTGTCTACAGCTGAAGAAATTGAAGCTATATTTGGATGCCGCTCTATACTTCACTGTCTTTTTCTGTCTCTCGCGGGCAGGGTAGTTCAGTCGGTAGCGCGCCAGGCTCGTAATCTGTAGTGCAAAGGATCGAGTCCCAGCTGGGTCAGCTTTGAGATTTATCTCCGCAAAATTCCCCGCCCTGCCCACGGTCAGTAGGGGACACCGATGGGCTTGGAAAGGCAGCCGTCCGTCGGATGGGACGTTAAGCCGTGTCCCCGTGCGGGAGAACCATACCCTGTGCACGTTAAAGAACACGCTGGACGGCCTTGACGGGAGACTACCATCTGTCTCCCAACAGCTGTTCCAGTGGGTCCCCTCCCCCAACCTTCTCTGAGCCTTCGGGGTCCATGTGACCTGGCCATTTAGTCCATGGTGTGCAAAAAAAGTGCCGCTCAGATGCAAAACAACCCAACTCTGTCTCTCGCACACGAACGGATGGTCAGTGTTCCTTTTCCCTCAATGTTTGCAATTTCACTCCAAACACCGCGCAACAGAAGACGGGAGTGGCTTGGTTGGTAGCGAGCCAAGCTAGTAATCTACAGGTTATAGGTCCTGAGCTTTTGGGGTCTTTGTGACCTGAGCGAATAAGTTTTATTTTTACTATTTTGCGCAAAAAAGTGCCGCTTAGAGGTAAAATCAACTCACATTGCGCAACCAGATATGAAAATATGAAATGTCATATCACACTTATCATAATGGCGTTTTTTTTTCAACTGCAGATTCTCGATACTCTCAAGTGATTCCGCGAATATTTTTTTACCCTATATTGTTGACGTTATGCTCTTTTTCCAAAAACCACTTTTCCATAAAAGTGAAGATGCAAATGTAACAGCAAAGAAGTAACTCCGTGCCAAGCTTCACCCTCATTCCCACAGTTAAACCTTATCTGTTATTTTGCGACAATAAGTCCCCAATTGAATTTTGAGCATATAACAGTTTAGTGCAGCATTTCGCAAACTTCTTGGACCGAATATCGGCCATTTCGGTCTGAACGCCTACTTTTACCAAGTATTATTTTTTAAACTCCTCCCTTCACGGATGGGGCGGGGGTGGCTCAGTCGGTAGCGCGCCAGGCTCGTAATCTGTAGTTCCCAGGTTCGAGTCCCAGCTGGGTCAGCGTTGAGATTTATCTCCGCAAATTTCCCCGCCTTGCCCACGGTCAGTAGGGGACACCGATGGGCTTGGAAAGGCCGCCGTCCGTCGTATGGGACGTTAAGCCGTGGTCCCGTGTGCGGGAGAGCCATACCATGTGCACGTTAAAGAACACGCTGGATGGCCTTGACGGGAGGCTACCATCTGTCTCCCAACAGCTGTTCCAGTGGGTCCCCTCCCCCAACCTTCTCCGAGCCTTCGGGGTCCATGTGACCTGGCCATTTAGCCCATGGTGTGCAAAAAAGTGCCGCTCAGAGGTAAAACAACCCAACAACCCTTCACGGAAGGCTGTCTTAATGTAAGCACTATTCGAAAAAACTCAAGAAAACATCCCCACGAATTTTCGAAACACCTCTGTTGGAAACCACTGGTTTAGTGCAACTATTTCGTGATGCATTTTTTATTAAATTATATGAAATATAGTATTGACGGGGAGCCTCAACTAAGAACCTAATTCCACAGGCACGATAATCAAGGCTAGAATGTATGTCTTAAGTGTTGGTTTGTTTTACCTCTGAGCGGCACTTTTTTGCACACAATGGACTAAAGGACGCCAGGAACTTAGAGAACTTTGGAAAAAACGACTCACTGGACAGCAGTTAAGAGACAGATAGTAGCCTCCTGTCAAGACTGGGGTGGAGTGGCTCAGTTGGTAGTACATCAGGCTCATAATCTGCATTTCCTAGGTTCGAGTCCCAGCTGGGCCAGCATTGATATTTATTTCCCCAAAACTCCCCACCCTGACCACGGTCAGTAAGGGACACCGATGGGTTGGAAAGGCCGCCATCCATCGAATGGGACGTTAAATCGTGGTCTGGGTAGGACAGCTATACTCTGTGCACGTTAAAGAACATGTTGGATGTCCTTGATGGGAGGCTACCATTTGTCTCCAACAGCTGTCCAGTGGGTCCCCTTCTGGAGGAGACGTTGAACCTTCGGGGCGTTGTGACCTGACCATTTAGCCCATTGTGTGCAAAAAATGCCGCTCATAGGTAAAATAGCAACTCAACCTTGAAGGCCATCCAGCGTGTTCTTTAACGTACACAATATATGGCTGTTTCTCCTGCACAGGCAGGTTGGGGGTTAGCGAAAATAAATCTCAACACTGGGCAAAGTTGAAGAGTTAGAAGTAATTCCAAGGTGATGCATTTTTCTCACTGAAGAAATGTAAGTAATGCTCCTTAGTTGCAATTATTTCACCTTGTTAGTTACAACAAAAATTTATTGACCAAAAATATTTTTACTAATTTGATGCATTTGTTCCCCCCTCCCCCCCGCGCTACTAAATGAATAGGCTAGATCTTCCCAACGCTATGGGTTGCACAACTTATTTATTTTTCATTCTTTGCTGTAATGAGCATTAGTAATTTTGCTGCGATTGTCAGAAGTTGGAAAGAGTCAATTTCCATTTTGTTCCTATGACTGTTGCAATCAAACATCGTAAACACTTAGACATTACTATTATTTTTTAGTAGCAACCACTTACCTTTTAGTTGAAATTTAATAAGAATTACCAAAATTGGTATTTTGAACTAATCTTCGTTGTAGAAAAAAATGTAAAGTACGTTTATAATAAGAATGGAATAAGATCTCGATAAAACTTTAACTGAGATGTACATTGCACAAGAGACCAGAATTCATTTGACGTTAAAGTTTCGGGAAAGACCGAAGAGCAGATCTCTTCTTAATATCCCAGGGTAATTACTCCAGCAAATTACAGAGTTCCATACGATCAACAGTTTTACCGGACGGGACAAGTCAATTGAGTAAGGACCAATCGGAACAGGCAATAGAGAAGGAAAGTTTCCTCATAAAAGGGAAAAGAAGATAGACAACATAAAAATAATTAAGATTTTTACAAGAAATCAAAGAGATCAATTAGAGGAAAAAGAAATCAAGGATTGGAGGCGAGAGGAGATGGTTTGTTCCAAAAGCAATTGAACCTATATCAGAATCCTGATCAGAATTACTTTAGATACCAAAGCAATTTTTATCAGAATTACTTTAGATAATATTATTAATTTATCTAAAGATATCTAAAGATATTAGTTTATCTAAAGAATTTAGATAATATTACTTTAGATATATAATTAAGAATCTGTATCAGAATTACTTTAGATACCAAAGCATTTTGAGTTTGCTAGCTTATAACTCATGTCATTAGAAAGATCTTCTTTTGATAATGGTTATGTGGCTGAACTTAGTGATCTTCATATTAAAGATGAGTTGAAAGGTATTTTTTATACACAGCAAGCTAAATGGCATGATCGCAAGAACCTCGATGGTTCAAAGCTGGAGAGTAGAAGAGAATCCGCTGGAGAACTATTAGAGAACAGATGGATATCTCCCATCAAGACATGTTCTTTAAAGTGAAGAGAGCAAGGCTCTCCAGCATATAGGACCAGAGTTTAATGTCTCAGATGATGCTTAATGACCTTCCCAAGTACTTTCGGGCTCCTCTTTCTCACCGAGGGCAGAGAGAGGGTGAACGGAGAAAATCACAATACAGGCACAGATGCGACACGATTATATTAATTATAACTATTTTTGCTAATTTTTATCAATATTTTTAATTTACCTTTTAAGACAAAGAAATTGAACGGAAGACAGACAAGCGGACATACAGACAGAAAACAATGTTAAAACATTACTTCGCTTTTACTGAAAATGAGGGGGGCGGGGGGGCGGCTCAGTCGGTAGCGCGCCAGGCTCGTAATCTGTAGTTTCCGGGTTCGAGTCCCAGCTGAGTCAGCGTTGAGATTTATCTCCGCAAAATTCCCCGCCTTGCCCACGGTTAGTAGGGGATACCAATGGGCTTGGAAAGCCGCCGCCCGTCGGATGGGACGTTAAGACGTGTTCCCGTGTGTGGGAGAGAGCCATACCCTGTGCACGTTAAAGATCACGCTGGATGGCCTTGACGGGAGGCTACCATCTGTCTCCCAACAGCTGTTCCAGTGGGTCTCCTCCCCCAACCTTCTCTGAGCCTTCGGGGTCCATGTGACCTGGCCATTTAGCCCATGGTGTGCAAAAAAGTGCCGCTCAGAGGTAAAACAACCCAACCCAACTGAAATTGAGCTGAAAATGAAAAGATTTATGTCATACGTACTGTAATAGTTCTCTCATCTCTTAAACAAAATCAGATATCCCACTCGAATTAACACTCGTCTGTAGGATAACAACAATGAGATTTTAATTAATTTTTCGCGATGTATTTTCTTTGAGAGATTAACTAAGATTCTAACTTTTACTCACAACATAAACGCAACAAATGAAAATGATGTTTTGAAATCTTATTTAAAAAGTTAGAGCAAACATTCTATACAAAGTGTAGAAGATTTGAAGAATATTCTTCAGGAGTTTTGGATGGTAATTTTGTTGTGGGTTAGTATCGTACAGTTCTCGAGAATGTTAATTTTTCTAATAGTTTTAGGCGAAGCTCATAGCATGTGTTGCAATATTTTTATCATTGCCAACCAGATGTTTCACTAGATTCAACACAAAAGTCTTTCCTTCTGATTGCAAAAAACTATTGCTTTCTTCAACATCTTCGTATTTTTTCAATCATTTATTTATTCAAATATTGCAGATAAATAACTTCTGTTTATAGATGCTCAGCAAAGCTAAGCAAGCATTGACATCATATTTACGTTTTCTCCATCCGATAATTTTATAGAGTTACATCTTGTTCATTTACTATTTCAGTTGAAAACTTCAACATTGAATAATTCCCTCTCTTTACTATAATATTGAAATTTTACCCTTTTTTTATTACCTTTGGAATATTTCCTTATCATATTTTGATTTTTAGATTCATCTTCAGCACTAACTTGTTTTTACTCTTTTTGTTTTAGAATATTTTAGGGTTGGGTTTCTATAAAGTAAAAGAGTTTATGTATAATATTTCTGGTAGTAAGAGGTTAAAAGTATTTGTTGTTTTTTAACATTAAATTCAATTCTTTCACTTCTTCAACCTCTCTATTTCAATTAAATATTCTTCAGCATAACTACCGTCACTCTGATAAATTATTATTTCAGAGTCAGAATCAAACGTGTTTCAAGGTTGTTTTTTGTTTATAGGCAATAGAAAAGTTAATGTTATAATCTTCCACAGGAACTGTATTATTGCTCACTCAAAAAGCAATCATGGTGACGCATGTCCACTTATCATTGACGTACGAGTAGGGGATATTCAACGGCTTTACCCCTTCTCTTAATTATCGTATTAATTTTAACAGAAGTTGGGTTGTTATTGCTTTATCTCTGAGCGGCACTTTTTTGCACATAATGGATTAAATGGCCAGATCACAAGAACCCCAAAGGTTCAGAGAAGGTTGGGGAAGGGGGCCCACTGGACAGTTGTTGGAAAACAGATGGTAGTCTCCCATCAAGGGCATACAGCCTGTTCTTTAAGTGCACAGAGTACGGCTTTCCCGTACCCTGTGCACGTCAACGTTCCATCCGATAGACGGCGGCTTTTCCAAGCCCATCGGTGTTCTCTACTGACTGTGGGCAGCGCAGGAATTTTTGCAGAGATAAATCTCAATGCTGATTCAGCTGAGACTCAAACTGAAGCTGGACATTACGAGCCTGACGCCCTACAGACTGAGAACTGTAGACCAAGTATTTGTAGATAACCATATTTTGGGTACGATTTCTTCAATAACCTCTGATAAAGCGTTTACATTGGTGAATGTGGGGGAAGGGACGGGACATGACAAGTTGGTTGAGCCCTCTCCATTTCTCCAAATATGAGGAATAGTTATGCCACTGCCATCTGTATTTGATACACCTCCACTACCGTCTAAATCTGTGGGGCGGGGGTGGCTCAGTCGATAGCGTGACAGGCTCGTAATCTGTACTTCCCAGGCTCGAGTCCCAGCTGGGTCAGCGTTGAGATTTATCTCCGAAAAATTCCCCGCCCTACCCACGGTCAGTAGGGGACACCGATGGGCTTGGAAAGGCCGCCGTCCGTCGGATGGGACGCTAAACCGTGGCCCCGTGTGCGGGACAGCCATACCCTGTGCACGTTAAAGAACACGCTGGATGGCCTTGACGGGAGGCTACCATCTGTCTCCCAACAGCTGTTCCAGTGGGTCCCCTCCCCCAACCTTCTCCGAGCCTTCGGGGTCCATGTGACCTGGCCATTTAGCCCATGGTGTGCAAAAAAGTGCCGCTCAGAGGTAAAACAACCCAAACTGTATTTGCAGGTAATAAGTCAGAGCAAAACTACATGTCAAACCCTATTGGAAATACAAAAATATATTTGACTTTGTCAATTCCACCTGAGATCAAAGCTGACCTCAAGCATATTTATTTTATTCCTTCTACTTTCAAACAAAGGATAGAAAAATAATGTGAATAGTTAAAATAAAAGTGCTGTTATGTATTTCAAAACCTGAATAAAAAAAAATTCAAACATTGAATAAAAAAATTCCAGTTTTAGAGTTTTCTTAATGAAAAAAGAGTCAGGTATAGAAAATAAAAGTAAATAATCCACATTGTATAGGATCCTTTTTCTTCAGTTAACGAAAAAATCAAGAAGACAACTTAAATTGGGACATTCGGTGTCACTGCAGAGACTACTGAAAAGTAAAACAGTGATTTCAAAGTTCACTGTTTCGAGAACGGCCAGAGATATTTAGACATCCGGACAATGATTCAAACTAAAGATTTATATTAACTTACTCATTGTTTCTCTTAACATGTTAAATAAAAATAATAAAATAAATACCCCCTCAAGCAGCTGCTTGCCACAGAGGTCTGACAGGAGTCTGTCAGTTTATATGCCAAAGTAAAAGATCTGAGAGGATGGCAGGACCTCAGCATAACATGTTATAAGAGCTAAAATAATAATGACATTTACAACAAAGGTCTGACAAGAACCAGTTAATATAATATGCCACAGAGAAGATCTATGAGGAAAGTTAGATCTGAATAGGACAACACAAAAAAGAATACATCCATGTTTTATCCAGGCCTGAAATTCGAATATCTTCGATTAGTAACTAAGCACCCTAACCACTCGGCCCACCAGGTAACGCAGAATAAGGAAATATGAAGAAAACAATACATAAAATACCACCAAGATATTAAAATGGTTTAATCACGACAATGAAAGAGAAGGATATATCGTCTCTGATGATGTTCGTATTGAAAGAGAATTTTATTTTCTGACTTTTGCACCCCAAAACAATGGAAATTCAAACTAATGGATGATTGAAAAAATATGAATAGTAAGATTTTATTAGTATCTGCAAAA
Source organism: Ryuthela nishihirai (assembly GCA_038380435.1). Classification (NCBI taxonomy): domain Eukaryota; kingdom Metazoa; phylum Arthropoda; class Arachnida; order Araneae; family Heptathelidae; genus Ryuthela; species Ryuthela nishihirai. Next base: position 10,820,638 of record JAWZYU010000023.1, read on the forward strand.
CATAGCAAAAAGTTTCATTCATCTCTTTAAAAAAAAATTGCATTCCATTCCTCCCTGGATTAGGAGAAAAATCAATGTAAATTGTTTAATTCTCAAACACCACCACCTAAATTTCTGACAATAATTAATTGTTTGCAATACTTATGCAAAATTTACATTCTTTCTAAAAAATCTCCCCGTATTGAACGCTATTTAAACTGCTGAAAATTTTCGGAAGTTCAATATTTCGTCAATAGCTATCCAAAGAATTTCTTTTATCTCTAAAACAGTAAATTTACAGGTGAAAATTTAAAAAATAAATAAATAATAAATACCCCTCAAGCAGCTGCTTGCCACAGAGGTCTGACAGCAGCCTGTCAGTTTATATGCCAGAGTAGAAGGTCTTAGAGGATGGCAGGACCTCAGCAGAAAAACGACACAAACAGCCATGCCTTATCCGGGGCTCGAACCCAGGTCCCTTAGATCAGGAGCCAAGCGTGCTAACCACTCGGCCACGGACGGCTGAAATTTTAAAAATCCTAATATTTCGTCAATAGCTATGCAAATAATTTTTTTATCTCTAAATATAAAAATTTCTATATTTACCAATGAACATACAGCTAGATGACCAGTAGAAAAACAATAGCTCCGATTTTAGCCTTGTTTTTAAAAAAATGAGCTAAATTGTGCTCAAAAGACGCTAATTGAAAAAAAAAATGAGCGTCTTTTAAATTTTGGCGCTTAGGGCAGTCATCCAATTCTCCAGCATCACGAGCCACTCCGGCTACTATAAATAAATTAACATATAACTCCGGCTACTATAAGCAAATTAATCTTAGTAGAGTTTTAGGCATTTTACTTAAGGAAAAGCAAAATAATTTTAATAGCGAAACTTAATATTTCTGAGGAAATACTGGTATGAGTAACAATTTTATTTATTTATTACTTTAATCAAAATTTTTAACATTTACCATTTAAAATCGCAATTAGATCTCTCAGTTTCGCATTATTTTGGCTAAAATTCAGCATTGAAAAATTAATGAAATGGTAGTAAAATTAATGAGTTTTTTTTATTTTAAGATGAGCATAAAAGAATTATTATAGCATCATTTTAAGGTATAGAATATTATTATTTAGTATAAGGAATGGATTTTGCTTTCGTTTACGTATGATAATGATGGTAACATATAGAGCTGCTTTTAATACGTTATATAAAATATAATAAAAAATATTAATAAAATAAATTATCCCTAAATCAGTTTCTCGGTACAGAAGTCTGACAGGCGTATGTCACTACTGTAACGACATAGAGACACATAGTATATTATCAGCATCATACAGACGAAAAGCATAATTGTTGAATACAGGAAACATTTCGTCGAGAGATTATAACATAATAGTTAAATATTTTAGATACTTTGAATAACTGAACGTTTCCTAGTTATAAAACTTTGCAACATTTATTTGCAATTGCCTGTTAATATTTTCCTATATTGTAATATATAGTTATATTTCCTGTATGATTATTATAAATAGTGTCTGAAGAGTTTCTAAATGAAATTTCCCCAACTATTACTCCTCTTAAAATCCTTTCGATGAACACCGTATGATATTCAGTATATGAGCAAAAATTTCGAAAATCATTTTAAATTTTTCCGTTATTTAGAATAGCCAAATCAATACACTGTATGTTACAAAATACATTTTGCAGACAAATTTCAGGTTCAATAGATGAATTTTTTTTAAAATCAGTGTTTTATGAAAATCTGTAGTTTATTTTTGCTAAAGCATATCACAGAGAATAAGTGAAAGCATTTCCATGAAGATTAAAAAAGCTTTTTCATATTAAGATCATGATTTAATCTTTTTCAGTTATATACTTTTTTATGGTTTAAAAACGTATTTATGAATCAGTTACAAACCAATATTAACTTTCGTAATTAGTGAAATATGGAAACATTCAATGGTTATCAAATCTTTTATATACTTTTACTGGAAGTTTTTTTTAGATAGAAATGCATTTGAACAAAATTTACTTTTTTTTAAATAGTTGCTTTAAAATTCGTTCTAAAGAGAATATTTGAAGTTCTAATCCATTTTGCTTTTACCAAGTAGAACATTTTTCAATTATTCGTAAGTCTAATGGCATTATAAAATTGTGAAATTACTTTAAAATTTGATAAGCATGACTGTTTTTTATTAGATATGAAAAAAGAGTCTGTATTTATTAAAATGCTCTTTCCTGGACCCATAAATGTTATCAAATGTAAAGAAAAGAAAATATTTTTGTGCCCTTATTTTTTCTATCACTGTTAAAGTTATCTATAGACCAAAAGAGATATAGTGTAAAGACCACCGTTTTTTTTTTCTTTTAATTAATAATTAAAATAAATGCACCTTAAAAAGCGAATACGATAAATACTAATAATTTAATTATTACTATGATTTAATTCATGTGATAATAACTGAGATGCCATTATAGGGCCATGAGTTTGGTGTATTGTCTAAATCAGATCTCTGTCAAGTTCGTGAGTGTGATAAAAAAAAATTCGAAGTAGACCTTGACCTCAAAAAGTGTTCTCCAAAAGCATAATTGAGAAACAAAAGTGAAATGTACAATGGGGAGGAAATGGAGTTAAGATGAAGACAATTGAAAAAGGAAGATTAATCTGAAACACATCTGGATAAGGCAGTGAAAATCTTTCAAACAAATGCACTCTAGAATTCCAAAATATACTGCTTCTAAACTAATCTGAGAGTTCAAGAAGAATATGCAAAATATAAAGTTAATTGGTTTAGCTAGATAAAACCATTTTTTTCTTTGATACTCTGGTAATTACCAGAGTATCAAAGAAAAAAAAAATTCTGTTGTGTAAAACATTACCAACCTAATTATACTTTTAGCATTGTGAAGTTGCTGCAGCAAAAAGTACTCTGCCTTCTTACTCCTGTTATTCTGTTTTACTTTACGAATGCAGAGTGAAAGAATTTTATGCTTTCTCTCTGGAATTATCATGCATGGAAACCAGAGATTTTTCCAAAACAAATGCGTATATTCTTATTCATAAGCATTGCAGTTAAAAAAATATTAATTTTATGCAAAAACTAGCTGTTTCAGTAACTAAGAAGAAAGTACCAATATACACCTTTTTAGGCATATTTCTAGGTACACATATTTTTTTTGCCGCATAAACATCTCCAGGTGATATGTAAAGCTTACACTAAACAGTAAAAAAAACAACCTGAATAGATACAACTCAACTAACAACAGCAAAAACCCGACAAAAGCTCCTATCGGCCAATAGCAGAGAAGCCGGTGGTATAACGGTCACTCCCAAAATTGCTCTCTCCTGCATCTTTCGCCACTGAACAGAATTAAAGAAAAAGGAAAAAAAAAACTAGCTTCCGTCTAAAAGCATTGTGGAGGGCAAACATGTGACGCAATTGCAGTCTGCTGTGAAACGGAGGAGAGGGGGGGGAGAAAAAATCCAACTACACAATAAAAGCACCTCTCGCATTCACCCAATGTTTCGTAAAGCTCAAGTCCGTACACCACACATCTAAAACTGGTCCGAACAATACGTCCCTCTCCATGCCACTGGTTGCCAGAGGTCCACACTGCAGCCAAGAGAAGGAAGAAGACAAGCCCGCTGGCCCCACAGGCTTCAAAAAGCTAGACCTGGCCCTTGCGCATAACTTAGATCTTTTGTCCCAAACTGTCCGTTCAAGCAAGTTCCTTCTCCTTGGCTTCGGCCCTGCACCGAATCGCCCCCTCCTGTCTCGTAGCTGCCAACTCCTGCGCGTCCCTCCCCGCGTCCGACAAGGAAAATCCATTTACTCCACACAATAGCTCAAGTGTGACCCGACTTGACAAAAAGGTTACCGAATCGTACGGGGAACTATCGAAGTACGGGCGGTGAGCCGTTAGCTGACGGTGTCGCAGCTTTCTCTTGCCTTTTCCGTTGGTCTTGCCCCGGAGCGCCTTCGGAAGCCTATCTGGCTCCGGGGCAGACCAATGCCTGTCTCCGTCGACCCTGCTGCCGAACGGTGCAAAGCGGCATGGGAGACGGCTAAACACCGAGCGAGCAACCGGCAAAAGAAACGAACGTATGAGAGCAGGAAAGCAAAATGGCTTCCTCCCTAAACAAACCAACGTGGGCCTTTGTTGGCTGGGGTTTCCCTCGTGCAGACGTGCTCGTCAACGGACCCGAGGCGTCGAGCCAACGGCAGGTAGCTGCACGCCGTTTCCGAACAAAGTTCGATTTCGCCGTTGTAATGTAACACGCCCTCGAACGCTACGCCTGGCGGAGATTTGAATAGGCGAACTGAACCGCCACTGCCGGCATAGCTAGGACTAAGGGAGACAGCGACAGAAAGCAAGATTGCATGACACCTAAGACCGCTGCGGTTCTCCCCATTTCACTTCCTCGCCTTTGATGCAAATTAATTACAGCACCCGTCGGTTTAAGAGTAGCTAATGGGCGCGAGCTCGATTTCGTCGAAGGATCGGCGGCGACAAAACCTCATGCACTCCTCAGCCACGGCGACTCTCGTCTGAAAACAAATTGTAATTGGCTCCCAGATCTCGTCTGACACTTCCTGCAGCCTGTCAAGGTCGAAATGGGAACAAATTCGAGCGGCTTAAAATGGAAATTGAAAAGCTTAAAACTCACCTCCTCTTAGAACATCATGGTCAACGGTGTCGCGGACATGCTCACTAACAACCCACACTTGGACGGCAGCCGTCTGGCGTGCTCCGTGCGCGTGTAAATACAAATATATTCATCCGCCAGAGGCGCGCTAGTTCTGACAAAATAAACCCTCAGATGGCTTTTGCGAGTCTCGCTTCTTCGTAAGGTGACTGTTTAAAGGTCTTTGGTCCAAGTTTCGATTCGAAACAAAGAAACGTTGACCACGCACTACTTTTCTACGCGTTCTCACTCATTGTTATTCCAAGTGGTGCGCCGCCACGCCGCTGACGTCACGCGCACCTGCTGGGTAAACAGAGAGAGAGAGCGAACGGCGGGACAAATTTAGCTCGCGCCATGGAAGACAAGGTCACACAGAATACCTCTCGAAAGACTTTAACTCTTTTTCGTTCGCTCCAAAGATAAACTTTGTTAACAGCTTTCTAGCTTTTTTTGCTATTTTTCTTTGCTCCTTTTTATCTGCTGAAACGATAAAGTGCTCTACTTCTATTTCATTCTATTGGAAATAGCTGTTATTTTCTTCCGACAGCAATACAATGATTGTGAAGTTGTATGATTCGACATCTTTAATTCCCACATTTCCGCATGTGACCTTGTGGTTGCGGTGACGAGTTATTTTCCCGCTGTATTCAGATGGCTTGCTTGGCTTGTTTAACCTTGTAATCATTTCATGCTGGTTATTTGATCTCTATCGCATCCTCTGGCGATTTCGACACTTTTTATTGCTGTTATGTAAGCATTTAAGAGAAACTGGATTTTTTCGTTTTTTGCCTTACCTTTCTGTTTTTGTATTCTTATTCTTGATGCAAACAGAACAAGGAAACAAATACATTCGTATCTGGCTTGTGTTATGAATTTGCTCCTGTGAATTAGTAATTAAGGTCAGATTATTATCAAAATTATGCATCTAATTGATATTAACATTCTTTGCGCTATAAAATGTTTTTTTTTTCTTAGCTCGATTAGAGTCAATAATTTAAAATTACGCAACGTATTTCTTTTCTTATTAGCATTTGCTTATTGTCCAAGCGAAGTACGGTCTCTGATCCAACAGGAATATTTAGCACTTCGCGTTTCTTGGTGTATTTATTTTAAAGCAACTCTTGAACAGCTGTATCGGTCATTTTGATTTTTAATAAATAAAATGTTTTAACGTAAAATCACATTTCATATTTGGAATAGTTAAATCCCAGTCTTCATTCCAAAACAGCGATTAAAATTGTTTATGAAATAAAGCAAGTGGTTAGTAATTAAAATAAGTATTATGTTTGTATTAGCTACAATCACTGTCTTTATTACCACTATCTTTTTACCCTTCAGTTCTGCTAATATCTTATTATTGTTCTGCTTATATTAATTTTTTGAGCTCCCAGCCCATGGCTTATATCTTGAAGTCTAAAATAGTGCCTGACTGGTAATAACAAAAGTAAAACACACAAACCCCAAAGGGGCCACAGACAAAACAAACTTGCTAAAGAAGCACAACTAAAAGTTAAACATGCTGGTAGTCATACACCACAATGTCATACACCACAATCTTAGGACGCTTGAATTGATTTAAAACCAATGGATAACCTAATTATATCATAAGGATTATCTCCCACTGCCTCGAAAAAGGTCTGCGTGAGCTTCCGAATATGGGTGTATATGTGGTCAGTGCTCAAATCAGTATGAATGGTCTTGTTTTTCACAAACCAAGGAGCACTGACCACAGATCTGAGGGTTTTATTTTGGAAGCTTTGAAGTCTCTTGACATTGGTGTCAGTAGTATTGCCCAATACTGCTGAGGCATATGTCAGGACTGGCCGCAGAAGTGTCTTATAAAGAAATAATTTCTTTTTTGGAGCAGTTTCGAGCTCCACCCTATCTGACTTTAAAAAAATACTGTATTAAGTACTAATGCATATCCTGTGTTGTATTTCTAATATAAATATACTGGTAGTTTTAGAAACAGTAAATATGCATTTTTATTTCATTTGAATACCTTTTTCTTCTATGACATATAAATTTTTCTCTTTATAAATACAATTGTACTAAAATTTTTAATTATTTTACGCACTATTTTTTTCCTTTTAAAAATAATTTTCGCTGACACAACTTTTATACACAAAATTTTTAGTACTTGTATAAAAAAGATAAATATAATATTTTAAGCGCATTTTTCTCATGTGAGATAATAAAACTCACTTTTATTGTTAAAGAAAATAGCTAAAGATAGCTAAAATATTATATTTTGTATTTTTTTTACATGAAACTACCACTAATTTTATATCACATCAATTACTTGTAGACTGCAAGGCGAATGCGATACATAATGTAAGCCCCCTTAAAGATTAGTTATATTGGGCAGGAAAACCCATGTAGGCTTCTGAAAAAAAATTAGTAAATAAAATAAAACAATTTGTTTCGAATTTGATTTTATCTTCTTAATCAATATTTAGCAACTAAGAGTAATAATACCTGTTCACTTTCGAATAAATTTTTTTCAGGTATTTTCTCTCCTTCGTTAATGAATCGCCTTTAGCGTTTATGATCATGATACTAAAGAATAATCAGTTTTTGCGGAGTATTTCTAGTATCTTTTAGTTTCAAATAGCATTGGGATTTTTACTTTTTTCCTCAAATGGTTATAACTTTTCAAAGTTTGCAAAAGCCTATAATATATCGATAAAAAAATGAGAGGGGCTTAAAAAATTAAATTAACACTCATCTCTATTAGGTATAAAATAAATGAGACAAGTTGGACGGAGCTTAGTGACACCCAACTCATTAGTACAGCTATCTGCAGGATAACAAAAAAAAAATATTTTGAAAAAAATTATTAAGCTCCCCCTCCGAACATAGGCACAAGTTTATTTTTCAAGATTGATATTCAGTTTAAAATAAAACAATATCAATATTCAAAGCAAATTTTCACCAACATGGGATGGGTGATTAGGCTATTTTTCCTCTGAGTGACCCTTCTGTGCATAAAATGGACTGAATAGCAAATCACAAAAATCCAAAGAACTCACAGCAGGAAAAGAAGATGACGAGATAGCTGTTAAGAGAAAGATGGGAACATCTCGTTCAGTCCATCCAGTGTGCAAAGGGTATAGCTTTCCTGTGCACTGAGCTAAGTTTAATGTCCCATCAAATGGACAGTGGCCTTTTCAAGCCTATAAATATCCCCTTTCTTAAAGTACGGGGTTAACGGAGAAAACGTTTGCTTCGACTCAACAAAGGGACTTGAATCTGCTAGCATCGTCTAACGATTCTCGCGCGCTACCGACTGAGCGAACTCTTGATCCAACAATATGGTTAATATAAAATGTAAAACTCAAATCGGTTCAATAAAAGATAGACTCAAGACCAGCATTAATTGCAATCGAGCTTAGAATAAAGAAAATTACCAGATCTACTGAAATGGAGGCCAAAAAAAATTGTTGCGCGTGGGAAATGTGGGAAAAATACCAAAAACGAAAAGAGAGCAGGAAATGTATTTCTCTTTGCAAAAGAAATATAAAAGCTAAATGACAACCGTTGAGAAATTTGAGATACTTGTTATAAATTTAAGAGAGTTTGTCAGATTTGTATGATCAAGAAACCCTCTTAAAAGGTTAAAGATTAGGGCAACCAAGTCTGGCTGTATACATCTTCCTCTTATGACAACTTTAAAGTTTGTTCCTCCGACAAAACATTTACGTTACTTTTATATGCAAAATTTAGACAAAACTCAAAAGAGACTCCTTCAGGAAAAATAGGCAAAGAACTTGAAAGTAAAAGTTAGAATCGCCATTTTCCATAAACAGTTTCCCTGCAAATGTCACGATTTTTTACGTATGGAAAAACTGGTCACCTTATTCATTGATTGATGATTGATAGTTCATTAACCTGTGATATATGAGAACTGTCGAAGTACCACTTTTATATGCAGTGATTACTGGTTCGTCTCCAATGTAATGCATCTTGTGTGCTCCGCACAAATGATAGCCTACCTATTCCTGCTACCATCAACTAATAATCAACAGTCAAGTTATTCAAAACAATAACATTTATTTGCTAAAAAACAAGTTACGGGAGTCAGCCAGTGGGTTGTTGCGCTATTATTAAAATGACTTATCACCAATGAAGAACTGGTGGGTTTGTCAAGCAACCTTATGTAGTACCAATGAAAGAGGCAAAAAAATCTATTATCTCGGCCCACAACAGTCACAGGGCGTTTCTGACCACAGAAAAAATCGTCTTCTCCTAGCCACTCGGAACTGCACTAGCCTCTCCCAAGACATATGTCATTCTCCCTTCTTATTGCAAAGTCACCCTCGACTCAAGGTAAATCACTTGTCCTTCGGTCAGGTGACAATCAGCACCGTCACCCACCAAAGTCAACTCACCACTGTCCACTGGCTCCCCTCACCCCTTTACAGGTAAGGAACTCTTGTGCGAGGTGTCACAGCAACGAAACTTCAACTCAGCGTGCCCCACCCATTCTAGTGCTTGATAATTAACCCGGGTCCATTGCATGGACCACACAGAGACATATTTATGATATCTGTTTCCTGTTGTGATGACACAAATTGAAATACTTGAAGTAGGGTTCGGCTACCAGATCCGGACAACTCCTCCTTCAATTAGAGTTTATCTGGCTGAAATGAGCCAGATAAAACTCTTTCAGTCAGGACAGTAAGAAATCCTCTACTAAAATGTCTTACACTACCAAAGTCCGAAGTGCAAATAAACACACTATCCTACTTCTACAAACTTAGAGAGAAAGGGGGTCCACATAATATGCAACAATCCTTACAGTCAATTTAACTATTACTTCATTCTTTAAATCTTCTAGTGAAGACTTCTATAGTTGAGTGGTAAGATAATTCCTCGCCAAGATAATACTATTCTTGAATTAAAAGTTCAAACACTGAGTCCAATTATATTTGCCATAAAAAACATTTCTGCTAAAAGTTTTCGATTATAGTCTTTTACACGAGAGAAATATTACCTGGGAAATACTTGAGAAAATATAATGACAAGCAAACAACTTAACTTACTGGTAGCGGTATTGCAGTATAGTTATCTCAATATAATGGAACTTATGTTTGACATTTATTTTTCAATGCAAATAAACACACTATCCTATTTCTACAAACTTAGAGATGAAGAGTCCACATAATATGCTTAGCTATGCTACAATCCTTACAGTCAATTTAACTATCACTTCTTCCTTTAAATCTTCTAGTGAAGACTTCTATAGTTGAGTGGTAAGATAATCCTCACCAAGATAATACACATTTAAATCTTTTATCTTTGTACAGTTCTTCTTAATTCTACCTGAGATTAGATTCATTGATTTACAATTTCTTCAAAAATACCTTCTGTCCCATTTATTTATCTCTTTTAGCTTTAACACTTCTCTCCGTATGCTAAATATCTTAAACCCATGTTCAATAAGACTCCTCTTAAAGGAACTTCACCTTTTTTTTCTTATTACAATTGCTGATTAAAATAACTTTAATTTTGAAAATTTGCATTCTAGGCTGTCTTAACCCTTTACCATTATTAACATAGAAGTCACAATTATTTTGACTGTAGATTTGCTTTTAGTAAACTTGTACATATACTTCTCGTTACGGTTATTAACTGGATTTATTTTGCAAATATACGTCATTACTTTTTGATTACTAAATTTCATCTTCTTTACTAATATTATACCTGAACTGCTTAGTACTATGCTTTTCTACCAATTCCTTATCATTTAAAGTATTATCATCATAATTAGTACTTTCATTACCCATTTTGTAATACTATTATTAACCTCATACAAATTATCCCTTTCTCTTACACTTTCAATCTTTACTTGACTATTTGCATTTGCTTTAAAGTTACTTTCATCTTTCAACAACACCACAGTGGCACAATGATCTGGTAAACCAACAGGAGAATTATTTTTCTCATTATTAACCTTATCAATGCTAAGGATTGGCTTATCTACTGTTCTATACTCCCGATATTAGAATCCTTAAAGTTGTTGTTTTCTTCAGCTAACTCACCTTATTTCTCTTCCATCTCTATATTATTTCGATAAACAGAATCATTAATTTGTCAATCACAAGAATGGATGTCAGTGTCTTTACGATTTAAATGAATAAAATAAAAAAATAAATACCCCCTCAAGCAGCTGCTTGCCACAGAGGTCTGACAGGAGCCTGTCAGTTTATATGCCATGGTAGAAGATCTGAGAGGATGGCAGAACCTAGGCAGAAAAACAACACACACAACCATGCCTTGCCCGGGGCTCGAACCCAGGTCCCTCAGATCAGTAGCCAAGCGTGCCAACCACTCGGCCATGGAACGGCCCATTTAAATGAACCTTAGTGATAAAAGTTGCATGATTACACAATACTTCATAAGTGTCTTTATTCAACAACATAGAGGTACATAGTGATAGCACATAGATTCTCCACTGGGAAAATTAGCTATTACTTTCTGATCATTTATCCCAAATAGCTGTAATTCAAGTTTAACTACATCAGCCGCCGCGGAGTGACTAACGCACTCGTACGATTTATTTGCCTACATGGCTTAAGAAATGGTCGGGAACCAGATTGGGCCTAATCACGCATATCTGGCTACCACTGTCAACAATGCAGGTGATATGATTGTCACCTATCTTAACTATTACTTCTTGTAAATTTTGAATAAATTGATCCTTTGATTTGTGACTGCTTTCCAATTCACTAGCAGCATCAACTTTGTTACCTTAGCTACAATAGCGGAATTGCTACTGGCTTTACTAGGCTCACTGATTTGAACTCGCCGAGACTGCGCATGAATTACTGCATGTCGCTTTCGACAATCTTTGCGAAAGCGAGCGGGAGATCCGCACTCAAAATATTTTCGACCTTGGGGTTTAAATGAACCTCTGTTAGAAAGCGGAATTTTTGGTATCATTTGTTAAAATCTTCAGGACTCAGGTAAGGTAGTTTTAGTCCTATGGCTATGAAAATTATTTGTTTCCTTTCGAAACTTAAATTTAATTTTTTTCTTGTAGACTGCTTTGCTTCATGCTGCCGAAAAAACTGTCAGAATGAAGCTCTGCCGTTTCTGCAATCTTTCGTGGTTTAAACCATGTATTACCTTCTCGACAAATTGCGTAACTTAATGTTTCAACCGGTAAGAGCGTTTTGATTTTTTTTATCAGATACCATTATTTTCGACAACTGTTCAAATTTTTCCAACTTTCTACTACCATCATAATAGTTAAAGTAATTTTCCAGTCTAGAAGCAAATTGCATCCATCACTCTAGGTCTAACTTATTTGTTAAAAAGCGGGAAAGAAGAATTATTTTTCTCATTATTAACCTTATCAATGCTAAGGATTGACTTATCTACTGTTCTATACTCCACGATATTAGAATCCTTAAAGTTATTGTTTTCCTCAGCTAACTCAACTTATTTCTCTTCCATCTCTATATTATTTCGATAAACAGAATCATTAATTTGTCAATCACAAGAATGGATGTCAGTGTCTTTACGATTTAAATGAACCTTAGTGATAAGGGGCGGGGGTGGCTGAGTCGGTAGCGCGCCAGGCTCGTAATCTGTAGTTCCCAGGTTCGAGTCCCAGCTGGGACTCGAACCTGGGACGATTCCTCATATGGCCTCTTATTTGCAATGATGCATTGGTCTCAGATATATCTTTTAAATTCTGAATCTAGATGCCACATTAAATCATTGAGAATAAATGTTTACTCTCATAATAATGACTGCAGATTTAATTTTATCAAGATTTAAATTTAAATTATGTTTTTTAAGTCATTTTAAAATGTTTACTGTAATTGCAGCTAAGGTTTATAATTCGCCACCCTAATTAATCGCCAAATTCGTCACAGAACTTCTTTTCACAGCCGTTTTAAAAGTGTAATGTTTGGTCCCATTGAATAGAATTTCATTCGTCGTACCATAAAAAATTTCGAGTTATGCGATTGTTTTCGTACTATCCATTTTGTGTTTAAAAAACCGTTTATGCACTTAAGAGTATTGTCGCTGGAATTAATCAAACTTCCGTTTCGTGTTAACCGTTATTTCGATTTATCCGTTTTCGAGTTAAGCGTTTTCGACTATATATTAACAACTCTGAGCATTATATTACTCATTAAGAAACGAATAAAGACTAGGAAATTATTTCTCTTTCTTTATTAAGGATATTTAAGATCAAATTAATATTTATTATGAAAAATTAACATAATTAAACTTTCTTTAATATATCTTTTTTAATTGCCATTTGAAAATTTTCTTACATATATGTTTTAAAAATGCGTAATTCAAGCTTTAAAAATATTTTTTTTTTAATTTGACGCATATTTTATTAAACTACATTATAAATAATTCGATAAAGCCATCTGATTGTCATATTTAAGAAGCGCTACACAGTATTGTTGATATGTTTGTTAATGTTATTCTGTATTGAAGCAATTACCTGATTTAATCTCATAAGTTTGATTTGAACTATTATCAAAATATATTTCCTTCAATTTTCGAAAATCTGCTAAAAATTAACACAAAAACTGTTATTTTTAAAAACGGAAGATATTGGAAGTAATTACGAAATATGTACAGTCGCTCAAAAAAGTATCCGAACACTATGGTTGATTACAGAATTCAAAAAAATATCTGGCAACGATTTTTTTACAAATTAGTGATCTGGCAACCTTCGTGTCACGTGATACGAAGGTTGCCAGATCACTAATTCCTAAAATAATCGTTGCCAGATATTTTTTCTGAATTCTGTAATCAACCATAGTGTTCGGATACTTTTTTGAGCGACTGTACCTATTTCTTCGGTATACCACAAAAAATAGTGTTATATAAAATTAATATGTTACTTCAATGTTCATATTTTTTACTTCAATAAAATTCAGAATTAAATTTTCTTTCATTTGATATATAACATGACCTATTTCTGTTGATTAGTTATTTATTAGAAATATTCTAAAGTTGACTTGTTTGTTGAACTCTGCAATAAGTCTGGACTATTTCTCAAAGTATGGGTATGGAGAAAATAATGGAAAAAATGGAAAAAAAAACGGAAAAAATGTTTACTTTAAAGAAGAAAATTATTACTTTTTGTTATTCAGAAATAAATAGCCTTTCTCTTCATGTGCATTATAATCATTTATGTCTGTTATTTATGTTTTTTAAATAAACATTTTTATTTATATTTCCAGATGTATATTTTTATTACGTGACTCAAAAAAATTCCTATTAAAACAAAATTAGTCATCTTTTTTGTTAAATATTCTATTTTCAGAAAATCCAGAATCAAATGTTGATTAATTTGGCATATAACATGCCATAATTCCTTTCATTAGTTATTCGGCAAAAAAGTTCTAAAGTTAATTTTTTTTGTATGATCAGAATGAAAAAATAGCTGGACCTGGGAAGGGTTAATCATCACCACTGATGGACGCAGGTTTCTAAAAACTCAATAATGCAAACGAAAGAAATTCAACTATGAGAGTGGATTGCAATATTCTTTCCAGAACACAATGAAAAAATCTACTTTTTTTAGAATAAAAATAAAAAAAGGCTTAGTGACGTCATGTTTATGAAGTCGGAGTATATATCTGGTAACAACAGAGTTGAATTCCAAATGTTTCGATAATTATTGAGTCCAAGCCCAGTTTAAGAAAAATAATTCTGGCACAAATTTAAAATGCATTTATTAAATGTTTACTGTAGTACCTTTATTTCCCGTTCTTTGCATTGCAGCCCATTAAAATTTTCAAAGTATTTATAATTATTTAAAGACAAAATTAAAATCCCTACGTTTATTTGGAACTAAAAATTCTAGAAATAACTCGTAGAAACTACATATTTTTGAATAACAATACAAACAATACGAGTAATTCATTAATAAGAGAAAGAATCCTTGGTAGAAAAGGGAAATACTATTTATAAATTTTAATTTCTAAATGTTGATTAAAAAGTTGAAATCAAACCAAAATTATTTCTTTAAACTTAATTTTTTCTGTAATTAGGAAAATTCGAAATTGAAATGTAATTGAGCCCTATTGTTAATTTTAATTAACTCTGCTATTTCAAGTCTGGGCCCAATGTTATCATGATAAAACTAAAACTGTTATTCTGTAAGTTACTCGGAACTTCTTGCCCCCCTCGATTGGAACTTCAATTTCTAATTTGAATGGCAAAATAAGGTTAAAAATTGGCAGACTGTAATTTAAAAGTAAGAACTATTCATCCTTTGGATCAGCCTTTTAAAACAAACTTTATAATTTCTCTCGGAAAATTAATGTTATTCCATAAAACCATTATTTCTTGCATTAAAAACAAAATTATATTCTTTTAAAATAAATTTAAACAAAATCACACCGAGTAGTGTTTTTTATTCGTAACGTATATAAAAAACTAGTATCCTAGAAACTACTCCTAGTTTGTAGGCCTTCTCATACGAGGACATGCCTCACTAAGAACGAAGTCTCTGTTGACCACTGCTTCAGTTAAAACTAACAAAGCACGCAAACCTGCCTGAACAGAGAGGCAAACTAGTGATCCCGAGGGTATATCTTAAATGTTGAGTTAGATCTACCTGAGGTAGTGGTCAGGGAACTTGATTTCTGTGTTAGTGGAACAAGTCCTTACGTACACTAATCGGCAGCTTTATTAGGTACAGTTCCGTGTTAAGTAAATAGTAACTGAAGTATTGAACTCGGCAACTTCTTAGGTAAGCTTTTTTTTATGAAAAAATGCTACTGAAGCTAATTTGAATATCTCAATCAAATCCATTCAAATCTCGATTTCTAACAATATGCATTCAGTATTTAATTAATTACGGAAGCTGAAACATTTGGCACCTTAGCTCGTTCCGCAAAAAAAAATCAGAATCTGCAAAATTAACGTAAATAATTCGCCGAATGCTAAAAAACCTCATACGTTTAAGTTGGGTTGTTTAACCTGTGAGTAGCACTTTTTTGCACACAATGGTCTAAATGGCCAGGTCACAAGGACCCCGAGGACTCAGAGTACGTTGGGGGGTTGTTGGGTTGGGTTGTTTTACCTCTGAGCGGCACTTTTTTGCGCACCATGGGCTAAATGGCCAGGTCACATGGACCCCGAAGGCTCAGAGAAGGTAGGGGGAGGGGACCCACTGGAACAGCTGTTGGAAGACAGATGGTAGCCTCCCGTCAAGGCCATCCAGCGTGTTCTTTAACGTACACAGGGTATGGCTCTCCCACACAGGGGGCCACGGCTTAACGTCCCATCCGACGGACGGCGGTCTTTCCAAGCCCATCGGTGTCCCTACTGAAAAAAAGAGAAGTGAAATAGCTGAGAAATAGCAATTGCATCAGAAAAGGAAAAAAGACAATCGTATTAAAATATTAGTAATTAATAGGAAAGGAGAAATAAAAAAGGAGAGCATAGTAATGCTCCCTATTTCCTTTAAAACTGAATTATGACAACAGTAATATATACAACAGCAAAAGATCAAATGGTTACGAGACATATTACATTGATACATAGAAGAAAGTTTTATGCTTTTTTAAGAAGAAACTTTTCTCATTTGATTTTAAATAATTTTAAAGATTTTGCATTTTTAACATCATCTGGAAGTTCAAACCAAATTTTTACTACCTTGCATTTGATAGATCTCTGCCCAATTGATAATCGACACAGAGGTATACTCAGATTCTGTCTATGACGTGTTTCATAATTATGAAAATCCGAAAGACTCTAAATTGGATAGATTTAAAGATATTTTAAATCAATCTCATTGTAATCGAATAGACAAAATTTCCTGATATCAGTTAGTAATTATTATAGACATTAAGAATTTTAACCTCAGAAAAGAAAATGTGCCACACGATCATAATATTTTTTCCCAACAATATATCTTAACAATTCTTTTCTGAAGATTGGATTGGATTGTTTTACCTCTGAGCGGCACTTTTTTGCACACCATGGGCTAAATGGCCAGGTCACATGGACCCCGAAGGCTCATAGAAGGTTGGGGAAGGGGACCCACTGGAACAAGCTGTTGGGAGACAGATGGTAACCTCCCGTCAAGGCCATCCAGCGTGTTCTTTAACGTGCACAGGTATGGCTCTCCCGCACACGGAGCCACGGCTTAACGTCCCATCCGACGGACGGTGGCCTTTCCAAGCCCATCGGTGTCCCCTACTGACCGTGGGCAGGGCGGGGAATTTTGCGGAGATAAATCTCAACGCTGACCCAACTGGGACTCGAACCTGGGAACCACAGATTACGTGCCTGGCGCGCTACCGACTGAGCCACCCCCGCCCCTTTTTTTCTGAAGACGATATATAGCATTCAGATTATAGTCATAAGTATTAACCCCAGATACAACTCTTCGCTCTGCCCACTGACAGTGGCAGAGCGGAGAGTTGTGCGCAGATAAATCCCAACGCTGGCTCAGCTGGAACTCAAACCTGGGAATTGCAAATTACGAGCCTGGCGCGCTACCGACTGAGCCACCCCCGCCCCATACGTTTTAGTAAAGTTTAGTATATATGATATTGCTTTCGTTTTAACTTGTTTTTATTTACTTTTCAAAGCAATTATCTAAACTGACGTTGTTGATGTTAAATATTCTAATTTCCCGTAACTCTCTAAATACCGACAGAATATTGTTGAAAATCGAGGTTAAGATCTTTAAATTAACATCAGTTACATTATTTCATAAAAATCTTATTGAAGAAGTTATTAAGTTCTGTATCCGAGTTACTATTGCCATATGTATATATAACATGGAACCGTGTCTAATAAAGTGGCCGATGATTGTGTATAGGAAGACTTGTATAAGCTAAAAACAGCCTCTCTCAAACTGTGCGTTGCGACTCCTTAGAGGAAATTTTAAATTAAATACAAACCACTAAAATAAAACAAAGCCGTCCCGTGGCCGAGTGGTTAGCACGCTTGGCTACTGATCAAAGGGACCAGGGTTCAATCCCAGGTCCCTTTAATCAGTAGCCAAGCTGTGTCAAGTAGCTGCTTGAGGGGTTATTTATTTTTTAAAATAAATCCATTTTCCATTACCTTCATTTCAAAATAATAAAGCCCTTATTACAACGCACACAATATAACTACATGTTAAAATTTTTAAAAGGATAAATCAAGTTTATATTTAAAGAAGGGACATGGTTTTAAGACGTTTGCATAACACTTCTCTATGTTGTTACACTTAAAAAAATTAAGCTTAACGATTTATTTATTAACCCTCAAGAACTCGATATGAGCATGCGCTTTAGGTTTGAGTGCTTTCGAGAGCAAAGCAAGCAACTCATTTCCAAATTAGCCCCGTACTCTTCCCTCGTCGAACTATGCTTCCTGTTTCGCATTTCAGCAGTAACTAACTGCGGGTTCGCCACACTTGGGTTCTTGAATTCGTGGCAATTGACTGAACCTACTTATTTATCAGCTCATAAAAAACTAGATGTAAGCAGTAGCGGCTCGTGAGTTTTGTCACTGGGAGAGTGCAAGTTGGAGCAAAAATAAAATTTATATCATTAGTAATTTAATGTTAATATTAAAAAGAAATATAACTACCGTTCTATTTATTGGGGAAATATTTATAATATTGTAAAATTATTTTAATACTCCTACTTTCAGGGGAGGGATAAATATGAGTTTAGTTTAAGCGTGCAAGGCTCGTAATCTACAGTTCTAAGTTTCGAGTCTCACCTTGGCCAGCGTTCAGATTTATCACCGCAATAATTCCCCCACCCTACCCTTCGTCAGTAAGGAACACCGATGGGCTTGGAAAAGCCCATCTGTGTGCGGGAGAGCCATACCTCGTGCATGTTAAAGAACACACTGGATGGCCTTGACGGGAGGCAACCATCTGTCTCCTAACAGTTGTCCAATAGGTTTCTTTCTCTAACATTCTCTGAGCACTCGGTGTCCTTTGACCTGGTCATTGTGTCAAAATAAGTACCTCTCAGAGGTAAAACAACCCAACTCAGATATCCATAGTAAAATTAAGTGTACAGTCCTGAAATACAAAACCATTTTCTAATAAGCGGAAGAACTTCAGCATAAGTTTTATTTAGAGCGTAGCACTGACGTGCATTTTTATATAGCGAGTTGATTTATGAAAGAAATACGTGGCAAATGATGCTATATCGAACGTTTACATGTTACAGGTTACAAAATTTATGAGGAAAAAAAATGTTCTTAACTAAACGGTTAGAATCGAGGACCAAGATAAACATTGCTTTCGAACTGTTGTATTAAAATGGAATATTGATATTCGCTTATAGAACAAATGTTTGATATACTCTTAAGATGTATCCAGATTCATTTCGTTTCATAGATAAAACTATAGTTATAGTAGGTAATCACAGTGAGCAAGACTGAGATTGTAAGTATAAAATTAAAAGCTTTACAATTAACCACACTGATATAAGGGCTGGATTTAGGGGGAAGCAGCCACCCCCCATTCAGAACACTAGTAAGGGTAATAGAGGCAAAAATGTGTTAAACTTGTTTATATTTCATGCATTTTCAACTAATTTTTCAAGACCCGTAATGCGAAGGGAGAAACATTATACTGCATTGGAAATTCAGTCTCTTGGTCCCTCATCCTACATTTTTCCGGCTGAGTTGTGTTTCTTGCCTCCATGCCCCCTCGATTTTTTCCCCTAGTTTCCGGCCTGTCTGATATTATCATTTGTTCTTTATGCTCTTTTAACATTTAACATTTAATATTTAACATTAACTTCTGAAGATGCAAAAACACAAAGTGCTTTTGAATCTTCAGAAAAAAATTTTCACATTACCTGTGATTTATTTTTTACCTGTGATTATTTTTTAAATAATTACCTGTGATTACCTGTGATTTATTTTTTAAATATCTTTTTAGAACAAGAAGGCAATCACCTACACTAGGGGTTCTCAACGTGGAGTACGCGGTAAAATGTTTTGGGCTACGCCGTCAGAGCTCAAAATTTGCTAGATCTAGTAACAAAGTAAAAATAACCATTGTTATACTATAACTATAGTTTTACCTATCTATACAAGGGGTATGTCAGTTACATACACATTTCCAGGGGGTATGTGAAGCATAAAAGGTTGAGAACCACTGATATATATGTTTTATTTTATTCCCATTGTTATACTATAACTATAGTTTTACCTATTTATACAAGGGGTATGTCAGTTACATACATATTTCCAGGGGGTACGTGAAGCATAAAAGGTTGAGAACCACTGATATATATGTTTTATTTTATTTCCATTGTTATACTATAACTATAGTTTTATTTATCTATACAAGGGGTACGCCAGTTACATAAACGTTTCCAGGGGGTACGTGAAGCATAAAAGGTTGAAAACCACTGACCTACACAAAGGAAGGAGATAGATCATTATTGAGCTTGTCCTGTTTCTCATACAACAATATACAGGGAACTGCTTGCTTGTTCAATAATAAGGTACACTAACCACTAGACCAAGTATGGTTGCTACTTCATTTTCTATCTGTTATAATTTCAGTCTCTTACTCTCATTTTGGTTGGGTTATTTTACCTCTGAACGACAGATTTTGCACACAGTGGCCCGGTCACAAGGACGCCGAAGGCTCAGAGAAGTTTAGGGGAAGGAGACCCACTGGACAGCTGTTGGGAGACAGATGGTAGGCTCCCGTCAAGGCTATCCAATTTATTCTTTAATGTGCACATGGTATGGCTCTCCTGTACAAGGGGACAAAGCTTTTTGTTTCTTCTGATGGATGGCAGTTTTTTGAAGCATATCCGTGTCTCCAGCTCTTTTAGTCAATGATATACACAAATACTTAAATTTCAATTTTTTGAACAAGCATTGCCAAAACTTAAAATTAAAGATTAATAATAAAACCAAGTTCAACCAACAAAACTAAGAAATCAACTAGTTAAAAAATGCGCAGCAACTTCCAATTCCAACTTGCCATACCAAAATATTAGAGAATTTCCATGTTATGTCAACAATAGGAACCTAACTTCGAAGCACTATATAACAGGCCCGTCCAATCCAAGGGTCATTGCAAAAGAACCTGAGACTTATAAAACAATCTATCTCATTAATGAACCTATCTCATTTCTTTCAATTTATTTTGACCAAATATTTTTAGATGCATAATTAAATGTGTTGTAATTGATATTACTCATTAAAAATGAATATATTTTTGTTTTTCAATCGAGATATTTTCTGAATTCTTTAAAAATATACGTTTCTTTCCTAATTCATTGCTCATTACAAATGCATTTTTTCGTTTCAAAGTAGAGAATTTTTCCTGCAGCTATTTAGGAACATGAGTTATTTAAAGCGTCTAAAATATGCATTCAATGAAAAAAATTTGTCGGAAGACGAATTAAAGTACATACAATTACAATCAATTGCATGTCAATTAAACGTAATCAAACACAATTAACAATTACAAATTAAGGATCGTAATCAAATCTGTTTTAATCTCTATTTTTCAAACATATTCCTTCAGTGTTTAAAGATTTAAGGAAGCTGGAAATATTTAACGATAAATTTTCTTGTTTAATAAAAATCATTCATAGTTGTCTGATACTGAAATCATTATGCAAACTTCTAAAACGTTTATTTCTTTTGTTAACTAATTTGAAACAATACTTATTATTTAAGGTTTAATTAACTTGTGATGTAAATTTTCATGACGCATCATGTTGTGGGATAATGGGTGTGAACTTATTTTCCACAGTATTCCACATCATATAAATTCTGTTTCCACGTAAATTTTCATTTTTATTCAACGTAAATTTTTATGACGCATTAGGTTGTGGAATATTGTGGGATAATGGGTGTGAACTTATTATTCCACAATATTCCACAACATATAAATTCTATTACCACGTAAATTTTCATTTTTATTCCACGTAAATTTTTATGACGGATTATGTTGTGGAATATTGTGGGGGAAAATAGAAACGCGATGTTGTGGAATATTCCAGCTTCCATAACTTTTTTAATACTGAACGAATATTGTTGAAAGTCGAGATTTTAATAGATTCAATTATGATAACTTAATTTACCTTCAATCACATTTTCCCCATTTAATGCGTATTTTAGAAATTACAGAGCTTCGAGTCATTGACGAAACATGGAAATTGTCTAATATTATGATAGGGCAGTTTTTAATAATACCTTTCGTATAACAGTATACTCTTTTCACATAAAAAATAGAGCTGCAATTCCTTCAGAATTACTTGCCCAATTGTCGCTTAGTACTTTTAACCAAAAAAGCCAATGAAAAGCAAGATGTGACGCGCGAAATGTTTTACATCGCTAACCTACCGGTGTAAAAGAAATTATGTTTCATCGTGTAGTTTACAATTTTCGGAATTTCAAAACAACATTTTCTATTGCTCATTTCGCACGTGCATATACTTGTAATAAATTGAGAAAAAGGTTTCTAACGTAAAGTAACATGAATTTTTCATGCAGGAAAAATAACCTTTCTTAGTTGATCATGAAATATGCATGATTGATTTACTCGCTTAATGAAACACATATGTGAATGCATATCACTGCAGAGAAAACGTATCCTTGCAGGAAAAATAACCACTTTCCCACTTATAAAATACGGAAATATACATACTCGTGTGTGAAAAATTAACTAAACCCATTCTTATTAAACATGAAATGTGTATGCTAGATTTACTCGGTGCAGTAAAAAACATGCATGAATACATATCATTATCAAAAAACCGTCCTTGCAGGAAAAACAACCACTTTCACACTTATACAAACATAGTGTACCTAACCCTTGTTCGAAAATCTTATTTGGAATATGGTATTATTTCATGGGGTGGCCTTTATGGATCAAATTTGAGACCTATTCAGAATCTTCAAAATTTTGCATTCAGGTGCCATGCTCAAGAAACGAAAGTTTGATAGCATTTAAAATTATTATACTTCTTTACAAATTTTATAAGTCCAAAAATTATATATTTACCACTTGTTATCATATATTGTCAAAAATTGGGATGATTCAAATGCAATAGTTTTCAATAAAAATACCAGACTTTCAACAGTTGTACATTTAAATGTGATTACTCCCAGAAAAACAGCTTTTTGCAAACATTATGTATACCTGGCTCCTAAAATATTCAATAGTTTACCTAACATCATAAAGAATGAAAGAAATCTTTATCTTTTTAAACAATTAATTGAAATGGATATTCGAGCAAAAATAGAAAATTTGTTATAGTAATTATGCCTTGCATGATTATAGTGTCTAAATACACATTTTGAGTCTTAATGTTAACGAGTTTATTATAATAAAAAATAAATAACCCCTCAAGCAGCTGCTTGCCACAGAGGTCTGACAGGAGCCTGTCAGTTTATATGCCACAGTAGGAGATCTGAGAGGATGGCAGGACCTCAGCAGAAAAACGACACACGCATCCATGCCTAAGCCGGGGCTCGAACCCAGGTCCCTTAGATCAGTAGCCAAGCGTGCTAACCACTCGGCCACGGGACGGTTTTATTATATGTAAGTGTTAAATAAGTTGGTAGTTTTGGTTTACAATATTTTATGTTTTCTTAATCTAATATCTCCACAAACGAGCTTTGGCTCATGTGGAGTTTTGAATTTTACACTTTCAAAATTGTCTATTTACGTTGGAAAAGTAAAAAACATTTTTTCCTTTTGTTATTGAAAGTTTTAAATTACATATTTGTAATGTATCAAAAGTGTGAAATAAATCTGAATTTGAATTTGAAAAAAAAATTATAAAAAAATTAAAGAATAAAATAAAAAAAGAAAAACAACCACTTTCACACTTACACAAACATAATGTACTTACACACTTGTTCTAAGAATTCCACACTGGTATAGAAAAATGCATTCTCATGCAGGAAAAATAACTAAATCGATTCTTACTTAGACATGAAATGCGCATGTTAGATTTATTCACGTAGTGAAACGCGTAGGGAATATATATCATTGTCGAGAAACGTGTGCTTGCAGAGGAAAATAACTACCTTCGCCCTTGTACACGCACAGTTTACTTACGCGCT
This sequence comes from Ryuthela nishihirai, assembly GCA_038380435.1. NCBI lineage: Eukaryota > Metazoa > Arthropoda > Arachnida > Araneae > Heptathelidae > Ryuthela > Ryuthela nishihirai. The sequence continues at coordinate 10,844,364 of JAWZYU010000023.1, forward strand.
TCTTCAAACGTAGCAGGCAAAATAATTGTAGAAATACACAAGGAATCCTGAAAAGAGTATGAGAATGGAATGGGTCCGAAAATATAGAAATCATTTGTGCAAATCTACCTTTTTAACACACGTTTATACTGTACATGTTCATGCATGAAAATATTCCACACACTCCTAATTTCATCCATGTCATGACTTTTCAGTTCAAATCTTAATTTCACCCTGTCTATGAGAAATGCACCGTTCATTGACCAGGTTTGCTTTCTGGCAAACGCATGGTCATATCGCTACTGTGCGAAAGATCGTTCCCTGCGCCATTTTCGTATCGAGGTGATCATCGGAAAGGGAACTGTCCCGCAGAAACTGTGTGTTATTGGGGTTGGAATGTTATTGGTTGAAAAAAAATAATAGAAGATGAAACTTAAGTGATGGAAATGATACATCTTGAATGTCATTTGAAAATCTGTGGATGTTGGTGCATGTTAACGCTATCACAATCTAACAAATGACGTGGGGAATAACATTTAAGATGCTGCAGATATCTTTTCGCATTACTTCTACTTCATATCACATCGGGATTGCAACTTTCACACATTCTATTATCCCGTGAAGCACATATTAAATGATATATTTGTGTTGGTTTTTCCATTTTTACACTGAATTTTTTTCTTACATCGGCACCGTTTTCTAAAACATGCAGCATACACACATTTCTTACGATATTAAATTAACAATTTTCTGTCTACGTTCCTTCTAACAGTGATTTTGTTTTTCCCTTTCTAATGTACTGTATTTCCTTTTCTGGTGGGATAAAACCGTATTTTCCCGGTAACTGCTACATACCTTTTAATTGTGATGAACGTACAAGAGGACATTTTAAAATTAGCTGACCGCTTGGAGCTTTTGCAGGCAGTAAACTGTTGAAATGGGTCGTTAAGTCAAAAAGATCCCCCCCCCCACACACACACACACACTGAAGATAAGATGCCAGCATACAAGACCTTCTGTTGACCTGTTCAGTATAGGGCTTGGGCGCTGCATTTCATGATTGCAAGCGAATAATTATTTCACTTCGCCATTAGGGTTGAAAAGATCCTTGAGGAAGATAAAATTCAAGGAGCTGGTACCGCGTGGAAGACGGACAGCACTTCCCATAAGTAAGGGATTTAGATATGCTACGGTTTATCTGTTTTTGCATCGAAGAACCCAATCCATTGGTCAGTACGTAAGTTGCCTGTGTCAGTACGTAAGTTGCCTGTGACCTTTGAGTCGTGCTTTCATCACTCGACAGCGTTTCCTGTTCGCACGTGCGTCTCGGTGCCATCACTTCTGATTTAGTGAGAAGAACAATAGGACTTTTCAGTGCTTTTAATAGAGGGAGTTTTAAATTTTAAGAAGTCGGAGAGTATATGGGGGGAATTTTCCTATTTTTGAAGAAGGGCATTTTTGGACTTGGTATGTTTTACTCCGAGTGACTCTTAGTTTGTAAAGACATTATTTTTTGTCTGTCACTTATATCCAATGTACGCTCTATGTGAGGACATCGTTTTTTGTGACATATCTATGAGTGCAGAATTCTTCTACTGAGGTCTGATCACAACATATATGTCAGAGCAAACGACTCCGTCCCTCACCAGTGTGAGCCATCGAGATGCCACTGAGGTTGTGAAAAGGCATTATTGGGGCGACTATGAAAATTAAGCGCAAAATTTACCGGCCTGTGATGTAGTTAGCCCTCTGCATGTCCAGGCATGTGGATGCGGCAATCCTTCACTGATCCAACCATTCGCGATAATAGGAAAAAAATTTATCAGTCCGCGATCGTTTATCAAGTACATGCCTTTTGCATGAAAGGTTTATCAGTGTCGCTTTTTTGCACAAGGACGAAATTCGTTTTCAACTGTGTGACTGATCAGTAATAAGTATCCAAAGTTTATTGCTCAGGTTTGTAGTTTTAAATTATTCCTGAAAAATTCTTAGTAAGGCGGATTTTTCTGTTACCGATATCGTATCGAAGAGGCTTTCTCATGTAGCTTGTTCCATAGCTATACCGATATAATCGCTGAAGTATTTGCTAAATTTTGACTATCAGTCCAGTTGCAAATAAAATTTCGACGGATTAGTTTCTGTAAGCTGAGAGGGTTATCCGTATATCAATCTAGTGAGGCTTATTAAGTGTATTATTTTTTATAGATGAATCCTTGTAGCTTAATGTACGAGTGTATTTTATAGTATTTGTTTAAACTAATGCCCCCTCCTCCATTAACATACACTTAGGTTCATGTTGTGCTTGGATGTAGAATTAAAAATCGGTATTTTACGCAACGCAAGCGAAAACGCAAGGGTACCCACAACGTATGAATTGTTTTCTACTTTTAGCATTGCTTATTTACTACAAAACTCGACCGTGTACTCTTTCCAGAATTATTTTTTATCCGATGAAAGACAACTAAATACCTGACCTTGTAAACAATCGTAACGAACACCCATTGATGCGTACTAACGACAGGTAGCAACACGAAATAAAATTTCATCAGCGTGATGAGTCATTGGTCTTGTGATCACAATTTCGCCAGTAAACGGAAGAAAAGACGATTTTTAAACTGTTAGAGTGTTTATAATTGCAAATTTTTTTAAATGATATCTTACTTCCAAATATTTTTTACTAGCTGATTTTTCTTCCGAGGAAGAAATAATATTTCGTTGTCGAATTTTACTGAGTAGCGTTACTTCCTAGGAAAAAGTAATATTTTGCATGAATGAATCATATGTTGAATTGGGGATACAGCGCGACAATAAGTATTAGGAATAAAAAGTTTTAAACTTGAGACCAAGTCGCGTAACGGATATACAGGAATTAAATAAGTTGTTTTTATTGGTTATTCTTTTGCTGATGTAATCGCGATTTCTTTGAGCCTGTTTAGTAATAAACTATTGAAATAAAAACTAGGAAGGTGAGTTTTAATTTTTATCTGTGATTTTTTTTGTGCTGTTGCAATCACGATGTCTTTGAAATGGCTTAATATTAAAAAGGGAAAATAAGTTAATAAATTGGGAGTTGATTGAAATATGTGAGGAAGAAGGAATCTTTTTTACCTCTGATTCGTGGTGAGGTTTTTGAAATGGTTTAGTATCAACACAAAAATACGTAGAGTAATGAATTGAGACATGGCAGAAATAAGAATTTAAAGTAAAATCACTTCATCTTTCCAAAACAAGTCCTGACGCGGTAAGGGATGTGGAAAGTGTGGTGCAGAATATGACAGCACAAATATCTGACGGCATCATCCTTCAACCAGATGGAGACTAATTTTAATAAGAGAGGCACAACACTTGGAGGTTTGGAGGCGCCAAGGGAAATTTCAAAATGGATTGTCTTCTTCCAATGGGGTACTTTGTTTATTTACAAAATAGGTGATCTATCATAAAGGGAGATGGGTTAATAAGTTTCGATAAGTGGATGAAGATTATTTCCAAAACATTGTTTCCATACCCTATCTCCTGTGATGGTCTGAAACAAAAGGGGTTGAAGAGGGGGGGTGACAATGCGGTTTGACCAGAAGGGCTGTTTACTGCCCTGAACATTGCCATCGAAAGTTTAGTTGGACTTTGCAATTATTTTGAGGATTGTGACATTCATGATAGCATCTGAGAGTAGGGTGGAAATTTTCATCTGAGAGAAGGGTTGGTCGTCCAAGGGAGAGTGGAACTTTCGAAAAGCGTTTAATAAAAGGGGGCGGAACTTTTGATAAAGAGTTTTTTTTAATGAATAACGAGATTATAGGTTGGCCATCGAAGATGCCCTCCAAAGCGCTAAGGGGGAAGAACTCACCTTTTAACATCCCTCCACCTCGTTCTTAACGCATTTCGTGCCCTCTACAGGATTTTGGGTTATTCTAAGTTTGAAAATTCTCGGGCTGTCGCTAGTTTCTATCGTATTTCGTGCGCTGAACAAAGCTCCGTTATCCTCCAAAGCGCGAGGGGGTCGAAACCTTTGATAAGTGTTTAATAAAGGGGGGGGGCTTATTAATAAGGGTTTTTAATCAGGGGATCGAACCTTCGATAAGCGTTTTAATTAAGGGGGCATCACTTTTGATAAGTGTTTAATTAGGTAATAAGGAATAAAAAATAAATTCATGAAGTAAAACTATAATTTATTAATAAGTTAATTAATAGGGAATAAAAAATCATTTATAAATAATTTATTCCCAAGTTAAATGTGATTTACAAAAGAAATAAAATTCATTTGTAAGTTAATTAATAAGGAATAAAAAAATAAATACAAGAAATAAAAATATAATTTATTCGTAAGTTAATTAATTAAGGAACAAAAAAATTCATAGGTTAATTTATAATGATCGGTTATTCCTTCTTCACAGAGATCATCTATCGTTAAGGACTCCAATCATGTGGTCCTCCTGGCGTAATGGGTAAATGCGTTGATAAACGTGAGGGATCGAGATAAGCTGTGGAAAATTTATTTTTTTTTAAATATAGTACGTATGCTAAACACTAGACGATGCTAGTTAGCCAGACTTGGAATATTTCAAGGTTTTACTTCGGATGCGTGATGACGTCAGAAACCAAGATGGCGGGCTTGGAACATAGAATTATTTGGAGGTTTTACTTTAGATGGGTGATTACATCAGAAGCCATGATGGCGGACGAAGGGGGGTGTTAATAAAGGGGGAGGCACTTTTGATAAGGGTTTAATTAATCAGTGAGTTATGAATAATGAATTATGAATATTAATAAGGGGGCGTGGTCAGTTATCAGTATTAATGAGGGGGATAGTAGTGGGGGCGCATATGGGTGACGTCATAGGGAGGAAGCACTGTGCGTGGGGGATCGCTATAGTGTCTTGATACTACTAGTCTGCAATACGAAGCAAGGGAGTTTAAAAAATTTGCTAAAGAATACGAATTTGAGTACGTTACCTCAAGTTCTCATTATCGAAGATCAAATGGACCAGCAGAATAAGGTGTACAAATGGCAAAACGTTTATTAACGAAAGCTACAGATTCTGGAACTGATTGTGAACTTGAACTGTTAAATTATCGTAGCACATCATTAGAAGATGAGAAATCATCAACTGAACATCTGATGGGATGTAAAGTCAGAACAAAACTTCCCTCCCTTAAAACGGAGAGAAATGTCAAAGTATACAAACATAAAAAAAATTATGGAAAGAAAGAGAACTGAAAGATCTGCATCCAGGTGATACAGTAAGGATACAAATGGACAATCACTGGCCAATTAAAGCTCGATCGGAATTAAGAAACCATTGGAGGAAAGATGGAGAATGAACTAAAAGCAAAACCAATTCAGGAAAGTAGTTTGAGACAAACTGAAAACAAACTTTTAACTCAGGACACTGATGTTCCCTTAAGGAGGTCAATAAGAATAAGGAAACCACCTGACAGATTGAACTTGTAAATAAAATTCTAAGTGGGTCATCATTATATATTCTTTTTCAATTTTTTCTGAAGAAAAGAAGGTGTCTGAATATAACCAAAATTTGGTATTTGCTATGTTGCAACAATGAAACCACAACTAAAATGGCTTAATGAATAAAGTATATTCTTTCTTATAAATAATCTACAGATAAGACTTATTAAAGTAATTAGTATAAATAGATAACTGATACAATGACCAAGTCACAAGGACCCCTAGGGCTCAGAGAAGGTTTGGGCAAGGGACCCACTGGACAGCTGTTAGAAGACAGATGGTAGCCTCCTGTCAAGGCCATCCACCTGTTAAACTTCCTATGTTTTATGTAACAATATAGGTTTGGGTTAAATAAACTTATTCAATTCAATAGGCAGGGGGATCCGTGTACAGAATTAACAGAGTTAACTGGAATAGTGGTCAGGACTCTAAGTAGTGTTCCAACAGAGCAAACTTTGTGTGCTGTGTTAGCTCTAACTGATGCAGTGGTCAGCAGTGACTTTGGTCTTAGTAAGGCACGTTCTTACATGAGAAGGCCTGTAAAAGCTAAAGGTAGAGTTTTTTCTTCCCTATGCATTGCAACTGGAAAATAAATGGGACCTCTAGATCTACTCTCACGGAAAGTACAGGTCAGACATGTACCCACGTTTTAGTTAGTTGAATAAAATAAATACCCCTTCAAGCAGCTGCTTAACCACAGAGGTCTGACAGGACCCTGTCAGTTTATATGCCATGCCATAGTAGAAGGTCTGAGAGGATGGCAGGACCTCAGCAGAAAACGACACACACACATCCATGCCTTACCCGGAGGCTCGAACCCAGGTCCCTTAGATCAGTAGCTAAGTGCGCTAACCACTCGGCCATGGGACGGCTTAGTTAGTTGGGGGTAAGAGAATTTAATTTTGATTGGGAGATCCGACGATTTATTTTCGGGGAAGGAAGGGGGGGGGGTTCTGAGAGCAAAACTTGAGTAGGATTTTCCATTTGCTAAAATATTCCACCGGACAGGAAAGGTTAAAATAATATTTTATATGGAATAAAATTTTACAGTGTTTTTGTTTGGTTTTCAAAATAAAAAAAGAAACGAGATAATAGTTTGCTTTGTCTGTCTGTGACATCAAACTTTTTTCTTTATAGAGTTATATTGAAAATTCCTTTGTTCTGGATAGGTATTGATGAAATATTACGATCTGCACTTTACGTATCACCCTTAATGCTATAATTGCACCCTCAAATTCCCGGAAAAAGATTGAAAATTCGAAACTTCAGATGAATATTGCAAACGATATATTTATAATAAATATTGAAATTTTTGTGGTGGAATTTGAAGCTCACGAAGTTTCCATTGCCAACAATGAGTCGACCCATTAGACCCAGGGCGGGTGGGAAAACGCGACTTTTTTTGTTCTAAAAGATAATTTTTTTTATATAGAGAAAATTTAAATACTCTTTTAAATTGGATAGGTACTGATGAAATATTATGATTTAGACTTTCCTAATCTTCCATAAGCTATAAAAGCGCCCTCTAACGGCGCATTTTTTTAGAGACTTGACCCAGGAAAAAGAATAATTTTCAGAACATTTTTTGTCAAATACAGGGATTTCTTTGGTTTTTCATACCAAATTCATTTTTAAAGAAAAACAAAGAACTTTATAAACTTTCATACTTTTTAGAATTCTAAAACTACATGAAACCTTTAAAAGATTAATCTCTAATAATTAATATTTTTATAAATTGTTCATTATAAATAGCTATTAGTTAATTGTAAATAAAATAAATGCCCCCTCAAGCAGCTGCTTGCCACAGAGGTCTGACAATAGCCTGTCAGTTTATATGCCATAGTAGAAGGTCTGAGAGGATGGCAGGACCTCAGCAGAAAAACGACACATACATCCATGCCTTACCCGGGGCTCGAACCCAAGTCCTTTAGATCAGTAGCCAAGCGCGCTAACCACTTGGCCATGGGACGATAAAATTGTAAATAGCGTAGGGAAATAGACGAATGAAACTAATTATTTGCTGAAAAAATTTAGTAGCTTAATTTTTATTGTTTCTGTTAATTTTTAGGCACTGAAATTATGATTTTCCGTAAACTACAGAACAGTTAGCATCAACCTTCCTGTTCTACCTTGAGAATGCATTCCCCGAAATACTGTAACATTGCTGGTCGATTAGTGGTTCACAATCGTTTTGAGCCCAAAGCTCCCATTTACAAATATTATTATGTTCTAACACCCCCTTTTACCAAGAATTATTTTTAGTGCCACCTTCATGGAAATAAAACTAACCTTTGTCTTTGAAAACTAGTTGAAAACTAGATGCCGGTAGCGCTCCGTTATCAGTTTGACAGTTTTTTTTCCCATAAATTTTTAAAACGCCCCCGTTGGAAACCACTGTAAAACGGAGGAGAAAAATGCACACTGCGTTGGTAATCCAGCCTCTTATCTCCCCCAGCCCTCTTTTTCATATTTCCAGCTTGAATGTGTTTCTTCCCCCCATCTTTTACATATTTCCAACTCGACGGTGTTTCTTGTCCCCTCACCTTCGATTTTTTTCGAGACTCAGACCTGATGGCATCATGGAAAAGAAAACGGAGAAATTAAAATTGCGTGACGATTACCGTTGTTAACGAACAAAATACACTCCGAATCCCAGTATAATCTCAGCACGTCCCCACAAATTTTCGAAACTACTGTTCTAATTGGTAATCACTGTTCTAAATGAATCAATTTTAAGTTTGGAAATTATCGATCCTTTATTTTTAGCCGTCCCATGGCCGAGTGGTTAGCACGCTTGGCTACTGATCTAAGGGACCTGGGTTCGAGCCACGGGTAAGGCATGGATGTATGTGTCGTTTTTCTGCAGAGGTCCTGCCATCCTCTCAGACCTTCTACTATGGCATATAAACTGACAGGCTCCAGTCAGACCTCTGTGGCAAGCGGCTGCTTGAGGGGGTATTTATTATTTTTTATTTTTATTTTATTTCATTTCTATTTACTTTGTGTTACAAATGTCAGTAAAGCGATAGGATTATATCACTAGAGCTATGAGTGAAAAATAATTACATCGTAGAAAACAAAAGGGAGAATTAAAATTGCGTGAAAATTACTGTTATTAAAAAACTTATTACGGCTCAGTAATCAACAGAAATGACTCTAATCTTGGAATCCTTCCTCTTTGATCACAACCTTTAAAACAAGTCCGCTACTAATTATAGATAACTCTTACATAATACGTGCAGGCAAACAGCAAAGTGCAGTTGATATAATGAGTGTTACATTTCAAGGGGAAGGAAACTGAGGTGATGTGATTCTCTTTCCAAAATTTCGTCCAAGCCGAGAAACAAGAAGTCTAAAATATCAGACATCCTTAGAAGCAGTAAGTCACCGATGTAACTTGATGAAATAAACTTTACTCGTTCTGGACAACACGAAACAAGTAACAACAAACGAGCCCTGTTTTGTCGTGGTCGTAATTCGAGTTGTTTACCCGTGCTCCAATGTCGGGTAGGTGTGGTGCAGTGATAACGCCATGTTCAAGGGCACCGATGCATTGTGGGAGCTGTTGACGTTGCGTCGTGATCGGAGTGCATGTGTGTGTTTACCTGTACCCCGTTCGGCCCTGCTTTATTGCTGTTGACACTCTGACTGGCTCTTGTCAATAACTTATCGGAAAGCACACAACTGTTTGTTAGAAGGGCGTAGTTAAATGGCGCCTTGGCAATGGCACTTTCTGATAACGCCGTGTAAAGTGGTAGACCACGTGTTTAGGCTGCACAGGATCTGAATCATTCGGAGTTCTAGAGTTTTACAAATAGTATTTTTATTCTGAACTTGGGGGTTTGTAATTAAAAACTTGCGCAATAAATCGTCCAGTATTTCTTAATGCTTTAAGAATAGAATAGTTTAAATTTCACCAAGTGAAAAAATAGAATTTTTACATCCTTAATTAACGAAATTAGATATTTCCATCTTCCTGTCTAATTATAAGAACTGTTGTAAGCTGGTTTTTTTGCATCTGAGCGGAGCTTTCTGTGCACAAATAAGTGGGTTGTTTTTCCTCAGAAAGGTGTTTTTTACACACCATGGAATAAATAATTAGGTCACAGGACCCCAAGAACTCAAAGAGGATTGGGGAAGGAGATCCACTGCATATTTGTTAGAAAACACATGGAAGCCTCTCATCAAGGCCATCCAGCGTGTTCTTTACTGTGAACAGGGTATGGCTCTCCTGTGCCTGAAGGCACACAGTGGTCTAAGGGGGCCAACTCCAAAAAGCCCAAAACTCACACTAAACAGTTATTAGACGACTAATGGAAGCCTTCTACCAAGGCCATCCAGCATAGTACCCAATAGAAACAACAAAAAAAAAGGGGGATAAGTCAATTTTTCTGTTATTTTCTCGTATTAAAGTTACTAAGTGAGGAAATTCAGAGGTACACTGATATGGCCAGAGTCCTACCAAGCTAATATTATTTAGATAAATGGATAAACAGGATAACAGTTGCTTGGATTGGCTGCTTGCTGTCCCAAATTTATGAAAATGCCCTAACAGAAGATTAATTAAGTTCTATTTCTTAAAATTTTGCTAGGAAGGATTAGTTTTAAAAATTTGGTAATTGATTTTAAAATATTTATAAATACAAAATTATTCTCTTTTATACGATATGAAAATAAATAACTTACAGTTAAACTTTAAACAAATTAAATCACTGAAATCTTTACTCATATTTGATTATTGTCCTTTAGTCGACTTTTGTTCAACGTCTAATCTGGCCCTGTTGCCCAAGACAGCAATTTTGCTGACGTCATGAACAAAGAACTCTTTTTAAAATAATTTCGTATATCACTACAAGTAGCTTTTATTTAACAAATCGATAAAACCTTACTTTTACAGTAATACCACAAAATAAAAAATAGTAAAACTTTTAGATGAATGCATATTTATTTACTTATTATGTTAATTACTGTTACCAATTTTTTAATGTATTTGTAGATATCATAAAACAGTTTGCAGTAGTATTATAGAATAATTGATATAAATCTCCCTCCTTTCGTGACAGCATAAAAATCACTGTCATGATATTAATTATCACAGTAGCTTTCCCAAACAACGTATAAAGAGAAGTAAAACTTGAGATTGGGTAAGTAGCGCCGTCTGTCGGTTTTTTGAGAAATTTGAACGCGGCCATTTTGGAATTTGGAAAAAAAAAACAATAGATGCTCTCAGAGTTGTTTGATCATATTAGAGTGTTTCACGAAAATATATTAATAGTCAAATTGATAATACTATTAAAATATAAAAGTCATTTAATAATTATGTTAGAAAATATCATATTTTTATAAACTTTTTTTTTCGTTTTTTCTTTAGTGCTACCATAATTTTTTCTAAAATATGGAATTTTTTGCTTCTAATACTAAAGCTTTTATATTTTAAATCTTTAAGTCCAAAAATTATGTTTATTTCCATCGAAATGAATCTCGTCTTCCTAATGATCTAAAAACCTAATTCAGCAAATAAAGGGCAGACATGCAATTTGCCCCTGCATTTTGATACGATAGCTTCACTGCAATGTAGGAATGCCACGTTTAGAGGACGCTGCAATCGGACAGTTGATATTAAGTCTAGGTAAGCTTGCAACTCTTCTGTAAACACTTTTGGCGTTACTCTGGTTTAACTCTACCCAACAAGGGTCCACTGCTTAACGGCGTACAAGCATTTTCCAGAACTTATTCTCATCAAATAATGCAATGTATTTTCCTACTTTCAGTTTCAGTGCAATTTTTAATATAGTTTCAATGCTACGTTCTTTCTTGCAAAATATATGAAATATATATTTACTATTTCTTCTTTCGACTCCGTTCTAGTTATTAATATTCTCGTAATTTATGGATGACAAGGGAATTTTATAAGTCACGAGAATTTAAATATTGGAAGGGAAGCAAGAAAAATACACTCTTCTACATATACAATTTGTTACTAAAAATATTTAAAAAAAAGTGAGAAATACTTAACATTTCTCTTCCTAATCTTTACAAATAGAAGTGAACAAGAAAACCCTTTGGTAATCAATGGGCAGAGGCAGGGGCGGGGGTGGCTCAGTCGGTAGCGCGCCAGACTCGTAATCTGTAGTTCCCAGGTTCGAGTCCCAGCTGGGTCAGCGTTGAGATTTATCTCCGCAAAATTCCCCGCCCTGCCCACGGTCAGTAGAGGACACCGATGGGCTTGGAAAGGCCGCCGTCCACCGGATGGGACGTTAAGCCGTGGCCCCGTATGCGGGAGAGCCATACACTGTGCACGTTAAAGAACACGCTGGATGGCCTTGACGGGAGGCTACCATCTGTCTCCCAACAGCTGTTCCAGTGGGTCCCCTTCCCCAACCTTCTCTGAGTCTTTGGGGTCCATGTGACCTGGCCATTTAGCCCATGGTGTGCAAAAAAGTGCCGCTCAGAGGTAAAACAACCCAACCCAAATCAATGGGCAAATCTGAGAGGAATGTCGAACAAAGAATTTGGAAATCGTTAGCTGGATCACTTCACACCAATTACGGATATATAACGCCAAATACGAAAATTCTTCCGCGATCCATACACAAAAAGGTTTTAGTCGGTGGGATCTATGTCGGGTGCCACATGTTCTGCAGTCGTGATATAAATCGTTAATAGCGTGACGTAAACATATTATTAATCAGCTATGCAAGATTACTTCAAATTCTGACACCAGTTTTTTCGATTTCGTGAGCTGAAAATCGCATTTGAGAGCCTTGTTGTTCATTCAGCGAAGGAGAAGCGCTCTCCAGAGAGAACCACGCGTCTTCAGATATTAGTAGTAAAGAGTGACAGCAGTGATATTAAAGATTTAGAAAGGTCTGGACAATATGCTAATCAACTCGCACACATTGGAACATCGAGTTTTAATACCAACTGATGGAAGTAAATGCAAATATACTGATGCATTCTGAAATATTTTCCTGAAAATTTTACATCAAAGTCTGTATTCGTTATTTCTATGCAATCATTAAAATTCCATGTGAAAAATTACAAATAATTCTTTTGTTGTTGTTATTGTTGGTTGGTTGTATCCAACATGGTATTAAAAAGCAGTATTAAACTGCAAATTAATTAAAGTTTGCTACAAAAAGAAACAAATTACAATATATTCAACTAAAGCTGACGGATTATACCTCAGATTTTTCAGTTGCATTAAGCTAAATACATAATTAATGCATTTGTATGCATCTTGTATATCTTTCAAAATCGTAAATTTATATATCATAAATTTGAATTGAAGACGAAAGAAATTACCTATTCAGCAAATATTTCGAAATTGCTTTTAAATTCTGTGCTTACAAGATCCTCTTTAAAACGAGGAAAACTCAACTGGCTGATTGTCATTGCATTGGCTCAGAGTCCTAGTCTTACTAGCGGGGATGGTTAATTAAGTCAGGGGGTCATTTAGACCTACCGAGACAGTGTAGCCATTGAACAAAGAGATGGAGGAAAAGGAGAGAAAATTAAACACATCCAAAGATTTAAGTAATTTCATCGTCTAAAATTTGCTGCAAACTAATTATTTTTAAATGGTACAAGGAAATTAATTTATTATAATTTTATTCAAATGTTTATAAATATTTCAAAATTACCAGTTATATTTTAAGATAAATAATTTCAAATTATACTGCTATTTATTTAAGATATAATTTATTGTTTGTGTATTGCCAGATTCAGTATGGCTCAGTCGTGCGCTATGCGTAATCTGATGTACTATGCCACCGTTGAGATTTTCTTCGCTAATCCCCCTTGCTCCTCTTCTGTGAGAAAGGAGATGTCGCCGTCCATCGAAAGGGATATTAAGCATGGCTCCATCTGATGGTGAGTGCTCACGTTAAACACATTGGATGGTCTTGACGCCAGAATTCCAGAAGAAACTACCAGAAGATCCCCTTCCTCTGCACAACGCAGGCTTCTAGGGTCTTGCAGGGCCGGATCTAGTGAGAGAAGGAGCAATCGGGCCTTGCACTCCACCCCCCCTCCCACCTTTCAAAATGCAAATAGGGAAATAGAAGCAAAAAAACTGTTGAAATTAATTATATTTCATACATTTTTCAAGAAATTTTTAAAGACCTGTAAAATAAAGGCAAATCCTATACTGTGTTGTAAATCCAGTCCATTGGCCCCTCCTTTTACATTTTTCGGCTCGATTCAACCAAATGTAAAAATTCACAAGCTACCTTCTCAACGCATCACTGACACCAGTGATCAGAAACAAGCGAATTTTCATTGGTTGAGAGAGAGTAAAAAGCTTTTTCAGACATATCAATAAACCAGACCCATACTTAAAACTTAAGATATAAATTGATTTTAAGGAAACCAATTATTAATTAATAGATTTATTGCGTTTATTTTGCATCGAGTAATCAATTATTTGACGAGATCTTTGAAATGTATTGGCGCACAAATGAAGTACATGCTCATTATAGCACATTAGTCACCATCTCGCTACCAATGATTCACCCATAATATCGCTACCAATGATTCACCCATAAATATCGCTACCAATGATTCATCCATAAATATCGCCACCAATGATTCATCCATAAATATCGCTACCAATGATTCATCCATAAATATCGCTACCAATGATTCATCCAGAAATATCGCCACCAATGATTCATCCATAAATATCGCCACCAATGATTCATCCATAAATATCGCTACCAATGATTCATCCATAAATATCGCTACCAATGATTCATCCATAAATATCGCCACCAATGATTCATCCGTAAATATCGCCACCAATGATTCATCCATAAATATCGCCACCAATGATTCATCCATAAATATCGCCACCAATGATTCATCCATAAATATCGCTACCAATGATTCATCCATAAATATCGCCACCAATGATTCATCCATAAATATCGCTACCAATGATTCATCCATAAATATCGCCACCAATGATTCATCCGTAAATATCGCCACCAATGATTCATCCATAAATATCGCCACCAATGATTCATCCATAAATATCGCCACCAATGATTCATCTATAAATATCGCCACCAATGATTCATCCATAAATATCGCCACCAATGATTCATCCATAAATATCGCCACCAATGATTCATCCATAAATATCGCCACCAATGATTCATCCATAAATATCGCTACCAATGATTCATCCATAAATATCGCTACCAATGATTCATCCACAAATATGTATTGAATTGTTAGGACTGTTGTTTGAAAGTCTCTGCAGTAGCCACAGACAAAGATTTCTTTTCGCCTCTTTGGGGCGTTGCCAACAAAAATAATCTCGCGTGCCACCTTTGACACGCGTATCACAGGTTCGCGATCTCTGTTTTAAGGGATAAATTACATATTGTATAATAGTATCATAGCCGTCCCGTGGCCGAGTGGTTTACGCGCTTGGCTACTGATCTACGGGACCTGGGTTCGAGCCCCGGGTAAGGCATGGATGTGTTATTTTCTGCTGAGGTCCTGCCATCCTCTCAGATCTTCTACTGTGGCATATAAACTGACAGGCTCCTGTCAGACCTCTGTGGCAAGCAGCTGCTTGAGGGGGTATTTATTATTTTATTTATAATAGTATCTCTCAACTTTTTTTGCTCATGGTCTCTTCCTGAGCTTCATTTACTGTGTGTTCTCTCTCATAGCTGCTGTTAGTTGGACAAAAAGTATTTTACCTTCTGCACTAATAAATATTCCCTCAATCAGCTGCATTAGTACAGTCGCTCAAAAAATATCCGAACACTATGGTTCATTACAGAATTTTAAAAAAATATCTGGCAACGTTTTTTTAGAAATTAGTGATCTGGCAACTTTCGTGTCACTGACACGAAAGAAAGAAAAGAAGAATAGTATAGAAAATAAAAAGAATAATAATATAGAAATTAGTGATCTGGCAACTTTCGTGTCACTGACACGAAAGAGAGAAAAGAAGAATAGTATAGAAAATAAAAAGAATAATAATATAGAAATTAGTGATCTGGCAACTTTCGTGTCACTGACACGAAAGTTGCCAGATCACTAATTTCTAAAAAAAACGTTGCCAGATATTTTTTCTGAATTCTGTAATCAACCATAGTGTTCGGATATTTTTTGAGCGACTGTAGAGAGGTCTAACAGGAGCCTGCCAGTTTATACGCCATAGTATAAGGTCTGTGAGGATGGCGGGACGGCAGCAGAAAAACAACACAAACATCCATGCCTTACTCGGGGCTCGAATTCAGGTCCCTTTGATCAGTAGTCAAGCGCGCTAACCACTCTGCCACGGGACGGTGAATCGCATCCTATGCGCATTTAACTTACGCGAATTCAACTATATGCGCTCGGCAAAAAAATTTAAGTAGTGTGAACGATTCCGTTCGCCATTCCACTCGATCAGCGGCCTCGCACTGAGCGTGAGATGAGAGATGTGAACTGCTTCTCTCTCAGTCTGTCTCATTTTCCGTGTGCCTCTCATATTGTAAGCATCTCTCAGAGCAAAGGTTTAAAGATACGCTTTTTTTGTACAACATGACCCTTAAACGTAAGCCAACTGTTTCATCTGGTGCTCAACCGAATAGAGATATGTTCTAAAGCTGGAGGAAAAACTGGATGTCATGGACTTATTAAGAGACGGTAACACTTTAGTGGAGACTGAAAAGGCATTCAACATATGGGTGGTAAAACGCGAATCTTAAACGCATGTCTATCAATGGCATCATTGCGAAAAAAAAAAAGGTTCTTGTTCTCTGTGATGTTTCTTTTTCGGTTGTCTGTCTATTGGGATCACTTAGGAATGTCCTTACGGTTCGATCGCAATACGCGACGGGTGAAAGGATCTTTCAGATAAAATCAAAGATTTTATCGCAATTGCAGGGACTCAATACTGAGGCTCCTCCCCAATAAAATGGTTCAACTCCAGCCTTTACTTAAATATAACAATTATTTATTGAACACTCACAAACATGCTTGATAGACAAGGACATATGCTCAGTTACATAGCATTACATCACCAGCTTACTATGCCTGTTCAGCTGTTTTCACAGAGCCCAATGCCGTTATTTCCAGTCGGCATTTCCCAGCTTTTCAATTTTACGTCTTCACGCGTTCCTCCTTCGATTGGCTCTCCTTCCTTCGTCGTTGCCAACACTCTTCTCCCTTCTCCTTCGTCCATGTGGCAAGGTCGCTGACCCCCGGGTCCAGGGTCACTTGTGAGCGGACACCAGCAGTGGGTGACCTCCATCCCCCTGCCACTGTTACCTCGATTAACATTCCAGTTGCTGGGACGGAGGGACTCCCACGTAGCAAATGCCTTTTTGGTGAAATCCAAAATAGCGTACAAAACACAAAAAATATTTAAAAAGATCTCTAGCCTGACATCCTCTATGGGATGTTCAAACCTCCCACTTCAGGAAGGAAGAGCCTTCTGATGAGAAGGAATTCATAGCCATAGAAGGTTGGCTTAACAGTTTTCGGAACTGCTTCAACCTCATAAAAGACTTATTTATTCTTTCATTCTTCCGTCTCTCTCTCGCTCTTAGGCAATTAAAAATACTGTGAAATTATAATTTGCATATGCACTCTTTATTATACACTGTATATTACTGTATACATTATATTATTATTTTATGTACATTTATACTAATGTACAGGATTGGATACGCAAAACCATGTATACTGTGCTTTATGGCTATTTAAGGGATTTTCAAGGGTAATTTTGACTATAGGCGATTTTCGCCTTACGCCCTGACTATAGAACCAAACCCGCGTCAGATGAGACTCCATACTATTTATAATATACAATTTATAGCATATATGTATTCTAATAATCAGTTACTTATTTCTAAAGTGGAAAGGAAAATGAGGAAAAATGTTTTGTAGCAGCAAATCCATACCTGCTAACAAAATATATTCTGATAATTGGCACTTTGTTGAGTGTGATACTTGTGTCTGATGCAAACTTGCAAGTTTTTCATTATTTATTGTTATGTGTACTAAAAATTGAAAAAAAAAATGAACGCACTGTTCCAGGGTGCGTTGTTAAAAGTTATAAGTTTGTCATGAAAATAATAAATGTGATTTTTACATCTCATTCGTAATATTTTATTCTGGCAGTTAAGTTTAGGTGTCCCCATCAGACACTTACTGTGATCCCTCGCTTAATGTTCCGCTTTTTTTCATGTGCTCCACTAGAAGTATGGCGTGATCCCCTAGGGGGCCATATGGTGCACATTGAGAAACACTATTATATAAGTACTAATAAAACATTGCTAGTACTTGCATTTTACAAATCATCTATTTGTTCGAACCATGTCAGGATCTAGAAGAAAATAAAAGAGAAGGGGGCTAAGTGACGGTAACACGATCTAAACTGTGACTCGATCTATCAGAAAAAAAAGTGACTCGATCTAACCGAAAAACATAAAAACGGGGCTAAGAGACTGGATTTCCATTGCAGTATAATACTTCTCCTCTGTATTTTAGAGGTCTTCAGAAAATTCCTTGGGAAATGCATGAAATATGAGTAAACACTCCCCGGCCCCTCAAGCAGCTACTTAACAAAGAAGTATATATTTCATAATTTTTTGCCTCTATTATCCTTACTAGTATTCTCAAAAGGGGGGGGTGGCATTTTTTCCTCCCCCCTAGATCCGGTACTAGTTTGAATTATCACACTTTTAAAGAGCGCAAAAGTCGGTATATAAGAAACTTAATCTTTTTTTGTAAAAGAGCATCCCATATTTGCCAGAAGCGATGTGTGTTCTTCTAGTTCACATATTATTTGTTAAATGTTTTTTTTTTTCGTATTTATATTTGTTTATATGGGAAGTGGCAAAAGGAAATATGAACTGATTGAGTTTTTGACATGCATACCTTATCTAAAATTTGGACCTGAATTCCTTTGGTTTTTCAGACAAACATTCTAACTGGAAGATCACTGTTAAAATAAAAGCTCATTTTGACTCAATATAGGGACGTATCCAGGATTCAGTTATTTAGTTTCGGGGAGGGGGAGGGAGAAAGGGTTCAGAGAATTTATTTTTGGGGTAGAGTCTGAGAATAAGACTTGGTTAGGGTTTCCCAATTACCAAAATACTCCGCGGAACAGGAAAGATTGAAATAATATTCTATATGGAATAAGATTTTACAATTTTTATTAATCTATTTTTAGAGTCGGACATCCCTGACTCAAAGGAAGGACATGTCTATTTTATAGAAGCTTGAATGTATTAAAAATATCGTAACAACTCTACTGATGGCTATTCTGCTTTTAGTAAATCACCAATGATTTCTCCATACAATCATTTACATTTCATGTGAACTATTAGCCATATTTCCTCGCCTCTTCTTTTTTACGTTTTCCACTCCTTAAAACACCTCCGTGATTTTAAAGCAGCATTTTTTTTTCTTTTTCATTTATCTGTAGGCGAATTAAGCAAAAGAAATTTCTTATTCAGCAAACATCTCGAAATGACTGTTTTAAATTTTGCGCTGATGAGATCTCCTTTTAGAAAAAGGAACACTCAGCGGCTGATTGTCTTCCATTGGCTCAGAGACTTTTCTGATTTTTTGCCTCGCATACTTGATTCTCAAACGAAATAAAGAAATAATCTCATCTGCCACAAAGTCCATTAAAATAGCATTTTCGGCAAACAATGTTTATACAGTTTCCCATAAAATACTTTTGATTATACTATTTTTCCTAAGTTTGCTTTATTTCCTCCTTCCTTAATTTTTTTCTCCTTTTACTTGATACAATTTAAAAGTGACGGCGGTGCTTTGTAAAGCCCCTTATGAACGGAGATTGGAAATATCTTTTTGTCTCCCCCCCCCTTCATTTTATTTCCTTAGTACTTTTTTTCGTTTCATAGTCACGTTTGGTTGAAATGGGAAAAGGGGGGAAAGGGGGGGATGAAAATGAGGGGAGGGACAAAGGAGGAGAAATCTTTTATGATGACTTAAAATGTCGATGATGTTGAAACCTAAAGACCTTTTGATGTTGGTTTTTTTTTAGCAGAACGTTTGCATTCCAACAACCAGTACACTCGAAAGCGGTCGTAGTGATGAGCATTTTTCACAAATTCTGCTTCCGTTTCATTTCTGATAAATATGTCTCTGTAAGTGTGGATGAATTTGCATTCACTCCTAACTAATCCTCCTCGTTTTCTGTTTTATTTCTCATTCCTCTTCCTTTGCTTCTGCTACAGAAGTACGTTTTCCAGCGGCACACTTAGTTGAGATTTTACATAAAACTCGTCTAGATTATAATGACATTTACACAAAGCTGCAGTTTCTTGGATTATTGAAGAAAGGCCGCCTTTAGTCATTAGAAGAAAAAAACAAAAAAATGCCCGTTTTGCAAGCGCAGTGCTGAGCCAGCAAAACGCAGATGCGCTGGCCGCATATTTATTCATTACTAATGTTGTTCGCTCTTCTTCCATTATCAACATAAATCGGATAATCGATTAAATGCAAAAGAGCGTCCAATATCCGCAACAACGATAAGAAAAAAAATAAAACAGTCACTGGATCGATCGGAATTCTCACGACCAGGCGTTCGTTAAGTCAGTCATATTGTCGACGTGGCAGGGATGCTCAGGACGGTTTTCGGTGGAGAGCAGATTGCTCAGCCAGAAAATAAACTCTTGTTTTCATGTCCAGCAGTTTTACTTTTATTAGCACTTTTATTGAAATTCGGAGAAAAAAATTATTTGAGATTTCCCTTTTTTAGAGAATGAGCATATTGTTGCTATCAAACATTTTGCACTTTTTTTTTTACAAATACTTCTTTTTAATTAAACGACTTTTTGATTTTTACGAATGTGAGATATGAGTTATTTGTAAGGATTTCGTCAACTTTAATGAAAGTTTTGGAGAAAACTTAAGTTGTATGTTTTCTAATGAAACATATAAGTAGAAAAAGAATAAAAAGTTTTTTTCTCTTCCTATAAATCCTGTAAGTTTTAGGCGTGATAAATACTCTGACAAAAGGAGCAAACAGTGAATAACCAATTAAAATTTATTAGCTAATTTTTTAATTTTGATTAAAACCGTTTCACAGTCTTCTATCGCTCTACTTGTGAAAAATAATGGCTCTAACAATAATATTATTTTAGGTAACTTTGTGATAAAGTAAAATTAACATTATTAGCTACCGGCAGTAAGAAAAGTGGATTTTATTATAATTTAATTACGACACAAATGTAATTCAAAAATGCATTCGATTGTAATAGATATCAAAACATAACATTTATATTACTGCAATGTTCTCTGCAAACTCATGTTAATGAAATTTATAATGTTTCACTTTTTTTTTCACATTGCGTTTGCAAAAACACAAATAAGTATTTTCAAATATTAAACCTAAAAACAAAATTCGATGAATAATACCAATAATTTTTTCTGCCCAGAAACAGTGAATAGCACTAATAAGACGCAGTCACCATTTTTAATGAATGCTTATTATTGCATAAGCCCCAAATGAGTAGTTTGAAGTGACCGAATATCACAAGTTGCAAAATGTAAACAATTACGAAGGCAATCACTCTCAACTCATGTGACGTCATTTCGCCCCTCAGCCAATGGATAAACATGTCACCAAGAGAGTGTTTGGGAAGGACAACACGAGAGGGCACGAGGGGGGATGTCCGGGAAGTGGAAATTGTGTGACGTCAATCTAAGGCGTACTCTAAAGAGGATGTCATTATTTATATCGCTCAGGTCATGACAACAATTTACTCATCAAATTTTGCTGGCAGTAGTAGTTCAATGTTTTAGTTTTTTTATTATTATTCAGTGTGTAATGGCGAACAGGAAAATATCTCTGCTCTCTAACTTTCCATCTGCATTACTTTGTTGGTGAAAAGGTTCCTTATTTCAAGCAATACTGTATTGTTACAGAGAGAATGGCATTTAGGAAGCAAAAACACAAGAATGCAGAAATTGCATCGGCTTAATATACTTTATCAGATTTCGCCATTTCGCCATGTGGCACATTTAAGAACAAGTAGCATAAGCAGCTCTGACACTTTTCTTTAATGCGGAAGCTTTTTTTTTTTTCAAAAATGGGAAAAAATAATAAATAAACCACTCGCAAATACTTTAAATTGAAACGTGAGATACTGAATTTTTCGTCACATGTAACTGTACATTGCTTTGAAGAATTCTAGAAACTGGCAGCGGGGGAGCAGAGATAAATTTTAACTTTGGCACAATTGTGATTCGAACCTGGGAACTGCAGATTACAAGCCTGATGCGCTACAGACTGAGCCCCCTTCCCACCTTTGTAGAGAGGCACCCTGTTTCCATAATTAGTCATGGCTTTGTTTGAGGAGCATGATGATGATTTCACACGAGTGAGTGCCATGCGACCTGGTTATCACGCGCTGAGTGAGTGTTGTAAACAACTATTGCATACTAAGCAAAAAAAATTCCGGGGTTGTTTGTTTTGTTTTTCCTCTGAGCGGCACTTTTTTGCACACCATGAGCTAAATGTCCGGTCAAAAGGACCTCAAAGGGTCAGAGATGGTTGGGAGAGGGGACCCACTGGGACAGCTGTTGGGAGACAGATGGTAGCCTCTCGTCAAGGCCATCCACCGTGCTCTTTAACGTGCAGAGGGTATGGCTCTTCCGCACATTTGTGCCACAGCTAACGTCCCATCCGACGGATGGCGGCCTTTCCAAGTCCATCGGTGTCTCCTACTGACCGTGGGCAGGGCGGGGAGTTTTGCGAGATAAATCTCAACGCTGACCCAGCTAGGCTCGAACTTTGGAACTGCAGATTACGAGCCTGGCGCGCTGCCGACTGAGCCACACCCAACAAATTCCAGAAGTCGACTCCTGTTTCACGTGAAAACCAGGATTTAAGATGGTTAAGTATCGAATTCCGAGTGATTTTATGATTCTTTATACATAATTTTTAGTTTATTAAAGTTTGAAGTAAAGCATTTTACTGATCTTTATTAATTTTTTTCCACTGTATACATCCGTATTTTTATTTTTAAGAGTGGAAATTATTTTTTTGATGCCTTGAGTTGGGGACTTAACCTATTTCATTGAAAAACCTATTATAATGGCCCAAAAGAATCAGGATGTTTCTAGGAGTCCGTAGCATTGAATACCTTGTTATTAAATCTGATACTCTGCTTGTTGAAGAATTTTATATTGACAATCTGACAGAATACAGGAATATCTAATTGAAAGAATACAGGGTGGTTGGATTGTTTTACCTCTGAGCGGCACTTTTTTTGCACATCATGGGCTAAATGGCCAGGTCACATGGACCACGAAGGCTCAGAGAAGGTTGGGGGAAGGGACCCACTGGAATAGCTATTGGGAGACAGATGGTAGCCTCCCGTCAAGGCCATCAAACGTGTTTTTTAACGTGCACAGAGTATAGCTCTCCCGCACACGTGGCCACGGCTTAACGTCCCATCCGACGGACGGCGACCTTTCCAAGCCCATCGTTGTCCCCTACTGATCATGGGCAGGGCGGTGAGTTTTGCGGAGATAGAAAGTATACAGGAATATCTAATTGAAAGAATGCAGGAATATAAAATATACAGGAATAGCCAATTGCAAGGGTTGTGCTTCTTGAAGAAGTGCTAGGCACAGCTATCCGCATATCCAATACTTCAAGAAGAAAAAAATTGAATGGGGAAACACAAACATCTAATATATTATAACAAACATAATTTTTTGCAATAAAAACATAAGCATAAATATTTCAATTCAATATTTGCAGATATGTATAGGATAAGAAATCAAAAAGGTATCAAACGAAACACTAGTTAATGTTTTCTTGAGGAAAGAGACATTACATTCCTATTGCAACAAGGGTGGGGCTGGTTCAGTCGGCAGCCCTCCAGATCATAATCTGTAGTTCCCAGGCTCGAGTGGGGCGGGGGTGGCTCAGTCGGTAGCGCGCCAGGCTCGTAATCTGTAGTTCCCAGGTTCGAGTCCCAGCTGGGTCAGCGTTGAGATTTATCTCCTCAAAATTCCCCGCCCTCCCCACGGTCAGTAGGGGACACCGATGGGCTTGGAAAGGCCACCGTCCGTCGGATGGGACGTTAAGCCGTGGCCCCGTGTGCGGGAGAGCCATACCTTGTGCAGGTTAAAGAACACGCTTGATGGCCTTGACGGGAGGCTACCATCTGTCTCCCAACAGCTGTTCCAGTGGGTCCCCTCCCCCAACCTTCTCTGAGCCTTCGGAGTTCATGTGACCTGGCCATTTAGCCCATGGTGTGCAAAAAAGTGCCGCTCAGAGGTAAAACAACCCAACCCAGGCTCGAGTTCCCAACTGTGACAATGTTGAGAACTATCTCCGCGAATATCCATCCTGCCCGTGGTGAAAAGGGGCCGTCAGTTTAATGGGATGCTAACCTGTGGCCCCGAGCTCAGGAGAGCCATACCTCGTGCTCTTTAAAATACACGCTCGATGCCTTGACAAAATGCTTCCTAACAAAATGTCTCCTAATAGCTTCTCAGTCAGCGTTCCCTCCTCCAACCCTCTTTGAGCAATTGGGGTTCTTGTGACCTCGCCATTTAGCGAACTGTGTGCAAAAAAATGCCTCTCAGAGGTGAAGCACCCAATTCTACTCTGCAACATGTACAGTCGCTCAAAAAAAATCCGAATACTATGGTTGATTACAGAATTAAGAGAAAATATCTGGCAAAGATTTTTTTAGAAATTACTGATCTGGCAACTTCGTGTCACGTGACACGAAGGTTGCCAGATCACTAATTTCTAAAAAAAATCGTTGCCAGATATTTTTTCTGAAATCTGTAATCAACCATAGTTTTCGGACATTTTTTGAGCGACTGTAAATCGTCTAAATTATGTATCAGCTAAATTCGAAATCCTGGTGGTTTCTTTACTACATTATCACTTGAAACAGCTTCACATTTAGGATCTATAGTTCAATAAAAGTAAATTTTAACGTAAAAGACAAAAAATAATAAATTAACAGGGTCAACAACCTCGATGAATTGCAACAATAACTAAATTTCCAGCGGTAGGCAGCAAAGAAACAATTGAGCTTTGCTTGAAGCGAGATATTCACGCTCTTGTGATGTCATATGTTTAATACAATATTAGGTCGACGGGAACTATGATTCCAACTGATACTACATTACAGATGGCAAGCACATGTCTGCCACATGAGACTGCAGCAGTCATTCAAATGATCGTGGTTCGCTTCCTTATTATGAATGCTTGAATAAAGTATTACCCTTACTCTATACGGAATTCGGCGTATAATCACTATATTTGTCCACTGACAAATAAAGGTAAAATTTCTATAAGAGCGTTATCCGTATCAGCCTTAACTCTCGAAGCGACAGGAACGTGTTCTCCCGTTACGCCTATCTGGTCCGGGAGCTGTAAGCATTCACTTCCAGCAATGTTCAGGAAATCGGTAGAGAGCTGGTAGAACTTGGATTCATAAAATATTTTATCCAAAGACACCTATTTAGCAACATCTAATATTATACATGCAACTCGCTTCACAAGGGCAGATCAGAGCCTAGGATTGACTCTTGCATATAATACAGTATATGAGGAAGCAGTCTATCGTCAGTTGCGGGTCCACTTATAATATTCTGGAATGGAGAATACTTCACGAACTCCCTATCTCGACAATCTAATCGTCATTCATTCATTTTTTTCTTACAGAGCAGGACCGAATTTAGGGAGGAAGGTAGCCATCCTTCTCCCCCTTCAGAATACTGGTAAAGATAAAAAAGAGGAAAAAATTATTAACTTTACGTATATTTCACTTATTTTTCAACACATTTTTTAAAGACCTCTAAAACGGAGGGGGAAATGTTATACTGCAATGGAAATCCAGTCACTTCCCCCCCTTTATTTTCCCCCAGCTCAATTGAGTTATTGCCCTCCCCCCTCCTGAGGGCGGGGGTGGCTCAGTCGGTAGCGCGCCAGGCTCGTAATCTGTAGTTCCCAGGTTCGAGTCCCAGCTGGGTCAGCGTTGAGATTTATCTCCGCAAAATTCCCCGCCCTGCCCACGGTCAGTAGGGGACACCGACGGGCTTGGAAAGGCCGCCGTCCGTCGGATGGGACGTTAAGCCGTGGCCCCGTGTGCGGGAGAGCCATACCCTGTGCACCTTAATGAACACGCTGGATGGCCTTGACGGGAGGCTACCATCTGTCTCCCAACAACTGTTCCAGTGGGTCCCCTCCCCCAACCTTCTCTGAGCCTTCGGGGTCCTTGTGGCCTGGCCATTTAGCCCATGGTGTGCAAAAAAGTGCCGCTCAGAGGTAAAACAATCCAATCCAATCCCCCCTCCTACTTTTTATAGATCTGGCTATGGGATTGGAAACAATCCTCTCGCGAGTGATTTTGATCTTGGAATCTCGTTCAACAACAACCCTACCGTTTTCTCCTCATTACAAGAAAATTACTAATAAGGCCCTTTGCATTCTTACCATGATTTTAAGCAGTTACCAGAAGTGCAATCATATTATGCTCTTCAAATCTTTTAAGACATATTAGATCTATACTTGAATATGCAAGATCACAACACAAACTCATAATCTGTGGCCTCTTGTGTGTATTTCTTCAATATCTGATATTATCTCATTAGAAAGACCACAAAGATAATTTAGTAAAAAACTACCCGACTGCTTCAACCGGACCTATGAACAAACTCTGGAAAATATCAAATTCAATCACTCGAATGGAGGATTAATGGAGGAAACTTGAAATGTACCTGAAGATAAACCATAACCTTTTTATGGGACAACTTACCAAGATTTGAAATCAGATAGCATGGACCACTCTCGCGAACAGCTATCCTACACTTGGTGAAAAGCGGCCGTCAGTTTAATAGGGTGTTAACCTGTGGCCCCTTGCACAGGAAAGCCATACATTGTGTTCTTTGAACAACACGCGAAATGAGATTGAAACAATGCTTCAACTTTGTCCTAACAGATAGCAAAGGATGTGGAATACTATGCTAACAATTTCAATTAGCAACACCAAAAGACAGCCCCTGTCTATTCCATTGGCCAATTACAACGGTTAATGCCATTCTTTCGTATGCAGAATAGGAAGGATTTGGAAATAGTTTCTGACGAATGTGATGCTATCGCCAACATTACAGAGTTTCAGCGGAAAATTGAAAGAAATGGACCAATCACCATTTCCTATATAGTGAAATATATTTGTACTTTTTTAAGTCAACAGGGAAGAAGCAAGAGTGAAATTACCACTGGCACTTCTGTGCATTTAATTATAAGGAAAATAAATTATTATTAGTATAGTTCGCCCGATGAAAAAGTGGGACAATTTAGTACGAGATCGGTAGATGCTCATCAAAGGGTACAGCAACGTCACGAGGACAGCTGACGTTGCTGTCTCTTTGGGTTGGGTTATTTTACCTCTGAGCAGCACTTTTTTGCACACCATGGGCTAAATGGCCTCACAAGGACCCTGAAGTCTCAGAGAAGGTTGGGGGAGGGGACCCACTGGAACGGCTGTTGGGAGACAAATGATAACCTCCCGTCAAGGCCATCCAGGGTCTTCTTTAACGTGCACAGGATATGGCTCTCCAGCACACGGAACCGCGGCTTAACGCCCCATCCGACGGACGGCGGTCTTTCCAAGCCTATCGGTGTCCCCAACTGACCGTGGGCAGGGCGGGGAGTTTTGCGGAGATAAGTCTCAACGCTGACCCAGCTGGGACTCGAACATGGGAACTGCAGATTACGAGCCAGGCGCGCTATCGACTGAGCCACCCCCGCCCCACCGTCTCTTTGGTGTAAGTGCGTAGAGTATACAAAACGAAAGAAGCTTTTACGATTGCCATTGCCGACGATTTCACATTTCGGGCTAAACAACTGTAAAGATTTCACACTAATAGGGTAAAAGACTATAAAGATTTCGTATTTCGGATAAAAAAGAATACAAAGATTTTGCGCTGGGTGTTCTCTCTCTGTGTGTGTGCGCATGTAGAAGGGAGTGAACACGCGAAGATTTCGCAGTTTTGGAAGGAAAAGTCTGTGAATATTGTGCCTGTTTTATACTAGTGTGCTGAAAATATTTTCAGAGTAGAAATTGGCGGATAAAATCTCGACACAGTAACAGTAAGAAATAAACCTGGGAACATCAGATTACAAGTCTGGTGTGCTATTTGGTGAATCAACGTCCTTCTCCGATTTCAATAGCAATAAAATATCATTTATAAATACATTGTTTTTTTTTTGGAATGAGTAATGGACAAGTGAAACGGACATTTCACTTTGTAAAAGAAATTTATGAATAGTAAGTCAGAGAGAAAACAGAACCAATTCAGGTGAAATCACTCCTCTGTGGTACTTCCATGTAACAGGAAAGCTTGTTCTTTACACGTCACTGGGACCAAGTGAAGAATTTCTCCCTTCACTGGTTCACCGCTTCAAGCACTTCAAGCTAATACTCAAAAAAATTGCTGCTGCGCTGTCAGCCGACAACTCTCGATTTGAGTTAAAGTTGCCACTTGCGTTACTTCTTATGAAACTTTCATTCATATGTATTTTAAAATTGAATAAAATAAAATGGAAATTTTTTATGGTTTTATAAACTTGCTTATTTCAGGATATTCTATATACACGATTAAACTAAATTTGTTTTTTCTCTTTATGAAGCAGAGATTTTTAAAGAGCAAACAAAACAACTTCTATTTAGAAATTTACTGCCTCTTTGAATCATAATAAAAAGTGGGACGGTAGCTTAAGAAATTCGTAATGCACATTTATTTTTATTTTGCAGAAGTTACAAGTTTTTGGTGGGAAAAAATTAGAACAAATATATACTAATAATTACCGTAGTGAAACTTGAACTTTTGTAGGTAAAATAGAAGGAATCGATCTTTGATTCTCAAGTGCGACCACCAAAGATTTTAATAATTGAAATAAAAATAAATTTATTTTATATGTATCATACAAATTCTCTACGAAAAGAACATTTTGAAACCAGCTCATCACTAGATATTCAAATATTCATTCACTGTTTCATTGTAAAAGCTTTTCCTTGAACCAAAGACGTATAGAATATAACGGCCATACACAGTTTTTGTTTGCATGATTATGATCGACTAATTGTGCATCACAAATGAAAATTTTTATGTATACTGTATTTTCAAAAGAATTGCTTCTCTATTTTAAGTTTACCGTACAAATCAGTAGGTGTGCATGCTTAGAGCATTTCGTTTTACGTTTTTTAAATACGGCTATAGAGAATCACTTGTAGCTAGTAAAGCGACCTCAGCGAATCACTTGAGGCTAGTAAAGCGACCTCAGCGAATCACTTGAGACTAGTAAAGCGACCTCGGCGAATCACTTGAGGCTAAGAAAGCGACCTCGGCGAATCACTTGAGGCTAGTAAAGCGACCTCGACGAAATACCTGTGGCTAGTAAAGAGGCCTCAGCGAATTGCTTGAGACTAGTAAAGCGGCCTCAGCAAATTACTGCGACCTCAGCAAATCACTTGAGGCTAGTAAAGCGACCTGAGTGAATCACTTGAGGCTAGTAAAGCGACCGCAGCGAATCACTTGAGGCTAGTAAAGCTACCTTAGCGAATCACTTGAGGCTAGTAAAGCGACCTCAGCGAATCACCTCAGCAAATTACTTGTGGCTAGTAAAGCGACCTCAGCAAATTACCTGTGGCTAGTAAAGCAGCCTCAGCAAATTACTTGTGGCTAGTAAAGCGACCTCAGCAAATTACTTGTGGCTAGTAAAGCGACCTCAGCAAATTACTTGTGGCTAGTAAAGCGACCTCAGCGAATCACTTGAGGCTAGTAAAGCGACCTCAGCGAATCACTTGAGACTAGTAAAGCGACCTCGGCGAATCACTTGAGGCTAAGAAAGCGACCTCAGCGAATCACTTGAGGCTAGTAAAGCGACCTCGACGAAATACCTGTGGCTAGTAAAGAGGCCTCAGCGAATTGCTTGAGACTAGTAAAGCGGCCTCAGCAAATTACTGCGACCTCAGCAAATCACTTGAGGCTAGTAAAGCGACCTGAGTGAATCACTTGAGGCTAGTAAAGCGACCGCAGCGAATCACTTGAGGCTAGTAAAGCTACCTTAGCGAATCACTTGAGGCTAGTAAAGCGACCTCAGCGAATCACCTCAGCAAATTACTTGTGGCTAGTAAAGCGACCTCAGCAAATTACCTGTGGCTAGTAAAGCAGCCTCAGCGAATCACTTGAGGCTAGTAAAGCGACCTCAGCGAATCACTTGAGACTAGTAAAGCGACCTCGGCGAATCACTTGAGGCTAAGAAAGCGACCTCAGCGAATCACTTGAGGCTAGTAAAGCGACCTCGACGAAATACCTGTGGCTAGTAAAGAGGCCTCAGCGAATTGCTTGAGACTAGTAAAGCGGCCTCAGCAAATTACTGCGACCTCAGCAAATCACTTGAGGCTAGTAAAGCGACCTGAGTGAATCACTTGAGGCTAGTAAAGCGACCGCAGCGAATCACTTGAGGCTAGTAAAGCTACCTTAGCGAATCACTTGAGGCTAGTAAAGCGACCTCAGCGAATCACCTCAGCAAATTACTTGTGGCTAGTAAAGCGACCTCAGCAAATTACCTGTGGCTAGTAAAGCAGCCTCAGCAAATTACTTGTGGCTAGTAAAGCGACCTCAGCAAATTACTTGTGGCTAGTAAAGCGACCTCAGCAAATTACTTGTGGCTAGTAAAGCGACCTCAGCAAATTACTTGTGGCTAGTAAAGCGACCTCAGCAAATTACTTGTGGCTAGTAAAGCGACCTCAGCAAATTACTTGTGGCTAGTAAAGCGACCTCAGCAAATTACTTGTGGCTAGCAAATCGACCTCAGCAAATAACTTGTGGCTAGTAAATCGACCTCAGCAAATTACTTGTGGCTAGTAAAGCGACCTCAGCAAATTACTTGTGGCTAGTAAAGCGACCTCAGCAAATTACTTGTGGCTGGTAAAACACTCAACAGATGGAAGGGAATTTTTTTTAAAACTGATCTCCGATAATTGTTTTGCTTTAATTCTAATTGCAAATGAACCATAAATTTTCAATTTTTGAAAGCAGTGTTTTAAGAAGAATATTTTTAAGGGACGAATTTTAGAATTTCTCTAGGGTTTAGCTTGAAAACGTTCTTGACCTGCAAGATGGAAAATAATTACACGAAACAGAGTTAATGGTTTTCATCTTTTCTAGAACCACACACTAGTTTATATAATTTATGTACAGTGGTGGATCAGCTTGAAGGTAAACGGTGTAATTTGCACACTACCGACAGTGATTTCTTCAGATTCCTCTCTGCTCTCCTGAGGTAGGTTTTGCAACAGTTTTTTTTGCGATATATGCATTTTTTTCTCATGAACAGCGGATGAAGTTAGAAGTAATGTTGGATGGAAGTGAACCCTTAAGTTGTTTTAAATTATGATAAAGAATAACTGTATATGATTCCCAGTTTTTACCGTTAAGGGGAAGTTCTCTTTCCCTTTTCGGGTGGTAGTTTTTTTCGTTGTTTTTTTATTGGTTGGAGGTGACGAGGTGCAGAAATTTTGGCAGGCTAAACCCTTACTTTGATTTAAATTATCAGAAGAGGAATTTGTATAATTTCGGTAGTCCTCGAGCTTAATGATTAAAAATCGTTCTTTATCAAACATTCAGATTTAAAAGCTTTCTTTACCAAATATACAAAACACAAAAACCACAATGTTAACAGACAAATATACAGAGAAGCCAACTCTCTAATATATATATGTATGACAAATGGGTATTCGAAATTTGGTAGCAAATGGAATCTTTAGAATCCTGGGATCATCAATAAAAATATTGTGGACCACGGGTTGAGTTGGGTTGTTTTACCTCTGAGCGGCACTTTTTTGCACACCACGGGCTAAATGGCCAGGTCACATGGACCCCGAAGGCTCAGAGAAGGTTGGGGGAGGGGACCCACTGGAACAGCTGTTGGGAGACAGATGGTAGCCTCCCGTCAAGGCCATCCAGCGTGTTCTTTAACGTGCACAGGGTATGGCTCTCCCGCACACGGAGCTACGGCTTAACGTCCCATCCGACGGACGCGGCCTTTCCAAGCCCATCGGTGTCCCCTACTGACCGTGGACAGGGCGGGGAATTTTGCTGAGATAAATCTCAACGCTGACCCAGCTGGGACTCGAATCTGGGAACTACAGATTACGAGCCTGGCGCGCTACCGACTGAGCCACCCCCGTCCCCGCCCCCACACGTGGCCACTAGTAAAAGTTTACATGCGCAGCTAAGCTACAACAACGTTCATAAGAATGAGGCGGAGTGAACGACTGAGGGATGTGCACGACAAGACAAGTACAAGAATGCCGTTTTTAGTAACAGTGATTATTTGTTACCAACAATGACTGATTTTGCGCCCTACAATTTATCTATTTAAAACTCAGAGCGCAATTACGTTAGCAAAAGTTAACGAATCAAAAAGCGACAGCAACATCTTAATATAAACGTAAAGCAGTTCTTTCATAGAAGATCAACGTATCAAATGAAGCATAGCGACACATGGCGTTTGCCTTTGCACATGAACGTTTTATGCGTCGTTAACTCTTGCCCCGTCCAGTGATCGTAGATCTGCGTATTAATCTTGAAATTTAGAGACAGCTACGTTAACAAAAATGAAGTTAACTTGAATTGTGCACACTTCCAATGTCTAAGCAAGTTTCATATAAGAAGTTTATCAAAATGCCCAATTTTCAGTCTTTAAATATTAGTTATTTAATATATTTGGATAATAAAATACCGGAAATGATTGGAAGGGCCATAAATATGAGAAATGTTCCTGGGGGAGGGATTTGGGTTGCTTTACCTCTAAGCGGCACTTTTTTGCACACCATGGGCTAAATGGCCAGGTCACAAGGACCCCGAAGGCTTAGAGAAGGTTGGGGGAGGGGACCCACTGGAACAGCTGTTGGAAGACAGATAGTAGCCTCCCGTCAAGGCCATCCACCGTGTTCTTTAACGTGCACAGGGTATGGCTCTCCCGCACACGGGCCCACGGCTTAACGTCCCATCCGACGGACGCGGCCTTTCCAAGCTCATCGGTGTCCCCTACTGACCTTGGGCAGGGCGGGGAATTTTGCGGAGATAAATCTCAACGCTGACCCAGCTGGGACTCGAACCTGGGAACTACAGATTACGAGCCTGGCGCGCTACCGACTGAGCCACCTCCGCCCCTTGGGGGTGAGGACAAGCATTCTTAAATGCGTATATATATATGTATAAAAGAGGAAACAGTTTATTTCACCAATTGGGAATATCCAAGACAAACAGGGTATGATCGAAAGTGAGAAAGGGATAAGGGGGGCATGCCTTCCCCCCTTGAGAATGCACGTAACTGTAATACTGATTGTTAATGTTATGCCCAAATCATGCATTTTTCTAGTTTGATTGCGTTTCTTGTCCCGTTTCCTTTCCCCTCTTTATGGCAGCTGGGATGGCTTAACCGGTAGCGCGCCAGGCTCGTAATCTGCAGTTCCCACGTTCGAGTTGTGCCTGGCCAGTATTGTAATTTATCTCCGTGAAATTCCCCGCCCTGCCCTCGGTCAGTAGAGAACACCGATGGGGTACGAAAGGCTGCCGTCTGTCGGATGGGATGTTAAGCCATGGCTCAGTGTGCGGGAGAGCCATACCCTGTGCACATTGAAGAACACGCTGGATGGCCTTGACGGAAGTATACCATATGTTTCCCAACAACTGTACAGTAGGTTCCTTCCCCCACAACCTTCTCTGAACCCTCGGAGTTCTTGTGACCTGGTCATTTAGCCCATTGTGTGCAAAAAAAGTGTGGCTCAGATGTAAAACAACCCAACCCAAAATCCTCTTTTTATTGTTGTCTAGATCCGGGCTTGAAAGCAAATATATCGCATCTGTGGCGCAGTGGTAACGCTTTGGCTCGTGGTGGAACAGCAGCTACAGGAGTCTGGGTTCGAGTCCAAGGATGGCATGGTTATGTGTTCGTGTATATTGTATGAGAAACCAAGAGAAGCCTGATAGAGCTTTCAGGTTATCTATGGCCTTTGTGTAAGGAAGTGCTTTCTAACTTTTAACAAAAAATTTCGGAAAAAACAGTTATAAGACATTATCTATTGAATAAAAAACAATATTTTTTTTAGAACCCTGATACAGTTGGTCTAAAATAAGGCTCTGTCGCCAGTTTTGATAGACGTCGAAGGGAAATCGGATATTTATAATAAGGTTTGTCCTTACTATTTTCAGTGGAGAAGTGCTACATTTTGATTCTCAGAGTCGAGCGGTTCCATTTTATCTGAGGCTCGGGGGCAAGAAAGCAAATCGCCTGAAGCAGCTGCTTACCACAGAGGTCTGACAGGAGCTTATCAGTTTATACACCATAGAAAAGATCTTTGAGGATGGCGGGATCCTCATAGACATCCATGTCTTACGTGGGGCTCGAACTCAGGTCTCCTTTGATCATTAGCCAAACACGCTAAACCACGGCCTTGGGTTTTGGGTTGGGTTGTTTTACCTCTGAGCGGCGCTTTTTTGCACACCATGGGCTAAATGGCCAGGTCACATTGACCCCGAAGGCTCAGAGATGGTTGGGGGAGGGGACCCACTGGAACAGCTGTTGGGAGACAGATGATAGCCTCCCATCAAGGCCATCCAGCGTGTTCTTTAACGTGCACAGGGTATGGCTCTCACGTGCACGGGGCCACGGCTTAACGTCCCATCCGACGGACGGCGTCGGATGGGACGTTAAGCCGTGGCCCCGTGTCCCCTACTGACCGTGGGCAGGGCGGGGAATTTTGCGGAGATAAATCTCAACGCTGACCCAGCTGGGACTCGAAACTGGGAACTACAGATTACGAGCCTGGTGCGCTACCGACTGAGCCACCCCCGCCTCCAGGGCCTTGGGTTAATGGATGTTTTTAATATTGTGACGGGGAGGAAGGGAAAGTGGAGTGGAATTCCTCTCCTTGTATTTCAAGTTCCCATATAAAAAGAATGTTTTCATTATATTGAATGAAGCCGCTTTCGTTTCGCCGGTAAACTGCCACTACTGTTAATGCGAGTTTGTTTTTGCTTTAATCATTATTTCAAAGCATTCTAGGGACAGTGATGAATCAGTCGGTAGCGCGCAAAGCTCGTAATCTTCAGGTCTCAGGTTCAAATCACACTTGTGCCAGCGTTCAGATTTATCTGCGCTAAACCCTCACCCTGCCCTCGGTGAAAGAGGACTGCGTTGAGTCTAAAAAAGCCGCCGTCCGTCCAATGGGATGTAGAGCCGTGTTCTGGGAGAGTCATAAGTTGTGTACGTTAAAGAACACGCTGATATAGTATACACCTAAAGATTAAAAGTTGGCTATACAATAGTTTGGTCCTTTCAAAAGTTTTGGTAATGAAGCATGGACCCTTTGTAAACTTGATACGTTCGATTCTATATTTTTAGGCAGTATCTTGGGTATTAGGTTGGTTGTTTTACCTCTGAGCGGCACTTTTTTTAACACCATGGGTTAATTATGGCACCATGGGTTAATTATGGCCTTGTGAGGCAATTTTAATAAATGGCCTCACGAGGACCCCGAAGGCTCAGAGAAGGTTGGGGGAGGGGACCCACTGGAACGGCTGTTGGAAGACAGATGGTAGCTTCCCGTCAAGGCCATCCAGCATGTTCTTTAACATGCACAGGGCATGACTCTCCCGCACACGGAGCCACGGCTTAACGTCCCATCCGACGGATGGAGCGGCCTTTCCAAGCCCAACAGTGTCCCCTACTGACCATGGGCAGGGTGGGGAGTTTTGCGGAGATAAATCTCAACGCTGACCCAGCTGGGACACGAACCTGGGAACTGCAGATTACGAGCCTGGCGCGCTACCGACTGAGCCACCCTTTGGATATTAGGTGGTTTGACTTTGTAAGTAATGATGAGGTTAGGCAAAGGAGTCG
The DNA here is from genome assembly GCA_038380435.1 of Ryuthela nishihirai. NCBI lineage: Eukaryota > Metazoa > Arthropoda > Arachnida > Araneae > Heptathelidae > Ryuthela > Ryuthela nishihirai. Next base: position 10,879,744 of record JAWZYU010000023.1, read on the forward strand.
GCAACCTCATTTGAGCATCATATTTTGCAGAGAAAGACTGCCCTGTTATACATTAGCGAATAGAGTTAGGAACAGTGTGCTTAAAGGCCTCAGGAAACGGGGCAGACCTAGGATGCGGTATGTAAACATTGTCAAACAGGACCTTGTTAGAATTGACCTGCTGTAGTGAATTTCAACGCTGTAGTTCAGAACAGGTTCGAGTCCCAGCTGGATCAGTGTTGAGATTTATCTCCGCAAAACTCTTTGCCCACGGTCAGTAGGGGACACCGATGAGCTTGGAAAGTCCGCCGTCCGTTGTATGGGACATTAAGCCGTGTCCCCGTATGTAGGAGAGCTGGATGGCCTTGACAGTAGGCTATCATCTGTCTCCCAACAGCTGTTCCAGTGGGTCCCTTCCCCCAACCTTCTCTAACCCTTCGGGGTCCTTGTGAACTAGCCATTTATCCCATGGTGTGCAAAAAAGTGCCACTCAGAGGTAAAACAACCCAAACCTGTAGTTCGGGACAGATATTTCGAGAACCAAATTTCAAAGTCTAGTTAGTCCTTCTTAGCCCATATCTGTTTGAGGATTTTTGTATGTATGCATTCCACTGATTGGTGGTTCGATATTTACAACTTCCTATCCACCGTCTGATATGATTCAAGAAGCTGCAGCAGCGGGATAAGTCAGGCTCCTATAAGTTCGTTATAAATTTTTGCTGGTTCGACGAAGACATTGTTAAAACTAGAAGTAATTTAATATGGTTGAAAAATAATAAATTGAGAAATATTCTCTCAAGCACCTGCATACCACAGGTCTGAGAGGACACTCTCAGTTTATAACGCCACAGTAGATTTATGATGTGAATCAGCTCAGTAGGTTAAAAGCAGTAATAAGCCCCCCCTTTCTTTCAGGTGGTGGATTGAGGGTAGCAACACGTCTCCCTAGAGCATCCCACACACGCTCAATCGGATTTAGGTCGGGAGATTGAGCTGGCCACTCCATGCACATAATGGTCTCCTCTTGAAAGTATTATTCCACGTCGATCTCTAGAAGTAGTAGAAGAAAGTAGAAGAGTCTCTAGAAGAGTTCTCTAGTAGTAGAAGAGTCTCTAGAAGTAGAAGGTCTGTGAGGGTAGCAGGACCTCAGCAGAACAACAACCATTCCTTATCCAGGCCTCAGGTCCGTTTGATCACTAGGCAAGGGCGCTAGCCACTCGACCACGATATTTAACTTTAATAACTGCAACTGAAAAACATCACCGATCATTCCCCCGGATTTTCATGCTGACAGCCCAGTTGCTCCGTCATTTTGTAGACTCGAAAAGCAACTGGTTTAAATGACGCCTAACCAGTGGAGTACCGAAGCCGGAACGGTGTTTTTTTTTCACACTTGCCTAGTTATTGAATCAATAAGTCTTTTAAGACTTTCACAGATGCGAGTTCAATTGCTTTATTTAATTTTAGTTAAATATTTAACGTAACAATATTTCTCAATGTGAACTAACCTGAAAAATAAACAATTTACTTTCATTCTACCCAATAAAATCTACTGTTTAAGTTCATTTTTAATTTCCTCGTTTTGCTTTACTTCTAGACAGCCTGTTATTGTTAGTCGATTAGAACATACTCCAGGTCTGGGATCAATATTGGAAATATTTCCTCGCCACTCAGTTGTTGAACCCTTCTTCGATGTTTTTAATTTCCTCATAATTCTGTTAATTGCAGAAAGGATCCGTCTTAAGTAATTTTCACAATTCAATCTTAAGGAAGCAGAATCCACTGTTGACGTTTTGGGGCGGGGGTAGCCCAGTCGGTAGCACACCGGGCTCGTAATCTGTAGTTCCCAGGTTCGAGTCCCAGCTTGGTCAGCGTTGAGATTTATCTCCGCAAAACTCCCCCGCCCTGCCCACGGTCAGTAGGGGACACCGATGGGCTTGGAAAGGACACCTCCCGTTGGATGGGACGTTAAGGCGTGGTCCGGTGTGCAGGAGAGCCATACCCTGTGCACGTTAAAGAACACGCTGGGTGGTCTTGACGGGAGGCTACCATCTGTCTCCCAACAGCTGTTCCAGTGGGTCCTCTCCTCCAACCTTCTCTGAGTCTTCGGGGTCCATGTGACCTGGCCATTTAGCCCATGGTGTGCAAAAAAGTGCCGCTCAGAGGTAAAACAACCCAACCCAATTGTTGACGTTTTCCACTCAGCGAATCAATGCCCACATCGAATAGCATTGATTCATGCGTTATTAGATCGATTTTTCTCTTATATTCACGTAAAAATAATACAAAGAAAAATTACATAACAAATCACGAGGGTAAGTTGGAAAATAAGGTTCCTTGTTTAATTTAAGCATAGGGCAAGAAATTACACCGAAGAAAATATACAGCAAATGTCCCAAAATATGTGTATTATTTTTCCAGGTAGTCACCAGTTTTTTGAGACATTTCTCATAACAGTCGATCAACTTAATTTATCAATTATCGAAGCACTGTATATAGAAGAACGATGTTATGTTTAAATTTGGCTTTATGTTCACCAACGTACATAATATAGAAGCAAATTACCTTATTTGCATATTATTATTATTTTTCAATTTATTTTTTCGAATACAATGCGGGGAGAGGGTGGCTTAGTCGGTAGCGCGCATTTCCCAGGGTCGAGTTTCACCTGGGCTAGAGTTGCGATTTATCGCCGCAAAATTCCCCGCCCTGCCCTCGGTCAGTAGAGAACACCGATTGGGTTCGCAAGGACGCCGTCCGTCGGAAGGGATGTTAAGCCATGGCTCAGTGTGCGGGAGAGCCATACCCTGTGCACATTGAAGAACACACTGGATGGCCTTGACGGGAGGCTACCATCTGTATCCTACCAGCTGCACAGTAAGTTCCTTCCCCCACAACCTCTCTGAACCCTCGGGGTCCTTGTGACTTGGCCATTTAGCTTATTATATGCAATAATAGTATCGTTCAGTGGTAAAATAACCCAATAGTAATATCATTTGTATAGTGCATTACAATATCTTTACAGGAATAACAGATACGCTGCCCACTTAAGTAATCACATTCAGTTAGCCACGGGAGTAGACTCATTTTTGGGTTAGTGTTAATTAGGATAAGTTCGGGAAAATTTTTCGAGCACGTGACCACCCGAGCCCGAAGTTATTAAGCCATAGTCCGCTCACTTATTTAAAGTAATCATTTATTTTATTCTCTTATTAATTATAATTATTTTTCGACGAAAATAAGATGTGAAAGATAGAGAATAATCGAAAGTATTACAAGAAAGATTTCAAATATAAATTTTTCTATGCCCGAACTCATTATTAGTGTTAATGATTCAAATATCTTCTTTACGAACTTAGTGGCTTAAAACATCTGAATTTTTATGTTTAGTACAGCAGGCGTGATGTAAAAGTAACTTGGCTTATTTAGAAATATGGAATTCCTTTTCTATTTAATGACCATTATGAAATTTAAAATCTATAGCGAGTAGTCTGAGAAAAAATGGTTGGCAACGTAAGGAATAATAAAATGTTCTAAAATTGTTTTCGTAATAGGACCAACTAATTCCACAGATAGAACTTTCGAAATTTTTCTTCAGATCACTGTGGAAAAAATGAAACTACCAAATCTCGACTACAGAAAATAGTTTGCAACATTCGTGCAATAACAAAGTGAACGTAAACTCTGCTTTCGAAACTTCAGTTCGTCTTCCTTATTGCAAACTTCCTGCATTTAAGCACTTTAAAAAGTATCCATTTTGGTATTCATTTGTAGTGAAGTCTCTTAACTTTGCACTACGTTAGTTTATCCGCGGTGATTCTGTTCAAAGTGGCATTGTACTGCCATCTGTTGACCGAAATGAAAACTATTTTATCAGAGTTTTATTAAATGCAAGGAAAAATACACATAATTAAAAAACAGTTTCTACGGCTGGCATTCTACTTTTCGGGATGACAGTAAACACCTACCACACGCAGTGTCCGCCTTTTCATAACACGTGTGCTTTGTTTTTTTAAACTCAAATAATAGACGTAGGTGTAAACAAAATAAAGAAACATCCAAATAATAAGACACTTTGTTATTGCAGGTTGCAGCCTCCAGCCCGCCCGGTTGCCAGCTGTAATCCTCCCATCAATTTGACAGCTAATACCACACCAGTCATAGGGATTTTTTTTTAACGCTCAGGGAGTTTTCACCTGGCGAACTGTAATTGGCATGAATCGGTTGAATGGGTCGATCTCCACGGATGAGACAAAAAGGACTTATTCGTGTGGGAAGCAGTAACGGAGTGTTTTTGGCAACTTTGGGGGGAGGGGGAATTCGAAAATAAATCAGACTGCGCAGCTGGCTCAGTCGGTAGCGCACTAGACTTGTAATCTGCAGTTCCCGGTTCGAGTCCCATACTGACCAATGTTGAGATTTCTCTTCGTAAAATTCCTAACCCTGCCCTCGATCAGTAGAGGACACCGATGGGTTTGAAAAGGCCGCCGTCTGTCGGTTGGGACTTAAAGCCGTGGTTCTGTGTGTCAGAGAGTTATACTTTGTGCACCTTAGAGAACACCTGGATGGCTTTAACTGGGGACTGTTGTCTCTTAACAGCTGTTCAGTAGGTTTCCTCTCCCAATTTTCTCTGACAACTTGGAGTCCTTTGGCCTGGCCATTTAGACCACTGTGTGCAAAAAAGAGCCGCTCAGAGATAAAACAACCCAAACAACCCAACCCATAGGTCATTCGACTATTGATTGTTATCCAAACTGCGCATAAGTGACAAGCTCATTCAACCAAAGTTCTAAGAATGATTTCTGCGTCAACAGCACAATCGCACTGTGTGAATGGTTTCCGAAGTTTCCACACATCTCTCGTCACCAGTGAGAAGTACTTAACAACCCCCCCCCCCCCCCCACCCTGTCCCTGTTGAGAAAGTGGACACCAATCGGTTGTGGAAAATCTGCCATCGGTCAGATGAGACGTAGCGCCGTGTTGCAGAAAAGACATATTTTGTGTTGGGTTGTTTTACCTCTGAGAGGCACTTTTTTGCACACCATGGCCTAAATGGCCAGGTCACATGGACTCCGAAGGCTGAGAGAAGGTTGGGGGAGGGGACCCACTGGAACAGCTGTTGGGAGACAGATGGTAGCCTTCCGTCAAGGCCATCCAGCGTGTTCTTTAACGTGCACAGGGTATGGCTCTCCCGCACACGGGGCCACGGCTTAACGTCCCATCCGACGGACGGCGACCTTTCCAAGCCCATCGGTGTCGCCTACTGACCGTGGGCAACATATTGTGCACACATTAAAGAACACACTGGATATCCTTGAAGGGAGGCTTCCATCTGTCTCCTAAACTTTGCGCAAATGATTTCATTTCCCCAACCTTCTCTGAGCCATTGGGGTCCTTGTGATCCGACCATTTAGTTCATTGTGTTCACAAAAGTGCTGCTCAGGGATGAAACATACCAACCCAATAGGGGCGGGGGTGGCTCAGTCGGTAGCGCGCCAGGCTCGTAATCTGTAGTTCCCAGGTTCGAGTTCCAGCTGGGTCAGCGTTGAGATTTATCTCCGCAAAATTCCCCGCCTTGCCCACGGTCAGTAGGGGACACCGATGGGCTTGGAAAGGCCGCCGTCCGTCGGATGGGACGTTAAGCCGTTGGCTCGTGTGCGGGAGAGCCATACCCTGTGCACATTAAAGAACACGCTGGATGGCCTTGACGGGAGACTACCATCTGTCTCCCAACAGCTGTTCCAGTGGGTCCCCTCCCCCAACCTTCTCTGAGCCTTCGGGGTCCATGTGACCTGGCCATTTAGCCCATGGTGTGCAAAAAAAGTGCCGCTCAGAGGTAAAACAACCTAACCCAACCAACCCAATATAAAAACTGAAAATTTTCGTAACAGTTTCGGCATCTTCGAAGAAGTACCGCATTAATATATAATTTTGAAGCTTTGGATTGTTTTACCTCTGAGCGGCATTTTTTTGCGCAGAATTGGCTAAATGACTAGGCCACAATGATCCTAAAGACAGAGAAGGTTGGGAGAAGGAAAACCCACTGGACAGCTGTTAAAAGACATGATAGCCTCCAGTCAAGGCCATCCAGCATGTTCTTTAACATTCACAGGGTATAGCTCTCCCATATACGGGGCCACTTCTTAACGTCTTATCCTACAGAGGGCGGCATTTCCAATCCCCTACTGACCGATGACAGAATGGAGAGTTTTGCGGAGATAAATCTCAGCGTAGACCAAGGGGGGACACGAACCTGAGAACTGCAGATTACGAGCCTGGCGCTCCACCGACTGAGCCGTCCTGCACCCTAATTTTCAAGCAATTTCTAAAGAAATCTTATTAGTTCTTTCGCTTTCAGATATCAAAACAGAAGATAATATTATTCTGCAAACATTTCGGAGAAGAGTGGAAGATATCCTCCTTCAAATATTCATGCATTTACTTATTTACTGGGGCGGGGGTGGCTCAGTCGGTAGCACGCCAGGCTCGTAATCAGTAGTTCCCAGGTTCTAGTCCCAGCTGGGTCAGCGTTGAGATTTATCTCCGCAAATATCCCCGCTGTGCCCACGGTCAGTAGGGGACACCGATGGGCTTGGATAAGGCCGCCGTTCGTCGGATGCGACGTTAAGCCGTGGTCCCGTGTGCGGGAGAGCCATACCCTGTGAACGTTAAAGAACACACTGGATGGCCTTGACGGGAGGCTACCATCTGTCTCCCAAGCGCAGTGGCCAACGTTCCAGTGGGTACCCTCCCCTAACCTTCTCTGAGCCTTCGGGGTCCTTTTGAGGCCATTTATCCCATGGTGTGCAAAAAAGTGCCGCTCAGAGGTAAAACAACCCAACCCACAATATGTCTTTTCTGCACACATTAACTAGTGTTTCGTTTGATACCTTTTTGATTTCTTATCCTATACATATCTGCAAATATTGAATTGAAATATTTATGCTTACGTTTTTATTGCAAAAAATTATGTTTGTTATAATATATTAGATGTTTGTGTTTCCCCATTCAATTTTTTTCTTCTTGAAGTATTGGATATGCGGATAGCTGTGCCTAACACTTCTTCAAGAAGCACAACCCTTGCAATTGGCTATTCCTGTATATTTTATATTCCTGCATTCTTTCAAATAGATATTCCTGTATACTTTCTATTTCCGCAAAACTCACCGCCGTGCCTATGATCAGTAGGGGACACCGATGGGCTTGGAAAGGCCGCCGTCCGTCGGATGGGACGTTAAGCCGTGGCCACGTATGGGGGGGGAACTATACCTTGTACACGTTAAAGAACACGTTGGATGGCCTTGACGGGAGGCAACCATCTGTCTCCCAACAGCTATTCCAGTGGGTCCCCTCCCCCAACCTTCTCTGAGCCTTTCGGGTCCATGTGACCTGGCCATTTAGCCCATGGTGTGCAAAAAATTTTCCGCTCAGAGGTAAAACCAACCCAACTTATTTACTTTCTTGGCAGTTATTAGCACCACGAACTCTCAGACTTTGGAAATAGTTTCATCCTGCGCAAACGTAGAAATCCCTACGATCCGTATATTTTGAAAACAGTATGAAATGAAATATTATAATTGTTACGATTATATTGTTACGACAGAAGAATCTGGCAACCGAAAGCAAAGTTTCAGCGAACGAATAAGAACTTTGGGAGAATTTGGAGAAGAAGAGTGGAGCGTTAACGGTCGTTGTGTTGTAACGGTCGTTGTGTATTGTAACGGTCGGTGAGTTCGAAAATGGACGGTGAGCTGTTCTGAGACAGTGCGCGTAAGTATCAAGAAGTAACTTGATGTGTTGTGTATACGCGGAAGGATAAAAGTGGGATCTTTTATCGTTAAGTATCAAGAAGTAACTTGATGTGTTGTGTATACGCGGAAGTATAAAAGTGGGAACTTTTATGGCTAACTTCGAATGTCTACACGGACTGTCTTTTTTTGTTCGGCTAGTGTGTGAAAAGTTATTAGCACAGGACGAGAATTGGTTTACGAGTGAAGATCTTCGGGTGACCTGGTAAATCAAGTAAAAGGTAGTATTTAGTAAAATACACAGAGCTGATATTGTGTGCTCTACGCAGGAAGATTGATGACTTGTGCATGTTAATAGTTGATTTGTTAATAAGATACTTCATCCATATTTCCTTTGTAACAATTTACCTTGTATTGAATTTGGTTTTGAAATATAGCTTTTAATACTCATGCTCAGTGGCTATCCATTTTTGTGATCCGCAACATTTGGTGTCAGAAGTGGGATTATAATTAATTAATTGAATGCCGTTAACTAGAAGTATGGATGAATTAGTAAAGTTGATAAATAGCTTCAAAGCCGATATGACTGCGCTGATGACTGATAGGAAAACCATTATGACTACGCTGATGAATGACATTAAAAGTCAAAATAATGATTTGAAAGCCGAAATAGCGACACAAAATAGTACATTAGATGAAATGATAGCCGAAATGGCCGCACGAAATAATGAGTTGAGGAATAAAAGAGGTGATCTGGCCGCACAAAATACTGAGATTAAAGGTGATATAGCTGCCCAAAGCGATAAAATAGGTGATTTGAAAGCCGAAATGGCCGCACAAAATAATGAGTTGAGAACGGAGATAGTTTCTCAAAAAGATGATTTGAAAGCCGAAATAGCCGCACAAAATACTGAGATGAGAGCTGAAGTGGCTTCTCGAGTTGGTAAGATTATTGATCACTTCAAGGATCATAAAACCGAACTCAATAGACAATGCAATAGTTTAAATGTTGAATTTGTCAGTGAAAAAGATGATCTTGATAGTGTTAAGTTAGATTGTAAACATGGAAAAGAGAAAGGCAACGCATATAAAAATGTGGATCTGCTACTGGAAATCAAGAATTGTAGAGATAGCACAGATAATGCCTTTGACCACGCAACTACTGGTAATGCATGGCAGAGTGTCTATGTCGCTGGTGACATGTCTAGGAACTGTGAAGAACAATCACACAGAGTAGAGAGCTGTGAGACTAAACAGTACGCGTTGCACTTCAAAATACCTAGGTATACAAGTCTGGCACGATCTGAAGAGAGATCCACACGAAAGGTATTCTATTCCTCGCCGTCAGCAAAATGCGTCATGGACAATTATCGCAAAGGCAGAGTAACGAGTGGTAATGAGGGGGAACGAAACAGAGTTTACGTTTCGCAGAGTGGTCCGAGTAAAGAAGAGGTGTCCATTCATCATAGATACAAAGTGCCCTTCGTCGTTACCGGGGAAGTCGGAGAGATTTTTCCGAAACACATAGCCACACTCGAATCGTTTATAGAAAGTGGGGATTTAAGAAAGAAGAATTCCGAAGAATGGCTTAGAAGCGTAACAGGTGATGCTAGTAAAGGAGCTTCAGGCAGAGACAGTACTTCAAAGACTAACTTTCTGGATGAAACTAAGCCTCAGAGTTACGATCAGAGAGAAGTGAATCCCTCAGATAATTTCAACGTAGCCACGCTGAATTTCTTTTCTGAACAGTCAATGTGCAGATTTGGACATTATAACCATTTAGATTATAAGGATATAGAAAAGTTTTATCACGATTACAAGAGCTCTAAAGTGGACAATATCATGTTACAGAACTCGTCGCTGATCTCCAGAATGAACAATTTGGCAATCATGACTGATATTTCCCTGGCTAATTACAATGAGAGCTCCAAGAAAGTGAATTCGGAAGAAACAGCAAATATGACCTCCTCGGGTCATGTGTTTTGTTGGAGACTCGAGTGGCGCCATCGGATGGTAGATAAACACAGCACAGGAGGTGTCAGCGACAAAGTGAGTCTTGTCTTGGCTCCTGCACTTGCTGCTTTAGGTCTCAAGGTCCCTATGATCTCCGGTCGTGCTCACCAATTGACAGGAGATACTCTGGACAAATTGGAATCCATCCCTGGCTTCACAGTCGACTGCACTAAAGATAAAATCGAGCAGATGATGGAAGACGTCGGATGCTGCATCGTAGGACAGACAGAGGAGCTGGTGCCAACAGATAAGGAGATTTACCGCTGCAAGGATCTGACGGCTACCGTAGATAGCGTTCCTCTAAGGAGATGCTCAATTGTGTCCAAAAAGCTGGCTGAAGGAGTGTGCGCTTTGGTTTATGATGTTGAATTCGGAAAAGAAGCTATTGATCTCATCAGTACAGAAGATGTTGCTGTTGATTTAGTTAAGAAAATGGTTGCAGCATCACAAGCTCGTGGAATGAAGAGTTTGAGTTGTTCAGCTGTTATCAGCAACATGGATTCACCTCTTGAAAACTCTGTTGACAACTCTCTGGAAGTGATGGAAGCTGTTCAGTGTTTCCTTGGTAACGGATCCTTGGAACTGCAAGAGCTCGTCGAAGAGTTAGGAGGAGAACTTCTGCGTTTGGTGAACATTGTGGATAATAGGGTAGATGAAGCATCACGTGTCTGCAAGGTTCTGCATAACGGCAATGCTTTGAACAAGTTTCGTAACATGTTAATAGAACAAGGAGTATCTGAAGATGTTGCAAGCTGGCTATGTGAAGGTAAAACAGAAAAAATATTGCTAGCAGCCCGACACATCACTGATTTCACTTATACAGGAGAAACAGGTAAGGTTGTCGGATTAGAAGCTGCAGTTCTAGCAAGAGTATGGAAGGAGGAGATGGACCGAAGCGCTAAAAAGAATTATGGAGTTGATATTATATTTGTGAAGCACCTTGGGGATCAAATGGAATCAGGTGAAATATGGCTGAAGGTTCATCACGACAGTTCTGAATTAAGGGAAAGTCAACTGACAAAAAGGTCAGACTGGAGGATGAAACTTCTCCCTAGATTTTATGTCACTAATGACTTTCATTCCTTGTTACTCTTGATAGAAGTAAAAATCCAAAGAAGAAAACTTTCGACAAAGAAGAAAACTTTTTACAGGTTTCGCACGAAAACTCTTAGTCGATTCTTCTCCCTGCAGAGACATAAACGTGTTCACAAGGGCTATAGGCCTTACACGTATTATGTTTGTGGACGAGGCTTCAGTCAGAAAAGAAATCTAAGTCATAATGAGATTCGCTTTCATTTTGACACAGACGTGGAATATCGCATTCGTCGACGTCCAGCTACAAAGTGCAAGGTGGTTCACGTGGATCATTTGACCATGTTTCATCGAAGAACTGAAGAAGCTTTGGAATCCAGAATTGTTCGGGACGAACAAGACCTAGGAAGGGGGCAGTGTTACGACAGAAGAATCTGGCAACCGAAAGCAAAGTTTCAGCGAACGAATAAGAACTTTGGGAGAATTTGGAGAAGAAGAGTGGAGCGTTAACGGTCGTTGTGTTGTAACGGTCGTTGTGTATTGTAACGGTCGGTGAGTTCGAAAATGGACGGTGAGCTGTTCTGAGACAGTGCGCGTAAGTATCAAGAAGTAACTTGATGTGTTGTGTATACGCGGAAGGATAAAAGTGGGATCTTTTATCGTTAAGTATCAAGAAGTAACTTGATGTGTTGTGTATACGCGGAAGTATAAAAGTGGGAACTTTTATGGCTAACTTCGAATGTCTACACGGACTGTCTTTTTTTGTTCGGCTAGTGTGTGAAAAGTTATTAGCACAGGACGAGAATTGGTTTACGAGTGAAGATCTTCGGGTGACCTGGTAAATCAAGTAAAAGGTAGTATTTAGTAAAATACACAGAGCTGATATTGTGTGCTCTACGCAGGAAGATTGATGACTTGTGCATGTTAATAGTTGATTTGTTAATAAGATACTTCATCCATATTTCCTTTGTAACAATTTACCTTGTATTGAATTTGGTTTTGAAATATAGCTTTTAATACTCATGCTCAGTGGCTATCCATTTTTGTGATCCGCAACAATATTAAAATGATATCGAATAATCTAAAATTCAGTACTAACTTTTAAAAACAAAAACAGTGTTTTGAACTCTTATTAATATTATAATAACATGCCAAATTTAATTGTATAAGAACATGGCGAAGCAGGGATTGGTAAGAAGAAGTTTCATTAATCATTCAATTTTTACCAGTGGTTAAGGAAGTGTTCCATCGCATTTAATTTAAATTGGTAAGAATTTTGTGCCTTAACTCTCGTTTATGATTTTTGTTTTAGAACAGTTGAAATTTATCTTTAAGTTATGCAGTAGTGAACTGCTTATTTTAAGTTCCATAGGACTGGTTGAGATTGTAATAAGTTTATCAAAAGTGGGTAATTTTATTTCATGTGCAAACTTAGCACTTCATTTGTGCACTCTCAGATGAACTTGATATTCACTAAAGTGAAATAAAACGTGGTTCACCCAGCAATGGCGAAACCTCCGTGTGATTCATAGAGGCAGAGAATTAGCGAGGAAATACCTCCTTCTATAAATGCGCCTTTTGCAGGAGGATCAACTCTCCTCCAGGATGAAGAAATTGTCCATCTTGATACAGATTTTGGAATTTGAAATTTCGCCGTTTTGCTAAAGGGAAAATCATCCCATTCCAGCTACTAAGACTCAAGCATTAGAGTACTCTATCTAAATGCCTGATAGCTCCAGAAGAGGGGGCGGGGGTGGCTCAGTCGATAGCGCGCCAGGCTCGTAATCTGTAGTTCCCAGGTTCGAGTCCCAGCTGGGTCAGCGTTCAGATTTTTCTCCGCAAAATTTCCCCGCCCTGTTGGGCGGTCAATAGGGGACACCGATGGCTTGAAAAGGCCGCCGTCCGTCGGATGGGAGTTAAACCGTGGCCCCGTGTGCGGGAGAGCCATACCCTGTGCACGTTAAAGAACACGCTGGATGGCCTTGACGGGAAGTTACCATCTGTTTCCCAACAGCTGCTCCAGAGGGTCTCCTCCCCCAACCTTCTCTGAGCCTTTGGGGTCCATGTGACCTGGCCATTTAGCCCATGGTGTGCAAAAAAGTGCCGCTCAGAAGTAAAACAACCCAACCCAACGCTCCAGAAGACATCACTTCCCTGCGCCTCACAAGAAATAATCTTATTATACATTCTGCTACAATTTCTTGTACGTGTGACATTCTTCGCATTACAAATTTAATTTCAACCGAAGTAACAGCTGCTTTACTTACCGATACTTTATCTACTCGTTTTTTGCTATATGATATAGACAGTGATGTCCCAAAGGAAGAATTACGCAATTAACTACAATCAGACTTTTTTTTTTGGAGTTACATCGGTTCTCGCGTCGTAAAGGTTCTGCTACAATTCCTACATCCACTTTTCTTGTGACTATTCTAGGCTTTCATTGTCCAAAAGACGTTCGTGTATGGTGAACAACTTCAGAAAACGACTATCTTGCTGATGAACTTCGAAATTGCACTCAATTGCAATGCTTTGGCCATACTGCCAAAATGTGTCTCAGCAAACAACGCTGCAGTAGATACAGACCAGAGCATGCAGTTTTCATGTGTACAAATGCTATTCCTATCTGCTACCTCTGCTCAGGAGATCATACGGCAAATGACAAGATGTGTCCTAATTGGATTAAAGAAAATGGTATATTAAGATGTAAGTCTACACATCACGCTTTTTTTTTGGCAAGAGGAGAGTGCTAAACTATTTTCCATAGAACCTACTTACACCGAAGCCAAAACATCATGATCAGCGCGTCTTTATGCAAATCGAAGCAACTGCAGGTAAACGACGGTGTGTGTGAAGGTCATGAAACGGTATAAATAACACCTGATACTGAGCTCTGTTAATCAATGTATTTCAATGTTATTCTTCAAAAGGGAAAAGCAGCAGACTTAAGTGAGTTTGACAAAGGCCAAATTGTAATGACTTGGTAGCATTTCCCAGAAGGCAAGGCTTGTGGCCTGCTTGTGGCCTGCTTGTGGCCTGCTTGTGGTCAGACGAGGTAATACCTTCAAAAAGTGGTCCGAGGAGGGAAAAACCATGAACCGCCGGAAAGGCTCATCGATGCTAGAGGTGAGCGAAGGCTATCCCGTATTGTACGAGCCAACAGAAGGAATACTGTGGCACAATTCGCCCGTAATTTGAATGCTGGTGACGGGAATAATGTGCCACAACATACAGTACATCGAACCCTGCTGAAAATGGGACTGCATAGCCGTAGGCCATCGCGAGTGCCCATGCTAATCTCGGTTCATCATCGAAAGCATCTACAATGGACACGTGAGCATCAAAACTGGATCTTGAATGATTGGAAGAAGGTCGTCTAGTCCGATGAATCTCGTTTCCTGTTGTACCATGTGGACTGCCGGGTACGTGTGCATCGTTTACTGGGGGAAGTGTTGGCACCAGGAAGCACTGTGGAATGAAAACAAGTCGGTGGAGGAAGTGTAATGCTTTGGGTAATGTTTCGAAAGGAAACTCTGGGTCCAGTCATTCTTGTGCAGGAAACTATGGCATCTACCACTTACCTAAACATCATTGCAGACCAGGTACAGTCGCTCAAAAAAGTATCCGAACACTATGGTTGATTACAGAATTTAGAAAAAATATCTGGGAACGATTTTTTTTAGAAAACAGCGATCTGGCAACCTCCGTGTCACGTGACACGAAGGTTGCCAGATCGCTGTTTTCTAAAAAAATCGTTCCCAGATATTTTTTCTGAATTCTGTAATCAACCATAGTGTTCGGATACTTTTTTGAGCGACTGTACATCCTTTTAGGGCAATGCTATATACTTCTAGTAGTGCCTTCTTTCAGCAAGATAATGCGCCATGCCACACTGCCCGAATTGTTCGAGAATGGTTCGCGGAACATGAGGAAGACTTCCAGGTATTGCCCTGGCCTCCAAATTCCCCAGACATCAATACAATCGAGTATCTGTGGTTTGTGTTGGAATAGCATATCCAATCTGCGGCGGCTCAACCATGTAACTTCCAAGAGTTAAAGGATATGCTGGTGACGCATTGGTACTAGATACCAAACGACACCTTTACAAATCTTTTAGCGTCCATGTCTCGCTGGGTAAGAGCTGTTTTGGCGACACATGGAGCACCAACATCATATTAGGCAGGTGGTCATAATGTTTTGACTGTTCGGTGTATGCATCAGTTACTAAATCTTCAGATGTGACTCCAGAATTTTCAAAGGGATCCTTGTATACAGGGTGTCTCAAAAATATAGGTACAAACTTTTAGGGGAGGTAGATAACATCTAAAGGAATGAGAATTAGATAGGAACCCATAACCGGAAACGTCACCTTAAGTCAATAGCCGGCGCTGTTCATCAGTGCACTATAGGGGAAATTTCTGATTTCCTCATTCGAGCAGTAGTCGGCTGAAGAAGGGCATGCGAAAGTATTCGAACAGGGAGCTGGCAGACATACACTTAGTGTAAGGAATAGCTGAGGGCAATGGACGAGCAATGATACAACTCAACGAATATATCAAGAACACTTCCCACACAGACACCGTTTCTTTGAGCGTGCGCATCAAAATTTGTGTGATTCATCATCATCATCATCCTCAAGCAGCCATGGGCTACGGAGCTCCAACCAGACCGTGCAACCTAGTTCTCCAAGCAAGTCTATCCTGAGCTACATCTACTGCATCTGGCCACTGCACACCAATTCTAACAAGGTCCTGTTTGACATTGTCTGCCACCCGCATCCTAGGTCTCCCCTTCTTTCTGAAGCCTTTAGGCACACTGTTCATAACCCTATTCACCAATCTATAATTATTCATACGGGCAACATGGCCAAACCAACGGAGTCTCTCTCTGCACAATATGCTGCTTAAAGGAGGTTGCAAACTCCTTTCCCTAACCTCATCATTAGTTACAAAGTTAAACCACCGAATACCCAAGATACTGCGTAAGCATCTGGAATCAAAAGCATCTAGTTTCCTGTTATCTTGTTTACAAAGTGTCAAAGTTTCACTACCATAACTAACCCTAGAAAGAACCAAACTATTATACAGTCTAATTTTAGTCTTTAGGTGTATATGCATATTTCTCCACAATCTCCATAGATTCTTAAAAGTCCCGGCAGCAATCCCTATTCGTCTGTTAATCTCATGCCGCACATCACCATTATCTGTTACATAGCTCCCAAGATAATTAAACTGTGACACCTGCTCAAGACTGCAACCATTCAGATTAACTGAATTATGGGTCATTAAGAGGTAGCAGAAGTGAGGGCAGGCCACGATCGACGTGTACTCCCGCCATGGAAGAAAGTGTGTTGGATGCCGTGGAGACTAATCCTAGTACCAGCACACGTGCCGTTGCCTCCGCCTTAGGAGTGTCTCGTTGCAGTGTACCGCGTGTTTTGCACGGCGAGTCCTTACACCCCTTTCATCTCCAAAGGGTTCAGTTACTTCTCCCCACAGATCATCCTGCACGTGGGCGTTTTGCGCAGTGGTATCTCCAAGAAAGTGCCCAAGATGTGAATTTCCCAGCTTATGTTTTGTTTACTGATGAGGCCAGTTTCATTCGGGATGGCGTATTCATTTGTGGGTTCACGGGAACCCCCACGGTGTGCGCACCCATGTGGCACAACATCGTATTGCAGTAAATGTGTGGGCAGGTTTGGTCGGCGACTGCTTAGTCGGGCCATACCTTTTACCATCCCGCATGACCTCTGCGAAGTATCTGATCTTTCTGGAACAGGTTCTACCAGGCTTACTTGCCCATGTTCCAGCAAATGTGAGACGCAACATGTGGTTTCAACATGATGGGGCGCCTCCCCATTATGGAAGGTGTGTTCGTGCGCATTTGAACATGTCTTTTGGGCAACGATGGATTGGGCGTGCTGGACCAGTTGCCTGGCCCCCACGCTCACCTGATTTAACGAGGGTTGATTTCTTTCTGTGGGGGACCCTCAAAGCTACCGTGTATGAATCGCCTGTGGAGTCTGACATGGATCTCCTGGCAAGGCTCGTCTGTGCTGCTGCTACTATCAAAGAAACTCCAGGTGTGTTCGACCATGTCCGGCAATCAATGCTTCGTCGGTATCACGCATGCATCGCATCTCATGGTGGAAACTTCGAGCATCCGCTGTAACATTATGAAATGTATCATCTAGTACGCCATTTGTAATAATTATGTCCAATAAATATTTTCCCATTAATCATTGTCTTGTGTCCTTTCAGATCTTGTACCTCTGCTACCATTTTCCCATGACGTTTCTGGTTATGGGTTCCTATGCAATTCTCATTCCTTTAGATGCTATCTACCTCCCCTAAAAGTTTTTTACCTATATTTTTGGGACACCCTGTATATTTCTCACTACTTTCCAACGAACCATTACTGATTGTGTCACAGCGGCCTTGGGAAAACTTCGTTTCAAGGAACTATTATCTACAGCAATGTCTTCATTTCCACAAATAGGAGGAAAAGCTAAGGCTCAAATCTCCAAAACATCAACCTTATCAAAAATTTAAGAAACACTTGAACCTTGAGAATTGTTGCTCAACGGTGTTCTAACACATCTTCCACCATTCTTCAACCAGCCTGACTGATAACCAATTCGCAGTTTAAGACTACTTCTAAGTTCTCCAGCAACACATCAACACCTACGAAAAAAACTGCCGAAGGAATGGATGTGTCGCTTATACTCGATATCCATTCCACTCAGGGAGATTCTCATAACTTTGTTCAAGAATCAATAAAATTGGAATCTCGCTCAGACAGGAAAATCAAATCTCAGTAGCGTATTCTTTTTCTGGACGGCTTCCTATTAAATTTTTCTCTTCATTTGTTTACCATTTTTTCAATGGAATCTTTGCAGTATTCGTGCCAACGATAAACTGTTACGTGTGCTACTAGCTACTCATATCTCAACTGTAATTTATTTGCAATCAGATAGAGACATCATAATAGCAAATTGCTATAATCCTAATGGACAAGAAGCTATCAGAGCTGTTGACTTTATTATATCAATTCCTTACAATATACACTGAGATGCCAGTTTATTAGGTACACCTACCTAGTAATGTGTTGCGCCTCCCTTGGCCTTCAGAACAGCGCGAATTCGTCGAGGCATGGAACTTAAAAAAATGCTGGATGCGTTGTGCCGGAAAGTTATACCATGTGGAAATGATATTGTCGCGCAGTTGCTACAAATGGAGAGCGGCACAGTCTCGCTGTAAATAGCCCTTACCACCTCACCCCAAAGATGCTCGATAAGGTTTAAATCTGTGGATTGTGCAGGCTCTGCCATAGATTCTGTTAAAAACTAACAAATGCAATTTGAATTCTTACCACCTTCCATATTTAACTTGCAAACATAGTCTATCCTTAGCCATCTTTTTTAATTTGATATCACACAATTTCTCTACTCAATGGGATATAAGACAAACAGCTACAGATCCCATAATATTTTATCAAGACAAGATACACGAAATGAACAAAGGGATTGCAGTTGCATGCTTGCATCTCTGAGAAAAAACATCGTGGAAGTATTGTGAATAGCCGTATATGGAATGAACTCTCAGTACCCTTTACTAGACCCAGAAGTATTGTTAATAGCCGTATATGGAATGAACTCTCAGTACCCTCTTTACTAGACCCGGAAAAAACGAAGGGGGGGGGGGGGGGTGAATGAAACTCAATCGAACCAAAAAAAAAAAGGCGGGAGGAGAGGAGACTGGAATTCCATTGCAGGTAGCATTTCTTCCTTCGTTTCTTCAGTAAGTTTTAAATATTTCTTGAAACATGCATGAAATATAAAAAAGTTTATAATTTTTTTTGCCCTTATTATTCTTAGTAGCATTCTCAAATTGGGTTGTTTTACCTCTGAGAGAATCCTTTTGTTCACAATGGCTAAATGGCCAAGTCACAAGGACCCCAAGGGCTGAGAGAAGTTTGAGTAGAGGGGACCCACTGGACAGCTGTTAGGAGACAGATGGTAGCCTCCCGTCAAAGTTATCCAGCTGTTCTTTAACGAGCACAAGCTATGGCTCTTTCGCACATAGAGCCATAGCTTAACGTCCCATCTCACGGACGTCGGGCTTTCCAAGCTCATCGATGTCTTCTACTGATCGAGGACAGAACGGGGAGTTTTGCGGAGATAAATATTAACACTGGCTCAGGCAGGACTCGAACCTGTGAACGACAGATTACGAGCCTGGCGTGCTACCAATGACTCCCCCCCCCTGGGGCGGGGGTGGCTCAGTCGGTAGCGCGCCAGGCTCGTAATCTGCAATTCCCAGGTTCGAGTCCCAGCTGGGTCAGCGTTGAGATTTATCTCCGCAAAATTCCCCGCCCTTCCCACGGTCAGTAGGGGACACCGATGGGTCTTAGAAATGCCGCCGTCCGTCGGATGGGACATTAAGCCGTGGTCCCGTGTGCGGGAGAGGCACACCCTGTGCACGTTAAAGAACACGCTGGATGGCCTTGACAGGAGGCTATCATCTGTCTCCCAACAGCTGTTCCAGTGGGTCCCCTCCCCCAACCTTCTCTGAGCCTTCGGGGTCCATGTGACCTGGCCATTTAGCCCATGATGTGCAAAAAAGTGCCGCTCAGAGGTAAACAACCCAACCCAACCCAACCCCTTCCCCCCTCCTATATCCGGCTCTGCTCCTTACTGTTTGGATCCAACACTTGTTTATTTTCTGATCGAAAATCCATTCGTGGACTTTGCAAAGTCATTGTTCAACATTTCACGAAGTTAAATAAATTTTTTCTGATTTCATTTATTACTAACAATTTATGCTAAAAAAAATTCCTGGTGTGAAATCAAATTTCGACTGTGTTCACAGTAAAGACTCATTCAAATTAGTTATATATATAGGAATTCTTTAAGTTTTGTAGAGTTTAAAAATCGGAAATCACGTGTTTATGGTTTTTGTGCATTACATCGCGTTCCATTTATTTTTTTAGCCAGCCCAACGCCATTTTGACACTTGCCTCCCGAAGAGTTGATGATACTTCCCCGTTTACTGCTCTCGTAGCGACAAGAGATAACGGACTTTGTTTTACGAGCTTTCATCTCATCGGCTCTTGTTGATGTTTCTCAGCCCAGCCTCTGATCACTCCTTCGCAAACGTCTATGGGAGCGAACGGCCACAATAAAATGGTGCAATCTGGAAAAAGAAAACAGTCTTGGCTTGGAAGCAAGCTCACTAAGGATATCGAACAGGTGAAATATTCATGGATACTCATTTCACTTGTGTTAATAGAGAGACGATGATTCCCCTAAAGCTGTATAATGATCAGATCGGATTAGTGATGATTTTGGTGTTAGTTTTTAATTGAAAACCCTTCAGTTAACCAAATACAGCAAACTCCCAGTTATTCGGCATTTATGGGGAATTGGGGTTGCCGTTTAAATGAATCTGCCGGTTGAATGAGAAATATCTTTATAGAAACCAAATGCACTAAAACAATTTTGTATTCAAACTTTAGTCGTGATAAAAATGAGGTTAAAACCAATGATAATGAAAATGAAGTATAATGCCCTTAACGCAAATATCTAAAAATAAACTAAGGAAAAAACAATTGCAACAACTGGAAGGATTAATGCCATTTTATTGAAACACAGGCAGTTGTTAGCATACACTGAGATGTGCGATTGATTATATTATCAAAATAAATATGGAAAATTGCTACTTTACCTACTGGTAAAGTGGTATAATTAGTTTGATGTTGAACCGTCCAGCGCAGCAATGCATTCATGAACACGGCGGGGAAATCTATTGTACAACTCTATAATGTCCTCCTGAGGGATAGAACGCCAAATATCGCGAAGGCGCTGTTCCATTTCAGCGACAGTGGTTGGTACACCTCTTGGGTGTTGTTGGAGCTGTTGGCCCATCATGTCTCAGATGTGTTCAATAGGTAAAAGGTCCGGCGAGCGTGCTGGCCATGGTAGTACCTGAACGTTTTGCTCGTGTAAATACTGCAGACTAATACGGGCTGTGTGGGGACGGGCGTTCTTGCTGGTAAAAGGATTCCGTTCTGATGAACAAATGGGACAGCCACTGGCTGCAAAACGTTGGTAACATATCGTTGGGCAGTTAGAGATCCCGTTATGATAACCAGTTCTATCTGGGATGTCCGAATAATGACACCCCACACCAAGACGCCAGGTGCTGGAGCTGTGTGACGATGTGGCACGCACTGGATGGTGTTCCTTCCCCTTGGATGACGGCAAATATGTTGTCTACCGTCGTGATGACCAAAAGAAAAACGAGATTCATCAGTAAACATCACGGTATTCCAGTCTTGTTCGTTCCAGTTCTGTCTGAGGCGACACCAATGAAGATGTGCTTCCATGTGGGCAGATGTGAGGAGAAATCGCAGTACCGGACGATAGGCTCGCAATGAAAATTGTAAAAGCCTGTTGTTTACCGTCCGCCTGGTAGGTATTCGATATGTTACTTGTTGCCAGTCCCTTTGCAGAATCGGGCGGGGGGTGGCTCAGTCGGTTGCGCGCCAGGCTCGTAATCTGTAGTTCTCAGGTTCGAGTCCCAGCTGGGTCAGCGTTGAGATTTATCTCCGCAAAATTCCCCGCCTTGCCCATGGTCAGTAGGGGACACCGATGGGCTTGAAAATGCCGCCGTCCGTCGGATGGGACGTTAAGCCGTGGCCCCGTGTGCAGGAGAGCCATACCCTGTGCACGTTAAAGAACACGCTGGATGGCTTTGACGGGAGGCTGTCCAGCGTGTTCTGTCTCCCAACAGCTGTTCTAGTGGGTCCCCTCCCCCAACCTTCTCTGAGCCTACGGGGTCCATGTGACCTGGCCATTTAGCCCATGGTGTGCAAAAAAGTGCCGCTTAGAGGTAAAACAACCCAAACAACCAAAACAACCCAACCGTGTGCGGGAGAGCCATACCCTGTGCACGTTAAAGAACACGCTGGATGGCTTTGACGGGAGGCTGTCCAGCGTGTTCTGTCTCCCAACAGCTGTTCTAGTGGGTCCCCTCCCCCAACCTTCTCTGAGCCTACGGGGTCCATGTGACCTGGCCATTTAGCCCATGGTGTGCAAAAAAGTGCCGCTTAGAGGTAAAACAACCCAAACAACCAAAACAACCCAACCGTGTGCGGGAGAGCCATACCCTGTGCACGTTAAAGAACACGCTGGATGGCTTTGACGGGAGGCTGTCCAGCGTGTTCTGTCTCCCAACAGCTGTTCTAGTGGGTCCCCTCCCCCAACCTTCTCTGAGCCTACGGGGTCCATGTGACCTGGCCATTTAGCCCATGGTGTGCAAAAAAGTGCCGCTCAGAGGTAAAACAACCCAAACAACCCTTTGCAGACGCGTTGTAGTCGCAAATCTGTCAGGCAATGCCATGCGTTGCAAATGGCGGTACTGTCGCTCCGTGGTCATACGTCGTCTTCCTAATCCTTATTGGCATGTGCCCGGATCCTTCTTGAACCCACTGGCGCCATATGTGTATGATGGTGCTGGGATTGCGACCAAAAACGTTGGCCACGTCTCTATACGACAAACCAGATTCTCTAAGGTCGATGATTCTTCCACGCTCAAAGTCTGTTAACTTTTGGAACTGCTGTCGACGTCTGTCTTAAGGGCAGCTTTAATGGTTTAGAACAATTTCCACAACGTTTCATCAACCAGGGAGCTTTGGTTGCCTTTATTTGTATTTGACTACTTCGCACCTGTGACGTCAACTCGCGTCTGTCCAATCGTTTCGATCGTCCTGCAAACCTAATCATTTCCATGCATTTCCATATATTACCTCAATATTACTTCTCGCAAGTGTTGCATTTTTAATTTCTTGTAATGTACTTGTTTTTATACGTATTACACTTTGCGCTTGAATGTCATATATCGTTGACGAACCAACATTGAACTGCTGCATAAGCACATTGTTATTTTCACCCTTTTGCAACCTTTAGCATATTACAATTATTTGTCTCAAAGTCTGAACAACACCATTTCCATTTGTAGTCCTTGCATGATATTCTTCTTTGACAGCATTACAAATTGGGGGTGAAAGATACACGACAAACAAAACAACACGATCTCAAATTCAACTACTTGCTACTTTAATGGCCGGGGTGGCTCAATCGGTAGCTCGACACGCTCCTAGTCTGTTGTTCCCAGGTTCGAGACCCAGTTGGGCCAGCGTTGAGATTTATCTCCGCACAATTCTCCATCCTGTTTTTTCTTCAAGCTTGCTTTTTTTTTTGTTCAACCACCTTTAGATCCTTTTGTGGCCTGGCATTTAGCCCATTGTGTGCAAAAGAATGCCGCGATCTTGGGTTAATAGCAAATATGATATTTTTTTATTGAATTCCTTGAAACGAATAGATATATTTATTTCTCATAATGAACTTTTTATGAATTTTTCAGTATGAGAAAATCTATACAATACATATTAATTTTTCGATTTATGCATTTCTCTATTCAATTCGTTTAATCTGCTATATCCAGTTTTTTCCATTTGTAAGTTGCAAAATATTTTATTGCCGAGTGAGTACCCCCAACACATACATACAAACATACAACCAGACAGCCAGGGGCCTTTCGAATAATTTGCACTTGGGGCCTCCAAATACCTTAATCCGACACTGATAACTGGGAGGGGGGGGGGTGAGATTACGCAACGACTACGAGACTGCGCAGTTGATGCTTCAACAGTCTATAAATAAATTGGGTTGTTTTACCTTTAAGCAGCACTTTTCTGCACACAATGGATTAAATGGCCATGTCACGAGGACCTCGAAGGCTCAGAGAAGGTTGGAGGAGGGGGATCCACTGGATCATCTGTGTCCCCTTTCTTACCGATAGCAGAACGGGGATTAGCATTAAAAATTCTCAGCGCTAGCACAATTGATCAGATTGTAACATTAGATTGTAAGTGCGTCGCTTTATCGACTGAGTCCCTGCCAAAGCCTCCTATACTGTACCAAGCCTGAACAGCCAATAAAAGAAAACTATTTCAAACATGTAGTTTATTTTATAAAATTTAAAGTTTTTAAAATTTACACTGGGAATAATTTATTTTTAAAAACTGGTAATTAATTTTAGAATATTCAGAAATATTTTAAAATAATCAAAATTAATATATTATTCTTTATAATCTAAAAATTTCTAGTTAAATTTTAATGGATATTTAATTTTATTTTTCCCCCCTCCTTTTGCTCAACTGTTGGCCAGGTCTTATGTATCAAGTGACCTTTCCCTGCTTTCGGTGGTAAAGAGGATCCTTTGCGACCATGGAGATTCTTTGGGTCATTGTGACCTGTCCACTTTGCCCATTGCGTACGCAAAAGTGCCACTCAGAGGTAAAATTATTCACCATCTTCTGTACAGTGACATGAGATTAAAATCATTTCCAAAATTCAATTATGATAACATTTTAAGTAAAACTAAAAATGTTTATAATTTGAAATACCAGTTGCAGTGCTTTGGTTATTTTAAGAAAATTCTCTTGCGGACCATTGTGTGCTCATAGGCAACAGAGTAAATTGATCGAATGGAATTATTGTTCCACAGCTGATGGAAGCAAGTTTCCCAAATCAATCATCAGTGCTCTCATTTCAGGAGAGATTCTCTTTTCTTCAGCTGTTATTGCTGCTCACGAGAGTCCGCGACAAAGGGGTGGTTGCCATCCGAACAACATGAAACAAATTGTTTCATTGGCTAACTTTCCTCGGGCAAGAAAGAGTTGCGTTTGGAATGTGTAATTAGTTTGTGGAATTAAGTTTGTCTAGTGCGTCGCTTTCGGAACGATTTCGATTGATCGTGATTTGTATTTGAGCTGGCTGAAGAGGAAAGTTTAAAGACACGTCAAATGTTATTTATTGTGAGTCCGTACACCTCCCCCTCCCCCTCTGACGAAAAATGGATCATTCCACAGCGATTCGTGCTATTGAGCGTTATTGACGAAAGGATTACCTTAATATCTCCAATGGAAATGAAACTATGAGAGTTGATGAACTTATCGACGACATCATGGATTTAAGAAGAAGGGGTTTCTGGCTATTGATATTTGTGCTGAAAGAATTTAATGTGTTGGAAATTTTAGAGTAAAGCATCACTTGTTATTATTATTTTATTTATTCTCCAGTATGGTTATATTGATGCAATACCTCGCTGAACATTATGGCTTGTCAGCAGTATTCCTCTCAAGCACAGGACAGGTAAATAAAAACAGAAAACGAAACAACAACAGGGAAAAAAGACACGAATTAAAAACACATACATGAAAAATTAAACACATTTATAAAAAAATAAATCTGTAAGATCACGGATTATAAAACTACTCTGTAAGTTCTATTATTAAAACGTTATCACTTATCGTACAAGTCGTCGTTTCACACTAATATTTTAGTTGCTTAAAAGAATATCTGATACAGGATCTGACTTTTCAAACATTATTTTTCAAATAATTATATCTAACAACCATTTATAAACTTTAAATGCTCAGGCACAACAGATCTTTTGGTAGAGAATTAAAAACTTTGGGTATTTGATAAGATATCCGCGCTTTAGCGTAATTATTGTTAAAATGGTTCGACAAAATAATCTTCACACTTTTTCCATGCATTGATCACATGCAAACTTTTCTCCTTCTATATTAATTTTTGAAATACGTAATTTCTAATGATAGTTGCATAATTATATAACTGGTAAAACGTTCAGATAACAAAAATTATTGTCGAGTTAGTCTTCATTATTTACATGTTTATTGAATTTATTCACATTATTTAGAGTACGTCTTTATAATCGCTTAATTTTACTAAAAACATATTTAAACTTGCTTCCATATATACTGATACCATACTTAATGTTTGATTCACAAAGAACTTTACATATCATTATTAGGACATACTATGGCAGAGATATCCAAACAGTCGATCGCATAGCTGCCATAGCTGGTTTTCAGTTTACGTTAATGTGAACTCATTGGTCACTGCCACTACTGTATCACAAGGCTTAGTATTTGAGAGCGAATTTGTAGCGAGATTTAACGGTTTTTTAAATAAAATGTATAATTCTGGTATAATCGCATAATTCTTGATTTATCACCATGCTAATGTTGGTATTATGTTTCATAAACACGAAATGGAAAAACTTATCGCGTACAGGACTTTCATTAAACGTTAAAGGATTCATATTTACTTATTTCCTCTATTAAATTATTACTTCGAATTTCTAAAATCACAGCTCAAAAAAGAAAATTTGAAAGCCTTCCCTAATTTAGAAAAAGCCGTGAGAAACAATGATGAAAGCAGTTGGACAACTGATACATTTTGCACTAAAATAAATATCTTTGGTTGGAACTTGTTCATAATCCGATTCGCTGATCTAGAATTATCCATACTAGCAACATGGCCAAACCAACGGAGTCTCTCTCTCTCCACAATATGATGCTTAAAGGAGGTTGCTGACTCCTTTGCCGAACTTCATCATTACTTACAAAGTTGAACTACCTAATGCACAAAATACTGCGTAAGCTTCTAGAATCAAAATCATCTAGTGTCCTTTACCTTGTTTACAAAGCGTCCAAGTTTCACTACCATAACTAACCCTAGAAAGAACTAAATTATTATACAGTCTAAATTTAGTCTTTAGGTGTATAAGCCTATTTCTCCACACTCTTCATAGATTCTTAAAAGTCCAAGCAGCAATCCCTATCCGTCTATTAATCTCATGACGCACATCACCATTATCTGTTACATAGCTCCCAAGATAATTAAACTGTGACACCTGCTCAAGACTGCAACCATTCAGATTAACTGAATCACAGCCTGCATGACCAATTTTCATCACTTTAGTTTTCTCTCTGTTTATAACCAAACCTACTCTACCACCAGTCTCATCAACAGCTCGAATGAAAGAGTTCATCTCATCAACATCATTTCCAAAGAGGGCTAAATCATCAGCATAATCTAAATCAGATATTTCCGTATCTCCAGCCCATTTAAGGCCGAAATCTTTCCCTTGCAGTGAATTTCGCATAACATGATCAATAGCCAAACTAAAGAGAAAAGGAGACAAAATGCACCCTTGTCGAACACCAGAAGCAATGCTAAACCATTTGCTACAGGCCTTACCAATTATCACACGACTCAGTGTTATTATAGAGAGCTTTCATTATGTAAATTAACTTGTCTGGTATACTATATGATTGCACAATCAACCACAAATTATGACGATCAACAGAGTCGAAAACCTTTTTGAAATTAGCAAAGCTAGCAACCAAAAGTTTCTGAAACTTTAAACATTTCTCAAGAATCTGCCTAAGTGAAAATATCTGATCCACACATCCCCTACCACTTCTGAATCCACATTGCTCATAACGCAATTATCTGTCAACCAGATTCTTAATTCTATTAAGCACAATCATGCAAAACATTTTCCCTGGAACAGAGAGTAGGCTGATACCCCTATAGTTATCACAAGAACTGCGATCACCTTTTTTGAAAATCGGGATAAAAATAGCTTTGGTAAAATCATTAGGAACCATTCTTTTATCATAAAAGATATTCAAAATTTCAGTGATCAGTGTGGTAACCGAAACATTCCCAGCTCTAAGCATTTCCATAGTAATTTCATCCACCCTTGGGGATTTATGAAGTTTAAGTTTAGAAATTACCAAACTAACTTCAGACTGTGTTATAGGACCAACATTAAAGCCAGTAATACATCTATCATCATTACAAACAATGGGAGTAGAACTAACCACATTGTTTAGAACATCACTGAAATGTTCAGCCCACCTAGCCATGACATAATCCTCACTTTTTGTAACCTTAGCTTGTGTATATCCTTTAATTCCTGTATACCTGTCCGTTTTCTACCATACAAAACATTAACTATCTAGTACAGCCCTCTGTTGTTGTCAGCCAAGCCATAAAATCGAAGATTCTTATCAGCCATCTAACTAATCCTTTACATGTTTATTAAGCTCTCTGTAATCCTTTCTATTAGGACTAGTAGGGTACTGATTAAGGACATTCCTGCAGTTCCTTCTTTCTGAATTAAGCTCAAGTGCGTAATCACAACCAATATTTCTGTCTCCTCTGCTCCTTTTTTCCTAAAAGAATATTGTTAGTTTCCAAAAAAGCCAGTTTAAAATGGTCTAAAGTCGCGGAATTGACATAAAATTTAATACCATCTAAGACATTAATTCCAGAACCAGAACATTTCATTAACCCAGATCCCTTTCATCAGAAACAGGCACGCTAACCACTCGGCATCAGAAAACAGTAAAGCATATTTTATTACTTAAAACGTAGGAAATATTATTTACACAAAAAAGACAATCTTCAAGCTGCCACATTTCTCCATTCATATTGTAGAAATCATATTCACATCCAATGCAACTTGAATGTAGACTACTGACCAGATTGGGGCGAGAATGGCTTAGTCGGTAGCACGCCAGGCTCGTAATCTGCAGTTCCCGATTCGAGTCCCAGCTGGGTCAGCGTTGATATTTATCTCCGCAAAATTTCCCTCCCTTCCCACGGTCAGTAGGGAACACCAATAGGCTTGGAAAGACCACCGTCAATCGTATGCGACGTTTAGTCGTGGTCCCGTGTGTGGGGAGCCATACCCTGTGCACTTAAGAACACGCTGAATGGCCTTGACAGTAGACTACCATCTGTTTCTCAACAGCTGTTACAGTGGGTCCTCTACCCCAATCTTCTCTGAGCCTTCGGGGTTCTTGTGACTTGGCCATTTAGCCCATGGTGTACAAAAAAAGTGCCGCTCCGAGGTAAAACAACCCAACCCAAGTGCCGAAATCGCCAACATTTTTATATCCTTCCCCTTTACCATTCTATCATTACTGGATTTTTATATGATAATAATAACGATTCATAACACGAGATAGGAACATTATTGGCAGTGAGATTGAGTTTTACACGCATAAGCACGCTTTTAATATGGGAAAGTTTCTCATAATGCAAGAGCTTTACCACAATTTAGAAGCACAAAGCAGCCAACAAAAATAGGTCCAGTGCCAAGGTGAAAGAGAAATAAGAAGGCGAGGTTTTATGTCTCTAATAATTGACACTCACGGGATCGCCATTCGGGAGATTCACCAGCCCAGCTGCATGGAAAAAACCTTTGCCTTCATCCCAGTGAACACTGGTTGGGAAAATTGTGCTTTGACAGAGGAGAAGGTGGGGTATTATCGGTAGCTAAGAGCCTACATTGAGCAATCTCCTAGTTCAGCCCACCGACGGGCTTGGAAAGGCCGCCGTCCGTCGAATGGGACGTTAAGCCGTGGCTCCGTATGCGGGAGAGACATACCCTGCGGGAGAGCCATACCTGTGCACGATAAAGCGGCCATACCTGTGCACGATAAAGAGCCATACCTGTGCACGATAAAGAACACGCTGGATGGCTTTGACGGAAGGCTACCATCTGTCTTCCAACAACTGTTCCAGTGGGCCCCTTTCCCCAACCTTCTCTGAGCCTTCGGGGTCAATGTGACCTGGCCATTTAGACCAAGGTATGCAAAAAAAGTGCCGCTCAGAGGTAAAACAACCCAACCCAACCTAGTTCAGCCCCAGAGTGCAGTACTTACAACATCAGCATTACAGTCAATCCCATTAGAGCGAGTCATTACAACCTCCAACAATGACTTCAGGCTAAGTCGTAAGTCTTCAGAATATCTTTCAATACCAAATCAGCTGAACTGGCATAAGATGTTGACAAACCTGGCCGAAATCAAGAGGCCATCTAAAATCACATGCAATAGATATAACTTTTCACCTTGCCTGTGTAATTGATTCCACGTGTGCCGAACTCGGCGACCGAGTGCGACATAAGGAGACAGAAGAAGGCAATCATCTCTGCTGTTCAGTTTTCCTGCACCAGCAGCAAATAGCAAACCAATGCCTCAGGCAAAGAGGACAGGTCCCATTCCCCGGCTATAATTAGTTAATTTAGGCCACTCCCCATTGCAATGTAATTATTTTTTCTTGTGTAAGAAACTCCTGAGATAGAGCTGACTTGATCAAACTGTTTGTTTGTTTGCTTAAAACATTTACCTAGAAAAGCTTTTGCCTTTGGCCTATGTTGGTACCACCCATACTCAGGAATTGCATACCACCTATCTCGTGAACATTGCTGTGTTTGGTGCACTGCAGGTGGATTACACTGGTGTTTGCAATTGAAAGACACTGTCGTATCTCCAATTCTGGTTTCCATAAATTAAAGAAAATCCCTGTGTTAAGTCAATGGGAAGCTAACGTCAAAGCTCTATAACTTCTGAAATAAGTTTTTTGTGATTGCAGATAAAGATCTCATTCAAATAAATCAATATCTCGATTTTCAACAATATTCGTTCAGTATTTAATGAGTTATGGAAGTTTGAATATTTAACAACAGCAATGCCCTCTTAAGAAACTGAAGAATGGTGAAAGAATTCTTTATACAATTCTAAAATATAAACTTATTTTATTAAACACTTTGATACAATACTTATTACTAAGTTTTAATTAACTTCTAAAGTCAATTTTTTGTGGCTAGCATTGTTATCGCTAAATATTAAAACTCCCATAACTCATTAAATACAGCTGGGGTTCCTCTGGGGCTGAACTAGGTTGGGTTGGGTTGTTTTACCTCTGAGCGGCACTTTTTTTATAATATTGTTGAAAATCGAGATAATATTTTTGAAAATCGAGATATTGATTTATTTGATTGAAATCTTTATCTGCAATCGCATTTTTTAAAACAAAACTTATTTTAGGAGTTATAGAGCTTTGACGTTAGCTTCCCATTGACTTAACATAGGGATTTTCCTTAATCAATGGAAACCAGCGTATATGAGAGAATGACATAAAATGTGATACACGCGTAAACCTTGCAATGCGGAAGAAGAAAATGAGTTCACAGTTGACTGAAGTAACCGCGAGTATGCAAATTAAGGTTGCTATAGAAGAGCATATGGCTGTAATTCCCATTCATTTCCATTCCAAATAACATCACGTTAACTCTGTTGCAATTTGATTTTGTTATGTCACATACCTGAGTATGGACGATTGTGCATGGTGAAGAACGATAAACGAAAAGGATGCGAGTAAATGGCAGAATAGGGAATACAGGATTTTGAATGTACCACAAAATATTCTTTGAAGACTATGTAATAAGCATGAATTTCGCGAAGATTTCAAGAAACAGGAGAAGTTAGTCATGGACCAGAATAAAGGTCTTTGCAGAGCCTAAACTGTTCTTGATGATAGTGTTCATGATGATAGTGATAATAAAGGTGTTTAACAGCGAGAATGGGGAAATGTAGTTATGCAACTCTTTCGTGAGCAGGTAGAAGACGGGG
This sequence comes from Ryuthela nishihirai, assembly GCA_038380435.1. Taxonomy (NCBI): domain Eukaryota; kingdom Metazoa; phylum Arthropoda; class Arachnida; order Araneae; family Heptathelidae; genus Ryuthela; species Ryuthela nishihirai. The sequence continues at coordinate 10,910,883 of JAWZYU010000023.1, forward strand.
ACGATAATTTCAAGACATGTTCTGTACAGGAGACTCAGGGCTGGTGCACGGGGCGAGCACATGAGGCATTGGCTTCCAGCAGAAAATTTTTGGGGAAGCAATGAGTGTAAAAATAAATAAATATATGAAATATATGCCCCAAATTTGCTTCTTATTTTACAATTTTTAAGTTTCTCCATATGAATTAGCGAAAAACCAATGAACATACACATTTCAAAGCAGCTCATAAACAACTATTTTATAAAAAAAAATTTGTTTTTGTTGGAATTATTAATAATAAATGCAAATATATCATTGTTTATTAGAGGTTGGAAACAAAACAACAAAAGAAAATTCTATTTTATGTTGGTTTCAAATATATTTTCCGGGGACGACCCGTGGACTGTTTTTTCTACTTTGGCCATATTCACTACCTAGAAGACCCCGGACAATAGAGAAAAATTATAGGGAGGAATTTTAAAAAAAATAGTGTCTTGAAAAGTCAACAAAACCGGCGCTGAGGAGGCTACATGAGTAAAGATCTGTATGCAATATGATGACTAACAGTTTGTGTCCACTTCACCCTCTTCAATAGGAGAGATTTAACGTGCTGCAGACAACAGATGAGAATGGCATTTGGTTGAACACTGGTCCTCATCTGAGAATAGCAAGGATGGAACATCAGGGAAAAGGAACTTTTGGTGTCGGTAGTGGGATTGTCTGTGTGGCATTATGATGAGTGGTCTCAGAGAGCTTCACATCTTTCGTGTAAGCACTCTGATAGTTAGTGGTATGAAAATTCGAAAAAATCTAATAGGCCAACAGTTTTTACCACAAGCCAAAGGATATATACTAACGTGAGTGGGAGGGGCAGAGAATCTTCTTGCTTTTACTTGCATTAAAAATGCACTCATTGAAATTAACGATATTATAGTCAATGATGATAGTTACTATATTTCTATGGAAATATATCACTATAGTAATATTGAAAGCTGAAATATTTGTTTCAGCTTTCTTTTTATTGAAGCTTTTAAAGAAAGAAGTCTTTCGCCAAAAAGATATAGAAAATTCTCTCGTCGTTGGCGAGTAGATTTTCCTTGCCACCTTTGCGAGGCTGTTTAGGGGTTCTCTCGGATCTTGTTTCATCTTTATGGGCGATAATGATCGCCCTATAGGCCTCGAGTGGTGTACAATTTCCTTGAAAATGAAAATATTCATGCAGTGGTCATTCATATCCCAGGACCTAAATCGAATTGAGCCTTTTTAGACTTCCTGAGGAAACGAACTGCAGGTCGCCAGCCACCTTCTAGAACTCTTCATGAGCTGAGATCTTTTCTTGTGGAGAAGTTTGTTTTATTACCAGAACACCTCATCAACAACCTCGTTAACAGTATCAATATGTGTTGAGTGAGTTGTATGTTGTCAAGAATGATCATATGCTTTATAATCATCTCCAGCGCCTTAATCCCAGCACCTCCATTATGGGAACTCATACTCTCTCATAGAAAGCATTCATTAATATGCAGGCCTACCTCGTATAGCGATAAGGATGCGTTCCCGATATCCGAGAGTTAAATGAATCAGCGTTAAACAAGGCCTCATGTACTATATTCCGAAGGAAAATTTTCCACATATATATATATACGATTTGTGAATTTTTCAAATACAGTCTGAAAATAAAAGGCTGTTAAATTGGTATAATTACACATATTTGTTTATTTAAAAAATTCTGCAATTAATTTTTTAATCAGTTAATTTTTACATTTGCATTGAAAATTAAATTCAAATCTAAGAAAATTTAAAAAAAATCCAAAAATGTGATAATAATATGTGACAAGTTACTGAACGGAGTTCTTTTGAAAATTATCTAAAGTTTATTGCTTTACGCTTTTCTAAATGCACCAATTTATTACTTACCACAAAATTAGTAAAAGTTCTATAATAATTACTTTATCTTCCGTTTATCTCATGTCATACATTTCAACATCTGTCATATAGCTCACGAGTTGGGTTGGGTTGTTTTACCTCTGAGCGGCACTTTTTTGCACACCATGGGATAAATGGCCAGGTCACATGGACCCCAAAGGCTCAGAGAAGGTTGGGGGGGGGACCAATGGAACAGCTGTTGGGAGACAGATGGTAGCCTCCCGTCAAGGCCATCCAGCGTGTTCTTTAACGTGCACAGGGCATGGCTCTCCCGCACACGGGGCCACGGCTTAACGTCCCATCCGACGGACGGCGGCATTTCCAAGCCCATCGGTGTCCCCTACTGACCGTGGGCGAGGAGGGGAATTTTGCGGAGATAAATCTCAAAGCTGACCCAGCTGGAACTCGAACCTGGGAACTACAGATTACGAGCCTGGCGCGCTACCGATTGAGCCACCCCCGCCCCCATATAGCTCACGAAAGAAACAGACAATTATGGAAGAGCACACCCATCTAAAGCAGCGACTCCCCTTTTCAATTACTAAGCCAGGCGTGTCCAACCTTTTGACTTCCTGAACCATATTGAGTGAAGATGAATTGTTTTGGGCCGCATATAAAATGTATACTATGGTTTTATATATGAATAATAAAACTTCGTTTATTTTCTTATGTTTTTATTGTAAAATTAAAAGAGGGCAACCTAAAACTAGTGGGATATCAAAAACTCGCTGAAAATCACATCATCATGTTGAAAGCTTATGTCGTAAACACGTAAACTTTACGATTTTGTGGGTCGCATTACTAGCTCTTAAGGGCCGCGGGTTGGACACGCCTGTTCTAAGCGGAATTCTTCGCTGTCCCCTTTACTATTGATGGCATTTGTCACCCCAGCTCTTTACAACTGTCGGATTTCTCCCATGAATTACTTTACCATTGACGGAATTTCTCCCATGCATTATTTTACCATTTTGACGAAGTAATTTGAATTGAGATAAGAATATTCTCACAACAGAATGCTCCATGCAGAAATAATGCGTGCAGCACCAGAAAGTTCTGTTAAAGTAAGAGAGATATGTATGTGAATTGGAATTCGCTGGGAATACTGCAGGGTGAACGGAGTAAAAGAGGCTTGAAATTAGTATTTCCGTGTCGCGTACCATAGGATGGGTTTGTTTTTTTTTTATCTGAGCGGCACTTTTTTGCCCATAATGGGTTTAAATGTCCAGGTCACAAGGACCCCGAGGGCTCAGAGAAGATTGGGGGAAGAGGACCCACTATACAGCTGTTAGGAGACAGATGACAGTTTCTCATCAAGGCCCTCCAGCGTGTTCTTTAACTTGCACAGAGTATGACTCTCCCGCAGAAGGAGATATGGCTCTCCCGCACACAGTGATATGGCTTAACGTCTCATCCGACGGACGGCGGGCTTTCTAAGTCCATCGATGTCCCCTACTACCAAAGGTAGGGCGGGGAGTTGTGCGGAGATAAATCTAAATGCTGGGAATCAAACCTGGGACTGCAGATTATGAGCTTGGTGCATTACGAACTGAGCCACCTTCGCCCCCGTACTATAGGAGGTATTACTATCGTTCGCTGTCATCGGAGAACAGTTGGGTTGGGTTGTTTTACCTCTGAGCGGCACTTTTTTGCACACCACGGGCTAAATGGCCAGGTCACATGGACCCCGAAGTCTCAGAGAAGGTTGGGGGAAGGGACCCACTGGAATAGCTGTTGGGCGACAGATGGTAGCCCCCTGTCAAGGCCATCCAGCGTGTTCTTTAACGTGCACAGGGTATGTCTCTCCCGCACACGGGACCACGGCTTAACGTCCCATCCGACGTGCGGCGGCCTTTCCAAGCCCATCGGTGTCCCCTACTGACAGTGGGCAGGGCGGGGAATTTTTGCGGAGATAAATCTCAACGCTGACCCAGCTGGGACTCGAACCTGGGAACTACAGATTACGAGCCTGGCGCTCTACCGACTGAACCACCCCCGCCCCTCGGAGAACAGTAATAGAGCAGGAAGGAGAGAGGGAAAACAGACGAGTTTTGTGATTTAGTCAGTGAAACGAGTGTTTCTTACATATTGAGCTTTAACCCTCATGTTTACAATGAATGAAACAGATTTTTTTTAAACATTGCACATTCAGTTGTATCCAGCTGCGCCCTCCCCTAAGTTGCTCTCAAACCCCGGAGGGTCGATACCCACACTTAGATAAATGCTGATCTAAGGAACTGAAGCATAATCCACCTGATTACGTGTAGCACACGAGACCGGACTGTGCATAGGATCTGAATCGGCAAGTACAGTGGAGGTACCATGAAAAGTTCCATTAGAAATGCTCCATTGAAAATCCATTGGAAGAACTTCCAGACAAAATCCGTTTGAACGATACCATACAAACTATACTGAAAATGATCCTCTCTCCTATATTTAAATAATAATAATAAAAAATATATTCTTATTTCTAGAATTACTTTATCTAACCTACACAAATAAACTAACAAAATGGGAAATTCAAATTGTGCTACATTTTTTTTTTCATGATATAGACTTTATTATATAATAATGGCGCAAACTGAAGACCCTAAATATGTTAAATTTTGATCCCCCCCTTGATTAATGGCGACCCCATGAAATTTTTTCTTTATCTCGTTTACCACCTATCATCGGCCCTAGGGTTGACTCTTCAAGTACAAAACTATAAAATTCAAACACAAAAACTAAAAACAACCTTTGTCAACGAAATACTTTAAGAAATTATTTCGATTTTTAATTATATTCTACCATTGTAGAGTCTGTTTTGTTGAAACAATTTAATCGACATAAGGGAACGCATACAAAAATTCACTTAAAAATTAAAAGATAAATATTTTAGTTACTGATTTTTGTGATTTATTTACAAATAAATACGCTTAGCAAATAGAAAACATTTAAACACTAAATATTTGTCATCCTTGTGTTGTTAATATGGCAAATATTTCTTTCGTAAAACATCCATTTTATGAGGTGTTGCCGCAAAAGCTAACACTAGTTTCAAAGGTAAATAAATTTCATTACACGGAAAGCAAACACTGACTGCGAGAAAAAAAAATTTAAACGGTTTGTTTACTTTTTTAATTACAGCGTTATTATTTTGTGTACTTTCTTTGTCTGCTGTTGTGGCTGTTGGAATTTTTTTTACCTTGTCTAAGCATCCTATTAAATCGGTGTTGGTGCAAAAACCAAATGATCTATAAAAGTAGAAAAAAATAAGAAACGGTAGGAAGAGGTTTGATAATTAAAAATAAATTTTAACAGGCATTACAAAAAAAAACCCTAAAAGGAAACACTTTCGTGGGGAATTGTATGAAGAGTGGGCGAAGTTCTTCTTTTTTTATTATATTAAGTTTTTAAACTGTTTCTTTCAACTAATTTTCGGGCAGAAGACAACTCCGCCACATCACGGCCACAGTTTCCGTGATCGGCCTGAAGCCACAGAATGTTTGCGAAAATTAAAAGCTGGATTTAAAGCGAAGGGCCGCGCGAACAATTAAATCACTTCATTAATTGAATCACGAACGACGCCAACTTCGACCGACCGTGGCGCCCCCTTTCCCACACTTACCAAGCGGTTTTTTGGTTTTACCTTCTTTTTTTTCTCTTCTGTTCTTTCTTTCTCAGCTGGCGTTCCTGCCCGCCCGACATTACAATATTCTTTCACTAATGAACGCGGGGAAATCTTTATGAAACAAATTTTTGTTAATGACTAGAATCTGGCAGTTTGGCTGCAAGAAATATAATTTCTGCACAAAATAGTTTTTATTTCTCTAGAAGAAAACATAGAAATCTGATTAAAAATGAAATACGTAGCGTGCTTTTTTTTATTTATGGGTTCTGTGAGCAGTTTTGAGATTTATTTCGGTCATGGAACTAGTCGGAAAAAAATGTAATGAAGTTCTCATCTGAATTTTTCTTTTGTACAAAAGTCCTTTAATTTAGTAGATTATTTATTACTTTGATTCTGACTGGCTACAAAAATCACAAACACACCGGTAAGAAAGTAGTTAGAGTTATATGAGGGGTGGGGAAACAGTCGCTCGAATTATCTTTTTGGATTTATAAGAAAAAATACTTTTCTACTGTCAACATAACAGAATGCCATTAAATAAAAGCTTTGAAAACAAAGATTACATTTAGCAAACTCAGCGTTCACTTGAACAAACAAAATGGGTGCGTGCAAGTAACGAGAGGACAGGGCAGAAAGTTTATTAAAGGTGGCATGTGATGTTGGAATATTAAATCTTAATTCCATCAGGTTTAGAAGATAATTAAATGTAACATATTTTTTTTAATTATGCGCCTAATGGGCACTGAAAGAAACGTTTTTTTAATCGCAATTTAAACTTAAAATACGTGAACTTTCTAGACATCCAAAAGTTATTAAAAATTCACATTCACAATTCTCACAACATTTGTTTTTCACATTATATTTGTTTAAGAATACGAATGAAACGCCGAATATGAATTTGAAATACAGAGTTCTTTTAAAGAAAGCTTCAAAAATTATATCGGCTATTTTCAGTTTCATTGCTATATCGAAAAATAACTCATATACAAAACCAAATGCCTCTAAAATATTGTTTTAATTTATGTATTATGTTGTTACTTTAGTATCTTTTTTCTCAAAACAAGGAAAAGTTAAATAAATCAAACAATGAAATTACCAGTACTGAGTTAGGAAATTGAAATAAAAATAATCAAAAATATTTAATGTATGAACTGAAATTCAAATGAAGTGTTTTGATAGTAAAATTGCCCGTTATTTGGAAAGCAATGTTCTCAGTCATGCAAATAGACGGCATAGTAAGCTGACGCCGGATCCTGGTGCGAGACTTCTTAGCCCTCGCTCTCCTAATAATATATTTCGGAAAAAATTAAGATAATAAAAATGTCGCGAGGCCCGCGGTCTTTTTTGTCGACCGGCTACCAAAAGGAACAACAATAAATAAAAAGACATTCTTCTAAAACAAATGTGTCGAGTATGGATCTATCGAGCACCGACACTGTTTCATCTGAACCATTGTAATCATGGCAGCTAAGCCACTGTATAGCTGTATATTTTTATTTGCTCTGGGAAAGTATATAATTACACGAGAGTAAATAATAAACACAATAAACACATGGAATGGAAAAGCCGCTGGCGCGGGGCTTTAAAAATATCAAGTTAAAAATCAACGATTCATAAATTCCTTAAGGAAAGATTTCGCCTTACATGTTTTTAAAAGGTTTGGGATTGGAGGAGGAGGAGGGAGTCTAATTGCCAATTTATTGCAAAGAGATGAATGGTCGATGTACCTCGGTATCAGTCTAATATTTGCTGCAAAAAATCGAATCTCTACAACCCTGAATAGACACACTTGTTCTTTATGTGCATCAATTATCGCATTCTTCTGAAAGTCTGGAGCAGAGGTTGTCTCAGTCGGAAAACCGCCAGGATCGTAATCTAATTTCCAGGTTCGAGTACGAACTGGGCGTGCATCGAGATTTATCTGAGGTAACTCAGTCCCTGCCTTCCGTGAGAATGGGAACACTATTCTGCTTGGAAAGTCCGCCGTACGTCGGATGGGAAGTTAAGCTGCGGCACAGTGTGTAGGATAGCCATAACCTGTGTATGTTAAGGAACATGTTGTATGGTCTTGGGAGATTTCCATCTAAATCCTAACAGATGTTCAGTGCATTCCCTTCCTCTACCCGATTCCAAAACCTTTGGAGACTTTGTGACCTGACCATTTAGCCCACCGTGTGCAAAAAAAGATCGCTCAGAGGTAAAACAATCTTGCAAAAAATCTTGTATAACCAAACCTTGCAAAAGCCTGTTAAATACGAAATCTAGACAAGTAATATGTTATTTAATCTCAAAATGCTTTACTCAAGGGAAAAATATGCAAAAAAAATGTGTGTGGAAGCAAAATAATAATTGTTTCCTGAGTGAAACTAACTTTTTTTTTACGTATGTGTGTGGCGGGAATGTATGTGGGTGGTGTAGGATTAATGATCCTCTGGGGGTAGCTCTGCTGCTTTCACATTTAAAGCATACGTATATTGCTGGTGTATTTCTTAAATTAAATCTAATTCTTTTACAATGTATTATTTAATAACAATAATTGAAGCAACAATAATTTTAAAAGCGTTAAAATATTAAATTAATAGTCCGTGAAGTTTTATAGATTTCATAAAATAAAAGAATTAATGATAAAAAAAAACTCACTTCACTCTCATGCTTCTAGAGGTTGGAAGATCGCCATTTTCTTCACTTCTTAGGAAATGACTGTCACACCCTATTGCTATACAGTTTGAAGAGTCCGAAGTCTTCAATGTTCCGTGGATTTGTCTTTCTTCTTACTTATTATAGCACTTAAACTCAGAACACAACTAGCTTCTAACACTTCCACCTTGAATCAACAAAGGTGTATGCTGGTTTTTCTCTCACTCTCATCAAGAATTATGCGTACCTTGTCATCTGCTCTGCACGATATTTACATATTTTTCTTTTTTCGCTGAATGGTGGAGGGACTATCTACAAATTAGTTCTATTAATAGTGGTTAAAACTGAAATGGAAAGGGATTAGTAGACGTTAAACTGTTTCATTACCTTCGAGCATTAGGTTGTGTGTTTTACCTCTGAGTGGCGGTTTTATGCAATGTACTAAATAACCAAGTCACAAGGATTCCGAAGGTTCAGAGAAGGTGGAGAATGCGAGCTGCTGGGAGGCAGATGACAACTTCTCGCCAAGGCCACTTAATGTGTTATTTAACATGTACAGGGTGTGGATATCTATGCTAAAAAAATAATTAAATATTATTTTTCCCGTCAATCAACTGCTTGCTACAGAGGTCTGACAGGAGCCTGTCAGTTTATATGCCATAGTAGAAAGTCTGAGAGTATGGCAAGACCTCAGCAGAAAACCAACACAAACATCCATGCCTTATCCGGGGCTCGAACCCAGGTCCCTTAGATCAGTAACCAAGCGTGCTAACCACTCGACCACGGAAGGGCTACTGGACGATAAAGAATAGTTGCAGTGAAGTATTGTTTTAGTCAAGTATTGTTTTCCGGAGTTAGTACCATTTTTTTCAACCTGAAAGGAATTGAATAAATTTACCAATTGTGCAATTTAGTATTTATTTACCTTTTTAAACATTTTATTTAATATGATCTCAAGACCTGTAGCTGAAGAACTTCTTTATCTCTTAATGGACTTTGTCATTTCTGAGAAACTGATTCTTTGTTCATATAATCTGGGGAAGAAAGAGAAATAAATATGTATAGAAGAAAAATTGTCATTATCCGGATGGAAACCGAATCCAAGGCCTCTTGATTCATGACCTGGGTTCAGATTCCACCCGGCTAATGACAATGTTTCCTCTATACGTATCTGATGTATAACACCTACATGGTGATAAACAGCGAAATAAAGTTTTCTTAACTTCTTTCATCTATTTCTGATGATCCTCAAAGATCTATTAACATTTAAATCAATTTATCCAGTTATCCCAGATACAGATTTTCAGATACAGATTGAAGATTCTTGAGCGAGAGGAATAGGCGATGGAAATGGAGAAGAGTTTAAAAACTGTAGAAACGGAAGTATCACCTAACTGGGTTGCAGAATGATTTTGATCTAACAAAACTCTTGTTTTAATTACTGCTTAATATAAGGGTAGCTTAGATTTAAGCTATAGAGATTAAGGCCTAGGAAGATGGAAGGATTTTGCTCGTACAGTTAGGGCAAAACTTTTGCTTAACATTTTTAAAAGGATGACTTTAAGAGCAGTTTTTCCATTTTAATTTACTTCTACAACCATCTGCATGGTACCAAATTTGTGACATCTAAATCATTGCAAAGGAGAATTCAAATGCTTGTCAAATGCTACTATGGTTCCAATGCTTCAGTTGAACCATGACCCGGTGCTTGACACATTTTTTTTTTGTTAGAAGTATTCTTTATTACTAATTCCGAGTGGCCTCTGGTAGACAGCAAACGAAAGAGAATACAAGCTTCCTGCTCTTTCTATCTTCTTAATTTTTTTAAATACTTTTAAGGAGGAGGGTAGGGGAGTCCGGTAAAGAAATCTCGACCAGGGCCATGGGTCACTTTAGACCACTGCAAATACTCTTTAACCTGAAATCTACAAGTTCGCAGCTAAATGTGAGAAGGGACCTCTTCGTTGAACATTGCATTTTCTCTCTATCAGTAATGGCTCCTTTGGGATTTCATGAGGAGCAAATTGTTTCATACGTCCACATGAACTTTCTTTTGTTCTGCCAGAAGATTCAATATTTCCTCGTCAAAGATCTCGGGATCAATCCCATCATTTTCTTTTCAATAGGAATCTTCCTATGATACAAAATTCCAGAAAAGAGTAATTTTTTTTAATTTGTGCACGAGGTTTAAAGAAAAATAAAATATTACCTTGTCTCTTAATGCGTCTACGAACTCGACAATTTAGATATGAATTAATAGTAGACTTAAAAGCAATATCCCCTCAAGCAGCTGCTTCCCACAGAGGTCTGACAAGTTTACGACATTAAGTGACAAAATTATGATATGAAATTAATGACAAAAATAATTATTGATATACAAATAAGTGGTATTTGGTGAAGTTATACCAATGGAATTCGTGAGAGATGATTTTAAAAATTTTTATAGTGGTAGGAAAATTTAATCTTCCTATGTTTAAAAAATCTCGATACAAGCTAATAACGCAATTTCGCCTTCGTAGATCGTATAATCATATTCGACGTACTGGGTAATAACTTTACCCGTAACTATCTCCATCATAAAGATATGCCTATTTGGCATGAGTAAGAAAACAAAATATATAAATAAACCACCCTTAGGTGGGCCCCTAAGGGCAAACATAAGAAAAGCTAAAAATAGCAGTAAAATTGTATAAGAAACTTAAAACGAGTAGGTCTCCTCAGAGAACGCCACCGTTTTAGGCCTCTTGTACTTGTTCAAAACAGTATGATCGTAAAGAATCAGAGAACAAATAATCTCATTTTGAATATTGAATCTAGTATCGTAATTTCGCATTTACATTTTACTTTTATACTTGACTCAAAAAGAGATCACGTAATGTAGATTATTTGCTACTTGAAAACGAGTAATGTAATAAACTACTCTATGGAGAAAACTTCATATATTAAGAAATAAAGCAAATAACTTTTATTTGATTTTACACTGATTATAATTTGAGTTTGAACAATGGTATTGTTCGTAAACGGCAATTGCACTTTTTATATTTAAAACCGGATTTAGAAATATATAAAGCAATTACAGGCCTATTATTTTTAATCAGTTATCAAACGTGTTAAAAAAGATATTTTTATATATATATATACAAGAAAATGCCAACAATTTCTTAGATAAATCACATAATTTCACTGGTTTATAAGGTTTTTATAACATGAACAATTGTAGCTGCTTTTAACTATTTTTCAGGTGCTGATTTCAGATCTGGCCGTAAAAAGTGACTAGCATATCACGTTTTTATGTTATTCGTCATTTTGACTCTTATTAATATCTTCCTATACCAACACCTCCAGGCAACTGGGAAGATATTAGATATTTTACCTTTTGTGGCTGGCAACACTGATTGCCAAGTGGGAGAAAACACGTAACAGTAACCTTACCTCAGACCGCCATTCTAGTTATTTTCATTGTAGGAGGAACACGTGCTGTACGTTGAAGAGTGAATTTTGGAGTTTAAGTGGCACAAAGACAGTGTCGCGTATGTATATATATGCCAGATAAGCTTTGCTATGTGTGCGGAAATTATATTTTAAAATCCCAGGGTCGTTCTTTGACAAAAATTGCGAAGAAAGCCTATAACTTGTATTTTGGATGTCATGTTGGAGATCAGGACAAAACATGGGCTCCACATGTGTGCTGCATTTCGTGCTTTGTTGGCTTGAGTGAATGGTTGAAAGGTAAGATAAAATCCATGCCCTTTGCAGTTCCAATGTTTTGGGGTGAGCCAACTAGTCACTTGCATGACTGTTATTTTTGTTTAACTAAAGTGCCGCGCTTTTCAAAAAAGAACAAAAACAAAATATAATATCCAAATGTGCCTTCAGCCATAAGGCCAGTTCCTCATGGAGATTTTCCTATACCAACACTTCCAACCAACTGGGAGAAGATGGATTCACATTTATTAGAGGAAGACTTTGACGCATATACAGATCCTACATACACCACTACAAAGTTAGACGAGCTCATCTGATTCAGCAAAATGAAATAAATTATTTTGTTCGAGACTTAGGACTTTCCAAACAACAAGCTGAAATTTATATTCAAGACTTCAAGAGTGGAATCTTCTGGCCAAGGGTACCAATAGTTTTTCCGTTCAGAAAGAGAAATTTGATTTTATCGGCTTATTACGAGATGCAACATGGTTTGTATTTCTGCACAGATAGTTCAGGGCTGATGGAAGAAACTGGAACAACTTACGACCCTAAGGAATGGCGTCTATTTATAGATTCGGCAAAATTCAGCTTAAAAGCTGTCTATTTGCATAAAGGAAACAAAAAGCCTTCCATTCCAGTGGCACACGCTGTGCAAATGAAGGAAACTTATGAGAGCATGGAAAAAATACTCACTGCTATAAAATATGGCCAGTTTAAGTGGACAATATGTGGTGACCTAAACGTCCCATCTCTCTTGCTCGGGCTTCAAGGAGGCTTCACAAAAGTTTGCTGTTTTCTGTGCTTGTGGGACAGTAGAGCCAGAAAAGAACACTATAAAACAAAAGACTGGACAATAAGAAACGTTTTTATTCCTGGAAAGAGTAATGTGAGGTATAAGCCTCTAGTTGACCCTTCTAATGTTCTTTTCCCACCACTGCACATCAAACTGGGGCTTATGAGAAACTTTGTAAAAAATATGAACAAAACTGGTAAAGGGTTTTTGCACTTGAAGGAAAAAATTCCGAAACTTAGTGGTGACAAACCCCAAAAAGAGATATTTGTTGGTCTTCAGATCAGGAAGCTACTGAATGATACTGTCTTCGAAGAAAAACTGAATATGAAGGAGCGCGCTACATGGAAATCCTTCACGTCTGTGGTCCAGAGTTTTCTGGGGAATCACAAAGAGGAAAACTACCATCAGCTCATTCAAGATCTTCTAAAAAAGCTATGAAATTCTTGACTACAGAATGTCTTTGAAGATTCATTTCTTGCACTCGCATCTCGACTTCTTTCCCACGAACTTAGGAGCTATCAGTGATGAGCAAGGGGAAAGATTTCACCAGGATATCCGAACCGTGAAGGAGAGATACCAAGGCAGGTGGAACCCAGCAATGATGGATGACTACTGTTGGTTCTTGCAAAAGGAATATACCTCAGTACATAAAAGACAAAAATGAACTTCTTGTAAGTATAAAAGATCCTTACCCTTGTTTTCTTATTTTACGTTTTAATATTATTTCATTTGTTATTTTATATTCAATGGTCTATAACTATGATGTTTCTAATTTTTTTCAGTGTAATCATGCAATTAATTAATGAGTTTTAAGTTGCAATTTAGTAAAATAGTCGCATTTTTTTCATTTCCCAGATATACGTATTCATTGTAATTAGAAATACATCAATCCCTAATTAAAAAAACCCCGTACGTGCTGAAGATCTTTCACAGCCATATTTGAATTCAGCACCTCAAAATCAGTTAAAAACATCCTCTTTAAACAATGTTTTAATAAAAGTTTCAGTTGTCTAGTGTAATTTCAGACAAAAAAATTCGATTCGGAGGAGCAGAGGAAAGAATGATTTGTTAAAATATTCCTTACAATACATTAATTCAGCATTCAATTATGGGAAAAAAGTTTGAGCTCTATTTATGGATTTGAATAAAACATTTGACACCGTAAGTCCTGACATTTTGTTAAAGAAGTTATCACTGGAAGAATTCACGGATCATTGGTTTAAAAATTATTTATTAACTAGAATTATTATCACTAGGATTAAAACTTGTGAGAGTAGGAAAAAACTTTTAAATCAGATGTCCCACAGGGTTGGGCTTTAGGACCACTATTATTTGGAATATATGTAAATGATTTAGAAGTAAATATTCAGGGTACTTTATTTATGTTTGCTGCTGTCACCTTTCTGATGAAGAAAGGTGTACAATCGCTCAAAAAAGTATCCGAACACTATGGTTGATTACAGAATTCAGAAAAAATATCTGGCAACGATTTTTTTAGAAATTAGTGATCTGGCAACTTCGTGTGACACGAAGTTGCCAGATATTTTTTAGAAGTTAGTGATCTGGCAACTTCGTGTGACACGAAGTTGCCAGATCACTAACTTCTAAAAAAATCGTTGCCAGATATTTTTTCTGAATTCTGTAATCAACCATAGTGTTCGGATACTTTTTTGAGCGACTGTACAAGTGAAATAAGTAAATACATATACCCAAGGCGACTATAATAAAGCAAATTCTTTGATTAAGAAAAGTGAATTCTTCTTAAATGAGGGAAAGGCCAAATATATGAACATTCAATTCGCATAGCGCATTTCTGCGAAAAAAATAATGCAAGTGATTTCAATGCAATTTTACTTGAATATGTCGCTTGTTTACTTCTGAAAAATAAATGCATTATGATTATGATACGAGGCGTAAACCGGTATTACTCAAGTTTAATGATTATGATACGTGGCTTAAACCGGTATTACTGAAGTTTAATGATTATGATACGAGGCTTAAACCGGTATTACTCAAGTTTAATGATTATGATACGAGGCTTAAACCGGTATTACTGAAGTTTAATGATTATGATACGTGGCTTAAACCGGTATTACTCAAGTTTAATGATTATGATACGAGGCTTAAACCAGTATTACTCAAGTTTAATGATTATGATACGAGGCTTAAACCGGTATTACTCAAGTTTAATGGGAGTTGTTTTCTTTTAGGTTCGAACACAGTTAATTTATGCTTATAACAGCACAATGCACAGATAAAATGTTATATAAAATAAAATACCTCCTCAAGCAGCTGCTTGCCACAGAGGTCTGACAGGAGCCTGTCAGTTTATATGAAAAAAAAAAACATTATTCATTTTATGAAAAACATATTTGATTTATTTTATTTCAGAAATTTGTGAAATATAATAAAGTGTTTAATTAAAATCGTGTTTTTAGTTAGTGGTGCATGACGTGCTCTGTTGAAATTCAGATTTATTTCAAGAAGTATTATCTATAATTTTTTCACATAAAAATCCCACTAAGCCGAAACTTATCAGCGGGAGTGTATGTGGTTTTCGAAGTTATAGTGATGTATTTGAGCAACTAGTATAGAAGTTTTCAAGATAAAAGACACCAAGTATAAGAATAGCTTGAAGACCCCCGTGGCACTTGATCAGAGGATCCTTTGAATTATACTGTTGTGTCAGATGAACGTACTGCAATGAACTTATGGTAGATGTGTCATGAACGCCAGCTTATGCTTCAGCGTGACAATTACGTTATCAACTGATTAGAACGGAGAGACGTTTTGAATAATAAGAATTGTGGAGGAAAAACGAAAGGTATAGTGGAGTAGTAAAGAGAGTGTTTTAGTGTTGTGTGATGCTGCGTAAGAAGACTGCTCCTATTTGATTCAAGATGAAGCCTGGTTCCGTTGGTGAAAGGGAATCAACAGCAAAGTTTGTTTTTGGGTCCTCTATCAGGGGAGATCAACGTTGGATGTTTCGTATCTATAAGGTATAAAGTATTGTTAAAGTAGTTTTGTATCACAAATGAAATTCTATATAAATTGGTTTGTTTGTTGAATGTTACAAAGTAATAGGTTCTGTTTTGTCATAGGAAGTGAATATTGACAGCATTGTAAGTTTAAACATTGAAAATTAGTTAAGCATAATAAATCGTTCTTTTTATGGTTTGACTTTATACTAAGAAGAAGAGAAATACTTGTGTTTAGATAAGATTGTTTTATTTATTTGATTTTGTGCCTTGGTAATAAATTACTTTATTCATACTTTGGTTTGGTAGATATACTTTAGAACTCACGATCAGTTTCCATCCGTTTAATTCATAACAATACTTTAAATATAGGATTCTAACAAGGTTTACACAACAATTAGTTAGTTACTTATATTATTGCCAGAGTCAGAGTCGTACCTGGGGGTGGAGGGGATAAAGAATCTTTGCCTCTGGGAATGCTAGTAAAGGTAATGTTGACAAAAAAGGTTAAACTTATGTATATTTCGTGCATTTATCAAGACATGTTTGAAACATTGATTGATTTTTGAAACATTGATGACATTTTTATAAGTGAAAACATTAAACAGAAATGGAATTACAGTCTTTTGCCCCTCCCCTTTTTTATTTTTTTGAAACACTTCTTTTATTTTTTCTAGATCCGTGGCTTGCTCAGAGTTAATTTAGGCTAGATTTTTCGTCAAAGGAAATTGTACCATGATAATATATCGTCAGTATTGGCAACTCGTGGGACATTTATTTATATTATCATTACCAAAGTTACTAATAATTAGATTTTGCCTAAGTTTTTTAATATATATATATACGAAGTCTTAACGCTACCTGTTGAAAAATATTACACCAGAGTACAGAAATAGAAACAAATAGGAGAAATACGAAACTAATAATAGCCGAATAGGTAAGTCATCTGTCATCCATCTTTTTCCGGCAGTTTCTGAAAGGAAACTCTCTCTTTCTGCAGCCTTGTGACCGTGAGAGCACTTGCTCTCCACCCCTACAGAGATTGCGATGTATTTTGTGTTTACAAGGTAAAGTATGAGACTAAACCGAAGGCCAAGCCAACGATGCGTGGATGAGCTCACTTCGCTCCCGATCTAATAGTGGGAGAACACAAAGATCAAAGAGATCAGGGAAATTTATTTACTTGAAACATTTGGACACTTTTAATGAGTTGAGCGAAATATTTCTCAACCGGAAAGAAGCGAAGATTTCAAGAAAATATAATCTCACTAGAAGAATAATATTGCCTCTAACGAATATGAGATGCTCGCTTTCAAATACAGCCATCCCCCGATTTACTCGGTAGATAGGTTCAGGAAAATCACAGTGTAAATCAAAACCGTGCAAATCGAAATCAACAACCTATGGGAAAAAAGGGGATAATTCGGGAAAAAAATCCTTGTTATGAATAAAACATACTTCGAAAGTTTTATTTATACATATTTATATCAAATTTTAATTCAGAAGTAATAATAAACATTATTGTAACATTATTTTGTACTTTATTTTCACTAATTCAGGTAAGCTTAATTTATCCTCCATATCTATATGATCACGAAAAATTCTCATAATTAATATAAATGTTCACTATCGAATATGAAACTAAATATGAACGAAGGATATTTGTGAACGGAATATAAATTAGAAATTAACTATTTGTATCAACGCTGTGCTAATTTTGCTTATTTTGTGCTCATTTAGTGCTTTATTTTGTGAAATTAGTATTTATGTGGCTATTAAATAGAGTATTTCATAAAATATATTTTAGTATTTATGTGGCTATTAGAGTATTTCATAAAATATATTTTATGAAATAGTGTACTTAAGAATCAGCTGTATTTAGCAGATGTAATACAGATGTATATAGCAGATGTAATAGTATACAAAGTTAAACTTCTTGCTAAAAATGAAATAAAAACGGTTTTTACTAGTCTGAAAAATTCAGTTCAGAGAAGTGCTCGCTGCTGATTCAAAACATGCTTCATTTCATTAAGATGTCACGGGACAGACTGCATTGCAATGCCAGAATATAATTTTAGGGAAATATTGTAACTGTAACTTGCTACAGATGAAGATTTAATTAATATTATCTATTCATTCTTAAAAATCAACGACGTTAATTAAATCATTTAGTTGATTTTTTTACTTTAGGATGAGAGTCTAATAATCTTCCTTGACGCTATACCACTGCTACTTTATAATAAATATTATATCTAGATACATAAAAAAATATCATCGTATAAAACCGAGTCTATAATCACATAAATCGAAATTGGTTGCATTTTTGACCGTGTAAAACTGAGTAACGTGCAAATCGAGGGATAAGTGTAATGAAGCTTTATTTTCTATCATTAACAACCTCTAACCATAGAAATTCAAACTAATGGATGATTGGGAAAATAGTAATATTGTATTAGTACCTATAAAGCCCTATTTTATTTCTCGCTAATCTCTTAAAAGCAAAAAAAAAGGTGTATTTCCGAATACTTCAAATATCCTTACCAGTTGTGTGGAAAGTTCAAACCAGTTGTGTGGAAGTTTTTACCTCCTTTTCCAACAAACGAGTTAAAAATTTCACTTTGTCGTTTGTCTGTTTATAGACATCCAACAGTCTTTTGTTTTTAGAGAAAAACTGAAAATTATATTTGATTCCTGGTGGTAAGGGGGCAAATTAAATTAACCACTGCAAACATTTTGACCATTATATCCCACCACCAAAATCTAAAATTTCTAGGATAAAATGAGCTTTTACAATTTTTGTTAAAGGTTTTTGGTATTTATTACTTTTCTGCATCTTAGAGGCCACTATTAAAGCAACTGTGAGATTTGTAAAGCGTGGTTCGTAATCTTTCATCAATGGCCCAACCCAAGTGTAATTATTAATTTATCTCTGAAAACAAAAATAAAGTTGAATGTCTACAGACGGACAGACGAAAAAATGAAAATATTAACTCGTTTTTCGGAAAATTAGCTGAATTTTTTATGTTTAAACTTTCCATACGAGTTAATATTAAAAATAATAATTAAAATATAAAATATCCGTTAAGGATATTTTAGCTAAAGTTTGATTTTTGTTATTAGAGTTATGATTATAGAAATAAAGCTTTAATTTATGGCGTGAGAGAAAACTGGATGATACAGGGTTGGGTTGTTTTACCTCTGAGCGGCACTTTTTTGCACACCATGGGCTAAATGGCCAGGTCACAAGGACCCCGAAGGTTCAGAGAAGGTTGGGGGAGGAAACTCACTGGAACAGCTGTTGGGAGACAGATGGTAGTCTCCGTCAAGGCCATCCAGCGTGTTCTTTAACGTGGTCAGGGTTGGATCTCCCGCACAGGGGAACACGGCTTAACGTCCCATCCGATGAATGGCGGTCTTTCCAAGCTCATCGGTGTTCCCTTCTGTAGAGGACAGGGGTTTTTGCGGAGATAAAGAAGTTTTATTAGGATATGAAATGGAGACCTAACTTATTTTTAAACGTAACATGAAGATAAAGAAGCAAAAACAGGATGACAGATGCACACACAAAAGAGCTAGAATAAATGCCCAAAGATTGAGAAGTGTTAGAGCTGTAGCAGAAGTTGAAGATTATACTCAGGAGTTTAGCAGAAATTGAGGAAATAAATGATTTTGATTCCAAATGCTTGAAGAGTATCTTTGGCATTAGATGGTTTGACTTTGGAAATAATGATGAGATTAACTTAGGAATCAGCAACCACCTTTGAGCAGCTACTTATGCAGAGAGAGAGATTGAATTGATTTAGCTACGTAGAACAACAAATTATGAACAGTGTACCAAAGGGGGACAGAAAAAGGAGGAAACCTAAGATGTTGTGGACCTAAGAACGTCAAACACGACCTTGTTGGCAGTTTATATTTTGACAGTTTATATTGTTGACTTGCAGTGGCTAAACGTAACACCCATAACTCAGGATAAATGTGTATGAACGACCAAATTGCAATCTGCTTGGATCAGCATAGACTAGGGCTGTTTGAGAATTATTTATGTATATAGGCATTAGAGATGATTTCGGACTCGAAATAACACAGACGACTTCGGGCTCTGGCTCAGAATGATTAAAATTTCAAATATTTCTTGTAATTGTGATAAATATAAGTCAAATATAAACTGCTGCTTTATTATAATTTCAACTTTTTGATCAGTGTTTAGTAATTAAAGAAATATGTGCCTTGCAGATTTTGATTATTATTTTACTTATTCTTATCTTTAATAAATTAATGACTCTTTGCTATTATAATGATGTTAGCCGTCCCATGGCCGAGTGGTATAGCGCGCTTAGCTACTGATCTAAGGGACCTGGGTTCGAGCCCCGGGTAAGGCATGGCTGTTTGTGTCGTTTTTCTACTGAGGTCCTGCCATCCTCTCAGACCTTCTACTATGGCATATTAAACTGACAGGCTCCTGTTAGATCTCTGTGGCAAGCAGCTGCTTGAGGGCGTATATATTATTTTTCATTTACCACGAACGTACAGTTTTTATTACCCTTTTTAATATTATATCTTTGCAGGTAGCAGTAACATTTTATTTATTTTTTTATAAAATGATTGTAATTAATAACATAAGAATAAAAAAATAATAGAAACAAACATTTCTGTATATAATGATTCGTCAGAGAAATGTTTTCTCCAAATTCGGCCCGAACTCAACAGTTGTCGAAATGCTTCGGGCTCGAGCGGACTCACACTGAATAATTTCAGTCTCGGGCAGGCTTGGGATCGCAAAATTGAGCCCGAACTCATCTCTAGTAGTATACAGGGTGATTCAAAACTTATCGTTCAAATTTCGTGGGGAGGTAGGCAATACGTCAGGAAACCGATTTCACATAGGAAAGAATGTCCGCAAACGTCATCTACATGAACGAAATGGACAAGTAAAGTGAACACAAGGAAACAGTACAGTTAAGTGGTAACGAATGTGACTTTTATTCCAACAAGGTAAAGTACAGGTTCACAGTAGGTGCTCAAAATTGCGACCATTTACACGGACACAGGATTCACAGCGCCGTTGCATTTACCGCCGAACATTTTCAAAAACGCCTGGCATATCACGGACAATGCCTGCGGCGGCCACTATTCGTGCAACAAGGTCCATTTCACTGTCGACGGGGGTCTCGTACACATGGTATTTCATGGCCCCCCACAAAAAGAAATCCATGGGCGATAAATCAGGTGACCTGGGTGGCCAAGCGATCGCTGATGACAGCGGGAGTGGTCGGGCGAGCTGTACACTGGTTGGGTACACACAGCGCCCTCTACATACGCATGCGTACATTTGCGGACATACTTTCCTATGTGAAATCGGTTTCCTGACGTATTCCCTACCTCCCCAAGAAATTTGAACGATAAGTTTTGAATCACCCTGTAGTATCTGTAGTCATGGGCGTCCGCAGAAATTTTCCAGGGGGAAGATATATTATTTGGAGACAAATAATTACATCAATAAATTTTCATTTAATTATTTAATTTTTTATGGGTTTTTTTCACAAGTAGATTATAGAATACAGTATTGCATCAATACAAAAACATATACATAATGTATATAAATTACGTTTAAAATGTTACGATTATAATTTATGGAATTCTTTACTCGATCCCAGGGGGGAGGCAAGTACCCCGTTTTACCCCCTCTGCGGAAGCCCATATCTGTAGTAATATGCGTATAGGGCGTATATAGCATGCATATAGGGCGTATGTAGCATGCGTAATGGAAACGTGCGAGCAAAACCAATGCTCTAGCATAGTGGTTCTCAGACTTTTATGCTTCACGTGCCCCCTGGAAATGTGTATGTAACTGGCGTACCCCTTGTATAGATAGATAAAACTATAGATATAGTATAACAATGGGAATAAAATAAAACATATATATCAGTGGTTCTCAACCTTTTATGTTTCACGTACCCCCTAGAAATGTGTATGTAACTGGCGTACCCCTTGTATAGATAGATAAAACTATAGTTATAGTATAACAATGGGAATAAAATAAAACATATATATCAGTGGTTCTCAACATTTTATGCTTCACGTACCCCCTGGAAATGTGTATGTAACTGGCGTACCCCTTGTATAGATAGATAAAACTATAGTTATAGTATAACAATGGGAATAAAATAAAACATATATATCAGTGGTTCTCAACCATTTATACTTCACGTACCCCCTGGAAATGTGTATGTAACTGGCGTACCCCTTGTATAGATAGATAAAACTATAGTTATAGTATAACAATGGGAATAAAATAAAACATATATATCAGTGGTTCTCAACCTTTTATGCTTCACGTACCCCCTGGAAATGTTTATGTAACTGGCGTACCCCTTGTATAGATAGATAAAACTATAGATACAGTATAACAATGGGAATAAAATAAAACATATATATCTGTGGTTCTCAACCTTTTATGCTTCATGTACCCCCTGGAAATGTGTATGTAACTGGCGTACCCCTTGTATAGATAGATAAAACTATAGTTATAGTATAACAATGGGAATAAAATAAAACATATATATCAGTGGTTCTCAACCTTTTATGCTTCACGTACCCCCTGGAAATGTGTATGTAACTGGCGTACCCCTTGTATAGATAGATAAAACTATAGATATAGTATAACAATGGGAATAAAATAAAACATATATATCAGTGGTTCTCAACCTTTTATGCTTCACGTACCCCCTGGAAATGTGTATGTAACTGGCGTACCCCTTGTATAGATAGATAAAACTATAGATATAGTATAACAATGGGAATAAAATAAAACATATATATCAGTGGTTCTCAACCTTTTATGCTTCACGTACCCCCTGGAAATGTGTATGTAACTGGCGTACCCCTTGTATAGATAGATAAAACTATAGTTATAGTATAACAATGGGAATAAAATAAAACATATATATCAGTGGTTCTCAACCTTTTATGCTTCACGTACCCCCTGGAAATGTGTATGTAACTGGCGTACCCCTTGTATAGATAGATAAAACTATAGTTATAGTATAACAATGGGAATAAAATAAAACATATATATCAGTGGTTCTCAACCTTTTATGCTTCACGTACCCCCTGGAAATGTGTATGTAACTGGCGTACCCCTTGTATAGATAGATAAAACTATAGATATAGTATAACGATGGGAATAAAATAAAACATATATATCAGTGGTTCTCAACCTTTTATGCTTCACGTACCCCCTGGAAATGTGTATGTAACTGGCATATCCCTTGTATAGATAGAAAAAACTATAGTTATAGTATAACATTGGGAATAAAATAAAACATATATATCAGTGGTTCTCAACCTTTTATGCTTCACGTACCCCCTGGAAATGTGTATGTAACTGGCGTACCCCTTGTATAGATAGATAAAACTATAGTTATAGTATAACAATGGGAATAAAATAAAACATATATATCAGTGGTTCTCAACCTTTTATGCTTCACGTACCCCCTGGAAATGTGTATGTAACTGGCGCACCCCTTGTATAGATAGATATAACTATAGTTATAGTATAACAATGGGAATAAAATAAAACATATATATCAGTGGTTCTCAACCTTTTATGCTTCACGTACCCCCTGGAAATGTGTATGTAACTGGCGTACCCCTTGTATAGATAGATAAAACTATAGTTATAGTATAACAATGGGAATAAAATAAAACATATATGTCAGTGGTTCTCAACCTTTTATGCTTCACGTACCCCCTGGAAATGTGTATGTAACTGGCGTACCCCTTGTATAGATAGATAAAACTATAGATATAGTATAACAATGGGAATGAAATAAAACATATATATCAGTGGTTCTCAACCTTTTATGCTTCACGTACCCCCTGGAAATGTGTATGTAACTGGCGTACCCCTTGTATAGATAGATAAAACTATAGTTATAGTATAACAATGGGAATAAAATAAAACATATATATCAGTGGTTCTCAACCTTTTATGCTTCACGTACCCCCTGGAAATGTGTATGTAACTGGCGCACCCCTTGTATAGATAGATATAACTATAGTTATAGTATAACAATGGGAATAAAATAAAACATATATATCAGTGGTTCTCAACCTTTTATGCTTCACGTACCCCCTGGAAATGTGTATGTAAATGGCGTACCCCTTGTATAGATAGATAAAACTATAGTTATAGTATAACAATGGAAATAAAATAAAACATATATATACATTAAATTTTGTATTCATAAATTACATATATCGATAAACATAAAAAATGACATAAACAATTTAACAAATCCTATAAAATTATAAACATTTTACTGAGTAATCAGTGAAATGGATTTGTTACTAGATCTAGCGACTTTTGAGCTCTCACAACGTACCCCAAAAGTTTTTACCGCGTACCCCAATTGAGAACCCCTACTCGAGCATATCTGAAATCTCAAAACTCCATTTTTAGAAGAATTTAAATGGGCATTAGGCGAAGAGTATGGCTTGGGAAGATGAACTGATTCTGCACAATGGTGATGGTCTTTGAATTCCAATACTATGAGATACTTAACTCAGATATTTTAATACATGAGTGTTAGTTTTTAGAAGACTGCAAAATTTTTGTGTAATAGTTTTGGCCATCAGAGATTTGGAATAATTTTAGGAGTTTATAATGCTGTCCACAGGAGCACGGCAGTTTAATTTGGGGCGGGGGTGGCTCAGTCGGTAGTGCGTCAGGCTCGTAATCTGTAGTTCCCAGGTTCGAGTCCCAGCTGGGTCAGCGTTGAGATTTATCTCCGCAAAATTCCCCGCCTTGCCCACGGTCAGTAGGGGACACTGATGGGCTTGGAAATGCCGCCGTCCGTCGGATGGGACGTTAAGCCGTGGCCCCGTGTGCGGGAGAGCCATACCCTGTGCACGTTAAAGAACACGCTGGATGGCCTTGACGGGAGGCTACCATCTGTCTCCCAACAGCTGTTCCAGTGGGTCCCCTCCCCCAATCCTTCTCTAAGCCTTCGGGGTCCATGTGACCTGGCCATTTAGCCAATGGTATGAAAAAAAGTGCCGCTCAGAAGTAAAACAACCCAAACAATCCAGTTGAATTTGTCAAATCCATGATCATTGAATATCCATGAAAGAAAATGTTTACTCCAGTATAAAATGGGCTAGCGTGAGTTGCAAATGGAGAAACTATGAGCTTGAGCAGTTGCCACCTCGACAATTCTCACCCATTGATAGGTCAATGACGTATGCGCTGCAAGGAGTATCAAATATAATGCGCAGTCTCACAGTCTCTCTAGCTGTGACTCATTCTACATCAGTGATGATATGTTCTCTCTCGCATCAAACAGTTCCTTTCTCTGGATCTGCAATTATATGATTGAAACTTTTTTTGCTAATAAGGCCAATTAACACATTAAACATATTCAAGAAAAGGTTTTTATTCCGAAGATTGATTCATATATAAACGAATAAATTACTAATAGTTGCCGCCATTGTTCTGATTTTCCAAAAAAAAAAAATCTACTGTTTGTTTGTCTAGGTCATCTAACATCTAATAAGTGTATATTAATTGTGTTTTATACGTATTTTTTTTCCTTGAAATGTTTTTGTTTCATTTCAAACGCGAATAATTTCTAGACGAAATCTATAGAAAGGTTGCGTATACAGAATAAAGGGTTGGGTTGGGTTGTTTTACCTCTGAGCGGCACTTTTTTGCACACCATGGGTTAAATGGCCAGGTCACATGGACCCCGAAGGCTCAGAGAAGGTTGGGGGAGGGGACCCACTGGAACAGCTGTTGGGAGACAGATGGTAGCCTCCCGTCAAGGCCATCCAGCGTGTTCTTTAACGTGCACAGGGTATGGCTCTCCCGCACACGGTCAAGGCTTAACGTCCCCTCCGACGGACGGCGGCCTTTCCAAGCCCATCGGTGTCCCCTACTGACCGTGGGCAGGGCGGGGAAGTTTGCGGAGATAAATCTCAACGCTGACCCAGCTGGGACTCGAACCTGGGAACAGAATAAAGATAAAATATATCAACTACATGTTGCTTCATAACACATCCAGGGTTTTAACTGATAGTTACGTCAATTAAATAAATATGTCTAATATAGTTGCTCTAAAAATAGCTGTTTGCTTTGATTTTATAAATAAAATTTGAAATAAAGTTTATTCTTAATTTATTCCAGTTTATTATATCAATTGACTTCTTCTTTGATTAATTCTCTGTTTTCTGTTACTTTGGAGTTATCGAAATTTCATTTATTTTATCTTAGCTAATTTTACTTAATTGATTTGACATTTAGGAGGAAAATAAATGATATATATATATATCTAAATGATATATACATGTGTCAAATATCTGCTTTTGAAAAATTTTACACACAAAATTTAAAGTTCATCGAGGGAAAAATCACCCATAAAGCAAAAGGTAAAATAAATCGTTTTTCAGGGAATAGAAAAAAAAAACAACAAAATATTATTTTTTTTGATATGAAAAGAAAACAGTCAAATATTAACTTCTCTTAATTTATTTTGTGATACGGAAATATTAAAGTTCTCTCCCTCACTCTTTTTTTGCCAAACAGGACAAACAAATTTTCATTCATTTTTTTTCTTCTTTGAAAAGGAGGAAATTGAATTTCTCTATTAACTATCTAATAATTTCACTCAGTTGTAATTTAATTCTTTTGAAGGAGGGACATTTATACTTCTCTAAATGGAGCAAAGAATTTCTCTAAATCATCTTTCTGTTGGAAATGGAGCATCTATACTTCTCTAAATGGGAATGTTCCTGTATTTGTGTTTGTATATATTATGAGAAACCAGGACAAGCCGAATTCAACTTCTGGGTTATGTCTAACCTTATTCCTCTTTCTTTATTAATGATAGGGGCGGGGGTGGCTCAGGCGGTAGCGTGCCAGGCTCGTAATCTGTAGTTCCCAGGTTCGAGTCCCAGCTGGGTCAGCGTTGAGATTTATCTCCGCAAAATTCCCCGCCCTGCCCACGGTCAGTAGGGGACACCGATGGGCTTGGAAAGACTGCCGTCCGTCGGATGGGACGTTAAGCCGTGGCTCCGTGTGCTGGAGAGCCGTAACCTGTGCACGTTAAAGAACACGCTGGATGGCCTTGACGGGAGGCTACCATCTGTCTCCCAACAGCCGTTTCAGTGGGTCCCCTCCCCCAATCTTCTCAGAGCCTTCGGGGTCCTTATGACCTGGTCTTTAGCCCATTGTGTGCAAAAAAGTGCCGCTCAGAGGTAAAATAACCAACCAACCAACCAACCTAGATATACCAGGCCTGGACAACCGTTGAACAAAAGGAAGAAGAAAAGGAGAGAAATGAAATATGCATAAAGATTTAAGTGGTTCAATTTGTATAAAGTTTAACTACAAGTTATTATGTTAAAATAATATTAAGTAAATTTTATTTATTACAACTTCATAAAATTAAATAGCTATAAGCTGAATTTTAAGCGACAAATTTCAATTAAATATCCTATTTATTAAAAACTAATTCTTTCTTTATGGCACTGTCGGAGTCAGGTAGCATATAAGTGGTTCTGGCTTAGTGCCCCTTCTCCGTCGGATGGGACGTTAAGCCGTGGCCCCGTGTGCGGGAGAGAGCCATACCCTGTGCACGTTAAAGAACACGCTGGATGGCCTTGACGGAAGACTGCCATCTGTCTCCCAACAGCTGTTCCAGTGGGTCCCCTCCCCCAACCTTCTCTGAACCTTCGGGGTCCATGTGACCTGGCCATTTAGCCCATGGTGTGCAAAAAAGTGCCGCTCAGAGGTAAACAACCCAAACCCAACCCTTCAAACAGGTCCTTCAAAAAGGTCCAAATAAAATTAAATTCATAATTTTGCGGGTTATGTTATGGGGGGCCAAAAATAGTATCCGAACCTAGGGCTCTCACTGCACCTTAATCCAGTGCTGGATTATATATGATGGCATGTAAACGATACTATTCAAAGACTACGCACATTGAACATATAAAGATCTCTAGTTTTAATAAATCATCACTAGACGATACACTCAGCTGCCAGGTACACAATTCTGATTTCCATCACATTTGAACTGAAATTCATTATTATAATACAAGAAACAGACAGGCCACCCTACACAGCGAGCACAAATGGCGATACTGCCACTGACACAGTGGCAGGGCATATAACGATAAGAAATGGTTTGACTGGCAAAATCAAAAAACGTTGTCACCTTCAACGCGGGGCGATGTGCACAATTGTTCTGGATGCAACTGCTGAGGTATCAAAGGTATCACATTTAGAGTCTCGATGCAGCTGAGTCAATGAACATGGCTTTACTAGGGGACACAAGCCCTTGCTTCTCCCAAATCCTGAACGTGTCGTTTTCGGGAAGATTATCTCCCCCTCTGCTTTGCTCTGGTTTCTTGTCGTGATTGTCTTTATTATGGGGGATGAACACGTGAGTCTCTGGACCAGATATCGACACGTCACCGACAGCTTCGAGAGATGAAGTTCTTGTCCTTGACGTCTGCTGCTGCTGCTGCTGCATGCCATTATGAAGATGAGGATGATGCCTTTCGACTGGATGGCTGATAGACAAAGGCATCTCTTGGGACTTACCTGCTGTGATGCGATCATCCAGGATATCGGTGGCTTCGACTGTGGTGGTGACAGGTATCTGACCAATGCTATGTGGCTGAGCACCAACCAGAAAAGACCCCTGCTGCTGTGCTATGTCTTTTCTCTCCATGATGTCTTTGCTGCGAGACGGAGAAAACGCTGAATGAGTGGAGGGGGTTGAAGGCCTCACCTGCAGGGGAATGATCTGGCAGGAATGTCTGTCTTGGCATTCTGCAAGCACATGCCCTCCTCCACCCATGGAGAATAATCTCTTTGGCAGGGTATTTTGACTACTCTCGGAACACGACTTCAACGGCTCTTTTCCTCCCAAAAATGAGCTCAAAGTCCTGGGCCACGAATGCTGTTTCTCAAGCTCTGGAGGAGAATCGTTTTTAAGGTGACTAAATAAGCTGGAAGCTTGAGAGGAGAATACTTTCCTTTCGTGGCCAACACCTCCAGCTCCTCCTCCTTTATCGTGATGCTGTCCCTCATCGTCGATGTAGCCAATGGATCCATAGGAGCCATGACTTTTCGTTTCCGGTGGTAGAGTGCTCAGCTCCGTATCCTTGGAGCCATCCTCTTTGAATCCTTTGTCCTCATCGCTGTCAACCATCTCCACTACGACGGAGGGTCCAAGACCAAAAGTGAAATGACCATTTTGATTCGACTCTTGATTCGCCTTTTCGTTTTCGGGCGACGACTCCGAAGCTGATCTGCTGATGCTCTTGTTTTTGGAAAGTCGTCGCCCTTGCTTGTCATCCTTTTGCACGTTCACGTTCTTCAATGCAGCACTGAAGGTCAACAACTGGGCAGAGCGGGAAGATGCAAAATCCACCGCATGTTGGTTGGAGTACTGAGGAGTCGCTTCTTTAGGTGGTGCCTTGTTCCAGAAGTTACTGTTGAAGACGACAGTGCTAGTGGCATCCGCACTTCCCAGTCTCGTGGTGGTCGAGTGTCCATTCTGTTTGTGGCTGGAGTTGGAATTCCCCGACCACGAACTTCCAGGAGGGACAATGCCGCGATATTTCTTGAAAGTTCCCGTTTTCAACAGTTGATACCAGGCGCTACGGGCTTCTGAATACTGCAGACAGCGCACCACAAATATGAGGAATCCCTGTAGAGAGTTTGCCACGCAGAAGACATACTGGAAGATCAATCTCGCTTCTCCAATGGCAAATGCACCAAACACCCAAGACACTCCGAGAAGTACCATGACACTGAAGGCCCCACGGACTTGAGCAGCAGAAACCGTGAATTTTTCCTTTTTGTGCCTCGCTGCTGCCGGCTTGCATACAGTACGTGGAGTGAAGAGGACGCGTGTCACCATGATGAAAACGGTCAGATTGATGAGGAGGATCAGACATGAGGGTCCTAAGAAACTGATGTAGTAGACGTAGGGGTTGCTAGCTGTTAGCATACAGCTGTAGGGAAAAAATGATATTTTATTAAAAGGATATTTTTGAAGGCATTAAAAAACAATTTTTACTACTATAGCTTAACGATATATTAATGCAATTTACAAATAATTCCACTGGTTGAAAACGTTTAGAATTAAGAACTGAAAACTCTACTAGAACAAAGTCATTAGATATAACTGAGCTAGAAAAACTCTCAAAGAAGAGGGGCGGGGGTGGCTCAGTCGGTAGCGCGCCAGGTTCGTAATCTGTAGTTCCCAGGTTCGAGTCCCAGCTGGGTCAGCGTTGAGATTTATCTCCGCAAAATTCCCCGCCCTGCCCACGGTCAGTAGGGGACACCGATGGGCTTGGAAAGACCGCCGTCCGTCGGATGGGACGTTAAGCCGTGGTCCCGTGTGCGGGAGAGCCATACCCTGTGCACGTTAAAGAACAGGCTGGATGGCCTTGACGGGAGGCTAAAATCTGTCTCCCAAGAGCTGTTCCAGTGGGTCCCCTGCCCCAACCTTCTCTGAGTCTTCCGGGTCCATGTGACCCGGCCATTTAGCCCATGGTGTGCAAAAAAGTGCCGCTCAGAGGTAAAACAACCCAACTCTCAAAGAAAATCTTTTTTAGCGATGTGAGTTTCGCACTGATTCAGTTTATTGAAACGTAAAATTCCTCAAAGGCTCAGAGAAAGTTGGGAAAAGGGATCCATTGGACAGCTGTTAGGAGACATATATGACTTTTGTCAAGGCCTTTCAGCATGCACTTTAACTTGCCTGAGGTACGGCTCTCTTGCACAGTGGGGCATGGAAATCTAAATGGGCATATAAATGGGCTTTATGCCCCATCATACAGACTTCATTCTTTCCATGCCCAACGGTGTCTTCTTTCGCACCGAAGGCATGGCGGAGTTAAAGGAGATAAATCTGAATGCTGGCACAATTGGGATTCAATTCAAGCCTGGGAACTACAGATTATGAGCAAGGCACGCTACCGACTGAGTCAACTTCCATCCCATCTTTCATAGTAGCATATAAATAAATTATATAATGACTATGCAATCCAGCTGTCTGTGTGGACAGATACTTGACTACTGATCCAAAGGGCCCGGATTCAAGCCTAAGATAAGGCATGGATGTGTTTTCTTTCTTCTGAGGTCTCTCATTCCTCATAGATCTTCTCCCTACCGTATAATGCCAGACCACTGTGGCAATCAGCTGGTTAAAGGTGATTTATTTTATTTATTTGTTACGACTACACATTACCTAAAGTATTTGGCATATAAACAGCTCTTTAGATTAGATCTACTGACGAGGTTGATAATATGGTGGGCTTCGTCATAAATCCTGAAGAAACTAAAGCATTTGAAACTTGTTAGTTCGGTGATGCTTCAGTTCTTCGGAAGGCTGCACTATGAGGAAGTATCTTAGTTGAAGAAATAATTTTGTAGAAAAAATGGTTCCCACTGAGTGGGATTCGAACTCACGCCTCACAGTTACATGTCAGGTGCTCTAACCACTAAGAATCACCAGCTCTGTCATTTATCCACTTAGTTGCGACTTTTAAATCTCACTTACCTTGTCGCTCATGGTGTCATCTGTGAAGATTGGGGTTGGGTTGTTTTACCTCTGAGCGGCACTTTTTTGCACACCATGGGCTAAATGGCCAGGTCACATGGACCCCGTAGGCTCAGAGAAGGTTGGGGGAGGGGATCCATTGGAACAGCTGTTGGGAGACAGATGGTAGCCTCCCGTCAAGGCCATCCAGCGTGTTGTTTAACGTGCACAGGGTATGGCTCTCCCGCACACGGGCCACGGCTTAACGTCCCATCCGACGGACGGCGATCTTTCCAACCCATCGGTGTCCCCTACTGACCGTGGGCAGGGCGGGGAATTTTGCGGAGATCTCAACGCTGACCCATCTGGGACTCGAACTTGGGAACTACAGATTACGAGCCTGGCGCGCTACCGACTGAGCCACCCCCGCCCCCCTCTGTGAAGAGGAAAGGCAACTAACGCAATATTGCTCAATATATAAATATTAAATAAGGAAGTCGGTCACAACTAAATGGATAAATGCATTGAAGTCAACCATGTAATGAAGTCACAACTAAGTGGATAAATGATAGAGCTGGTGATAGCTTAGTGGTCAGAGCATCTGACATGTAACTGGGAGGAGTGAGTTCTAATCCCAGTCATCAGTGAATCATTTTTCCCACAAAATTATTTCTTAAATTATATGTCAACTGGTAATCTATGAATTAATTATTGATTAATTCTTGCATATAAGTTGGATTACTTGGCGATATGACAGAAACTATAACGCCCAACATAAGATATGCAGCATGCATTATCCGATCAAAAGTATCCGAACATCCCTTCTGAGCAGTGGGTTCGACCACATACGCCACAGTCCAAACAGGTATAAAACGACGCACGTGGCCTGGCAAACTTCATAGACAAGAATGAACAGGAGAGTGGTCCGTACGATAGAGCTCAGTGACTTTCAATGTGGCATGGTCATAGGATGCCACCTTAGCAACAAGTCAGTCGGGACATTTCGGCCCTGCTGCAGTTTCCCCGATCAACTGTAAGTGATGTTATTGTGAAGTGGAAACGCCTAGGAGCAACAACAGTGCAATCGCGACACGGTAGGCCATATAAAATGACAGAGCCGGACCGTCAAGTGCTGAAGCTGGTGTGCGACAAAATCGCCTGTCCTCGGTTGCAACACTCACCACCGAGTTCCAAAATGGTTCTGGGAGCAATGACAGCACCATAATAGTTCGTCGCGAGCTGCAGGAAATGGGTTTCCATGGCCGAGCAGACGCACACAAGCTTAACATCAACAAGATCAACGCCAAGCAACCGTTGCAGTGGTGCAAAGCACCGGCGCCAGTGGACTCTTGAGCAGTGGAATCGCGTTCTACTAGAGCACTGAATCACTCTTCACCATCTGGCAGTCCGACGGACGGGTCTGGGTGTCGAGGATGCCAGGTGAACGCTACTTGTCTGACTGTGTTGTGCCAACTGTGAAGTTTGGTGGAGGAGGCATCATGCTCTGGGGCTATTTTTCATGGTTCGGGCTGGGCCTCCTAGTTCCAGTAAACCAGACTCTAAACGCCATGGCCTATAATGACACTCTCGACAATTCTATGCTCCTAACTTTATGAAACAATTCAGTGAAGACCATTTCCTGTATCAACATGACAATGCCCTCCGTCCACAAAACAATGACTGGACAGGAATGATTTGATGAGATGGATGTGGAAGAACTTGACTGGCCTGCACAGAGCCCTTTGGGATGAACTGGAATGCCGATTGCGATCCAGACTGAACGCCCGACAATGACCAGCCTCACTAACGCTTTTATGACAGAATGGCAGGCAATTCCCGCAGCAACGTACAGAAATTAACTGGAAAGCCTTCCCCGTAGAGTGGAGTTTGTGATAGCACCAAAAGGTGGACCAGCGCGATATTAATTCCATTCCTATTACCGGGAGATTGTGGATGAGAGTTGGGTTGTTTTACCTCTGAGCGGCACTTTTTTTGCACACCATGGGCTAAATGGCCAGGTCACATGGACCCCGAAGGCTCAGAGAAGCTTGGGGGAGGGACCCACTGGAACAGCTGTTGGGAGACAGATGGTGGCCTCCCGTCAAGGCCATCCAGCGTGTTCTTTAACGTGCACAGGGTATGGCTCTCCCTCACACGGGGTCACGGCTTAACGTCCCATATGACGGACGGCGGCCTTTCCAAGCCCATCGGTGTCCCCTACTGACCGTGGGCAGGGCGGGGAATTTTGCGGAGATAAATCTCAACGCTGACCCAGCTGGGACTCGAACCTGAGAACTACAGATTACGAGCCTGGCGCGCTACCGACTGAGCCACCCGCGCCCCAAAAGTTTCAACTGATCTGTTTGTGGTAGAAATTTCTGTGGTAGAGTGTCAAGAGATATTCTACTGACAGCAATAATCTGCTCCCTCTTGTCAGAGGGGTGTGAGAAAAGAAACTTTTTAAATTTAAGAAACAAAAGACAAATACTTTTCATGTTTTATAATTACTAATAAAATGCTACTAGTTGCAATTTCTCTCTCATCCAATAGTTAAAAGTTAATACTTTTAAGCAGTGAAAAAAAGGTAAGGGAAAAATTTCATTCTCTTTGAAAACGAGATTACCGCATGCACCAGAGGCGACATGAGTTCCTCTAGGTAACATTTCTGCGATCTATTTCGCTACAAAACAGTGAACACGTCACCGCTTCAAATATAAATTCACGAATTCTGGAACCAATTTGAAAGAGCCAATTAACATGCATCCAATTGTCAGCTCACTAGTATATGTTGGTACATTTTAGGAAACATAGTGTAGGAGATAAAGAGAGTTAACTATTCATGTTTGAGTAGCACTCTTACTCATCGTGTTTCACTGCACGCTTTACTTTAGAACCAAAATAGCGTTATTTCTGCACGTGGCACCTGCGACAGCAGAGAACTCTCTATTCACGTGTTTACTCTATGCAGTGTGTACATATTCACCTTTCAAGTAGATAAATTTTCCTTTGGAATAGTGGGAATTTCGAGTAAACCACATAACATTCAAGCCCACCTAAATACATTGAGTAACGTGGTCTGCCCCCAAAGGTCAGACAGTGAAACACGTAGTACATTTCCAGAAGATAAAGTGTTAATATTTTGCACGTTTATTTAGAACACATTTCATTTTAATATATTCTGGTGTGATGAATGATTAAATTTTAAGATGCATTTTAAGATTACAACGCTTTCGTATTATTTTATATTCCGCAATAGTCCGATTTGCCCCTGGATATAATGTGCGTGACTTAGGCTATGTGAATCATTTTCAAAAACCAGGATTTTCTAAAATTCAACTAGTGACCCGAGAGTGAGAGATTTGTGAGGAACTGTAGAAGTTTTTGTGAGACTGTAGAAGAAGCTTGATATTTTTGATTATAGGTGCTTTTTTGATCTTAGATGCCTCATTCAGAATCTTAAGTAGTAGGTGGCTTGATTATATCAATAAAGATATAGTTAGAAGAAGGCGTCGGTTGAGTTACTTTACCTCTGAGCTGCAGGTTTTTGCATGCAATGGACTAAATGGCCAGGTCACAAGGACCCCGAGGGCTCAGAGAAAGTTCGGAGGAGGGATAAACACTGGACAGTTGTTGGTAGACAGATGGTAGCCTCCTGTCAAGATAGCCAGCGTGTTCTTTAACTTGTGCAGGATATGACTCTCTCCCACACACGGAACCAGGGCTTAACGACCCATCCGATGGATGGCGGTTTTTCCAAGGCCATCTATATTCCCTACTGACAGAGGTCAGGGCGGGAGTTTTTCGGAAATAAATCTCAACGCTGGTCCAGACAGGACTCGACCCTGGGAGCTGCAAATTATGAGCCTGGTCCGCTACTGACTAAGCCACTTTCGCGCCTTTTAAAGGTTTTCAATTGGTATTACGCAGCACACTATCATTCTCCAATAATCGTCCTCAACAGTTCTTAGGAACATCTTGTGCTGAGATATGCAGACACTGACTCCGCAGGGACGATTGGGGCAAAAACATCTTTCCCCCCATGTCATTTTATAATTTGAAAAGCACAAATTATATTTGAAAAAAAAATCGAAAAATTTGAAAAATATGCGAAAAAAAAATCTAAATCAGCACGCGTACAACAGTAAACTGTGAAATAAGATAATGTTTTTTGTCCAGGCTCGATTTTTGTTTCCGTTGAGGTTGGCAATGCTGAAAAGAGGTAGAAGCTGCTGTCTGTACTATGGTAGTATTGAAGAGGGTCAGAAGTCTGTTTCACTGGTTCGCTTATGTTCAGTTAATGCAGTGCCAGGGAAATGCAATTCTGAAACATTTGGAAAAAACTGAGACACTTATTATATCGAAAACTGAGACACTTATACTTTCGAAACTAGAAATGCTTCCTGTTTAATGAATGCCAAGTACAGGAATTGCTGTTGTAATACAAGAATATAGTGAAGGACTGCTCCGCCGTGACTGGTGCTGCCATCTGTTGATAGCGATCACAACTGTCAAAAGCATTATTCAAACTTATCCTAGCATCTATTATTACTATTCAAATTCAAATTTATTTTCAATAAGTATTATCTATAATTATTTTACATAAAAAATCCCACTAAGCCAAAGCTTATCAGCGGGAATGTACATATATGGTTTTACAGATATGATCTAGATTACATCAGTAGTACATAAAAAGAAGGAGAGAAGAAAAAAGAATAAATGAAAAAGAAACCAAAAAAATGATGAAAGTTTCCAAATAAAAACATCACTTTTTCATCAACCACTTAAATAATTTTTCTTTAACATCACAATTTTTTTTTAAGTTAACTTTCTCTAGGAAGCAAGTTAAATAGGTAGGGAATTTGATATTCTTTGGAATTTCATCTGTAATTATTATAAAATTTTGGTTGTTTCAAAAAAACCCATAGCCTTTTTTCTGGCAAACTTATTGTGGCAAATATTTTGTTTATAGGTATCATCAAAGAAGTTATTGATAACAGAAACAAACACATATAAATTTTCAATAGGTAAAATTTTGAACAAACTGAATATATCATCTTCGTTGTAAGGGAATATTTAACTTCTGAATTACAGAATCCTTTTAGCAGACTAAATGTATTATTTTAATTTTATTTAATTCTGTCTTATAGGCTGTCCCATAAACTGTTATCCCATATCTAATTATAGATTCAAAAGTGTTTTATATACTAAAATAGTTATCTGTGTATCAACAAACAAGTTAAGTTTCCTAATTTTAAATGCTACAAATCGTAGTCTTGAACACATCCAATCAATATGTTTATTCCATTTCATTTTCGAATTCATTTTCAAGCTTGGATAAATTATTTCATTTACTTCTTCTATTTTAGGACAATTGCTTATACCAAGTGATAAACCATCCAGCATAGTATAACTTATTCGATGCTTAGTAATTCTTCTAATTAAGTGTAGGTTGTTGAGAACCAATACACATAAATTTAGTTTTTTTCTTGTTTACACTTAGTTTGTTAAGAGCAAACTATTTAACTGCTTTATTAAAATCATTTTGTAGATTGCAAATAGCGTATTCTAAATCATAGTGGAAGTTGATTAGCACTGTATCATCAGCATAAATATATAATTTACTATCGAAATTAATATTAACCAAATCATTTATGTACATTTGGAATAGCATATTGCCGAGAATAGATCCTTGTGGAACTCCAAAATTGATCTGAAATTTATCGCTAAAATTATCATTTATTTTCATAACTATTTCTCTGTGTAATAAGTAGCTTTTAAACCATTCAAAAATATTCCCTCTTATACCAAGTAAATAAAATTTCTATAGCAAGATATCAATGTCAACCGAATTAAATGCTTTATTTAAGTCCATAAATACCGCAACGCATTTTTTTCCTATATTTAAATTAATATTTATATTATTAATAAGTTCTTCCAAAAGACTTTGCGTTCCCATACCTTTACGAAACCCAAATTTCTGACTTGACAGAAAATTTATTTTATTCAAAAAATTTTGCAAGCGATCTCCAACGTATTTTTCCATTTTCTTATCAAAAATTGTTAATAGAGTGATTGGTCTATAATTATTAAAATTCTTTTTTAATCCACTTTTATATACCGGACGAATAATTCCAA
The DNA here is from genome assembly GCA_038380435.1 of Ryuthela nishihirai. Taxonomy (NCBI): domain Eukaryota; kingdom Metazoa; phylum Arthropoda; class Arachnida; order Araneae; family Heptathelidae; genus Ryuthela; species Ryuthela nishihirai. The sequence goes on from JAWZYU010000023.1 coordinate 10,948,206, forward strand.
TTTTCATAGCTATTGGGATTTGCGAATTTTCAAAAATTTCGTTTATAAGAATTGTTATTACATGAACAAAATTGCATTTGCTTTCCTTTATGTATTTTGGTTTAATAATGTCAAATCCACGAGATGTGTTATATTTTAATTGATATGTAATATTTGCAACATCGAAGTTACTAGCTAGTGGAAATGCATAGAATTCTTATTTATGTAACATAATTCGTAAACCTTATCTGACCTAGCATTCACCGTCGCAAATTCTGTTTGCATCTCACTAATAATTGTTACAAAAAACTTAACAAAACTATTTAGAATTTCTTTTGGAGTGTTATCTCTAATCAAGTATCTTTCAACATTTTCGTCGATTGACATCCTTTTTTATCATCAATAATATCATTAATTAATTCCCACATTCTAGTATTATTACCTTTATTAATTGCTATTTTATTTGAATAAAATATGCGTTTTTGGTCCCTTATAATGATATTTACCCTATTTCTTTCCATTTTATATAAGTCATAATTTTGTTTATTATTAACATTATCTTTATATCTTTTCCATATTATATCTCTATTTTTAATTGCTAAAATAATGTCATCTTTAATCCATTCTTTCCTTATTCTCTTAGTTTTACAATTATTAATTTGTTTACTACAACAAGAATTTTCAGGAATTTCATCAATTTTACTTAATATTTTCTGATACACTAATTCTGTACTCATGTCTTCATCAACTATATCATTCCATTGTGCCATTTGTAATTTTTGAATAATAAGAGTATCATTATAAAATTTTTTAAAACTTAGGTTTGAATCCTCTTTCAAAAATGAAACATCATTAGAGCTAATATTCTTTATGAAAATCTTAATTAAGATACCATAATGGTCTGCAAATTTATTTCTAAATGTTTTACTTTTAACATCAAAACTACTTATTTTAACCAAAACATGATCAATTAACGTCCTTGTAAATTTAGTTAATGTTTCGTCCTCTCTAGTAAAATCCACAACGATTTGTTCTAAACCAAATTCAATCAAAGTATTTAAATACATATCACAACCATATTTATTAGTATTTTCCACATCAATATTAATATCACCAACAATAATTAAATTTTTAATTCCTACCCTTTTTATGGTGTGCAAAAAAGTGCCGCTCAGAGGTAAAACAACCCAACCCTGTCCTTTTTAATAAATACTCAGTAATTTTTTTTAGGAACCAGTTAATATTTTTACTAGGAGATCTATATACTGCGATGATATTAATTTCAATATTATTAATTAATAATTTAGTAATTATTGCTTCTGTTGATTCTCCAATAGTTCATCCAATTGTACTAAATTAATTTTGTTTAGATAAAAAATAATGATCCCACGCTGTTTATTTTCTTTTGCAGTTAAAATAAGCTTGTTATACCCTTCAATATTAAATGTAGCTGATTCCTGTTCAGTTACCATAGTTTTAACTACAGGAAATGCTGTATTAGGTCTTATACATTATTGATATCAATAATACATGCAGTTTTGATTCTGACTGAACAAGTTAAAAATATTAACAATCTCGGAGTACATTGGAATACTCACATTTCACAATGATTTCCAAACGGTTAAAATGTTATCTATTTTAACTTAAAAAAGGCTTAAATTAACTTAATTTTTTTAACTTTAAAATTTTAACTTGAAAAATTATATGACAATTTTCTAAGTAATGCTTTATATGGAGTCAACTGTATTAGTAAGTTGAAGAAACTTATTCATCTTTAGTAAATAACGTAGTGATTATACAAAATAAATTTCTAAATATTTTGATATTGAAAAAAATTAAATAGAATAATCATTAATAATGGAATATTGACAAAGTTCAAATTTATAGCATTATTAATTAAAATTTTAAAAAGCCTATATGAAAGAAAAGCTCTCTTGGCAACCCCGCATAATAATTACAAATATATTTTACCCTCAGGTAAGAAGATAATATCTCATCAACGTTTCATATTGCATAATCCAAGAATGTTTACTGTATTACCAATCAGCATATCAGGAGAAATATATGAAAATTTTTGAAAACAGGATGAAATAATTTTCAATGGAATTTCATGGCGTTGAAGATTTGTATAGAAAGTTATTTGAAAGAGAAAACTACTACTAATCTATTAATTTCCATTTAATGAGTTGCACTACATGTGGCATCATATATATTGACTTTGCAATATGTAATATTATTATGTTTGTTCCTTGAGTACTTAATTCTCATATTTGAATTTATTTTGAGTAATGATCATTTCCATTCCTTTAAATACGGCTTTTTTCCGTACTAAGATAGCTGATAATGTATATATTCTTGGAATGTAATGAATAACATTATATCTAGAAATGATAATGAATAACATTATATCTAGGTATGATCATGAATGTTATTCATTATCATATCTAGGAATGATGATCAATAACAGTATGTAAATAATTCTTGTATTTGTATTATTCATAGATGGAAAAAGTTTTCGTATATAGTAGTACTAAATATATTTGATTTGAATAAATTTTGATTCGAACTTGAATAGGTGGAATACTTTTGTAATAGGAGATAAAAACATTTATTGGTGAATTAAATCGACACTATAAATGTTTTCTCTTACTTTGCAATTTGTGTAATTTTGGTTCATATTTCTTTGCTGTTTCTTAAAACGTCCTGTCACTGCAGAACAATAAATTCTACAGATTTTCTGAAGAGAAAATTAGCCATAGTATCCTTTTAGTTACACTAATACCCTGGCATGAAAGGTTTAAATTTTACGAATGATTATTTTAGGTTATTTCCAGGTGTTGAAAAGGATAGTTTCAAAATCTATACACTGTTTTTTTTTTCATTTCTTAAAATATTCAACTTTTCAGGCTTTTAACATTTTCCAAAGAGGTTTTTTACTCAGACCTTTCGTTTACGATATGCAGAAAATAATTATAGATCATTCAAACTTTAAATTAGGTTATTTCATCTGAAAATTAATTTTATTATAATTTTTGAAAATTTAGCTCTGTATCATTTCAGTGCACATTTGACTTTTTCTAAATGATTCAACCCACACACACGTATTTTAAGTTATAGTAAAATGTTAATAAAAGTAAGATTCAACTTATCTTCTAAAAAACAAATTTCTACATTTTCTGTTTTCGAGAAAAGTGACATTTTTAAAAATAGCTATTTGCATATATCAGATAAAAATTCCTTTAATACATGGCATAAAATAAATATTTAGCCGTACCTAATAAAACTGTTTAACTATACAAGTCCTCAAAGTATCCTGTAACTTCAAGTGGTATTTACTCTAACATTAACAGTATTTGGTTGGAGTGAGTGACACTGTTGACAGGAGCGCATTTCTGGAGATACACAGATTACATACAGAAGAAAGATTACTTCTGAAAGATTAACATACAGAAGATTTATAGTGAGTGCAATTGATAAGGCCCAAGAGGATTTCTGCAGGCAATCCACTCCAATACGTGTCACTATTAATATTTTGGAGGAATTAATCTATGGAGGTGTCCATTTTGAGTGAGTGGTAAGAGGATTTATGGAGATATCCAGTTATAGTGAATTCCATTGTAATTATATGTAGTGAGGATTTATGGAGATCTACAGTTCATGTGAAATACATTGTTAAGACATAGGATGTGTTCATTTCGAAATAGTTTCACTGTGAAGACACTTCGGATTTGTCGAAGTCATCAATTCAAGTGAATGAAGTAAAACACACGAGGCTTTAGAGAGTTGTGAAGTATGAGTGATTACCACAATGAAGGTATGAGAGCACCAATTCAAGGGAGACATAGGAGGATTTACGGAGGCGTCTAGTTCGAATCCAATGCCATTGTTAACATACAAGGAGATTTATGGAGTGTTTAATTTAAAAGAGTGTCATTGTTAACATGAAGAAATATATATAGAGAGAGGTGTTTAATTTAAAAGAGTGTCATTGTTAACATGAAGAAATATATATAGAGAGAGGTGTTTAATTTAAAAGAGTGTCATTGTTAACATGAAGAAATATATATATATATTTATAGAGGTGTTTAGTTAAAATAAGTGCCACTGCCACAATGAAGGTATGAGAGTACCAATTAAAGGGAGACATAGGAGGATTTACGGAGGCGTCTAGTTCGAATCCAATGCCATTGTTAACATACAAGGAGATTTATGGAGTGTTTAATTTAAAAGAGTGTCATTGTTAACATGAAGAAATATATATAGAGAGAGGTGTTTAATTTAAAAGAGTGTCATTGTTAACATGAAGAAATATATATATATATATATTTATAGAGGTGTTTAGTTAAAATAAGTGCCACTGTTAACATACAGAAGATTTATGGTGTCTGGTTTAAATGAGTGTCATTGTTAACACACAGAAAATTTATGGAGGTGTTTAGTTTAAATGAGTACAACTGTTAACAAATTATGGAGGTGTCTAGTTTAAATGAGTGTCATTGTGAACTTTATGGTGTTTTATTTAAATAAGTGCTATTGTTTACATGCAGGAAGATTTATGGATGTTTATTTTAAATCAGTGCCACTCTCAGCATATAAAAAGATTTTTGGAGCTGCCTAGGAGATTTAGGGAGGTGTCTAGTTTTAATTAGTGTCATTGTTAACATGAAGGAAGATTTACAGTGTTTAGTTTAAATAAGTGCTGCTGTTAACATGCAGGAATATTTTAAAGATGTTTAGGTTAAATGAGTGCCACTATTAACATACAAAAAGATTCATGGAGTTGTCAAGTTAAATGAGTGTCATTTTTAATATGCAGGAATATTTATGAAGGTATTTAGTTTAAATAACTGCCACAATTAACATGAAGGAAGATTTACGGAAGTGTTTAATATAAATGAGTGTCACTGTTAACATAAAAGATGATTTTATAGAGATGTCTAATTTAAATGAATGCATTGTTAACATGAGAAGATTTATGGAGGTATCTAATTTAAATGAGTGTCATTGTTAACGGCATGAAGATTTACAGAAGTGTTCAGTTTAAATAAGTGCCACTGTTAACATACAGGAATATTTATGAAGGTGTTTAGTTTAAATAACTGTCATTGTTAACATGAAGGAAGTTTTATGGTGGTGTTCAATATAAATGAGTGTCACTGTTAATATACAAGAAGATTTATGGAGGTATCTAATTTAAATATGTGTCATTGTTCACATGAAGGAAGATTTAAGGAACTGTTTAGTATGAATGAGTTTCACTGTTAACATACAAGAAGCTTTATGGAAGTGTCTAATTGAAATGAGCGTCATTGTTAACGGGCATGAAGATTTATAGAAGTGTTCAGTTTAAATATGTGCCACTGTTAACATACAGGAATATTTATGGAGGTGTTTATTTAAATAACTGCCACTGTTAACATGAAGGAAGATTTATGAAGGTATTTAATATAAATGAGTGTTACTGTTAACATACAAAAAGATTTATGGAGGTGTCTAATTTGAATGAGTATCATTATTAAAGTGCATGAAGATTTACAGAGGTGTTCACTTTAAATAAGCGCCTCTGTTAACATACAGGAAGATTTATGTAGGTGTCTAGTTTAAATGAGTGTCTTTGTTAACGTAAAGGAAGATTTACAGTGTTTAGTTTAAATAAGTGCCACTAATAACATGCAGGAAGATTTGTAGAGGTGTTAAGTTTAAATGAGTGTGGCTATTAACATAGACAAAGATTTATGAGGGTGTCTAGTTAAATGACTGTCATCTTTAATATGCAGCAATATTTATGGAGGTGTTCAGTTTAAATGAGTACCACTGTTAACATGAAGGAAGATTTATAGAGGTGTTTAATATAAATGAGTGTCACTGTTAACATAGAAGATTTATGGAGGTGTCTAATTTAAATGAGTGTCATTGTTAACATACATGAAGATTTACAGTGGTGTTCAGTTTAAATAAGTGTCACTGTTAACATACAAGAGGATTAATGGAGGTGTCTAATTTAAATGAGTGTCATTGTTCACATGAAGGAAGATTTAAGGAGGTACTGAGTATAAATGTTGTTACCGTTAACATACAAGATTTATGGAGGTGTCTAATATAAATGAGGGTCATTGTTAAAGTGCATGAATATTTGCAGAGATTTTCAGTTTAAATAAGTGCCATTGTTAACATACAAGAAGATTTATGGAGTTGTCTAGTTTAAATAAGTGCCATTGTTAACATACAAGAAGATTTATGGAGGTGTCTAGTTTAAATGAGTGCCATTGCTAACATACAAGAAGATTTATTGAGGTGTCTAGTTTAAATGAGTGTCATTTTTCACATGAAGGAAGATTTAAGGAGGTGTTTAGAATAAATGAGTATCGTTGTTAACATCCAAGAACATTTATGGAGCTGTCTAATTTAAATAAATGTCATTTTTAATGTGCATGAAGATTTATGGAGGTAATTAGTTTAAATGAGTGCCACAGTTTACACACAGAATTTAATAAAGGTATATAGTTTGATTGAGTACAGCTGGCAACGATTTTTTCTGAATTCTGTAATCAACCATAGTGTTCGGATATTTTTTTGAGCGACTGCACCACTGTTAACATACAAGAAGATTTTTGGAAGTATCCAATCCAAGATAGTTCTATTGTGAAGTTAAAGTAAGGCTATGAAGATATCCTGTTCATGTGAATGCCAACTCTAAAGTTCAGAGTAATTTACGAAGTTATGAGTTTCAACTGAGTTCCACATTAAAGACTACAGATTTATGGTAATCCAGAGTTAATAGATGCACTGTTAAGACTTGAAAAGATTTATGGTGGTTCCCAGTTTGAGATATGCAATGTGAAGCTATTATAGAATTTACCTCAATGCCCAGTTTTAGGAGGGTTACTGTTAAGACACCAGACATTTTATGGAGGTACCCAGAGTAAGTGAGTTCCATTATAAAATTTTGGAAGAATTTATGGCAATACACATTTCATATGAATGCTAAGATTAAGGCACTGGAGGATTTATAGCACTGTACAATATTAATGAGTACAACTCTGAAAACATGAGTTTATGGAGGTGTTCAATTAATTCAATGATAGCCATTGTAAAAGATGGGGATATTTATATTGAGATGATCAGATAGAGTGAATGGAACTGTGAATTTTATGAATTTTGATTCACATAGTTTTCATTGTTGTGACACTGAAAATGTAGATTTTAACTTGTATAGCTTCTTTCACAAGAATTTAAATAGGAAATTATTATTTTTTTTGCTTATACTTACTATTCATTCTGATTATGATACACACCCCAGTCGACACCAACTGTAACGCCAACAACAATCATAGGAATTCCTAAAAATACAAACACGGTTGAGATTAATTTAGGAAAAATTTTAAGTAAGAGGCTTTCTAACAATGATTTTAAGTCGTTTGTTAAATAAATGTTATTTGTATAATGAATATATTTATTCCTTTTTTGGTAGCATTTAATGATTTTAAAATAAAATGTTAATACTTCCTTCATTGTAGCATTCCATAGAAAATCCTTGGCTATTATTATTATACAGAATTATTATTATACAGAATTATTATTATACAGAATTATTATTATACAGAATTATTATTATACAGAATTTTTTATATGTTTACAAATCTTGTCCCATAAGATTGTATATCTTTAGAGGAACTAATTGTTATTAGAGGGGAACAGCAGCAAAAAAAGTTATCTAATTTACATTATATTAAAACAAAATGCTGCATATTGGATATTCCCAACACACTTGTTTCATATTACTTTTTAACAACGCAATAGAAATTTAAAATATAAAGATATATAAATAAAATTTAAAGCAATTTTATTATGAACATTAACAGCCGAAAAAAAAATATTATTATTTTAAAAACATAGTAATCTAAAATATAGAGCAGTGTTTTTCAAACTATATAACCCGACACCTTGGTGTGCCAATGATTGAAATCAGGTGCCCTACGAATTTTGCAAAACATTTTTCCATAAAGGTGTTTAGAAAAATGTTTTATTAAGTTTTATGTTACAGTGTTTCTCCTCAAAATCGTCGCATTTATTATCATTCAAAATGCTCGTTTTAGCATTAAAATTTTCGCCGATTTCCAAGCAATAAGAGAAAGAAATATTTCTGTTTGCACTGCCATATTAACAAAAAGGAACAGTTAATTTTCAGTATCAAAACAGATCCTTTAACTCGGAATATTTTCATTTACATATTACAGCACTTTGCGATATTTTAACCCTTAATAACGCCTTGGGAAATATGTTCTCAAATCGCTTTGCATATTCTTTACCTATCTTTCTATTGCTTTTGGCTTTGACATTTGTAGTTCGGTCGGTTGGTCGGTTTGTGGATTTGACAAAAAGTTGTTCCTCCATATCTTTCGAACGCGATGGAGAAACTATGATCTATATATATAGATAGATATATCTATATCTATCTATATATATATATATTGATCCCTATGCTTTGTTCCCCCTAAAAATGAGAAAATATAAAAACTACTCTTAAGCTATATTTCCAGAACGCGAAGGTCGAAATTAACAAGCTATACGTCGAATGAAAGCTTGTGAAGCTGGGAGTGTCGTAGGCTATGAAAAATTGACCACCCGTGCATTCTCCTCCCCCCCCCCACCGGAAAAAAGGGGAAATCTGAAAGTCGTTCTACTATTTCATCGGAACGCAAGGGTCTACAGTTATGAGTTAGGTGTCAAATGAATCCTCATTAGTGACGGTCGTAAACTTTTTCGTATTTCTCCCCCACTATTCCCCTCTGATAAATGTGGGGGACGAATTCTCTCGGGGGTCGGCTTTAATGAGTCGTATCTCAAATTAAAGCTTGTGATGTTTCCAATATCGTGGTCTACCTAAAACCTGACACCAAAAGGGGATAAATGTGCTCGATGTGTATGAGTCGTATATAAAAGTTTTGGAAGGTAGAAGTTTTTAGTGACAATAAAAAAATACCTATCTTTCTATAGGGCCCTAAAAAGTAGAAAATACGCCTGAAGCATATCGATGGTGCAATCAGTCATTGACTACGTATCCTTTCAAAGAAAGATTGGGAGCCGATTTACCTACTCAACAAGATTCCCGGTGCCCTATCTTCCTTTGAAGTGAATACCAATTCAGTGACTTATTACACCATCAATATGCTTTAGGTTTATTTTCTGCTTTTTAGGGTCCTATAGGAAGATATTGTTGCGAATTTTAAAATGGATAGGCACTGAGCGTGAGTATTAATATTTTAAAATCAATTACAATACAATGTAAATTATTACAAAAATATGGATGAAGTATTTTATAAACAAATTAATTACTATCATACATAAGTCATTAACCTTTTTGTACAGAGTATACAATATCAGCTCTGTCTGTTCTACTAAAATATTACCTCTTTACTTTGTTTACCATGTCACTTGAATACCTTCTGACGTAAACAAACTCTCGTCCTGTACTAGTTCACTAAACTTTTATTACTAACAACAGAAAACAAGCACCCGTGCACACACTAATAAATATACTAATTATTTTCACTTAACGCGCACCGAATCAGATCATCTGAACGTCCTTTCAGATCTCACAACTTTAACACACTGCTATCTTTTTTTATTCTTCCGAATCGTTCTAAGTTCCAATTCGTTGGCTAAATTGAATCTCACGTAGAAGCACACACGAGTGTTCAAGTCACGTTAAGTCATGAAGTCATTGTTGTTCGTTGATCTGTCGTAACAATATGTATTTTTTAAAATTTTAAATTTATATGCCTTTTCCTGGTGTGCAGTGACAATTTTTGATTCTCAAAAGTGTGTTAACATGGGTTACAGAGTATGATTTTTATTATATTTATTATTCTTTGTCCAAGCTCATTAAAAATATAGTTCTTAAAAAATGACTTTACTTTTTTTCCTATTTTATTCCTATAGTCCAATGAGTCCGAAATATTGTGTTACGGCTTACTGATGTGCCCCAATCCTGTAACAAGTGTGTCATAACATTTTCCTTTGAATTTCAAGAGAAAATTGGTTTTGTTAAAACTTCAAGTTCCTATCTGTAAGAGATCTTGGTTTCGAATCCTGGAGTCACTTTCTTCTCCTATTCCTTTCAGCTGCCATTTCGAATTTTTCGATTTCGACTGACTGTACACTAGTTTCTCCTTCATTTTAATAAACTACCATATAGATTATTGAAGAGAAATCTCACTGAAAATTTAATGATGAAATTAGTAATTTTCTTTTAAATATCAATAGCAACCCATAATAGAATTGTATACCTTGTACTTTCCAAAATGCTAGGCCAAAGAGTACCTATCTAATATAATGAATTTTCCCTGTGCAATCCCATGTTATGTTAAAAATTCAAATCTCTACCTGTAGCAAAACCCTAATTAATGTCAAATTACGTTTTTCACCATTTTTTATAACTTAACCCTTAGAATTTTGACAAATTTGGAACTCTCCCCTATAACTTCCCAAATACTTGTCCAGCTGGTTCAGATTTCTCCTACGGGTTTAACCTAAGCCACCCGTTTTGCGTTAAACATTCAAATCCCTATCTATCATAGAAACAGAGTTCGAATTTAAAAAAGCATTTATACACTTCACAGGATGGAGGGGGGGGGGTTCGAATCAACGGATCCACTGACTTTCATTGGGAAATTTGGTGTGTTAAAACTTCAAGTTCTCATCTATACTAAAACTCGATTTAAAAACCTGGAACCACTTTTTTTCTCTATTCCCTTCACCAATTTCAATTTTCATATGCATTACTTTCTTTTAAGAAAAATATAAGAAAAGAGAATACTCACAGAAATTTTAACGATAAAATTCTTAATTTTCTTTATATCAATTGTAAAGGATTAGTTTCCAATGAGATGAGGTATAAAACAAGTATTGTAACGATTAAGGTATTGATTATTATACTTATTGCTGCCTGGATTCGATTTATTTAATCAGTCAATAAGATATGTTGTTCAACAGTCTTCTTATGTTGAAGGTTTTTTTCCAAAGTTCTTAATTTGGTATTCTTTCTTCTGGTTTGATATTTTTTGTACTCTTATTCAGATCAGATATCTTTAGCCAAGTTGTAGATTTGTTACGAAAGTGCAACTACTACAAATTGATAGAGAAGTACTATTTTTTGCAAAGAAACAAATCTGGGCATAAACAATAAAGATAGGTAATAAACTTTGCAATTTTTTGTTTTTCATTTTATTTTTACGTTATTTATATATTGAAAGAAATATATTTTAATTCATTTAATATTAACATAAGAAATTTAAATGTTTTTAAATTAAAAACTAGACAATTTCTGTAATAGTAGATGTCCAAGTTTTCCCCTTTATTTATAAACATCAAATATAAGTATGATAAACCACTTGCCTTCATGGTTCAAATTAAGCATTACTTACCCCATGCAAGTATACAGCGTTTGAGCATAAAGTGTGATTCTGCAGATGCAAATACATGTATCAGCAGCTGGTACATGTTGGTGGCTTCCACGCACATCCACGCTAGAGTGGAGAGCAAAAAGTAATGAATAAGAACTGCGACAGTCACACAAATGTCCACTCCACCAAGAGATGTACCTCGTTGAGAGCCTGCGAGGAACGCTGCGTTCATCATTAGCATTGACAAACACAAGTTCAGTAGAATTTGGCCTGGATGGTCGCGATTGAGACATCTGAAATTTGTAAAAGAAAAATATCATATTTCTGAAACATAGGGTTTCATGTTAAAGAAGCAGAATAAAAGGATTTCCCTATACAAATATAAAAGCCATCAGTGTTCTTCATTATACTAGTTTAATACAAAATTAGATTATACATTGAATGTATTTTTAAATTCATAATTCATTCAATGTATTTTTAAATACATTGAAATGTATTTTTAATCAAAACATGACCATAAATTTTAGTAAATGATATAAATAATGTTATAATTTGCAACATTTTTCATTCAAATTACCATAAATGCGGTAAAAGATGTCAAAGAATTTGGAAAGAAGTGCATTTAGACCACTGGTTCCCAATGGTTTTTTTAATGCCACTAAAGTGTGATAGTGTTTGCTGTTATTTGCTATTAAACCGTCTGTGATTTTGTAAATGTTATAAAATGAAGAAAGAAATTAAATATCTACTGACCTGAATAAAGAATATGTTAGGATGGTGAGAATGAGGCCCAGCATAGACAAGCCACAACCGATGTAGGAAATGATGGACAATGCATGTTGATGTTCTTCTGATATTCCTTCATTTGGAGTTGGATCCTAGAGATTTGCAAAACAGTGCCATTGACATTATTTCTCATGTAGAAATATTGAACAGATACAATATTATTGCAACATATAGCATAGAGATGTTCATGGAAAATATTTTGTATATAATTCATAATTTAAAACATTATATATATATATTTCTTTAAATAATGATGATGATGATCTTATTATTATGTCATATGTACTCGTGTGCCTTTAGTTGGAATAAAAATGTAAATTAAGTTTAAAGTACAGATATATTAAAGAAGAATAAAATTCTTCGAATAACTCCCTGTTCCTGTGAAGATACCACTGATCTCCTCATGTATTTCGGTGAAAATAATGTTATATCATAACCGGTACCCCGTCAAAATAGCCCAAGACTAAATAGCCCCGACAAAATAGCCTATTCTAAAATAGCCCAAGACTAAATAGCCCCGACAAAATAGCCTATTCTAAAATAGCCCAAGACTAAATAGCCCCGAAGAAATAGCTTAGCCTATTTAAAATCCAAAGTAAAAATCCAACTTGCGCGTCGGAAAACGCGCGTAATATGTCTTCCTATACTTTGGTAAAACGAAGGTAACTTTGCAACAAGTTGCGTTGAGTGCATCTATAATTAGAAATATTATAGTAACAAATGAGTCACGTGACAGGCACATAGCTCACCGGTAGGCGGAGCCATGTGATTTAGTTTTAGTATTAAAACCAATGCTTCTAGTTTAGCTTCTAGTTTTAGTTTTTTGTTCGCACGTGGCGCACGTGTGTCTTGCGGGAGTCGTTGCAAGAGATCTCTAACGGAAATAAGTAAGTTATTTTAATATCTATTTTACCGGATGCGTTTTTTTATTGATATAATATAGAACTATTTAACAGATATTAACTGATAATCCGTTATTATTTGTGTTTTGCAAGAAAAATGGAGAAAATCTCGTCGCAAAAAGGGAAAGATCTGCTGCTGAAAGATGGTCATCGATATCGCAAGGCTAGGGAAAACCGGGATGAAAGTACATCGTGGAGGTGTGTAGTTCCGACTTGTAAAGGGCGTCTAAGAACATTGGGTGCTGACTTCCGGGTCGTGACGGAACACAACCATGCGCCAAATCCAGCTAAAAATCAGGCATTGAAATGCGTTTCTGAAATGAAACATAGAGCACAGAGTGCTGTGGAGAAGCCTAGGCAAATATATCAAGCCTGCACAAGTGGAATATCTTTGGAAGCTTCGATTAAGCTTCCAAATTATATTGCCTCCTAGAGAGCAATAGAACGTATACGAAAAAAAACGAATCTTCCATATCCAAATCCTGCAAGTGTTGCCAATATTGCAATTCCAGTTCATCTTCAAAGTACCACAAGAAACGAAAATTTTATTCTGTGGGATTCTGGAGAAAACGATCCTGATCGAATTCTAATGTTCGGCACTGAAGAAAATTTGAGAATATTGGAACAGAATCATCATTGGTTTGTTGATGGCACGTTTAAAGTATCACCTGAACTGTTTTTTCAATTATTCACGATACACGGACTAATAGAAAAGTGTTGTATTCCACTGATATATGTATTGTTAAGAAATAAAAGTGAAGCAATATATGTTCGCGTATTTCAGAAACTATTACAGTTGAAGGAAACTTTAAATCCAACAAGTGTGTTAAGTGATTACGAGAAAGCGGTTCAAAACGCCGTGCAACAAGTTTTGAATAACACAGAAGTTGTTGGCTGTTTGTTTCATTTGGGACAGTGCTTATGGCGAAAAGTGCAAGAACTGAATTTAGCGGAACTTTATGTAAATAATGAAAATGTGCGTGCTTATATAAAAATGTTGTTTGCGTTGAGTTTTGTACCGGTACATGATGTTATAGGAGTATTTGAAGAATTAATTGAAAAATGCCCAAACGAACTAGACCCCATTATCGATTACTGGGAAGATACATATATAGGACGAATAAGACGCAATCGCCGAGCACAACCACGATTTGCAATACATATATGGAATGTTCATGAGCGCGTTGTCAATGGTCTTCCGAAGACAAATAATTCGGTAGAAGGGTGGCATAGGGCATTCCAGCAAACTGTAGATTGCCATCATCCATCCGTCTACAAACTCATCGACCATTTCCGAAAAGAGCAGGATATGGTAGAAATCCGCTTAACCCGTCTTGCTGCAGGTATTCGCAACCTAGATGCAATCAAAACTAAATATGTGCAACTGAATCGACGCCTGAAAGCATTAGTGGAAAATTATGCAACTATGGAACATATGGACTTTCTTCGTGGCATTTCACATAACCTTGAAATGTAATTTTTGTAAAGAATGTGGCAAGGAACACAAACCTTAAAGATTTGCAAAGAATTACCAAACCATATTTAGAATTTTTATTTATATGTCTGTATACAATTTTTAAAATGCGAAATTTAGAATTTAAATAGACTAAGCTATTTCTCCGGGGCTATTTTGTCGGGGCTATTTAGTCTTGGGCTATTTTAGAACAGGCTATTTTGTCGGGGCTGTTTTGTCGGGGCTGTTTTGTCTTGAGCTATTTTGACGGGTCACGATCATAACCTATTCCTATGATGTTACGGCTCTCGCTTCACCTATTCCTGGTAGAATAGCGCTATTTCTCGCATATGAGTGACGAGAGACTTTAGTACAATGGCTGATTTATCTGGGATTAAAAGGGAGATCCCTATGCTTTTCAGCCAAACACCTTGAAAAGTTTCATCACAGTGGAATATTACTGGTAGTTTCTCCAATATTATTAATTGCAAAATAATTTCCTTCTTGAATAAAGAAGTTTATAGAAAAAATTCTTTTCAGAAGAGTAATGGAAAAAATAGACATATAATAGGTGTTGGATTGTTTTACCTCAGTAGTGCCTTTTTTGCATACAATGGGTTAAATGATCGGGTCCCAAGGACCCCAAGGACTCAGATAACATGCAGGAAGGGAATAGGAGACAGATTAAAGTTTCCCGTTAATGCCATCAAAAACGTTCTTTAATATGCCCAAAGTATGTCTTTCCTGCACACGATGTGAAGGCTTAATAACCCATCCAATGGATGGGAGCCTTTCGAAGTCAATCAGTATAGCTTATATCACCGAAGACAGAATAGGAATTGTGGATAAAATTTTCATTGCAGGTACAATTGGGACTCGACCCTGGGAACTACTGATTATGAGACTAGAATGCTACCAAGTGAGCCAACCTACTCCCCACAGAAAATAAGGAGAAATACAGAAAAGTGTTATGTAGATTTTACTCAAGAAGAATTCTACGAATGTAATATAAAACATTAGGACAGCGTAGAAACCAAAAGGATATATTTTATCGAAACGCAAGAATTAAGAAAAAAAAGTACTCTACGTGTATGAGAAATACAATTCCTGTTCTGAATTTGAACGCAAAGAAAAAGGGTGTTTACTAAATCTTTTTAATTTTGTAATAAAGATTAGTCCTGTAGCATACCTAAGAGGGAGGGCTACAGCACACCCGAAGATCTGGATAATGCATATTGATACTTAAGCCAATCTTCCAAATCAGAATTCCAAGCATATCACTTTCGTTCGACTGGGACTTTCTGAGGACGTCAATGAATCACTCGGAGTTTTAAAAGTTAAGGATCAAAAGTTAAGATACCAGACGTAGCGATAGAAAGTTCAACTTTACTTGTTATTTCAGTTGTAGAAGAATTTGATAAGTTCTTGATTGTTATCTTTATTTGTTACAAAACATTGCTTATAGTCCAAGAATTTGATAAGTTCTTGAGATTTATTTTTATTTGTTGCAAAACTTTGCTCATTGTCGATGAATTTGATAAGTTCTTAATGTTTATCTTTTTTGTTGCAATGAACTAAGCTTAGAAAGTAAAATATAATTGTTCATAAAAGTTGGCAGCGCCATCCCAACTGACCATCCCAAGAAATGTAAATAAAATGCAAAACGACTTTACGTTGTGATGACAAGTTCTGTTAAATTAGAGATGAATATCTCTAGGTTAACACGACTTGAAGTGAACATAAGAAAATCAAATAAAGGTGAGTTTTAAATAGTTCCTTTGTAACTTTGGTTCAGGTTGACAAATATAATATATATTTTTTATGTGTACCTCAAAACAAATTATTATATGGTGTGGAATACACATCAACTAACAGAAACTGATATATCGTGAAATATTTAATTCTATCCTTATTTTAATCATCATAAAACAGTTATTACATATGCTAATGAGAATATTATACGATTTAAAATAATATTTTATAGGTCATCCCTTTGTTTTAATTATTGCTTTACATTGTTTGGCATGAAATTGATCAAGGTCAGAAGTAGTTCTGTAACAATATGGCTAAAACAAAATAGGAAATTCTGAATTAACTCGTGTTTATTTAAAAGTCTCTAATTGGAAATTTAATAGCTAGTTTTCTATTATAAGTCCTCGACAGGATTAATGTCCGGAATTCGTCCAGGCTTTGTGTTGTTGTTGTGTTGTTTTACCTCTGAGCGGCACTTTTTTGCACACAATGGGCTAAATGGCCAGGTCACATGGACCCCGAAGGCTCAGAGAAGGTTGGGGGAGGGGACCCACTGGAACAGCTGTTGGGAGATAGGTGGTAGCCTCCCGTCAAGGCCATCCAGCGTGTTCTTTAACTTGCACAGGGTATGGCTCTCCCGCACACGGAGCCACGGCTTAACGTCCCATCCGACGGACGGCGGCCTTTCCAAGCCCATCGGTGTCTCCTACTGACCGTGGGCAGGGCGAGGAATTTTGCGGTGATAAATCTCAACGCTGACCCAGCTGGGACTCGAACCTGGGAACTACAGATTACGAGCCTGACGCGCTACCGACTGAGCCACCCCCGCCCCTTGTCCAGGCCATTCCAATCTATTAATGGTGCTATCCGCTAACCACTTCTGTAAAATCTTCGCATGGTGGCAGAGGAAAGTTAGCGTCCTGAAATATCCAAGGTTCATCTCCAAAACGATTCTTATCGAAATACTGAAAAGAATCATTTCATTTTCAGTATTGTTATATAGTCTTTAGCTGTTCCCTTTCCAATATGTCGCTTTTCAATACCTCTACAGGACATGCAACTCCATACAATGATTTTTCACAGAAACTTTAAAACTCAGCGCTGAATTCCTCATGAGGCTGTCTTCTTACATAAACGATATTTTGATTTCCAGTAAGGCAAAGCAGACTTTCATCACTAAAAACGACTTTTTTTTATTCCTTGCCGAGTGGTTAGCGCACTTGGATACCGATCTAAGAGACCTGTGTTCGAGTCCCAAACAAGGCATGGATGTTCGTGTCTTTTTTCTGCTGAGGTTCCGCCATCCTCACAGACCTTCTACTATGGTAAATTAAACTGAGGCTCCTGTCAGAACTCTGTACCAAGCAGCTGCTCGAGAGGGTATTTATTATTTTATTTATTATTTAACAGTCCATGCTTCTTTGCCCATTTTAATCGTATCTCTAGAAACTCTGAAAAGTTTTCAGTAAGGTTTTTGGATGAATTTTTTTACGATTTTTAGTAGCCTTACAGTTCTTGAGCACACATTGACGCTTGATACCAATGCTCATTCTTCCAAAACTTGTGGTGAATGATCTTTTTGTTAGAAAGTGCAATCCTAAGAAGTACCCTTTCAGAAAAAAAAATTGTTTTCCTGGGTAGCCCAGTTTTTGCTATATCAGTAACAGATCTACTTTTAGAATATCTTTTCAATGTAGGGGCGGGGGTGGCTCAGTCGGTAAAGCGCCAGGCTCGTAATCTGTAGTTCCCAGGTTCGAGTCCCAGCTGGGTCAGCGTTGAGATTTATCTCCGCAAAATTCCCCGCCCTGCCCACGGTCAGTAGGGGACACCGATGGGCTTGGAAAGGTTGCCGTCCGTCGGATGGAACGTTAAGCTGTGGCCCCCGTGTGTGGGAGAGCCATACCCTGTGCACGTTAAAGAACACGCTGGATGGCCTTGACGGGAGGCTACCATCTGTCTCCACCCAGCTGTTCCAGTGGGTCCCCTCCCCCAACCTTCTCTGAGCCTTCGGGGTCCATGTGACCTGACCATTTAGCCCATGGTGTGCAAAAAAGTGCCGCTCAGAGGTAAAACAACCCAACGCTTTTCAATGTTATAGAAAAGGCCACATTACACTTTAGCAGTGATTTAAAGCAAAGAATAACCGTTTTTAGATCTATTATTTTGTATTTCTCATTATGAGACAAAGACGCCCTTCTCATAAATGTTATTTATTAACACTGCACAAAATACTGAATGCAATTTATAACTGTCCCACATCCACAAATTCAGTTTTAAAATGCATTGAAACATGTACCAAAGACACCATAATTTCATCTATGACCGACATATCAAAGTACTTGTTTTTTTTAGCGAGAGCATTTTCAGTCCTAGTATTATTTTGTGTTTGTTGGTTTTTCTCAAAATATCTGAAGATCTATTCAAAATATTTGAAAACAGAAAAGAGATATGAAATAAGTTGTCAAAAAACCTTCGTAATAATGAAAGTTACCTAAAGTTGATAATTTAGTGGGTAGAAATTGGCTGAAACACAGAAAACGCCTAAAGAAACAGGCGTGATCAAGAGTCTTCGCGTACATAATATTAAGTGTTCCCTTATATATTCCTTCGATATTAATTATATATTCCTTCTATACTAACGAATATATAAGAGAACACTTTAATGTCAAGAAAATTCTGAATTTAACAATAAATATAACAGCGGCCCGAAGGATTAGATTTTCAGTTAATGTAACTGTGGAGAAAATAAAAAAAAATTTGAAAAGCAAAGCCAAAGATGCATATTTTTCTGGTGTTTTGCTTGTAATTCAGATATATTTCACAATTGCAGGAAGTCCGCAGATGGTATGTTTTTTTTTGCTTTGACCATATCATTAAAAAAATCACTCAAGCAGCTGCTTGCTGCAGAGGTCTTATAGGAGGCTGTCAGTTTAATACTCCATAGAGAAGATCTGTGAGGAAGGCGAGACCTTAACAGAAATACAATACAAACATCATGCCTTCTCCGGGGCTCGCACCTAGGCCCCTTTCATCAGTAGCCAAGCACACTAACCACTCGACCACGGAAAGGCTGACTAAATCATACATATTTATAATTTTTAAATTGAGAGAAACTTACCAAAAGTAATGAAAATGTTGTGAGATGATTAGAGAAGCAAGTCGTTGAATTCCCACTTTGATTTGTTACAAGTCCTTCAGTCGACCAAATTCTTTCTGTAACACAATTATTTAACATTAATTTATCTTGAACAAGGCCGTTCTGAAAATGATACGATTAATTTTGACATAAAAAATAATATGCATTTTCACATTTAGTTAATATAACATCATCAGCCTCCAACAATACTTTTTCGTGTTCTTTCAGCCATAGTTATGTCTATTTTTCACCGATGATTTAATAGTTTTTTTTTTATTTTTTTTTTTTCATTTTTTTGGATTTACAATACATAAGACAGAGAAGAATCCTAGAAGCTACTTGGAGCTTTTACAGGCGTTCTCATACAAGGACATGCCCTATTAGGACCGAAGGCACTGCTGACTACTGTCTCATTAGAGCTAACACATAACACAGCACACAGAGTTTGCCTTGTTGGAAACATCATAGAAATTTAAAAGATAATGTGCTATCCAAATTTTGAAGATGAAATTTACAAATCCTTATCTACCACCTCTGTAGCAACGGTGGTGATAGCGAATATCAACACGAAAATTCGGTGTGACGTGTACATACAATTATACAGGTGAGATCAGCTTCTCTTACGCTTCAATGGGATGCGGATCTTCGTTTTTAATAAAAAATATGGAGGACTTTGATTTTTTGTCTTCAAATATGGCACAACCCCATGCGCATCAGTAATTCTTACGTTAAATCTAAGGAAAAGAAAACCTCATAACAATTTATTCTATATAGCTCCTGTTTACAATTTTTTATTATGTTTTTTTTAAAGTTGAGTTTAATACGTATTTCAGTTTGAATAAATTAAAATTTGTTATATAATAACAAAAAAAGGATTTTTTTTTTTCACAGGTGTGTCGCAATAAACGGACTCTTTCAGATCTGTATGGCCAAGAGAAAAAAGTTGCGAAATACTGCGCTAGAAAACTCTCATTGAGCCTTAGGGATCTACAAACCACACCAACCTACATATACTGTATATATGTATAAACAAACGGCGTTCGCATTTTATATTTCTTGCTATTTTTACTATCTATACTCGATATTTTTTTCTGTGTGTGTGTGTGTATCTTTCAGTATCTGTGTGTGTGAAAGGGGTGAAATCCTCTGTGACTAAATACTAACCCAAATATACCCAATGCGGCTTTTTGATATCTAAAGCCTACTTCCAAATGTTTCACAAAGTAACTGTTAATGCTAAGAGAGATATGAATGAGAATTTATAGGCCTATTTTAAATCCTATGCAGGTAAGTGGGTCAGGAATTCATGATGATGGACTCGCCCACATCGAAGAATTGATTCACCAACTAATATGTTCAAAATCAGCATATTTAACAGATGGACTGGACAAAATGTTCTCCAGACCTCACGAATATCTATGGGCTGTCCAACTAGCGGCCCGCACAAGGATTTTTGTGGCCCGCGAACAAAACCAAGTTTTACTTGAAATTTAAAATAAATATTTATAATCCCCCTTATAAATTTTTTGCCAATTTATATTACTTTACTTGATATGCAATATTCGCCTTACTCATTTTATTTGCAATTATTATTGCATTATTTCAACTTACTCATTCTATTCTTATTGCCCAACAACTACGGCCACAATGCTCCCATTAAATTCATTAAATATTTGAAATGGTTTAGAAAATTTATATTGGTTTATTATTACTTATTATTTTTCATATAAATAAAATAATTTTTTGAGGTGACATGAACTGACTTTTCAATTACCTATCCTGTCCTATTCTTTTTTTGGCCCGCGAAATATTGGCGAAAGGTAAAATGGGCCGCGGTCTTAGAGAAGTTGGACAGCACTGTATGCAATACTGGGGAAATGGAAAGCTCCCTTTCATTCCCCTCATCCGAAATGCTGAAGAATGTTTTAACCATCATTGAATCGCATTTCCCTCTGAACCTTTGGATCATCTTATTGAAGGCCCGAACTGTGAAGCCTTCATTGCTGTTTGAGGACACCACAATCCCTACAGATTACTCATTCTGTTTCCACCGCCATTTCAGATTGTTTATAGTTTTCATTTCTTTACTGTGAAATGGATTTATTACTCATTCGCGTTTTGGTGTCATAAGGTAACCTGAAAATTGCATCTCTATAAAAGTTTATTACCCAGCTCCCTTTGGTAAACCCGATAGTAAGGTTTTGGTGTTCCGTGGTTTAATTTTGAAGGTCAGCCCATTTGTTTCACTGGTATGATAGGTATCATGTATAATTAACAGATATAAATATCCTATTATCAGCATATTAATTTACACCGATAATTAGAATCAATAAGTAACGTTTTGTTAACTACCCATGATTCTAGAATGATTATACGCTGGATTCCATAAATTAAGGAACAGCCTTATATCATGTCAAAGGAAAGCTCATGGCAAAACCAATTATTTTTCCGCTCATTATTTATATGCCTATTTTGAATCACATGCAGGTAAGTTCATTCATGGCGATGGATTTTTTTATTAGAAGCTAGTCCAAACTCTATAACTTCTAAAATAAGTTTTTTGTTGTGAAAAATGTAAAAGTTGATAAATATCTCGATTTTCAACATTATTCTTGTAGTATTTAATGAGTTATGGAAGTTTGAATATTTAACAATAACAATGTCAGTCACAAAAACGGATTTCAGAAGTTAATTAAAACTTAGTAATAAGAATTATACCAAAGTGTTTAACAAAATAAGTGTACATAATTCTTTCACTATTCATCAGTTTTGTATAAGTCGCTTAAGACTGGCATTACTACTGTTCAATATTCAAACTTACATAATTTATTAATACTGAACGAATACGGTTGAAAAACGAGATATTGATATATATTCAATCGAGATCTTTATCTGCAATCATAATTTTCAAAACATAATACTTATTGTAGAAGTTATAGAGGTTCGGCATTAGCAACCAATTGGCATAACATAGGATTGTTTCTTAATTTATGGAAAACGGTCATTTTTTTAATTTAAACCCACATCACCACAAAAGGCGCCATTATATGATATAAGGCCATTAGTTTGAAGATTATATTTTGTGGCAAAAGTAAAGGAGTATGTTCAATTTATTAGCAGTATTTTAATTTTTGCAGCCATTTATTCACGCATTTCATTTATAGTATAATGCGTATTCTTTGTTACTTTACTGACGCGTGTCAATTACTATGTATAGAAGATAAACATCATAAATGACGTAATTTTATGCTCTTCTGTTATAAAAGCAGAAAAACTTGATTAACACAATTAGAAAAAAAATCCTTAAAAATAATTGTTTGCTTAATAAATTGTAAAAATAATACAGAGTGCTGTTTAACAAATTATTAGCTTGATTTATTTCAGAAAAACCAAGATTAAAGTGTTCACGTTTTACACTGAAGATCTTGAAAAGAAACGCGAATTATGAACACAACGCAGAATTGTTTGCTTACCTTGCTCTTTCCAGAAGACACAGAATACATGCAGATTGAGAGGAGAAGGAAGAACGTACACCACTGGGTCTGAGAGGTTTGTCACTGTCAAATTAGCTATACTTGCTTGCAATACTCGCCTCCCTTGGAAGACAAAGAAATAAAAGTTAAGTACTCATTCTCATGCTATGCAACTTAATTATAGATCACTGGTCGTAATTTAATTAACCCTTGCATTAAGATTTTCTGCTGTTATTCATTAATTTCTGGTGTGGTCTCGCCTTCCTAACAGATATTCATCTATTCCTTGTTATACTAACAGGCTTCTATCAGACTTCTTGTTACAAACAATACTTGAAGGGTAATTTATTTTTATTTTATGTATTTTGTTACATTTCGTGAAAATAGTTTATTTATATATCTCATTAGGTATTTTTTTTCTTTCTGCTCTGGATAGTTGGTCGGTTGGTTGTTTGGGGTTTTATGGCGCAAGGGCAACTAGGCCACATTGGCCCAAAGAACACAAACACTAAATGAATAAAGAAAGAAAAATCACGTTGAAACTAAAATCAAAATGCAAAAATCGTAAAAGATAATAAGACGGACATGAAAAGGCTCGTGTAAACAGAAACAACAAGTGTAAAGCGCAAAAATTATCCATAGGTGTAGAGGACTTGTGTAAAAATCCAAAACCTAATGTAAAATGCAATTCTAATAGTAAAAATTAAAAAACGTTTAAAATATTCAGTAAAATATAAAAAGGCAAAGACAAGAGCTAAAAAGAAATGATCATATAAAAGATGTTCGAGTGCTCGGGATATTCGAGAAAATCATACAGCTAAGGATAAAAAAACAAAAATGCGTTTTATTCTAGAATAGTTATATGTTTAATTATTTTAGGATTTAATTCAGTTTATGGATGTTTCAGTTTACAAAAACACAGCGAAAAAATTTCTCCTAGTAAGTTCTTCAAGTGCAGAATAACGATTCTCTTTTGAAATTGAATACAAATTGCCTAATTTCAAATGACGTTATCTTTTCTTATATGGTGCTAATTTTTAGTCAACATTAATTCGTTATGATTTACAACTTTTTGCAGAAAAATAGTTAAAACGCACACACGCACACTGAATCAAAATATTTCCCAAACCTTGGCTAATAGGTTTTATAGCAAAACGAGATAAATGCCATAAAACATAGTTGTGACGTACTGCCTGAGTGCTGGAAACAAGTATTATATACGAAAGAAAAGCGCCAAGGAGTCAATCCTAGACTCCTTTTTCAGGTGAATACCATGCCCAGGGCGTTAATTTGTCCAGCTCCGAGAGGTGGGGGGGAGACTAAAGACCTGCTGTGTCAGATTTCATGTTTTTCGTTTTTAGGTTTCATTTTATTCATAAGTAAAATTTTTACTAACCATTTTCTATATAATATCTTTATACGATTATGTATCTATATTTTATGAGTTATATAATTATTTATTTGGGTGTCTTGAGGTCGGAACCCTTACCCTATTTAATTGAAATGCATAATATCCCCGATTAAAATGGATTTCATTTAATACGCAGTTTTGCTAGAAGCTCCATCGCATGGGGTCACCTACAATGGGAATATGTAATAGTGACTGAGAGTATTTAGTATTATGAAAGTCAGAACAATGCATTTTAAAGTGCAGGAATGGAAAATCAAAATAGC
Source organism: Ryuthela nishihirai (assembly GCA_038380435.1). Taxonomy (NCBI): domain Eukaryota; kingdom Metazoa; phylum Arthropoda; class Arachnida; order Araneae; family Heptathelidae; genus Ryuthela; species Ryuthela nishihirai. The sequence continues at coordinate 10,972,766 of JAWZYU010000023.1, forward strand.
TATTGCTAACATATATTTTCATTACACTGAAAGCACAGAAGTACACTACATAAAGTTACATACATTACAATTTACTAATAACCAACGAAGTAGCTTTTTTATGTGAAATATCGTTCACATGTTTCAGTCTTTTTGCTTATGATTAATATTTCTATTCGTACAAAACTTATTTTTTTTTCTGTCTTATCATACGTATTTCGCTTCAACCTTTTTTCATTATTCTTAGTACAAACTGTAACATGAGAGTCTACAGGGGAAGGGAGGAGGAACAAAAAGCATCTGATAACATTGAAATTTCAATCTTATCCAAAAGAAAACATAAGATGTTAATTTGCAAGTGGTACTCCCCCCCTATTAAATTTTTTTATAAAAAAATTAACTGGAAAATTTAGTTTTACAAGATTGGGATCTGAACCCAAAACCTCCTTATCAGGTGCTTTTACTAGCGGAATATTGATTCTGTCTACCTCCTGGACGAAACTTTGCGAAAGTTCCTGACATGCAGTACCTTTTAATTAGCGCTTCATTAATATTTCTTTTGCTATAATGATTGCATTTATAATATGCTATATATATATATGCATATATCCCCATTAATGTTGACTCATTATAGTTTATTGTTACGACAGATGAACGTGCTACAATGAACCAGTGATGTGATGTAACGTCTTGATGCTCGCATGAACTACAGTGTGAGAATTACGTCACTAAGTACTTCGAAAGAACTTAACTTAAAAAATATAGGAGAGTTCTAATTTAGATAAATTATTAGTGTGAAGAAAAACGTAGTTTTGTTTTAGTCTGTGAGGTATAGTGTAAAGAAGAAACGTTTTATTTGGCGTGTTCGTGGGAAGTTAAATAAGTTTATTAGTATTGATCCTGTTAGTGGACTGGCAAGAAAAAGAAGGATGCTTAGGACACTTAAAAATGTGGCTGAGGAGGTTTTATGTCAGGCGAACAAGCAGAGCTGATCTCAACTTTTCTGTAGGAAGACTTAATCGTTTGATGCTTAGTTATGTTTAATTTGTTTACAAGAATTGGTAAGGTTATTCTACCACTTATCAACTTTTGTAAAAACCCTTAATTTTATGCTTTGAGTGTACATAGTAGGAATTATAGAAGAAACATCTCTTTGCATGAATAGTAGAAACGGTGGTATGTTCCTCTGAAGGTTTATTTTTATACTAATATAAATTTATGTTAGTTGAGTTGAGTTTAAAATAATATTTTCATTCATATTTTTGTAATAAATTATATATTTTTTAATTTATAATTGTTAAATAGTAATTTTTGATAACGTCAGTTTCCATCCGTTTGATTCATAACAATATCAATCGGTGGGCTGTAATAATTGTGGTTATAACATCAATCGGTGGGTTCTAATAATTGGGTTTATATTAACATAATAGGTGAGCTGTAATATTTGGATTTCTATTACCAATAGGTGGGCTGTAATAATTGGGTTTATATTAACAAGAGGTGGGCTGTAATAATTGGGTTTACATTAACAAGAGGTGGGCTGTAATAATTGGGTTTATATTAACAAGAGGTGGGCTGTAATAATTGGGTTTATATTAACATAATAGGTGAGCTGTAATATTTGGATTTCTATTACCAATAGGTGGGCTGTAATAATTGGGTTTATATTAACAAGAGGTGGGCTGTAATAATTGGGTTTACATTAACAAGAGGTGGGCTGTAATAATTGGGTTTATATTAACAAGAGGTGGGCTGTAATAATTGGGTTTATATTAACAAGAGGTGGGCTGTAATAATTGGGTTTACATTAACAAGAGGTGGGCTGTAATAATTGGGTTTATATTAACAAGAGGTGGGCTGTAATAATTGGGTTTATATTAACATAATAGGTGAGCTGTAATATTTGGATTTCTATTACCAATAGGTGGGCTGTAATAATTGGGTTTATATTAACAAGAGGTGGGCTGTAATAATTGGGTTTACATTAACAAGAGGTGGGCTGTAATAATTGGGTTTATATTAACAAGAGGTGGGCTGTAATAATTGGGTTTACATTAACAAGAGGTGGGCTGTAATAATTGGGTTTATATTAACAAGAGGTGGGCTGTAATAATTGGGTTTATATTAACATAATAGGTGAGCTGTAATATTTGGATTTCTATTACCAATAGGTGGGCTGTAATAATTGGGTTTATATTAACAAGAGGTGGGCTGTAATAATTGGGTTTACATTAACAAGAGGTGGGCTGTAATAATTGGGTTTATATTAACAAGAGGTGGGCTGTAATAATTGGGTTTATATTAACATAATAGGTGAGCTGTAATATTTGGATTTCTATTACCAATAGGTGGGCTGTAATAATTGGGTTTATATTAACAAGAGGTGGGCTGTAATAATTGGGTTTACATTAACAAGAGGTGGGCTGTAATAATTGGGTTTATATTAACAAGAGGTGGGCTGTAATAATTGGGTTTATATTAACATAATAGGTGAGCTGTAATATTTGGATTTCTATTACCAATAGGTGGGCTGTAATAATTGGGTTTATATTAACAAGAGGTTAGCTGTAATAATTGGGTTTACATTAACAAGAGGTGGGCTGTAATAATTGGGTTTACATTAACAAGAGGTGGGCTGTAATAATTGGGTTTATATTAATAACAGGTGAGCTGCAATAATTAAGTTTATATTAAAGATAAGTAGGCTGTAATAATCGTGTTTGTATCATGAATAAGTGGACTATGATAATTGCTTTTATATTATCATTAGGAAGCTGTAATAATTGTGTTAATATTATAAATCAGTTGGCTGTAATAAATACGTTTATATTATAAATCGGCTGGCTGTAATAAGTATATTTATATTATAAACCCGTTCGCTGTAATAAATATGTTTATATTATAAATCGATTGGCCGTAATATCTATGTTTGTAATATAAATCGGCTGCCTGCAATAAGTATGTTCATAATACATATCGGTTGGCTGCAATAACAATGCTTATATTATAAATCGGTTGGCTATAATAACTATGTTTATAATATAAATCGGTCGGTGATAATAATAATGTTTATATTATAAATAAGTTCGCAGTATTATAAATCGTATGTTTATATCATAAATCGGTTGGCTATAATAACTATGTTTATAATGTAAATCGGTTAGCTGCAGTAACTATGTTTATAATATATATCGGTTGGCTGTAATACCAATGTTTATATTATAAATAGGTTGGCTGTAATAAATATGTTTGTAACATAAATCGATTGCCTGTAATAACTATGTTTATAATATAAATCGGTTAGCTGTAAAAACTATTTTTGTAATGTAAATGGGTTAGCTGCAATAACTATGTTTATATTATAAATCGGTTAGCTGCAACAACTATATTTATAATATAAATCGGTTTGCTGTAAACACCATGTTTATATTATAAATCGGTTGCCTGCAATAACTATGTTTATAATGTAAATCGGTTAGCTGCAATAACTGTGTTTATAATATAAATCGGTTGCCTGTAAAAACAATGTTTATATTATACATCGGTTGACCATAATACCTATTATTTGTAATATAAATCGGCTGGCTGTAATAAGTATGCTTATAATATATATCGGTTGGCTGAATAACAATGTTTATATTATAAATCAGTTCGCTGTAATAACTATGTTTATAATATAAATCGGTTGGCTGTAATAACTATTTTTATAATGTAAATAGTCAGCTGTAATAACTATGTTTATAATGTAAATCGGTTAGCTGCAGTAACTATGTTTATAATACATATATAAGTTGGCTGTAATAACAATGATTATATTATTAATCGGTTGGTCGTAATACCTATGTTTGTATTATAAATCGGCTGGTTGTAATAAGTATGTTTATAATATATATCGGTTGGCTGCAATAACAATGTTTATGTTATAAATCGGTTGGCTGTAATAACTATTTTTATAATGTAAATTAGTCAGCTGTAATAACTATGTTTATAATGTAAATCGGTTAGCTGCAGTAATTACGTTTATAATATATATATATGTTGGCTGTAATAACAATGATTATATTATTAATCGGTTGGTCGTAATACCTATGTTTGTATTATAAATCGGCTGGGTGTAATAAGTATGTTTATAATATATATCGGTTGGCTGCAATAACAATGTTTATGTTATAAATCGGTTGGCTGTAATAACTATGTTCATATTATAAATCGGTTGGCCGTAATACATATGTTTGTAATATAAATCAGTTAGCTGCAGTAACTATCTTTATAATGTAAATGGGTTAGCTGCAGTAACTAGGTTTATAATGTAAATCAGTTAGCTGTAATATCAATGTTTATATTATAAATCGGTTGGTCGTAATACCTATGTTTGTAATATAAATCGGCTGGCTGCAATATGTATGTTTATAATATATGTCGGTTGGCTGTAATAAAAATGTTTATATTATAAATTATTTGGCTGTAATAACTATGTTTATAATGTAAATCGGTTAGCTGTAATAACTATGTTTATAATATAAATCGCTTAGCTGCAAAAACTATGTTTATAATATATATAGGGTGGCTGTAATAACAATGTTTATATTATAAATCGGTTCGCTATAATAATTATGTTTATATTATAAGTCGGTTGGCCGTAATACCTATGTTTGTAATATAAATCATATAATCGGTTGGCTGTAATACAAAGGTATATTTATAATATAAATCGGTTAGCTGCAATAACTATGTTTATAATATATAAAGTTTGGCTATGATAACAAAGTTTCTATTGTAAATTGGTTCGCTGTAATACCTATGTTTGTAATATAAATCGGCTGGCTGTAATATGTATGTTTTATAATATTTATAGTTTTGCTGAAATAAAATGTTATGTTTTAAATCGGTTGGTTGTAATAACTATATTTATAATATAAATTGGTTGGCTGTAATAACTATGTTTATATTACCTATCGGTTGGCTATAATAACTATGTTTATAATGGAAATCGGTTGGTTGTAAAAACTATGTTAATATTATAAATCGGTTAGCTGTAATAACTATGTTTATAATATAAATCGGTTGGCTGTAATAAGTACGTTTATAATATAAATCTGTTGGCTGTAATAACTACGTTTATAATGTAAATCGGTTGGTTGTAATAACTACGTTTATAATGTAAATCGGTTGGCTGTAATAACTATGTTCATAATGTAAATCGATTAGCTGCAATAACTATGTTTATAATATATATATATATCGGTTGGCTGTAATAACAATGTTTATATTTTAAATCGGTTTACCATTAAACTTATGTTTGTAATATAAATCGACTGGCTGCAATTAGTATGTTTTTAACAGATATTGGTTGGCTGTAATAACAATACTTATATTATAAATCGGTTGGCTGGAATAACAGTGTTTATATTAGAAATCGGTTGCCCTTAGTACCTATGTTTGTAATATAAATCGGCTGGCTGTAATAACTATGTTTATAACATAAATCGGTTAGTTGTAATAACTACATTTAAAATGTAAATCGGTTAGCTGCGATAACTATGTTTATAATATATATATGGGTTGACTGTAATAGCAAAGTTTATATTAGAAATCGGTTAGCCGTAATACCTATGTTTGTAATGTAAATCGGCTGGCTGTTATAAGTATGTTTATAATATAAATCGGTTAGCTGCAATATCTATGTTTTTAATATATATCGGCTAGCTGTAATAACTATGTTTATAATACAAATTGGTTAGCTGAAATAACTATGGTTATAATATAAATCGGTTAGCTGCAATAACTATGTTTATAATATATATCAGTTGGCTGTAATAACATTGTTTGTATTATAAATCGGTTCATTGTAATAACTATGTTTATAATATAAATCGGTTGGCTATAGCAATTATGTTTATAATAGAAATCTTTCTGAAATTAAATATAATATTATGATGTGAATAATATTACCAAAAAATCCAACTTGATCCCTGTTTAATTTACAACTTGATGGTCTTTTTCTCATTCGTCCTTTGGAGCAACTGTCTTTTCTTCTTGACTTGATCGTTCTAAAGAATTTGTCATTTTTGTAGGCAACGAACTTGATTCTCAGTTCTTGATACGTCTGATTTTGAGCCAAAAGCAGCGCTTCAAGAGGTATGGTTATTTCTGCATCCTGTAACGGAAAAAAAAGACAACTATTAATCTTGCTTAGGGACATAACGTTTCAATTTGAAGCACAATTGGAACCGATTTATTTGCTTGCTTTTGTGATAAATCGGAAAAACTGGTGTTACAATGTCATGAAGTGAATGTAAATAAAAACAAAAGCCATCGTTGTCTCTCCGAGCCAGCAGTGAAATTCAAATTTCATCTAAAGTTTGTTTTTAAAAGAAATTTTGAATCTCATATCCGAAAATAAATCTGTTGTTTGCAGTTGCGAATAAGATTCTTATTCTTTAAGAAGTTACGGAATTTCTACTACAACTCTCAACTGACATAACATTTGAGTTGTTCCTAATAAAGTGGCCACTAAATTTATATTATATATATTTTTCAGTTTCAAGTTATTATTTAGAATAGGTATGAATGCGCAAATATTAAATCAAAGAATGAAACAAATTGAAATATAGACGAGAAATCTGTTGAAAATTATTTTATATTCCAATATTTTAGAGGTATAAATCAACAATCTACCTCTGCTCGGCGAGACGACGACTTATTTTATCGTAATTCGGAGGGAGGAAAAAATAATGAACCTTTCCCTGATAAAACAAGCACTTAAAATAATAAGATAACAAGCACTTAAAGTGCTTGTTATCCAATAAAAAATTATGGTGATATCAAATTGAGAAATTCGTTATCTCGTTCTTATATTTCGTGGTTTGTCTAGAAAAGAATTCATGTGTGGGGCGAAAAAAAATCAATGAGAGTATCTTCTTTAGGCTGAAATATATCAGGACAAGGGACTAAGCTCCATTAATTTTTAGAAATCCCTCCTATGTAAGCGAAATTCCAGAAACCAAATCTTGAAACCTTTTACTCCAAATCAACATTACTGCTAAGTATAGATTTTCCTAGTTATTGTGATTTTCACATTAACAGTGGCTAGAAGTAAAATTAGCGTAGTAAATAAAAGCCACGTTTTGAAAATATTTTCCTCTTTTTTAATCTATTCAGTATCTCCTAATACTAACATATATAAATAAATAAAATGATTGATCAAACTGATTTAAGAGATGTACCATAGTTTAATAAGGGTCAAACAAATTAAATACTTTATAGCGTTTACATTTGATGAAGAGTTATTGCAAAGACCATATGACTCTTTCAGTCCTATCTGCCTGTGTGAGAACACTAACTTAAAAACTGTTTTAATCAATATAAAACTGTTAAAATGTGTTTCCAAATATTTTTGCTTATGAGAAATTGTAACGTATTTGTCATTAATAAAGGATTTTTAAACTTCTCATTGTCGTTTTGTTTCGAGTTTTTTTAATTTTATTATTATTATTAATTTGCAAAGGAGCTTATTTGGGTCCAAATAAGAATGACATCATGCTGCAAATATTGCTAGATAAATCAAATTAATTCGTGACTGAAATATTTAATTAATCTTCCTGAAATCATGAATATGTGACCTCTTATTTTCTAAACCAGTGTTTTTTCAACCTTTCCGTCTTGGCAACACAGTCAAGGAAATAATCTAGGTGCCATGACCACCTGCAGCAAAATAAAAATGTTGTCTTAATTTAAAAAAAAAAAATTTTAGAATTCATGATAGTAAAAGTATTTAGAAATGCTCATCCTGTAGGGGCGGGGGTGGCTCAGTCGGTAGCGCGCCAGGCTCGTAATATGTAGTTCCCAGGTTCGAGTCCCAGCTGGGTCAGCGTTGAAGATTTATCTCCGCAAAAGTAGGGGACACCGATGGGCTTGGATAAGGCCGCCGTCCGTTGGATGGGACGTTTAAGCCGTGGCCCCGTGTGCGGGAGAGCCATACCCTGTGCACGTTAAAGAACACGCTGGATGGCTTTGACGGGAGGCTACCATCTGTCTCAAAAGCCGTTTCAGTGGGTCCCCTCCCACAACCTTCTCTGAGCCTTCGGGGTCCATGTGACCTGATCATTTAGCCCATGGTGTGCAAAAAAATTGCCGCTCAGAGGTAAAACAACCCAACAACACAACTCATTCTGTAACTCACCTCATATAATAGAACATATTATTTTTTATTGCAAAGAATTTAATACACAAAGGCAAAAATATTACCAAAAATTACAAAAATACAATGTTTGTCACTATGATTTCAATACTATTTTAGAGCCACCTAAAAAAATGTCTAAAATCTATTTTCTATAAATTATTGATTTCTTTTTTCAGAGAAATTGAACTTTTTGATAAATTATAAAAATAATAATAATAAACAATAATAATAAAATAAAATATTAAAAAAAATAAAATAAATAATAATAAAAAAATTAGAGAAAAAGGAAAAAAAGAATGGATGGAAATGTATTTAATTTTTATATTAATTTTTTTATATATATATAAAATGAATGAAAAATAGATACAAATAAATTATGTCTGAATGAGTCTGCGTTCAGACGAAAGTCATGTTCGCAGGAATATTCAATTGGTGAGATGTTTAGTAAGTAAGTACTAGAATACAAATTGTTATATAACATTACTATTCTTTTCTCTTGAAATTTCGCGACGCACCTGAACTTTGGACTCGACATACCTCGATACATCAATCATTGGTCTAAATCAAGAGGTGGGGAAACGTTTTTCCCTGAGGGCCACTAAAAAACAGTTAAGACATTAAGAGAGTCGTATTGAAAATCTTATGAAACCATATATTTACATACATAACTACGGGAAATAAAATAAAGAAGTGATTATATCGATCTTGAAATAATATTATTTATTAAACAATGGTATCTTATGGTAATGCGCACTTATGGTAATAATGTAAATGTAGTAATGCGCTACTTATTTAGTTAATATTACAAGAATATTTCAATAATGAGAATTTCAATAATTAAGAATGAGAATTTAAATAATGAGAATTTCAATAATGAAAATTTCAATATTGAAGAATGAAACACTACGGTTGATTACAGAATTCAGAAAAAAATATCTGGCAACGATTTTTTTAGAAATTAGTGATCTTGCAACCTTCGTGTCACGTGACACAAAGGTTGCTCACGTGACAAGAAGGTTGCCAGATCACTAATTTTTAAAAAAATCGTTGCCAGATATTTTTTCTGAATTCTGTAATCAACCGTAGTGTTCGGATACTTTTTTGAGCGACTATACAATAATTTAAGAACACAAAATATCATATAAATTGCTAGAAGAAAAACAGCCGACAGGTTATACATTCCCGCTCCATTATTATTTTTTACCACGGTTAATACGCAAGCCGGTTAATCCGCCACGATCACCGAGAATTGACTCTATATTCTAAACAGTTATATTTTTCTCTTCCATTTTCTTAACGATAGTGTCCTAACACTTGTGCAGAAATGTCGAAAAAAAAATTAAAATGATCAACCGTAGTCAGCTTTACCTACATCATAGACAGATATTGGATCCTCTTCTATGACTTCATTTACTGTCCACATGGTTTGATGCAGAGAAGGATGATGTTTCCCTTTTCCGTTGTATTCTCTTCTCTGCCTTCCCTGATGATGTGCAGTGAAAGTCAACACATCATCTACCATGTCACTGGTTTCTGGATCCCATGATACAGCCTTCACTGCAATGTTCTCCGTCTCCAAGGTGATGCTCTCTCCTCTTTCCAGTTTCACTTCCGAGGTAAACTTGTCAACTAGATCTACCAGTCTGAAAAAAAAAGGAGAAATCTTTATCTATTTATAGAATAAACAACATTAGAGCTGTATTCGACTAAGGATGCTGGAAGTTATCCTCCACCAACTGCTACATCTATCAGTTTAGAAGACGAAATTCTACCTAAAATTGCACGTAGATCGTTAAATCATATATGAAGTACCAGGTAAAATATTACCCTTGACCTTCTCCATCTCAATATATGCCTAAATGGCATCATTTTAAAAGCAGATAAAATAGTAAACCAACTAAAGGTGGGCCTCTAAGGGCATATAAAGCAAGGTAAAAAAGTAATGAGGATGTACAAGAGACCTAAAATGGGAAGCATTCTTTAGAGAAAGCAATCAACTTAGGCCTCTTGTATCTATTTAGGACTTCGTGGTCGTAATCCATTAGGCAGGATCTAAAGATGCTGAATTTTTATTTTCATTTGAACACATCTACGGGGGGTGGGGGTGACTCAGTCGGTAGCGAGCCAGACTCATAATCTGCGCTTCCCAGGTTTGAGTCCCACTGGGGCCAAGGTTATCTCCGCAAAACTCCGCACACCTCCCTCGGTCAGTAGGGGACACAGACGGGCTTGGAAAGGATGCCATCCATCTTATCGATAAAGCCGTGGCTCCGTGTGCTGAAGAGTCATACCTTGTATCGATAGAGACGTGGCTCCGTGTGCTGAAGAGCCATACCTTGTATGGATAATAGAGCCGTGGCTCCGTGTGCTGAAGAGCCATACCTCGTATCGATAATAGAGCCGTGGCTCCGTGTGCTGAAGAGTCATACCTTGTATCGATAGAGCCATGGCTCCGTGTGCTGAAGAGTCATACCTTGTTTCGATAGAGCCGTGGCTCCGTGTGTTGAAGAGTCATACCTTGTATCGATAGAGCCGTGGCTTCGTGTGCTGAAGAGTCATACCTTGTATCGATAAAGCCGTGGCTCCGTGTGCTGAAGAGTCATATCTTGTATCGATAGAGCCGTGGCTCCGTGTGCTGAAGAGCCATACCTTGTATCGATAGAGCCGTGGCTCCGTGTGCTGAAGAGTCATACCTTGTATGGATAATAGAGCCGTTGCTCTGTGTGCTGAAGAGCCATACCTTGTATCGATAGAGCCGTGGCTCCGTGTGCTGAAGAGCCATACCTTCTATCGATAATAGAGCCGTGGCTCCGTGTGCTGAAGAGCCATACCTTGTATCGATAATAGAGCCGTGGCTCTATGTGCTGAAGAGCCATACCTTGTATCGATAGAACCGTGGCTCCGTGTGCTGAAGAGTCATACCTTGTTTCGATAGAGCCGTGGCTCCGTGTGATGGAAGAGCCATACCTTGTATCGATAATATAGCCGTGGCTCCGTGTGCTGAAGAGTCATACCTTGTATCGATAGAGCCGTGGCTCCGTGTGCTGAAGAGTCATACCTTGTATCGATAGAGCCGTGGCTCCGTGTGCTGAAGAGTCATACCTTGTACACACCATCTGTATCCTGCCCCCTTTTAGTTATTCAGTGGATTCCCTTCCCAAACTTCTCTGATACTTTGGGGTTTTTATGAACTGGCCATCGTGGGCATAAAAATGTCGCTCACAGGTAAAACAACCCAACAACGAATGGGACAATTTCATTTGTAATCGCGCATTGACTGGTCGGAACTAGAATCAAGTCTCTTATATCTTTAAAAATAATCACAAAAAAAACTCAACTTCATTTACTAGAAATTTTCTTTCTAATAGGATGGGTGGACAGGAGGTTGGGGGGTAGGCGTCCTTTGCCACTGCTTCGTTGCTACAAAATAAAGTTTGTGTCCCTTCAAATATTAATCATTTGTCCAAATTTATTCTAATTTACATTTCTGCTTTTCTCATGGACATTTCTTACGTTTTTTTTTTGGTAATATCAACACTGCAACCTATAGATATTTAGTCCACAAAAGCATTTATTTTAATATCTGTATTAATAATTCTTAATATGGTAAGCGCTGAATTTGAATTACACCTGTTTGTAAAAACTATCAAAACCTGCTTTCGTGTCAATAGATGGCAGCACTATCCGAGATATCAAATCGAAATAATCTATGGACGTGTAATTTGTTGCTTTCTATGATTCCTATCGGAATGTAACCGTTATATAAATGACAGATATTATATTGAAAATTAATAATTATGAATTTTTCACCTGTTGGTTGCAGTCCCATTCTGATCTCCCATTTCCAAGAGAGTTTCATTGATGGCCAACATGTTACTAACGATTGACAACATATTGTGAGCTATCTGAAAGGCAAAAATAAAAAAATGCGATTTCAGATACAAAGAAACAGTATATAAGTCTATTAAAATATTAAATGGCTCCAAAAACGTTATATAGAAACCTTAGTCCATTAGCAAAATTCAACACAGAAATCTACTTTGCAGCTTAATTTGAATTTTGTAAATAATCGTTCTTTTTATAACGAAATACATTATTTTCAACTAATAAGATTGTCTAGGCCAGGGGTTCTCAACATGGGGTATGCGTACCTCTTGGGGTACGCGGTAAAATTTTTTGGGGTACGCCGTGAGAGCTCAAAGGTCGCTAGATCTAGTAACAAAGTCGCTAAGTTGGCATTATTATACTATAACTATAGTTTTAACTATCTACATAAGAGTACGCCAGTTACATACACATTTCCAGGGGGTACGTGAAGCATAAAAGGTTGAGAACCACCGATCTAAGTTATACTAACCTAATGATTAACATCATAAAAAAACTATTACACAGACACATTATATAATTTTCACCTAAAATGTTTAATAAATTGCTGGAGTGTGAAAAAAAACCGAACTTAAACGTATAATTTTTAGAAAAGTTAAATAATATGAATTAATGAATTTAATGATATTACAACTTTTTTTAATCGGAAAAAGGATTATTATATTGCATTTTACTGTTGTATATTAGTCAGTTAGCTATTTGCATTGTTTACGAATCAGAAGATCTGCGAAGCAAAGAAATTTAATTTCTTATTTACAAATAAAATAATATTTTGATGATATTACTATTTTTTTTTATCAAACTGCAATTCTACAGGTGAGTTTGATTAATACCTCCTATAACAGAAAGCCAGACGACAAAATTTATGACGTCAGCTGAAAAAAGTTAAATCTGCGTTTATTAGAGAAAGTTTAGGTCTGTTAAACCCTCTATTCCCGTTAAGTAGTCCTATCATATAGATACTTCTTATATTCTTGATTCTGATATTATTACTGGTGGATTCTGTGTTAATTTTATACTAATGTTTACCTATATATATATATCTTATTTAGGAAAAAAACTATTTATATAAATTTGCATTATGATATCTGATAATAAATACGAATATTTTCTTTTCTAAATAAAATACATTTATAGAAAAACATTAGTATAAAGATTAGGACAAAATCCATCAATAATAATATTAGAATAAAAAATATAAGAAATATCTATGTGGTGGGCTAACTAAAGCTGACATCATAAATTTGGACCATTGGCCTGTATAAGAGGTGTTGGGTAGATTCTCTTTTGGAGGTTGGTATTTCAAATATTAATTGAAATCAACATTAAAAATTTAGAAATATCACATATATTTATTATTTTTCTATAGTTTAATTATTTAATCATTGCATTGTAACGGAAGGAACACGTGCAACAATGAAGACGTGACTGTGGTACAGTCGCTCAAAAAAGTATTCGAACACTATAGTTGATTACAGAATTCAAAAAAAATATCTGGCAACGATTTTTTTAGAAATTAGTGATCTGGCAACCTTCGTGTCACGTGACACGAAGGTTGCCAGATCACTAATTTCTAAAAAAATCGTTGCCAGATATTTTTTTTGAATTCTGTAATCAACTATAGTGTTCGGATACTTTTTTGAGCGACTATACCTTGTGACGCTTGAGATATAGCTCTGAGTGCGAATTACGTAACTAACTACTTCGAATTTGAAAAAAAAGAATATTCGGCTGTTATTCGGAAGAATCTTCATGAAACAGAGAGTGAATTGTCTTTGGCTTTGTGCGCGATAGTCTAAAGAATAAACATTTTTATTAATCTGCGTGCGTTGGTAGTGAAAAGTGTAGTCCTCGAGACACTTTTGGTTTGTGTTAAACGGTGAAAAGTTTCAAATGTTGAACTGGTTAGAATGGCCATGGTTTCAAGTAAAATAGCAACTTATCTATATCGCGCAAAACAATGTGCTAAATTTAACAAATAAGTTTGGTAATTGTGATTATTTGTATCACTTTATATTGACAGATAACATACTGATGTTTTGTGCAAATGACTAAGACATTGTTTATGATTTATGTAGTTTTATTGCCTTAGTTATTAAATCAATTCATTTACAGTTTGCTTATTTATTTTTGAATTCAAACTCGGTTGACCAGCATTCAAATACAGCTAGAAATCTGTAACAATGTAATTTAGAACATGTTAAAATTGCATTACAATGATTTGTACAATTAGAATAAAGGCATAAACCCAAAATTTAAAACTGAGTGTTAATATAAACTTCCATCCAAATATTAAAAAAAATATTTCATTATTTTAATTTCATTAACTTCAGCTTTTGCTTATTTAAATAAAACTATTGTAATCTGACTTATAGTTGCTAATTTAATACCTTTCTCAAATATTGTTAGGTTTTCAATTCATAAAAGAAATGCCTTTTAATATACACTACATTCATTTTTAAAAGAAAATACCTTTTTATCATGAACGGCATATTCCAGAACCCCTTCTATCCTCTTGGTAGCCTCTTGTAACCTTTCCACATTCAAATGCTTTGGATTTTCGGTCAAGGCCCACAATTCACCAGTTAGATCTTCTGCAACTTTGAAACCCTGAAATTATCATGTTTTCGTTAATGTCTATGAAATATAAATGAAACAATTAGCTTTAATGTTCTGCGTAAGGCTAAAACAAAACATGTCCGGAACATTTTGTATTTTATTTACTTTTCCAATAAATGAAAGGAACAAACTGCGAATTTCAGCGGTGAAATAGACATACTGTACTTTTGCAGCTACGTTCGGCTTGTCGAATGAGAAGCAATTTCTGAAAGTAATGCTGATAATGAGCTGGGATAGTTTTCTAACATGTACTACTACCGTTGAAAATGTTGTGACTTTTATTTTAACAAGTTTATTTTTTACGCCATAGGCCAAGGAGACCCTTTTTTAAAAAGATTTTGTTTTCAAGAAACTGAAATTTCTATACAATTGTGATCGTTTCGAAAGAATTTAAATGAACTTTGAACTAAGGAGAGGTCTTGCTTTCAGGCACTTTTTTCCATTCTTGACGATCTGGAAGAGAGGGACGAAAAGCTCCAAGTTTCCAGTGGTCTAGAGGTTTTTTGATTGACTGACTTCATTACGAATATCTATAGCAATAAAAGAGTTAATTTATTAGATCTACTATTTGTAGGGAAATTTAGGTCTGTTAAACTAACACTTCCGATAACAAAAGGCCAATGTACCGAATTTTTTGAAGTTACTTAAGTAGGCCTAATATATATATATAGTTAATTCTTATATTTTTTATTCTAATACTATTACTGGTGAATTCTTGTGCTAATCTTTATACTGTTTATCTATAAATATATTTTATTTAGAAAGAAAATTATTCCTTTATATTATCAAATATAATAATGCTAATTAATGCAAATAAATTTTCTCCTAAATAAACTATATTTAAAGACAAACATTATTATAAAGTTGTTTAAACCAACACTTTCTATAATAAAAGGCAATTGGACCAAACTTATGACGTTGTGTTAAGTAGACCTACCATATAGGCAATTGTTATATTTTTGGTTATAATATTATTACTGGTGAACTCTTGTGTTAATCTTTATACTAATGATATGTTTATCTATATATTTTTTTTATGAGAAAAATTATTTGTATTAATTAGCATTATGAAATTTGATGGCGGGGAGTTTGGCGGAGACAAGTCTCAACGCTGGTACGACTGGGACTCGAATCTGAGAACTATTGATTGCGAGCCCCCAAAATGGGCAAAAAAGAAAAAAATATATATATACATATTTCTTAAAGTCTATTTCGTGCCCTCTGGATTGCGGCACCTAAAAGACGACCTTCCCACTTATCCCCCACTGCTACCGAATACATGCCAGGCGCAAACAACAAGCTGAAAATTAACTAGTTACTGATAGTTTAGTAGTTAGAATACCTGGCATGTTTTTTGGAGAAGTGGACTCATGTTCCGCTCAGGGCGAATGTTATTTTTCATCAAACGTATTACTTGAATTCCGCCATACATTCCTGCTTCTATAATCTCTCATTATAAATTGTTTTATGGCTGCCACATTGAATCAAGCTTTAAAACAGTATTATAGTCTTTTTTTATTCATCTCTTTGTAAGTTGTTACAGTGATGTTGTTAAAAAACTCTAACCACAGTTATGGCACATGCGTAGTTATTTTTTTAATACAGCAATGAATTCAGATTCATGTTTCCTAATTAATAAAACATGTTATATCTACTACTTTCAATATTTTTCATCTCAAATTTAAAATATATTGCGATTCCAAAAGTATATTTTCTTAATTTGCACATTTTGTCGATTACTAAACAGCAACATTTTTTTTGCAATGACTACGCTAGTTTGCCAGGTTTAAATAAATCTATGTGACAAGTGCTGCCATCATGTGCTGACTGAGGTAACTAACTAAAAGAAATATTTTGACTTTATCGAACTCTGGACTATCGATTCAATCAGAATTTCTCTAGCAAAAGCTTTAAATCTTATTAATAATCAATAAAAATTATAAATTAGCATTTTAAAGCTTAAAACAAAGTAGAAATATGTGAAAATGAATAAAGAAGTAGTTTTATTTATCTATTGAAGTACAAATATGCGAATGACATAAGTTCCTAAACTCATATATCGAAAAAAGAATGTATTATATTGCGATTGAATGCCCCCCGACAATTTACTAACAGAAATAACATTTAGATACATATAATTAGTGTTATTATATTTTATCACTTTCAATCAAACTGGTTGTATTTACCTCAAATAATAATTTTGAAATATTTAATTATATTTTAACAAACTTATAATAAATATGTTATATTATGTAATTCCAAACTAAATAATTTGCAGCTGAACTTGAAATAAATTAAATTGGTTAGAACTGGCCACATTTAATTTCCCTCTTTTTCCCCCCTCTTTTGTTCGACTGCTGTTCTGCCAAAACTCCACGCCCTGCACACGGTCAATAGGAGACATCAATGGACTGGGAAAGACCGCCGTCCATCGGATGGGACGTTAAGCCGTGGCCCCGTGTGCGGGAGAGCCATACCCTGTGCACGTTAAAGAACACGCTGGATGGCCTTGACGGGAGGCTACTATCTGTCTCCCAACAGCTGTTCCAGTGGCTCCCCTCCCCCAACCTTCTCTGAGCCTTCGGGGTCCTTGTGACCTGGCCATTTAGCCCATAGTGTGCAAAGAAGTCCCGCTCAGAGGTTAAACAACCCAACCCAACTGCTGTTCGGGCCCAGCGTATCTATAGGCAATGTACAGAGAAATGGAAACTCCTCATCTTATGTCAATGGAGAATCAAATTCGAGGTCCCGTAATTTAAAGAAATTTCTATGGAAACATACGACTGAAGATAAATATAAGATGTCAATTAAATTGTCTGATTTCGATTTTGAGCAATATCTGTTCAGTACTTAAAGAGTTAAAGAAGTTTTAATATTGAATATCAATCATAAAAATTCACGGCAGAAGTTAATTAAAATTTAAAATATATTATTTCAAAACAATTAATAAAGTACCAGTATATTTCATAATTTTTGTGCAAATGGTTCTTTCAATAATTGTCAGTTGTACACAAGTTTCTTAGGTCTGACTTTGCCGCTGTTAAGTATTCCAGCTTTCTATGGCTCTTTAGATACCCAATAAATATTGTTGAAAATCGAGATTTAGATAGATGTGCATGAGATTTAAATTTATCTAGTCCTATTTTCCTATGAAAAGCTTATTGTAGAAATAACGGATCTCCGTATTTGACTCACCATTGATTTAACATGGGAATGCTTTCATTTTTCTGTCCATAGGTGAAAACCAAAACTTCTAGCATTGCCATGACGTATCTCATTCAAGATACCATTATTTACTTTATAGCTACGCTCTCTACATGTTTTTAATTTTCATGGTTTAACTGTTTTGTGGTTGCCTGTTTTAACTATGGAGCAAAATTTCTATGTTTAGCAATATACGTTACTTGAAAAATGGTGTCTTTAATTAAGCTATTCAGTTTTGGGATTTTAAGTAAAGAACCAAGATTTTAATATTTACTAATTAACATGCATTGTCGAAATAAATGAAGGGACCGAAAGAGTATTAGTTTGGGAAACAAATCAAGCAAAAATGTCGGCCTGTATCGTTTCTAAAGATTAACGGATGTTATTATCATTTGGTTGTTTTATAAGTATGAACTACAATTTCCATTTAGATAAGTTTAGTGTTTCAGAGATATCTGTTAATGATTTATAAAGTTTGAGTGCCTTTGGACTCGTCGCTTGCAAAATAAATTGCGTCAGACCGTACACTGCATCTGTACTATGTTTTGATTATATATTTAAGCAAATTATCATTGCTTATAGCCTACGGAAGTGAGCACATGATGAAAAAATGGATTATGGGATAGGTAAACATGAAAAAAAAATGGTTAGAGGATAAGTTAACATGAATAAATGGAATAGGGGATAGGTAAGGACAAAACATGGATTAGAAGATAGGTAAGCATGGGAAAAATGGATCAGGAGATAGGAAAACGCGGAGAAAAAGAATTTAGGATAGGCAAACACGAAAATACACATTAGCGGAAAGTTAAATAAGAAAAAATGGATTAGGTCAGAGGTAAACCCCTCCCCCCCAAAAAATACATTAATATAGGGATAGGATGAACATGAGAAATGTATTAAACGATAGGTGAACATGAGAAATGGATTAAATGATAGGTAAACATGAGAAATGGATTAAATGATAGGTAAACATGAGAAATGGATTAAATGATAGGTAAACATGAGAAATGGATTAAATGATAGGTAAACATGAGAAATGGATTAAATGATAGGTAAACATGAGAAATGGATTAAATGATAGGTAAACATGAAAAATGGATTGAATGATAGGTAAACATGAGAAATGGATTAAATGATAGGTAAACATGAGAAATGGATTAAATGATAGGTAAACATGAGAAATGGATTAGATGATAAATAGATAGAAATGGATAGATGGTAGACACGAAAAATTGATTATGGAATAGGTAAGCATGAAAAAAGCGTTAGGAGATAGGTAAACATGAAAAAAAAATGGTTTAGTGGATAAGTAAATATGAAAGAAAATGGCTAGAGGATACGTTAGCATGAAAGAAAATTATTGGGGAATGGGCAAGCACGAAAAAGAAAGGTTAGGGGATAGGTGAACATGAAAAAAATTATTGCAGGACAGATACACACACACAAAAAAAATTATTGAAAATCGAGTTTACCTGAACACCAGTAAAACTGGGTGAACTTCATTTACAAATATTGTATTTACCTTTCTCTAAGACTATTTCAACGACATCTTCTTACATTTACTATTATTTTGAAAGCTTCGTTCAAAAAAATACTTTTTTGTTGTCAGATTCTATTAATTTCGAAACAATTGAAAGAATTTCCTCAATAGGATACGCAAGTTATCCTTAACGCCTTAACAAGTTAAGCCTTAACTGGCATAGTGGTTAGGCAGCTAGCGACTGTTCCAGCAAGGCAATTTTGTGTGTTGTGTTAGCTCTAACTGAGGCAGTGGTCAGCAGTGACTTCGGTCTTAGTAGGGCATGTCCTTGTATGAGAAGGCCTGTATTAAGCTAGGAGTAGCTTCCAGGATTCTTCTCTGTCCTATATGTGGCAAATAAAAAAAAAATAAAAAAAAGTTCATTATTGCTCCCAACAATGCACGAGGCCTGTTCTTAACAGTCAACTTGCTTCAAGTTGCCCAGACGATTATTTTCACAGAACATAAAAATCTTCAGTGATAAAATTTAATCACAAGGGATAAAATCTATTATAGCAAAGTTGTGAAATAAAAATTCTAACTGAACCTTGATTTAATAAATCTCGTCTAATATTTGCAAAGCTATAGATGTTGATACAATTAATTGCGTACCCACTTATAAATATATAGTAAGAGCATTTTTGACATACAGAGTATAATAGATGAAACATAAAAATTGAAGTTTGTCTATACTTATAATAGTTACACTTATAAATTAGATGCATAATTAAAATAAGTTATTTATAGCATATTTAATTATTTAATACAGTATATAAAGAAATTAATATGCAGAAAATGATTAATAGCTATTTCAAAATCTTTAAAAACTGCGAATTAGAGAGATGTGATTTAAATAAGTTAAAAATATGTCGAAGGGCATTTTTACATAATTATTTTAAAAGTTTTGCAACCCAGGAAACGGCTTTCTATTGATACAATATGGAAACTGACTTCTGCTTAATACTTGAAAAGCCGTGGCAGTTATGTATTTTGTAGCCCCATAAATAGAGACATTGTTTTATAGAGATTTTATATACTTTTTGTTTTCTATTAAGCAGATTACATGTTGTACATAGATCGTACGTTTTTACTGGCGTATGATCTGTAAAATCGACAGCTCAAAGCTGCATTTAAAAATATATACGTTTATATACACATGTATACCATCCATATTTATAATTTCTGTAAAAATATGAAAATTTTGTACTACCACATAGGGGACATAATATTCCTAATTATATCTCCAAAATAGCTGCACTCTCTCTGTATCCAAATAGCATCTCTTCTATCCACCGATTTTAATTCACTCAAGACACGTTACCCAAGTTAATATGCTCGCAACGTTTAGATTTAAGTGTTCAATTTATTCCATATACACTAGTGCTCAAATGTTAAACACACACAAAAAAAACGAATTGGAAACAACTCCTTTTTTGGATTTCAGTGAAAACTTACTATACATTTCAGATGTTAATGGGATATGTGATCATGGACTTCGCCTGTTCAATGAAAAATACAGGAAAAGTCCATCATCACATATCTCATTAACATCTAAAAAACAACCGAATTCCCATCAATATTTAATGAGATATTCAAATTAGAAAATTATTAGCTTAAAATAGCATGTAAAGATTCAACGATAACATATCTTTAATATGGTGTTTGATCACCTCGGACAGCGATACAGGCTGCAAATCAGGTGTCAATGAGGATTTAAGAGAATAATTTCCATTCATGCATGAGTACAGATCTGAGCTCCTAGAGGTGTGCTTCTGGTTGGTGGATTGCGTCCTGCGTTGCGCCGTCCTAGAGCATCCCAAACTTATTCTATTGAATTTAGGTCGATTGGGAAGGCCAGTCCGTAGGGCTTATGATTTCGTTTTCAAGGTTTTTGTCCACCAAGCGATCTCTGTGAGAGCGAGCATTATCGTCCTTTGACGTCAGGCCAGCGCAGAGCCCGATTGAATTGGTCTCGACACCATCGCAACTGGACTCAACGCCAATGGAGCAATGTTCTGTTCGCCGATAAATCCCGATTTAGTCTGCAAACCAATTCCCGACGTCTATTAGTCTGGTGACAGCCTCGAACCAGATATCATCCCATTAACATCCGGGAAAGAGACAGTTTTGGAGCTGATCGTGTGTTGGTGTCGGCAGGCATCACTCTTAATGGATTTCTTTTCCCAGGAGGGACTGTAACAGCTGTAATATATTGCAGTGAGATCCTCGAACCTTATGTTCATCCATTTCTCGCAGCAATTGGTGCTGATTCCGTTGTTTATCAATTGGTGTTGATTCCGTGTTAGGAATCAGCACCAATTGCTGCGAGAAATGGATGAACATAAGGTTCGAG
This sequence comes from Ryuthela nishihirai, assembly GCA_038380435.1. Lineage (NCBI taxonomy): Eukaryota > Metazoa > Arthropoda > Arachnida > Araneae > Heptathelidae > Ryuthela > Ryuthela nishihirai. Next base: position 10,994,510 of record JAWZYU010000023.1, read on the forward strand.
GATCTCACTGCAATATATTACAGCTGTTACAGTCCCTTCTGGGAAGAGAAATCCATTAAGAGTGATGCCTGCCCACACCAACACACGATCAACTCCAAAACTGTCTCTTTCCCGGATGTTAATGGGATGATATCTGGTTCGAGGCTGTCACCAGACTAATAGACGTCGGGAATTGGTTTGCAGACCAAATCGGGATTTATCGGCGAACAGAACATTTCTCCATTGGCGTTGAGTCCAGTTGCGATGGTGTCGAGACCAATTCAATCGGGCTCTGCGCTGGCCTGACGTCAAAGGAACACACACAACCATTCGTCTTGCATAAATATGACCTGCATGAAGCTTTCTGGACACAATTTGCAGGGATATAGCCCATCCTGTGGATGCAGCGAGGTCGAATGCGAGCTGGGGTGCTGTATCGGCTCTATGGCTCCTTGCATTTAGGAACAGGTAACGGTTGTCTCTAGTTGATGTGACCCTCGGACGTTTAGGAATAACCCCTTGTCGCTTGTTTGAAACCTTTTCCAAATGCGACTAGGGCAGGGGTGGCTCAGTCGGTAGCGCACCAGACTCGTAATCTGTAGTTCCCAGGTTCGAGTCCCAGCTGGGTCAGCGTTGAGATTTATCTCCGCAAAATTCCCCGCCCTGCCCACGGTCAGTAGGGGACACCGATGGGCTTGGAAAGGCCGCCGTCCGTCGGATGGGACGTTAAGCCGTGGCTCAGTGTACGGGAGAGCCATACCCTGTGCACGTTAAAGAATACGCTGGATGGCCTTGACGGGAGGCTACCATCTGTCTCCCAACAGCTGTTCCAGTGGATCCCCTCCCCCAACCTTCTCTGAGCCTTCGGGGTCCATGTGACCTGGCCGTTTAGCCCATGGTGCGCAAAAAAGTGCCGCTCAGAGGTAAAACAACCCAAATGCGACTAACAACGCTACGATTTACATTAGGTATCTGGCTACCTCAGACTGATATCTGACCTCGCCACCTCATTTCTTCATTCAAATGCGATTCCTCAAAAGATTTCTTCCGGCCATTATTAACGGTTGGCTATCTCGGAGTCGTATGCCACAAGACTGTAACATGAACTGACACGCAGGTACAAATGAGGTGCTTATTACATTGACCTCTTTCTCATGCGCATCTGTGCTTAATGCAAATTTTGTGCGCAGATTTGAATTCAGAGTTGTTTTTTACGTAAAAAAAACTGACCTTTGTTATTTATTATCAATTATCGCGATAGATATGCCGGGTTTTTTTTGCATTTTTGCTTAACTTTGGAGCTCCAGTGTAAGTTACTATCATTTCTAAGGTAAATTAATAATTTTATTTGTAATTCTATCACAGCAGTTTTACCACTATTTAATATTATTCTTCCTTACTAAAATATATCTGTTAGGATTGCTTAAAATCTTATTGGATTGACACAACATACCAATTGTAATTTAATTAATTTCTTTAAGAAATAATTTGATCGGAATGTTGCTTCGCTAACTTCGGGTTTTCCACGAAGACCAAAGCAAACCGAGGAACTGATGTGCACATATAAAGTTATTTTCAACAATTCGCTATCATTAAAAAAGTTTCTCTTTTAGTTTTGTGCCTTTCAGGCTCTTCTTCGTTAAAACTTTCAGTTTTTCGAAGAAGCTTACCTCTTCCCTGCAGCTGCTGAGGTCCATCCTACCCCAGGCAACGGATCCATTCGACAATAGATAGCATCTCCTTTTCGCATAGCCGATGGCTCCTTCCAGTTCAGAGAACACCGAACCGTACGGACACTCTATTAGGTAAGCTCTGCCGTGAGCCGTTGAATTCCACCGGAACATCCCTTTGTTGCTTTGAACACTCTGGGTAAGGCAATGCTCTGCAATCAAGATTTCATCATAATTTAAACAACTGACTTCACATAACTATATGGTAGCGTATTCTTTAAGTCAATTTTATTAATACTTCTGTAATGTGATTAACATTTAATGCCGTAAATTTAATGCCGTAATAAACAGTGAAACACGGACAACTAGACCTCGTGCAATTTGGTTCATTTGTGAAAATGACAGTGGAATAGTGTTATTGGCAACTTGGGGGGGACTATGAGATTGCTCAGTTGACGCTTCAGCACTTCTGAGAATGGAACTCTTTATCATCGATTCTTTCCCGTTGCATAAGGTGATTGCTCTGCTTCATTAGAGGGATCATTTTACATAACAGGATAAGCATTACACTGAAATTAATAGATGAACATTACACTGAAGAGAGGAACATTAAACTGAAGTTTTTTTTTGTTGAGATTAAAATTTTAGTTGCTTCTTAAAACTGACGAGTTTTCTAAATTCGGGATTTGCTATTATTCTTGAAAATAAATCTTGTTTTCTAAATTCATCAATATCATTTTCCTTTGGGAGGACTCTCCTTCCTCTGACTGTCCATCACCGACGACTACCTTAATTTTGGATCCCTTGGTGGCTTTTACTGACTAATCATTTTAGTGCTGATCAAATTTCTCATTCTAATTATCTCGGGACTTGTGTTACAGACATTGGTAATGTACGACATGAGATAAATAGCAGAATAGGTATTAAAGGGCCTTTAAGGATCTATGGAGATTGTGGAAAAATAAACGTATACATGTGAAGACTAAAATCAGCTTATATAATCGTTAAATAAAAGTCCTTATACTTAATAATACAATAGTTTATATAATAGTCCATATACTTAATAATATAGTAGTTTATATAATAGTCCTTTCTAAAGTTTGCTATTGTAGTGAAACTTGGATCCTTTGTAAGCAAGATAACAGGAAATTTAATGCCTTTGATTCTATATACTTACATAGGCATTTGGCGATTGCACAAAGTAAAAAATGATGAGGTAAGACGAAAGGGTTCATTTGTTTTACCTCTGAGTGGGATCTTTTTGTACACAATGTTCTATATGGCCAGGTCACAAGATTCTCCGAGGGCTCAGAGAAGGTGAGGGAACCTACGGGACAGCTGCTAAAGGTCAGATGGTAATCTCCCGTCAAAGCCATCCAGCATGTTCGTTAATGTGCGCAGGGTATAACTCTCCCGCACACGGACCACGGCATAATGTGCCATCAGATGGGGGCGGCTATTGACCGAGGGCAGGAGGGATGAATTTTGAGGAGATAAATCTCAACGGTGGCCCAGCCTAAACTCGAACCTAGGAATTGCATATTACGAGCCTGGCGCACTATCGAGATCCCTCCCCGCCCCCTTTTACCAGTTATTGTACATAATTTGCAACATGTTATAGTAAATGTGATAAATTTCATATTCTTTATCTCTTTCTAAAGAAGGATTATTTAGTGATTGCATTAATATTCTATATAAAACGTGTTTGATCAGAAACAAAAAGGCATCAAAGCCATTTAATGGGCTATTCGCTACTTGTTATAGTAACTACAACAATATTTCAAAAGAAACACATTATAGTAATCATGCATGAGAACACATTAGAGTAATCATGCAAGAGAACCACTTATAGTAATAATGCAAGAGAATCACGTTATAGTAATCATACGAGAGAATCATATTGCGGCAATCATGTAAGAGAATTTGTGGTCCCTTAAAACATGGGGCTCCCAGTATTAGTCAGATTTTTCCTCCCCTAAACCCAGTACTGCTTCCAATGAACTGTATTAGAAACGTCTCTTTGTTTTCTGATCTAGACGTTTTTTACGGGATCGGCTAAGTTTAAAAAAATCCGAAACTGGATTTGAAAATTCAAAGGGAAGCAAATAAGATGAATGCCAAAGAAGTATGTGTGGGGAGGAAGAGGGGGAATTAAATTGCAGAACAAATGTATATTTGGTTTAATAATGTTCAAACATAGGATCAAATGAATTCAGGATAAATCGAAAACTGAAAGAAAAAGGTTTCATAATGATAAATAAGGTGTGCTATGAAGAATATTAAGAGCCCAGTGGTCCAAGTGACTGAAGAATTTTGTGTTAGTGAATAAAATAAAAATCCATTCCTCTTCAAGCAGCTCAGAGATCTGACAAGAACCTGTCAGTATAATACGCCATAAACAATGTCAGTGAGTAGGAAGACCTCAGCAGAAATATAATGCAAATAAAGAAAATCCTTGACTTACCCGAGGTTCTAACCCTGTTTTTTTTAATTTGTAGCCAAGCGAACTATAAAATTATTTATAGACCAAACCGAATTCCAGATGTGAATACGTACACATTATTTCCTTTTAGAGTGTTAGTATAAATGTGCAGGGAAAGTAAAAAAACGTTCGCTGTCCCTATCTTGAATATTGAAGCAACATAATAAATGTAATGATGAAAGTACAAGTTAGAAAACAACTGATTTTTTGAGGGTTGGGTTGGGTTATTTTACCTCTGAGCGGCACTTTTTTGTGCACCATGGGCTAAATTGCCAGGTCACATGGACCCCGAAGGCTCAGAGAAGGTTGGGGGAGGGGACCCACTGGAACAGCTGTTGGGAGACAGATGGTAGCCTCCCGTCAAGGCCATCCAGCGTGTTCTTTAACGTGCACAGGGTATGACTCTCCCGCACACGGGGCCACGGCTTAACGTCCCATCCGACGGACGGCGGCCTTTCCAAGCCCATCGGTGTCCCCTACTGACCATGGGCAGGGCGGGGAATTTTGCGGAGATAAATCTCAACGCTGACCCAGCTGGGACTCGAACCTGGGAACTACAGAATTTTTTGAGGGTTAAATTTGTTTAGTAAAGAGCAATCATAGTTGGTGACGTTCAAAATAATATAAACAGCATGAGCCCTAATCTCCTGAAAAATAAAAAAGCTGATTGATTGCTATAAGTTTGATATTTTTCTATTGTTTAAACATCTAGATTTTTATGCAGTTTAAATTCTATATACACCAAAGAAAAATAATATTTCTTAGACTTTTGTTTTGGACTAGTTTTACCATCAGTTCTCTCTCATTACATCATCTGGATCAGCAAAAAAGTTTCAATTGCTCCTTGTTAATACGTATATAGAGATAACATTGAAGCCGAAGGATGTTGCTATCATTTTATAATTCATCAACTGTATTTTCGTACAAAATATTTAATGTGTCTTGCATATTCAGGACGGTAGTTTAAGATTTTTAAGAAACTTTTTCGTTTTTAATGGTAGCGTTTATTAAAAGTAGAAGTAATATAATGTAGAGTAATATACTATAAATAGGTAAAAAATTAATCAAACAAATTCAAAAAGTACTCTTTTCATAAGTAAAAGTTTCATACTACAGCACTCGACTTAAAACTGAATTTATTCCGCATAATTCATATTTCGGAAAAATGACAGATTAAAATAAAATGTAATGAGAATGGATACATGTTTTACTCTTCAACGTGTTTTGCACAAGCAAGCAAAATAAGCATGATATTATTATCATTATTATTATTAAGTGACATTCTGATCAAAGTTTATATTTTTTTAAATACTGTAAAATCTGGAAAATGATTGTATATCCTTGTATACGCCTCATTTCCATAAATGAAAAGAAATAGAGTTTCAATCAGCAAAGCATTTCCTGAAATTGATAGCATGGCACAACTTCATTCCTTGCGCGCAATTATACATGGCATTCTTTAAATCAGGAATTCCTACATGCCAATTAAACTTTATTATCATGTAAAAGCTTACTTTTAGACGAGAAATAAATAAACTTTCTTTCTAGATTGTTTTTTCATTTGTTGAAAATATTGTTAATTACCTTTTGGCCCGATAGATGGCACTTCGGTAGGTAGCAGTTTTTCAAACCGCATGGGTTGTTTTCAGTCTTAGGATGCACTTTCTTTGCACACAATGATCATGTCGCAAAGACTCAAGAGAACCAACTGAACAGCTGTTAAGATAACGGATAGTAGACACTTATCATGGTCATCCAACTTGTTCTTTAACGTGCACAGAATATGACTTTTCTGCACAGGGGCCAACGGCCAACGGACGGCTGCCTCTCCAATCCCCACCGGTGACCCTTTTCTGACCGAGGTTAAGGTGGGATTAAGCGGAGAAAAATCTCAACGCTGCAACAGTTGGGACTCGAACCTGGGAACTGCACAATGCGACTCTGGAGCACTATCGATTGAACCCATTAATTCTCCGCATATCAGTTCTAATAAGATTGAAAATAAAGTATATTTGCATCTCAAAATTCTTATTTTTTCAATGTAGATGCCATTTATTCAATTTTAAATTTTTTCAGATTTGTCAATTTTTAATAATTATTAGTTTTTTTAAATTACTACTACAGGATTATTACTATTTTATTAATATATTTAATCTTTGAGAGTTTAATGATCTAAGTTTATGTGACTTCTGTCTCCACTGAACCCCATTTATTTATTAAACCTAGCGATCAACATTGATTTTCCATAAATTAAGGAACAACCCTATGTTATGTCAATGGGAAGTTAACGTCGAAGCTCTATAACTTTTAAAAAAGCTTTATGTTTTGAAAAATGTGATAGCAGATAAAGAACCCATTCAAATATATCAATATCTCGATTTTCAACAATATTCCTTCAGTATTTAATTAATTTTGAAAGTCTAAATATCTACCAACAATAATGCCAGCTTTAAAAAAAGTTATACCAAACTAATGAATAGTGAAAAAATTCTTTACACAAATTTGTAAAATACACACTTATTCTATTAAACACTTTGCTACGATAATTATCACTAAGTTTTAAGTAACTTCTAAAGTCAATATTTGTGACTGGCATTGCTATTGTTAAATATTGAAACTTCCATAACTCATTAAATACTGAACGAATATTGTCGAAAATCGAAATATTGATATATTTGATTGAGACCCTTATCTACTATCACATTTTAAAACAAAAATATTTTAGAAGTTATAGCGCTTCGATGTTAGCTACCTATTTACATAACATAAGTTTGTTCCTTAATTTTTGGAAGCCAGTATAGTTGCAACTAGTTTCTTTCTCAAACACCATGTAAACGTACTTTATTTAGCATAGTTAAGTCTCATGATATGCGTCCGTATCATTTAAATAATGAAGAAAAAAAAGAGCATCCAATGTATTCGGCTAAGTGAATGGGTTGATGTGATTGATGATGAGTTGTGGGAGCAAGCAGAGAGATGAACAATGATCAAGAAACTGCGCTACATTGAGAAGACTCGTTTTTTGTTACAGACATAAACTTTTGAATAGATTCGTTTTGCCTGTTTCGTTTACGAGCGCAATCTTTGAATCTATTTCCTATAATCGAAATTCAATGAACATGGGGTTTTTGAAGAAAATTCCAGATAAAAATTATTCGGATACGGGAGAGTTTAATGTAGCGGGTATTTTATTCTTCTTTACATATATTATCACTAAGCGTCAGTAGAGTAGCTACCAATATTTCAATGGTCCAGTGAACCAGGACCGATTCTCTACACTTTTTTAGTTGTAGAAGCGTTTCTTTATTACTTATTGCGGGTGGCCTATGGTAGATACAAGCCTCGAATCCTTTTTGATTTTATTAATTTTTTTCGAAAAATATTTTTTAGGGAATGGGCTAGGACACTTGATACAATACGCCTGGACAGTGCAGTAACAGAAGACCTAATTTTTTAAAAAAAAGTAGTTTTAATTGTATCTTATTTTCTAAAAATTAAACTGGTAGTTATTTATTTTTAAAAATTTTGTTATTAGTTTTATAATATTCTCAAATATTTTAATAAAATTTTAATGAATAAATAATTTTATTTTAACTAGTTTGAAAATAAATGGATTTAACTTAAAACTTAAACCAATTAAATCAATTGCATATAAAAAATAAATAATAAATACCCCCTCAAGCAGCTGCTTGCCACAGAGGTCTGACAGGAACATCTCAGTTTATATGCCATAGTAGAAGGTCTGTGAGGATGGCAGGACCTCAGCAGAAAAACGACACACACATCTATGTCTTACCCGGGACTCGAACTCAGGTCCCTTAGATCAGCAGCCAAGCGCGCTAACCACTCGGCCACGGGACAGCTAAAAATATTTATACATAATTAATTTCCCTCCGTTTGCTCAAGGCTGTCCAGGCCTGATGTATCAAAGTGGCCTTGGAAGAGGACTGGTAGATGATAATATTGTTGTAAATGAGTACCATTGTCGAATCATGCAGCTTCCTCTTAAATGTGTGCAGGGGACGCATCATTTACAGATCATGAGGAAGCTCATTACACCTTCTTGGACCTATATAATTTTCATTTCGTATAGATATCGCACCAGGTAAAGAAATTACCTCGTTGCGCTAATGCTAAGCATATTAATTCTTATTTAACTAAGTATGGTCCACTATTACGATATAAAGTATCATGAGTGTAGAAGAAAAATTGTTTTTTATCGAGTGGAATCCGAGCTCACAACTTCCTGATGAAATATCGGGGGCTCTGACCTCTATCTCTATTGTCAGGACACTTCCCTGGTATGTACACAGGATCAGAAATAACTGTAAAACTTTTACTCTTTAAGCAAGTCTGATCAAAACATGCACTGTTGCAATGTATTGCAAGTACATGCACATACTTATACTTTATTGATCATTGTCAAAGTTACAAATTCGGAACATAGAATACATGTAAAGCATAAATCGAAACTTGTGTGCTGGATAAACAAAGTCATTATAACATTAAACAAATATATTTCCAACCTTCATTAACAATACGATAATATTTAACTGAAGAACATTGTCCAATCATGCAGCTCCCTTTTAAATGTGTGCAAGAAATGAATCCTTTTCAGCTCATCAGAAAGTTCATTACACAGTCTTGAACCTACATAATTTGTATTTCGAATAGAAATTATGTCTTATGTTTTAATGGGATACAAAAATTTATATATATATTATTAGTACCTATAGTTGCTTTTATCCACATCACTTCACAAATTGACTATTGACCAATTTGTGAAGTGATGTGGTTAAAGAGCGAACATAAACTCTTAACTTCTCTGGTGGTAAACATTTAAATACTTCTCCTCTGCAACTGCTTATCATTAGGAAAGTATCAAGCTAGATGTTTCAATAGCAACAGCAAAAATTAAACACTGGAATTAATATGTATTTTATTCTCCTAAGCTACTACATATACTGTTATGAAAGTTTGCCATCTTACACATCATGTGGTGAATGCAAAAGCAAAATGTATAGGGTCATTTTCGCCTCTACCAAAGAGGTGGTGTTGCAATATGACCAGAAGTGTTAAGTGTTAGAGACTGCAAAAGTTTAAGAAAATTCAGTTTCTTTTAGAAATGTTTACGTTAAAGAACATCATGATCATACTCACGAACCTATCAGATGACATCTCTTTCCTCTGTATCCCGGAGCACATCGGCAATGAAAAGTGTTGATCGCATCTCTGCAACTGCCACCATGTTTGCATGGAGAAGAGGCACATTCATCGACATCTATCTCGCATTGTTTCCCTATAAAAAATTTAATATACAAAGATTCACTATTATGTCTTGTTGTCATTAAAAGAAACTTCAAAGTATCCAAGTATGACATATTTTTAAATGATGTGAAAACTACACTTAAAGATTTAGGAAAGAAAAACACGGAATAGGTTTTAATTTGATCATGAGTTTTTAAAATTTTCCACAAATATAATATTAATAATAATTTAAATCAAATTTCATCTTTTTCATAGTCAATACTAAAACCATTCTACAATGGTAAGTCAGAAACAAAAGTTCCCTATTTATATGGAGATAATTACACCGAAGACAATATACAGGAAATGTCCCCATATCCATGTATTATTTTTTGTAACAGTATTCTAATTGTAATTGTATTAGTAATTAATTTAAAATGTAATAATATTCTAAATATAATTGTATTATTATTATTATTATTATTATTATTATTATTATTATTATTATTATTATTATTATTATTATTATTATTATTATTATTATTATTATTATTATTACATACTTTTGTATTAGTATTCTAATATGTTTTTTAAAAATCCATTTATTTATTGAAACAATTATAAATAAATCATTTCAGTTTACATATATCCTGCAAAACTAATAGCTTATCTGCAGGAGAGAATAATATGTTTACGGTGTATACGACAGTGGCTCCAGGATCTGTGACGTTCGATTTAGCGGGTGCCCTGAACGATCACCAGACCTGAACCAAAGCCACCTTGATATAAGGCCTGGACAGCCTTGAACAAAAGGAGGGAAGAAAGGGAAGAAATTAATTATGCATAAGGATGCAATTGTTTAACTGTTTTAGAATTTAATTTTTTATTTTAAAACAAGTTAAAATAGAATAATTTATTCATTAATATTTTGTTAAAATATTTGAGTATATTATTAATTAATAAATTTTAAAAACAAATAATTACCAGTCTAATTTTTAGAAATATAAGTAAAATAAAACCTTTTTTAACCGCCTCAAAATTATTAACTGTATCCAGTAAAATTACAGACCATTACATGACATCAGCACCTTTTTAAAAACCTAAGACATATTCTAAAATCCTTGATAAAGATAAAACTGAAACAAATAAAACAAAAAAATGGAATTATAATCATTCGAGCATTTATATAAAATAACTACGACCAATTGGAATATTGAGTAAGATTCCAAAATATAAACAACAGTAATACTTGCTATTACACTTTTTTAAGCAATTGGCTACTGATCTAAGGGACCTGGGTTCGAGCCCCGGGTAAGGCATGGCTGTTTGTGTCGTTTTTCTGCTGAGGGCCTGCCATCTTCTCAGACCTTCTACTATGGCATATAAACTGACAGGCTCCTGTCAGACCTCTGTGGCAAGCAGCTGCTTGAGGGAGTATTTATTTTTTATTTATTTAATACTTGCTATTACACTTTTTTAAGCAAAAGTACAACGAATTATTAAACAAAAATACCAGAGTTGGAGATAAGCAAAAAAAAGGTTGAAAAGCAAAACAAAGTTTCGATGGCAAAATACATAAAACATTAAATTGATAAAAGGATATAGCATGGATAAGCTATAAAAATAATGTAAAAGAAAATTATCATATAAAGAATCCCTAAGAAATTCAGTTATATCTCAGATAAGTAAACAAAAACAATTATATTACCAAAATAAGTTTCTCACAAGAAAAAACAATATGAGAGAAACACGGGAATTGACACACAGAATTCTGGAAGATAAATGTGTTAAAATAATAGACGAAACTACAAAAATAATCTAGAAAAAAAATTATTATCAAAACAGATTTCAAATAACTATAATAGCATATATAACACTATGATAAATGATATAAGAGAGACAAACTATGAAAATGACATGTCTACCATATAATTTCCAAATAATAAAGAACTCATTATATATGCCTTTAATAGAGAATAAGCAAACTATATATATCATCAACTCATTATATAGTAATAAATCACTGAGATCTGACAACATACATATTAATCATATTAAAGTTCCCTTTTCAAAAGTTACTACTCTTTTTTCTTGTTGGGTTAAACAGAGCCAGGCATTTTCAAACTCCAAATGTTTAGATTTATAATTCAGATGAATCGTGTGATGAACTTGCAAACATAATTTTAGTTAAGGGCACGAAATTTTATGAATATAGTTAAGACATTTATTTCGTATAGTTAAGGGCATTTAGCACAAGGTCACGAAATCAAATGAAACGCAATGCATATTTTGCAGATGATGATCGGAAGAATGGGCACAGAACAAATGAAGCGGAATGCATATTTCACAGGTGATGATCGAAGGAATGGCATCAGAACAAAATTAAGCGCAATGAATATTTCACAGGTGTGATCGGAACAATGTGCACCACAACAAATGAAGTGCAATACACATTTCGCAGATGATGATCGGAACAATAGGCACAGAACAAATGAAGCGCAATGCGTATTTTGCAGATGATGATCAGAACAGCTGGTATGGCAGAAAGTGAAAAAAGATACAGATTGTACAGATGATCAGCCCTCTGTTATCACTTTAGATCTGGAAAAAAAATCATTGTCCTCTTCACATGAACATGAATTATTTAGGCTCAGTGAATAGAAAAAAATTGTTACATGATTTCTTGGATTAGCAGAGTAAGGCATGAGCTCTCAAGGGATTGTATGCTATATATTATCTCATGATGTGGGGAGTAAAATCAAAATCTCAAGATGGCTCTCTCACCCTTAACATATACACATAGCAATGAAACCAAAATAGCACTTATTTATCAAACATTTCCCAAACCAGGTCATTCTTATTTATGCCAAATGACAGAGATTTCACATTATTGTAATGAAAATTCGTAAGCAAAAAAGAAATTTGTTCTCCTGAAGACTGAATTAGCATCATAAAAATTCTGTAAAATATAAACCTTACCAAAGTATAGTAATAAAAAAGGAAATCGATAAAAAGATAATCGTAAAGTCTTATACTTTTTCTGTAAACTTCAAGTGAATATGCTGGATGTAATACGAGTTAGGAAAGCCATTTCCCATTAAATATAAATTAACATGCAGTATAAGTGCAGAATTTTATTTTATGAAGAGTAAAAAAGAAAATGCCATCCACTTAATTCTCTGGCAGTCAAATTCAATGTTCACTTTATTCCACTAGAAAATTATTAAGTATGCAAATACACAAGATACGATGGATTTTTTGCCACTTACATATCGAAGTTGACACGTTTCTTAAAAAAAAAAGAACAACTATTTGACTGTTCCACCAGATAAGAAATACTTCAAGGAATAGCTCAAAAATCGATGACGATTGTTATGATTAAATACAGTACATACTGCACTGTAACGTTAATAAATAATGTATGTTTTGAATGGTGTACATTTGATAAATACCGTTTATTTAAAACCACGAATTAATTGTTTGAACCAAACATTAATAAATCGCATATTCAATTACTTGGAAACGATTATTTCCCATTGATTACCACAGTAAGTATCACTTTTGCAAAATTCCTGTTTTCGAATATTCTTCTCTTCTGCACTTTTCATATTCAAAAATATATAAATATTTGAAAAGGGAAGATGATACTCCCTTATACAAAGGACGTAGATAACCTAGAAGTTCTCTTGGACTTATCCCGATCTCTCATACAACGTACAAAAGCATATATAGAGACTGTTATTCTAATACTCAGGTAGTCTAACCAGTAGACACGGGCTCATATTGACATACCACATATTTAACAAATATTGTGTTTTAAGTTTTTATAGAAACAATCTTTACAATAAGCAATTTTTATAATTACTAGCATTTTATTTAACTAATGAAATATATTATTATGATATATCAGCTGCCAATAGAGCTTTTCAGTTGCAGGAGCTGAAATATTCTTGAAAATATTACGATCACTAAATAAAATAAATAAATAAATACCCCCTCAAGCAGCTGCTTGCCACAGAGGTCTGACAGGAGTCTATCAGTTTATATGCCATAGTAGAAGGTCTGTGAGGATGGCAGGCCCTCAGCAGAAAAACGGCGCAAGCGTCCATGCCTTATCCAGGGCTCGAACCCAGGTCCCTTAGAACAGCAGGTAAAAAATTGAAATATGGGTATTTCTACCACGTTATATAATATAGTGATGAAAAAATAGATGTTTAAGAAAGTATTGGAAGAGAAGAAGGTTTATACATAAGTAGTTGTTTTGCGCAATAAAAGTTTGAGTGTTAGCACTTGTACCTAAGTATGGCATTAATAAGTAAATAAACATTTCCTCAAGCAACTGCTTGCCACAGAGGTCTGACAGGATCCTGTCAGCTTATACGCCATAATAGAGGGTCCGTGAGGATGGCGAGACCTCAGCAGAGAGACAGCATAAACCTCCATGTCTTACCCGGGGCTCGAACCCAGGTCCCTCTAATCAGTAGTCAAGCGCGCTAACCACTCGGCCATGGACGGCTGAAAAACTAACAAAACAGCAAAGAAATATTAAAATTAGCAGGTTGTTTTAACTTTAAGCGGCACTTTTATTGCACACAGTAGGCTAAATGGTAATAAGGAAGCCAAGGGCTCAGACATGTTTGGAGAAGGGGACTCTTTGTCCAGCTGTTAAGAGATAGACGGAAGCCTCCCGTCAAGGCCATCAAGTGTGCTCTTTAATGAAACCGTACATGACTCTCTTGTACACAGAACCATTGCTTATTGTCCCATCCCTAAAAAGGGAGCCTTTCCAAGCCTATCGGTGTCCATTTTCTCACCGAGAGTATGGTAAGGGTTTAGCGGAGATGAATATCAACGATGGCACAGGTGGGACTCGAACCTTGAACTGCAGATTATGAGTCTTTCTCTCCGTCAAACTATTCCAGTACTCGCCCCCAAACTACTTCAGTCCTCGTCCCCAAACTGTTCCAGTCCTCGCTCCCAAACTATTCCAGTCCTCGCCCTCAAACTATTCCAACCTCTTCCCCAATCTATTCCAACCTCTTCCCCAATATATTCCAGTCCTCGTCCCCAAACTATTCCAGTCGTCCTCCTAAAAATTTAGTCCTCGCCCCAAACTATTCTAGTCTTCGCCCCCAGACTATTAATCCAGTTCTCTCCTACAAATAATAAATTAGATTCATATGCCATACAGCAAGATTATGCAAGAGTCATTCTGCCACGCAGTTTGTCTAAAGCCAGTATGTTTTCAGTTTTTTTTTAAACTTTGAAGTTTTTTGCTACACTACTCTTTGAAGAGCATTTAAATTAATAGCCGTGTTTCAATTAAATGAAATTTTAGAAGAAAAAAAAAAACATTTGCCAAGGACTATAATCTGAATGAAATACGACAATAAATTGGCACAGAAAAAGTCTACAAGTAGTTCAGTGTCTCTAGCAGCAAGTTATTTTTTAAAATTGCAGCAACAATTTATTAAAATAGGAGATAAGATAAGCCGATTAAAATTAATGCGTTTGATATTATTCAGAATTTAATTAAAGATGAATTTCTTCCGTTTTCAATTTTTTTTTTCATTTTTGAACAATTATATAGGTTATTGAATTAATAGAAAATGAATTTGATTTAAATGGTCTTGATACTACACTAGAGTTTAAGTGAGATCTGTTAAAAAATAGGGACTTATTTACAGTTTATATCGATTCGTTTATCGATTATTTGGATGATATTATTTTAGCAGAAAGCACAACTATTAGAATCGAAAATTCGCTTATTAATTCAGATAATTTTGATAAAATCGCTATTTTTTTTAACACTTCAGGTGGTAGAGGTGTTGTAGTTTTCTTCAAACATAGGTTGAATGTTTCTGAACTAAATATTTCGATTCCACCTTCTGAAAAAATTCATCTACAGATTGATTGCTTTATACATATCACCAAATACACATGTTAACGAATTTATATCAAATTTGAAAAAATGGTTCGACTTAAATTTAAAGCTAAATGATATTTTCTTGGTTTGCGATTTTAATATTGATACTACGAATATAAACAATACTTGAATCTGCTATTGCTGTATGGAACAGAAGGTATCAGGTTTTACTAGAGCAGAAGTCTTACGCAAACGCGAAAGGGACTGGATTCCAATGCAGTATTACATTTTCCCTTCCGTTTAACAGGTCTTTGAAAATTTTATTTTGAATCACTTATAAAAATGCGTGAAATATAAATTAGTTTCATAATTTTTTGCCTCTTACCGTTATTAGCATTCTGAAAGGGCGGCATAACCCCGCTCGACTCCCACCCCCTTGATTCGGCCCTGCTTATAATATGCTTAGGTATTCATCTTTTAAAATGTTGAAGTTGAATACTCTTATTCCATTGGATATCATAAAAACGATATATAAAGCTCTCTGTGAATCAGTTATTAAGTATGGTATCAGAATATATGGATGCACATATAAATCTGTTATAAATAAAATTAAACGAATGCAAAAAAGTACTCTAAAAATGTTATTAAATTCAATAAACAAAATTAATGAAGACCAACTTGGCAATAGTTTTCGTTATCTGAACATTTTACCAGTTGAGTGTTATATATTTATGCAATTATCGTTAGAAATTACTTTAAAAATGAATATAAGGAGAAAATTTTGCATGTGATTACACAAAGAGAAAGTGAAAAATTCTTTTGTTGAACCAGTTTCCCACAATAATTATAGTAACGCACAGATATCTTATCTAATACCCAAAGTTTTTAATTCTCTACCAAGAGATTTGTTGTGCTTGAGCACTTATTCAGAAATCAAAACAAAAATTTTGAAATTGTTAATATATATAAACGTTTGAAAAGTAATGTTTGAAAAGCCATATCTTTATCAGGTATTGTTTCAAGCAATTAAAATATTAGTGTGAAATGAGGACTTGTACAATAGGTGATAATTTTGTTAATAACAAAGCTTACAGCGTAGTATTTATAATTTTGGTTTATGATTTGTGATTGTATAGTTTTATCTTTATATATATGTTTAACTTTCCATATATGTGTTTTAATTCATGTTTTTTTTTTTCTTGCAGTTGTTTTGTTTTCTGTTTTAATTATGTATTCATTTTCCATTATATATGTCTTACTCTTTAATTAACCTGTCACGGGCATGAGAGGAATCCTGCTGAAAGCCATAAGGCTTAGCGGTGAATTTTATGCACATAACCATAATAAATAAAGCTATTTTTATTATTTAAGATATTTAAGTTCTCTTGGAACGTCACATGCTTAATACAGTAACAGGTAAATCTTCCATTCCATTGTTCCTATGGACGCTACAAAACACATGACATGCACGTGTCAACCATATGGGTCTCAACAATTGGGTTGGGTTATTTTACCCCTGAGAGAGCATTTTTTCGCCCACAATGGGCTAAATAGCATAACACAAGGAATCCAAGGTCTCAGAGAAGGTTGGGAGAAGGGGACTAACTTGTCAGCTGCTAGGAGACAGATGGAATCCAAGGGCGTCCAACGAGTTCTTACGTACAGAGCGTATGTCCCTCTTGCACACTGACTGGCAGCATGGCCTAACGCCCCATGCGACTATCGGCGCCCTTTATAAGCCTAACGGTATCCCCTTTCTGACCGAATGTGATGCCCGAGTGCAGGGTGGAGGTAGAGGTGATAGTTTCAACTGTTCCACAGTTGGGCGCCCTCGATAGGGAACCACTTGTCGGGGTGAGGGGGCTTGAGGGACTAAATGAAGTCGAAGGTACGCTGACCGAATTGGGCAACGGTCGGATATGGCTAAGATGGAATTTGAGGGCCCAGCTGACTAGAATCTCTCCGTGTTGGACAGGGCCCCATTGAATGGGACCCTGTCCTAAGAGTCCCAGTCACGGGAGCCAAGGCAACTGGGATTCATATCCTTGTTTGTGGCGGTCCTGGACATAGATTAAATTTAGGTTTTGACCGATGGATGAGCTTTACTCCTATAGTACTGTTCGCCATTAGGTAGTCGGAGATGAGCTGTATCTATATGGTACTGTCTTGCCCCAGACCGTAGGTAGTGGTGAATATGGCATTTCTCTATACTGGTAGTGCTTTAGGCGGAACTAGTGGGTCTTGTCATCATATATATTTACCTGTTCCACAGTTGGGCCCCCTCGATAGGGAACCACCTTGGCGGGGTGAGGGGGCTTGAGGGCCTAAATGAAGTCGAAGGCTGTGCTGACTGGAGCTGCTCCAGTCGGACAGGCCAAGATGGAAGATGGCCGGACTAAGAGTTCCCGTCACGGGAGCCGAGGCAACTTGGATCTTTATATCCTTGCTTGTGGCGCTCCGGGACATAGATTAAAATTCAGGTTTTGCATCGGATTATGCCGTGGGTTGAGCTTTACTCCTATAGTACTGTTCACCCTAGATTGTCGTGGGCTGTGCTTTACCTATATGGTACTGTATGTCCCCGACCATTAGATAGTGGTCAACATAACATTATCCCTATACTGGTAGTGCTTTAACTGGTGGAACTAGCGGGTCTTGTCATTAAGTATATTACCTGTTCCACAGTTGGGACTAGAACCTGGGAACAGCTGATTACGAGCTTAGCACGTTACCGACTAAACCAAAACCAACTCAACAGTACTCATTGACGTGATTGTGTTCTCCCTCTACAACGTTGTGAATGCTTGAATGCCACAGTTACTTTAATGACTCGCTATGATTGTGGGATTGAAGACGGTGTATAATCATTTGGGCGTTGGGAAAACTAGTCACAGCTAAGCGCATAGTCAAATTCGCGATCGGCAAACCCGCGATTAACAAAGGATTCTTATGAATATTGAGTATGGGGTAATCTTATGAGTGTGAAAATATTTGTAGGGAATGTATAAAGCATATTTTCTTATCTCCCATTTAAATGAAAGACTTTTGATAACAATGTGATCTTTCAGGAGGCAGATATATATAAATATGTAATTTTTTAAAAATTAGCTGATTTCTTTTTTCCTTTTTTCGTACATTTTAATACCATACAACCACAATCTCCATAAAATATCCATAAGGTATCTAAGATGCCCAGTGGATATCCATATGAAGTCATATATATCTAGTGGATCTTTTCGGATATTGTGGTTGTGTGGGTAAGGTATAAAAACTAATGGAAATAATAATTAATTACGCTACCTGTAAATCCTGGCACACACTTGCAAAGGTAATCTGTCTGCGAAACATTCTGGCATCTGCCGCTGTTTTGACACGGCTCTAGGGAACAAGGGTCAAAGAACTGGCAGGTCTTCCCATAGTAGCCTTTAGTGCAGTAACACTGATACTTATGGCTGGCCGTACTCTCACAGCGGCCGCCATTCTGACAGGGGGAGGGACGCAGGGCACACGGGTTGAAGTCACTGCAGTTCTGACCGGAGAAGCCAGACAGGCAGTCGCACCTGTATTTGTTGTGAGATACATTTCTGCAAATGCCGAAGTTCTCGCAAGGACTCAGTGAACAAGGATTGAACTTATCACACACTTCACCATAGTATCCTGATGTGCAGTCACAGTGATAACCTGGCTCTTCGTTAAGGACGTGGCATTCTCCGTATTGGCAGATGTTCATCTGGCAGTCTGAAAAATAAAGTGATTTGTTTTATACGTGACTACATTTCTGCATTTATTACAATCTGGAAACATTGTATTAAGAACCTAGTGAGAGCCATCTAGATAAGACCGGGCCTGGATAGCTGTCGAACAAAAGCAGGGAAACTAAGTGTTTAAAATTCCTAGTAAGCATTTTGTCTAAAATTCAACTATTAGCTATTTAGTTTAAAATAATATGATAAATAATAAAGAGTAAAATTATTTATTTCTACTTTATTGAAATATTATTAATTATTTAAAAAATAAATAGCTTTAATAATTAATTACGCTACCTGTAAATCCTGGCACACACTTGCAAAGGAAATAAGCAGTTGAATTTAAGCATAAAATATTTTAACATTTCTATAACTCAATATTATTCTGTTGTACTGAGCTATCTGTCCTTGGTTTTGCTTAAATTCTAAACTTCTTCACTGTTTAAATGCTTAAGTCCAATGAATTATTTATTGTTCAAAGCATAATGTTTGGTTTGAAACAAATATCACCACAAAATTTTCTCACCTAAATTATTTATATATTAATTCAGCAACTCCTCAACTGACATTTTGACTTATTTCAGCTCCATAAGAAATATCTTGTGTTCAGAAAAATCTTATGAGCATCAATTGTGGTGGATTTCACTTTTTTGACACACACAGATACATCAGGGGAAAATTTACTGCATATTCCTACATGAAATATGTTGTTGCAAAGAGAATAAATGTTGCGAAGAAACCAATCTGGAACTCTGTCATTAGTCACTCTCTCGGGTTGTAGAAAAATATCAGCGAGCAAAGAGTCAATGTTATCTTACAAGTAAAAATCGGAGCAAAAAACGTTAAGTAGTTGGCGGTGCACACATCAAGGAACAGGAGGAAGAGTTTCAATACAAGAGAATCAAAAATGTCCATAAACGCCTTCTCTTCTTTTCTTTACTTCTCACAGTAAAAAACGAATATCCAAACAGAAATGAAAAATGTTTAATAAACTCCTTAGAAAGCTCGTTTATTGATGACAGGAACAAATCCAGCAAGAGAGACCGTTAATTAACCTAATTTTCTTTGTCACAAATAACGGTAAAGTTCTTTTGGTTCGTGATGCTTATTTTGGACCCAAAAGATGTTTTCATAGCGTCGCATGAAAGAGAGGCGAACTCCGCGAAAATGGGCGAACTTATTAGCTTGCAATGCAAAACGGCAACGAGATAATTAATATGTCCCAGCAATTGCTGTTTCCTCGGCAACGACGATGCAATTTGTTTTGTCTCTTGGATTGTAATTAGTTCTACGCTCGACGATGATATGTACCTCGGAAAGGGCAACCAAGGGACACTGAGGAATCAATGGGAGAAAAATTTCCTCTTCTTTTAACCTTGTCTGTTTTTAAAAACAGCTCTGCCTCCATTTTTCCCTTTCCCTTGGTTGCGGCTAAATTGCGGAAATGATTAATACGTGAGCTCTAAACAACTGCCAAGCACATGAACGAAAGAACAGAATGGGGAGTTGTTTGAGTCGGCTGGGTGGGAAGAAAAGGGGGAGGGTGGGAAGGGGTGGAGAATAGCGACAGAGCATCTTGTTAGCTCATAAAATTACAATGTTTCTTTATATTATTGTTATTGTTAAGTTTCATATTTAGGAGCTTTTGGTTATGAGAGATGAAGTGGAAACTGATCATAAGAGGTTGTCATTTCTCCCTCATAGGGAAAGATTCGTTTAAAAGAAAATTTTGTTATTTGAGGTATTGAGAGTTCGGTATATAATTAGAGTAATTGTAGACACGTTTCCTTATAAATGTTTACTTTCCTTTAGTATAATAGGCTAAAGAAAACAATTTTACTTGTATAACTACTTTCATAAGCTACTTCATAAACAGCACATAATGTCATTTTTATCAGTTAATATTTAAAATTTTCCTAAACTACAATTTATCTTTATGTTCATTCAATTTTTCTTTATTTATATGCAGCTTTATAAGATTATTTTCATGGTTTTTTAAAGGTTGTAAAGTATTTGGATGTATCATTAAGCAATAAATCAGCTTGAAAAAAATTGTAGCTCTCTAATAATTGAGAGAGTGTACTGGGATTAAATTTTGTTCATTAAGTGTCATTAAGGGTAACACGTGAATGCTATTTTTCATTTCGAAAAACCAATTACAAAAGCAACAATGCAATTTATATTCTCTAGAACTGAGGTTTCCAAACCTTCTGGTATCACGCCCTCCTTTTGATTTTTGAGAAATTCTCACGCCTCCCCCACCTCTCATTTATCATCAATTTATCACCAGCCAATCCTGTTTTAACAAAAAATTCAATTTAGAATTAAAAATAAACGCAAAATATGCACAACTTCCTTCTCTCCTTGGAATATCCTCAAGCCCAACCTTCCGGGAACCCTTGCTCTAAATATAATAAAAAGATTCAATCAATTTAGGACTTGGCTAATACCAACTTATTTTGATGGTCTAAACATAGATATCGGAAGTAACTGATAAAACATCTTTCTTCTGATGTTGATATTAAATACTTATCGTAAATTATTGATAAAATGCATTAAGAGAACTGCAAAAAAAAAAAAACAACCTTAGCTTTCCATGGTCTCTTTTCCTGATATCAAAGTATTTTTTTAATAACAAAATAAAAATTAAATAAAAAATAGATTTTTGGAATATTTCAGGACGAATGAGAAAAAGGAATGAAGAATATCTAATCCAGTTTAATGGTGTTGTGATAGCCCTAAGCCTCTGTAGTTGGCAAACTGTCAGAGCAGAACGTGTTTTTCATGTAGGACAAAATTTTGCTCCTTCGGATTTTTGTGATCTGCATTCTGATTAAGCGAATTCCGCATTTAATTCCCTTTCTTTATTTTCGTTCTTCTACGCAGAGCAAAGCTCCTCCAGTGGATTAATGACAAGGCTCACTGATTTCCACAACAGCCAAAAGCGAAATGTTGCCAACTCGTGACAAGAAATTCAACACTAAAATTATTACCATTTTAATTGGCTGCGGACTTGCCAGACGCATTTCTCGCTGACAGCAATCTTTCGTCTGTTGGCCAGTCTCATTGAGCGTGAGTCGTGTAAAACGCGAGTTGTTGGGTTGTTTTACCTCTGAGCGGCACCTTTTTGCACACCATGGGCTAAATGGCCAGGTCACATGGACCCCGAAGGCTCAGAGAAGGTTGGGGGAGGGGACCCACTGGAACAGCTGTAGGGAGACAGATGGTAGCCTCCCGTCAAGGCCATCCAGCGTGTTCTTTAACACGCACAGGGTATGGCTCTCCCGCACACGGGGCCACGGCTTAACGTCCCATCCGACGGACGGCGGCCTTTCCAAGCCCATCGGTGTCCCCTACTGACCGTCGGCAGGGCGGGGAATTTTTGCGGAGATAAATCTCAACGCTGGCCCAGCTGGGACTCGAACCTGGGAACTACAGATTATGAGCCTGGCGCGCTACCGACTGAGCCACCCCCGCCCCATTAAAACGCGAGAAACAGTCCTTCAAATATCATAACCCTGTACCAGAATACCAGAAAAAAAAATACACATTTTATTTTGTTGACCATTGGCCAAAGCTTAAGATTTTAGAAGAATATTTAACTAACAAACACATTTTTGTTTCCTTTTATCTAAACACGAAAGTAGAAATGGTGAAGAGCATCTGTTCCGGTGCGTGGTGACAAATGTTATTCAGCGCGTTGCATTATTTAGTGGCAAATGACAAGCAAAAGGACAGACAAATAATTCAAACTCACGTGCTCCTTAGGTGTCGAGAGTGAACTTAAAAATTTAAACTAATGCAATTACCGGTTAGAGAAAACAATTACTGAACGTCAAAATAGTGCAATTTGTAAAGAGAAAGTGAAAGGCACGGGGAAGAGAAAGGGCGTAGTCAGAGTGATTTTGCTTGTCCTGTCTAAAACAGCACGCAAATGGAGAGACAATCTTCGAATAATTATGCCAGCATGAATAAAGTAAATGGGGTATTGTTCGCCACTTGAATGGAGGGATGCCATTGTATTTTCAGCACCGTTTTGTTACTGCCGAATTGAAAACTACTTTGCTTAAGATTGTTCTAACTAGATCCATCCCACGATTTACATAGTAAATGGATTTCGGGAAATCACCGCGTAAATCGAAACCGTGCAAATTGAGATCAATAACTTTTGGAAATCAGGGGGTATAGTTTCCGAAAAAAATCCTTCTTATGGATAAAACGTATATTGAAAATTCTATTATACATATTTATCTGAAATTTAAGTTCAGCAGTAAAAATAAATATTAACGTAATATTATTTTGTCCTTTTTTTACCCTAATTCAGATAAGTTTAATTAATAATACATATGGTCTCGAAAAATACTTTTTGCTAAACGCAGAAGTACACTATTGAATTTGAAGAAGAAATTTGGTAAAAGAATATTTGTTAACTGAATATAAATTGGAAATTAAGCATTTTTGCCAATACTTAGAGCTTTATTTTGTATAGCAAGTATGTGTATGATATTTTATGAAACAGTTTATTTACGAATCAACTGTATTTAGCCTATATAATAGTCTAAAAACTCAAATTTGTTGTTAAAAATGAGATGAAAAAGGTTTTTTTACTAGTCTGAAAAATTCAGTCTAAAAAAGTCAGATCTCGCTGCGATTCAAAACATGACTCATGTCAAAAGTTGTCGAGAGCCAGATTGCATTTACAATGGCAAGAATCTAATTTTAGCGAAATAATATTGTTACGACAGATGAACGTGCTGCAGTGAGTTTATGATAAACCTGACATGAACGCTCGTGTATGCTTCTGCGAGAGATTATTTTAACCAACGAATTGGAATACAGAACCGATTTAAAAAAATAGAAGAGATGGAGTTGTTGTTGGAATTGTGGAGATCTGAAAGAAGGCATAAATAGCCTTAGTCTGTGCACGATAGTCTAAAGAATAAATGTTTTCATTTGATGTGTGCGCTGAAGGTCGATTAGTTTATTGGTATGGATCGTGTTTTTAAGCTGGTAAAGGTAAAGAAGAATTTGTCGTCTTGTGTGTGGTGATCAACTCCTGAAAATAATTGATTCTAAGAAACCAGTATACTTAGCCACAGTTTTGGAATATTTGAGGACTAAAACCTAAGAAGGAAATCATTTTGTGCATAGTTATTTAGTTATTTAGGAATTGGTAAGGTTATTCTCGAGATATTGCAAGTATTCACATATATGATTTTAGTTAGGTTGAATATTTATTTATCAACATTATTTTATTGTTCATTGAATGATTTTAGTCTTGTTTCGTGAATTGGATGTGAATAGAATTAAGATAATGGATTCTTCTGAAAGTTGATCTTTGTATTATTATAGAGTTTCGTGCAGGTTGACTTAGTCTGTTTATAAATAATTTCATCCACGCTTTTGTAATAAATTGCATTGTATTGTAATTTTCATTGACCAATTTTTACTTAAACTCACGCTTAGTGCTCATTCATATTAAATTGTAACAATATAAATATAACTTGTTTCAGATGATGCTTTCATTAATATAGGAATTTACTATTACCTATTTATTCTAAAAAATTAATTAAATCAATTGAAACATTCAGTTGCTTTTAACTTTGGGATCGCAATCTCTCTTGACGCTATTCCACTGTTAATTCATAATATATATTATTATAAATTTTTAAATACAAAACAAAGCGTGAGTTAAAAAAATGATTACTAACCAAATGATAAATGAATTAATTTAATTACAAAGGTAATTAGATCACATATAAAACGATTTCAACTAAACACAAATTTGCCTACTATCAGTATGAAGTTTAAACCATCAAAAATGTTTCAAAATTCTTAACTATATTTCAAATATGTATTACAATTCTTACATACTCTACTCAAAGCATAAAAGGAATCATATTACAACATTTATAAGTGATACGATTATTTTGATGGATATACCTATAAGTTACCAAGGGTTACCTTTGCAATTCTATATTTGATCTTAAATACCTCGCCGGCACCAAATCCCTTTTGCTTTTCCACCAGCAGACTTCTTGGACACATTACTGCCACCAAAATCAAGATTCGTAATGCTGATTTCGTATTTAGAATACGTAATGCAAAACACCACTAAAAAGACATGTCAACTCTTTACACTGCGGTAAACTTCCAAAGTTTTCTGAACGTTATAATTCAACGTCTCTCTCTGTCCCAACAGATTAGTGACGAAATTCTCACGCTGAGGCATAACAGGAGCGTCAGACGGCACTGGTTCCGGTTTTATTGTTACTCTCATAACAATATTATATCTACATACATGAGGAATCCATAGCGTGTAAAATTGAATCTATAAACGTGTAAAACGAAATTGGTTGCATTTTCTTGACCGTGTAAAACCGTAACCGTGTAAATCGAGGAATAGTTGTATTACACTATAATGCAAATTTAGTCTCTTTTGCTCCCCACCTTTGTTGGTTGTACTACCATCCGTATGTCTATACGTAATAAATTTAGGGTGACATGCTGTGTAATTGATCCCAAATTGTAGAAACAAATTACGTGTCATTTACCAAAGCAAATTCCAAATGAAATGTTTAAAAAGTAGAACCAATAATCATTAATAGTTTATTTCTCATAAATCAACAGGAATTAATGCGTTTGTCCAAGATGTTGAACTTTAGCTGTCAAAGAAAAAATATGAATACCTCTGTTAAAAAAAATCAACCAATCTTCGTAAACTGATGAATTGATACATACAATTTAAGTTTCATAAAGGGAAAAGGAAGGTTAACAATTGTAATTCATTCGTCATTAATAATTCACAGGCAATTAAACATATGAACAATTTGTAGCTAGCGAAAATTTTGTTCAACTTCGTATCCTAAGATCCTCAACCTGAATTGCACCTATTCAAATTAAGACAATTTTTATGCTAATTAAAAATTGGTAAAAAAGAAAGGTGTACGCATTTAATTTGATTAATTTCAAGAAATTAAAAGTTTCGGATATTTTATATACTAGTAATATATTTTTTAAGTTATATATTTATTAACAGTTACAGTCTCGGATCTACTTTAGGATCGGGCGGAGGTGGCTCAGTCGGTAGCGCGCCAGGCTCGTAATCTTCATTTCCCAGGTTCGAGTCCCAGATGAGTCAGCGTTGAGATTTATCTCCACAAAAACTCCCCGCCCTGCCCACGGTCAGTAGTTGACACCGATGGGCTTGGAAAGGCCGTCGTCCGTCGGATGGGACGTTAAGCCGTGGCCCCGTGTTCGGAAGAGTCATATCCTGTGCACGTTAAAGAACACGATGGATGGCCTTGACGGGAGGCTACCACCTGTCTCCCAACAGCTGTTCCAGTGGATCCCCTCCCCCCAACCTTCTCTGAGCCTTCGGGGTCCTTGTGACCTGGCCATTTAGCCCATGGTGTGCAAAAAAGTGCCGCTCAGAGGTAACACAACCAACAACAACCAACCAACTTTAGGATCATACTGTTTTGAACAAGTACAAGACGGGTAGGTCTCCTCAGAGAACGCTACCGTTTTAGGCCTCTTGTACTCGTTCTCTGAGGAGACCTACCCGTTTTAGGT
Organism: Ryuthela nishihirai; assembly: GCA_038380435.1. Lineage (NCBI taxonomy): Eukaryota > Metazoa > Arthropoda > Arachnida > Araneae > Heptathelidae > Ryuthela > Ryuthela nishihirai. The sequence goes on from JAWZYU010000023.1 coordinate 11,021,075, forward strand.
TTCTTATACAATTTTACTTCTTTTTTTTAGCTTTTCTTACGTTTGCCTTTAGGGGCCCACCTAAGGGTGGTTTACTTATAAATTTTGTTCTTACTCATGCCAAATAGGCATATCATTATGATGGAGATGGTTCTGGGTAAAATTATTACCCGGTACATCGAATATGATTATACGATCTACGATCTCGGATGTAGAAAAAAATTGTGGGTGGGGGAAACAAGAAACACAATCCTGCCAGAAAAATATAAAGGGGGAGGGGGCAAGAGACTAGATTTCCAATGCAGTATAACATCTCACACCCCGTTTTACAATTCTTTAAAATTTTTCTTGAAAAGTGCATTAAATTTTAATTTCATAATTTTTTGGCTCTTTTAACCTTACTAGCATTCTGAAAGAGGTAGCATGCTCCCCCCTAGATCCGACCCTATACAGTGATAATACTGGATGGCTTTACACTTAAACAATATTTTTGCATACAGTGGACTTAAATGGCCATGTCAAAAGTCCCCAAGAGCCCAAGAACGGGAGGTAAAGGCATAGAATAACTAGCTGGCACAGATGGACGACTCAGACTATTTCTTCAGCGCCACCTTTAGCAGCTGGCCATAAATCTTATTTTCCACTAACTTTCAAAGTGTGTGGACATTTTGCTTTGCTGTTCTGTATCTGACTATTATTTGCTTTTTTAATTGCTTTTTACCAAAAATATCAAATACAAAATATAATACGATTATATAAGAATATTATAGAATAATTTTAAATTAATTACTGACTCGTTTAAAAAATAATTTACCTGTACTGTTTTAAAATTATATATTACATATATGGAAAAAATTATTTCAGTCAATGCTCGGTACGATTCTTTTGTGCTGCAATATCCATATGTGGAGCTGCTGTGGAAGATCGAAGCTTCCCATCAACGTCATCCGACATACTCAAAGTAGTGTGCCGGTGTTTAATGTCACAAGCTCATCGGTGTTCCTTTCTTACCGAGGGCACACGAAGATTAGCGGAGACAATTTCAATGTGGGCACAGGGAGATTCAAATCTGGGAACATCAAGTTAATATGCTGGCGTATTATGAAATAAGCGAACCAAGTGATAATGCAATTTAAAATGTCATTAATGTGTCACAATTTTTAATTAAAGAATTGCTGTAAATTTTTAATGATATTCCTTTACTTACAGTCAGGTCGTGTGCCGAATCTGCCAACAGTGCTTCCTTGGCCCGTCTCGTGTCGATTCCATCCATAAACCCGAAACTCGTAGTCTGTCCATGGCTTGAGATCAGCTAATGTCGTGCATTTAGAAGTGGCATTGGACGTAATGTTAAGGAAGGAAGGTCCTCCGTGAGGATTCTCCACTTGCCGGTATTTGATGATGTAGCCGATGACCTGGCCGAACTCTGGCCGAGTCCAACAGATGTGCACCGTTGAGCCTGTCGTATTCGTCGCACGGACGTCACGGGGTTCTAGCAAGCAGAGGGAAATCGGGAATTAGGAAATAGCTGAACTTTTCAATTTAAAAATAATGAATATATTTTTCAATGAAAAATATATGTATTGCAGAAAGTAGAGTTGCAAAAAAAAATCTGATATTTTAAATAAATGACAGCTTAAAGATACACACATATGTAGTAAGAAATGACGCAAAAAATTATATTAAAAATACTTTAAAAATATCTAAGTAAGCAGAGTTCTACTGATTTTGTCATTTAGGTAGACAAAATATTTTCAAAGGAAGATTGATTTACAGTGGGGGATTAATTTTTTTTCATTTCTGAGAAGCGCTTTTGTGCACACACAATGGCTTAATTGGCCGTTGACCCTTGCACATGGAACAGTGGCGTAATCTTCCAGCTTGAGGACGGCGACTTTTAGAATCTCATCGGTGTCCCCTTTGCAATAGGAAACATAGCAGTTAGCTGAGAAACAAAGTAAGCAGTGAAGATTAAAACCTGGGGACATCGTGCTATGAGTCTAGTCAGAGCCATCTACAGTAGATAGAGTTGGGTTGTTTAACCTCTGAGCGGCACAGTTTTGCACACATTGGGTTAAATGGTCAAGTTACTAGGGCCCCGAAGCCATCTAGCTAAGATCGGGCCAAGGCAACTCACTAACAGTGAAAGAATTTAAGTATATCTGAAAATACATTTTATTGGATATTTTTAATTAAAATTCTGCTGGATGCTGTTTATTTTTAAAATATTAATAATTGATTTTAAAATACTCTTTTTTAATATTTTAAGAAAACAATAATAATTAAATATGTCATTTTATATAATTTTGAACTAAATATATTTTAGCCAAATATTAAACAAATTAAATCATTTAAAAATCTAATATATAATATCCTCCTTTTGCTCAGCAACTGTCGGGGTCAGAACCATGTCCGACTGGACCTGGACAGCCGTCGAACAAAGGAGAGAAAAAAAGTGGAAAATTAAATATGTGTAAAATTTCAAGTTATTCACTCGTCTAAAATATAAGTACAATCTATTTAATTTGTCTAAAATATAAATACAACCTATTTAATTTGTCTAAAATATAAATATAACCTATTTAATTTGTCTAAAATATAAGTACAACCTATTTAATTTAAAATAGCGTAAACCTAGGTAATTTACTTACTATGACTTCGTTAAAATATTATTAATTATTTTAGAATTAATTTCTAAAATAAATTGCTACGAGATGAATTTACGAGAATAAATTTTAATTAAAACGAACGCCCATATTTTAAATATTACTTTTTCCATTAGTGCACTGTCCGGGCTTGATGTATCTAGATGGCCTTGTTTATTTCGATGGTTAATGCCATAACAGTCACTTTGATGACGTCACGTATGGAGAGAAATTTCTCTTAAATTTTACTATAATATTACTGCAGATAGTTTTAAAATATAACTAAGAATAATACATAATATAAAATATATTGCTTCTGCAGCAATAATTTAAATTTTAAAATATAACAAAGCTTGTGAATGAATAACGTCTAATTATGACATAGTTTTATTCATCGGTTAGGTATATTTTTAAGCAAACTGCAGTAATATTATTTTAAAATTAATAAATATTTCCCTCCTTATGTAACATTATGAAAGTAGCTGTTATGACCTTCATTATTAATGTAGCCTTGCCCTAGGTTACCTTGATAATAAAAGTTATGACATCGATTTTGATGATGTTATAAATAGAGGGATATATATATTATATATTTTAGTATAATATTATGGCAGGTTGCTTTAGTATATATTTAACAAATGAATAATATAATAATTTATAACAATTAATATGGTTACAATAATAATTCAACATGCATTTATTAAGAGTTTTGCTTTTTTAATTTTATGCTATTGCTGTAAAAGTAATATACTTAATATTATATTCATTTGTTAGATATATTCTAACGATACCTTCCGTAATATTTTAGTACTTGTAATTGTATCATTCTATCACCTGAATAAACGGATTTTAAATATATATTTATGCATATTTAATTTCCCTCCTTTTGTTTCAACTGCTGTCCACGCCTGGTGTATCAAGGTGGCCATGCCCTGACCTGGAGCGCTTCGGATTCAACCAATCTCGTCACTACTATGTCAAATGACGATTAAATCTCATTGTAACGATAACTTATTCTTAATTTATTTCTTCTAATGCCTTTTACATTACTTCATCTACATAAAGCATAAATATTCTGGCCGCGTGATGCATCATTGTGAAGAAACCCTCCAGTGGAAAAGAAAGAACGCCCCTAATGTAGAGCATGACACTGGAATGTGAATCTATATTCAGTATATTATTATAAAACGACAATGATAAAAAAAAAAGCATTTGTTAGAATAAGTGTTTGTTTTAAAAACCTGAGAGTTAAAGATCGAATCGAGAATGGGAGAAAATATCTTTTGTGTTCTCTGAAAAAATTGAAAATGGATTGAAATAGACTAGTTCCGTTTCGGAAATAAAGAAAAAAGATATGTTTTTGAGATAAATATGATAGAGACAATGCATAGTAATAAAACTGCAGAAACTCGGTCGTAACTTCTGTCCAAAGAAGTGGAAGACAACGATGAAACGAAAATAGAAAAATGACTATGTAAAATTGAAACTATATCCTGCACAAAAACAGAAAGCAAAAATCCCAACAACCGATATTTACAGAAGAGAAATATTAAAAAGAAATCGGCCAAAGCAATCGAACTAGACGTGATATGAAAGAGATATAAATATCGTATCTTCATAGGAATCAAAATTCGTAAACAGAACACGAGAATAAGAAATAAATATTACGATATCAGTGTATGCAATCTCCATCACAGAAACAACATAGACGATCTGAAGATAGCTTTGGAAGCAATAAAAGGCCTTTTGAAAGATGAGAGACGGGTTCTTGCATCAAGAAGTAAAACAGAGAGGCAAAAGGTAAAGGGGTGGGCTTTCTATGCAGGCGACACACTACCACAGCGATCATAAACTAATATCAATGCACAAAGGATAGGAAACAATGTGAATGAAACAGCAGAATAAGCTAAATGACGTCGATAGGCCTTTTTTGTTGATTTATCCTTTGATTTTTTCATGTAACAAATGATAATGCACTCGGAAAATGGGATATTTCTGTGTAAATGTTTACAGAAGAGTTTCGAAAATGGGACTCAGAAACAAACCATATTCCAGGATTATTTTATTTTATATGCTTTAAAATTTTCAAACGAGAAAATTATAAAATCATCATTGATAACTCCGAGTCAAAAATAACTTCAGGAGTTACTAGTGTAGCTCGAAGAATAATTTGGAGTTAAGAGAAAACTTTGACTACATCCAAGTGTGATAAAAACAAGGGACTTCCTGAAAACATGTCAAGTGTTCAGCAACCGACAAAGGGGGAGGGGGGGGTTGACAAGTAGGTAGCGCACCAGGTTCGAGACCTACTTGGGCCAACGTCAGAAAGAGGACACCGATAGGCTTGGAAAGGCTGCCGTCCCTCTGGTGGGAGGTTAAGCTGCGGGCTGTGTTCAGGGTAATTCATACATCGTGCTTTTTAAAGAACATGCTTGATGGCTTCGACAGGAGTATTCCACCTGTTTCCTAACAGTTTTCCAATAGGTTCCCTTCCTCATCCTTCTCTGAACCTTTGGGATCCTTCTGACCTAGGGAGGGGGGGGGGTGCTCAGTCAGAAGCGCGACAGACTCGTAATTTGCAGTTCTCAGATTCAAGTCCCTCCTGAGCCACCATTCCTCACCGTGCACTCGGTCAGTAGGAGACACCGATGGGCTGGGAAAGGCCGCTGTTCGTCTAATGGGTCGTTAAGTCGTGGTCCCGTATGAGAGAGAGCCATACTCTATGAACGTTAAAGAACGTGCTGGATGGCTTTTACTGGAAGTTGTGATCGGTCTCCTAACCGCTCTCCAGTGGGTACCTCCCCTCCCCCCCCCAACCTTCCCTGAGCTCTCGAGGTCCTTGTGACTTTGCCATTTAGCCCGTTTTGGGAAAAAAATTGCCGCCCAGAGGGAAAACAATCCTTTTGACCTGGTTTGTTTAGTCCATCCATTATGGGTGTAAAAGAGCCACTCAGAGGCAAAACAGCATAAGATTCATAAACAAGCATGCTAACAATTCGGATACCTTTATAAAACATATAATATTATATATTGAAGAGTTTACATTAATAATGGGTAAGTTTTTTTACCTCTGACTGGGCGTTTTTGCACATAATAGGCCAGAGGGCTTAGAGCTGGATAGTGGATATACTGGAAATTTGTTAACAGACAGGTTGAAGCCTCCAAGAAATTCATGCAACATGTTCTTTAATGTACTCCTGTTGCAGAAGGGGCCATAGCTTAACGCTCCAACGTATGGATGACAGCTATTATAAATCCATCGATACCTTTTTCTATACCGAACTGGGATCAGCAGAGAAAATCTCTACATTGGCACAGTGAAGACTCAAATTTGGAAAAATCCCACTAGCATCAGGTTAAAAACCTGATGTTAGTCTTTAAAATAATCTCGACTTATATAGACATATTATAATTTTTAACTACTGGTAATTTAACTAGCAAATTAATTTTCTACTTTTTCTTATTTAATATTTATTAGTGGAAAGTTTTTTTGTGGGATCAACAGCTCCTTTGATCTCCGCTTGAACATATATCTGAAAGTGTATTAAAATGGCAAAATATTCACCATGCAATAGAAAAAATAAAGAGAAAAAGTAGCTCTAGTCGCTATGGCAACGTCCATTATCTATGAAGAAAAAAAGCCATTGCGAAGAAAGACGAAGATGATGACATTACATGAAGATAATGGAATACAACGGGACAGCCGTAATTCACCTTCTGTTGGTTTGGGAACTTTTTATATATTGCAGAAATTGAAAAATCGAGTTTAAAAATGTATTGTTGCAATGTAGTTGCTGATTGAAAGTTACACGAGTCTATATTTTCATTCTTAGCTAGTTCGTTTGTCAATAAATCTTGCCTCTTTCGTTAAATTTAGTAGATTTGGAACAGTTCTTAATCATTTAGCGACCTCTAACAGTGTTTTCTTTGATATTGTTTTTTTATAACAGTGAAACAAACAATACAGGAGAAATTTACATGAAAATTTTTTTAATTTAAAAAAGTAATTTAAAAAACTTTATTTGGTATACAAAACGCAGATATTTCTTTGGTGTATGCTCATCCAATTCGAGTTCATTCGCAATGAGTGCAATGGAAGCAGGGCCGGATAATTTTTGACTCTTTTCAAAATGGTAGTAAGTGTTATTAAGGCAAAAATTATTAAACTTATCTATATTTCCTGCATTTTTCAAGAAAATTTTTAAAGATCTGTAAAACGGAGGCGGAAATGTTATATAACATTGGAAATCCAGTTTCAGCTCCCCCTATTTCGTATTTTCTCAGCTCGATTGTGTTTCATGCCCCCCCCCCCTCCTCACCCCTGCACCCAATTATTTTAGATCCGGGCTGAATGGAAATAAATAATTTAACTTATTTTGAAACAGGATTATAGGCTAATAAGATATGATTATTGTTTTCCAATTTTTTTATTGATAATTTAGAGATTAAATACAAAAATACACAATAATTGCGAAATCCTAGCAGAAAAGGAAAAATAATCAGATACAACTATTTTCACCAAATTTTAGCTATCGTTCCTTTTCCTGTATAGTTAGGTTCCCTTAAGCGAACTACATTATAATTGATTTTACATTAAGCATAATAGAACCGGCACTTCTCTCTTTATGTTCTTTGGCTAAGTATCATTTGTGTCATGAAAATCGAAACAAAATGACTGATGACTTTGCTTATTTTACTTACCAGAAATAGTTTTGACTAGTACTTCGACTTTTGCCTGTTCCGATCGCTGCGGAGAGCCTCCATCTTCTGCGATCACTCCAAATTCGATGACTGGTTCCGCTGAGTCGAGACTCCTAGACAGCGTCAGAAATCCGGTCTCCCTGTTGAGGCTGAAGCGTCCGCGGGGGTCATCAGGGTCCAAGCGGTAGTAGATCTCGGCGTTGTAGGTCACTGGGTCATCGTCGAGCGCTCGCACTCGGAGCACCGAAGAGCCGACCTTGGCCCGCACGTGAAGTTCTCCGCGATAGATCTCGTGTTCGAACTTCGGAGAATGTTCGTTGAATTCCGTGACCGTTACCTGGAGTTGGCGAAGTTTCGTCTCTCCTTGACTCAGGGCAACGACAATGATCTGAACACGAAAGAAAGCCACTATTAACGTAATTTATTCAGCTTTGATAAGGTACTGAGAAACAAACTAAAAAGTGGTAGACGTTTGTAGGATATAATGGGATCAGTTATATTGTTCGAAAAGTAGGTAAAATAACATTCAACACGCATTTAATGCTTAGTATTAGAGCAGTTTATCTACATTATCTGTATATTAGGGGGAGAGGTTAACGGATTTAAAGCGGCTTGTTTAACAGTTTTAAATTACTTACATTACAGAATCGTCAAGTAGCCAAAGGTTATGATGTTCTATCAAACAGTCCAATTTAGTTCTCTAAACATGTCTGGTCACTGTAAATCAATTCTAACAAGGTCCTGTTTGATATATGGGGCGGGGGTGGCTCAGTCGGTAGCGCGCCAGGCTCGTAATCTGTAGTTCCCAGGTTCGAGTCCCAGCTGGGTCAGCGTTGAGATTTATCTCCGCAAAATTTCCCGCCCTGCCCACGGTCAGTAGGGGACACCGATGGGCTTGGAAAGGCCGCCGTCCGTCGGATGGGACGTTAAGCCGTGGCCCCGTGTGCGGGAGAGGCATACCCTGCGCACGTTAAAGAAAACGCTGGATGGCCATGACGGGAAGCTACCATCTGTCTCCCGACAGCTGTTCCAGTGGGTCCCCTCTCCCAACCTTCTCTGAACCTTCGGGGTCCATGTGACGTGGCCATTTAGCCCATGGTGTGCAAAAAAGTGCCGCTCAGAGGTAAAACAACCCAACAACCCTGTTTGACATTGTCTGTCCACTGCATACTAGGTCTCCTCCTCTTTCTGAAGCTTTTAGGTATACTGATTCATGGACTGGGAATTTGACCTGATTGATCTGGGAACCTTTCTGATGCCTTTAAGTACACTCATTCATAGGCTGATAATTTGCTAATCCCCTATTACTAAATTTAATTTTTTTTATATTTATGTTTGTTAAACTTCAGTTTTTAAATTTTTGTGCATATTAATAGTTTTCAAACTGTTCTGTAGATTAATAGTTTCAAAACTGAAGTTTAATAAACACAAATGTTAAAAATTAATTAATTTTTTTATCTTATTTTGCTTGCAGTAAACTAAAAAATACAATAACAGGAATTACAAAGTGAGAGAAAAATTATAGAAAAAGAATAAGAAATAACCTCACAATATCGTACATGAAAATAATTAAAAAATTGCTAGAAAGAGGCTTAGTGGTCTATTAATATCTGCTACAACTGATTATCATAGAACACAATGATTAAAATGCAATGGCGAGAATAGAAAGCAGTGAAAATTTTTTAATGATGTAATAAATAATAAAACGAAACACAACCTTTCATAGCGAATTTAACTAATTCTAATCCAACAGAAATAAGAAATTTGCTAAAATATTCGAAATATACGAAACTATTTTTTTCAAAAATATATTATATAAAAAAACATTTAAAGTTAATGAAAGAAATACATAAATATGCGTTAAAAATAAAAATATTTAAAAGAAAGTATTTATATTATTATCAACGTATTTTGATCCACGTTTATTAAATTAAAACTTTCATTTTTTACGCATAACACTATCCACGTTTATTACCGTTGAAAATTTTATAACACTGGAATTATGTAAGATAAAATAAACTGATTGTTCCAAATAATGAATTAGTAAAAAAGTTTTAGTTTTTCTGCTCTTAAAATGTTTAATAATTTGACGAAAAATATAACAAATAAAGTTAATAATATAAAATAAAAAAGAAGAAATGTTATTTTATTATTAACATCCACTAGTTAGTTAATTAAACTTTTGTGGTGATTTCACTTAAATATGTAATATTAAATGCTGACTTTAAATAACTAATTATATTATTATTATTTTTTTAATGTAAATGATTTTATTTCATGCTTTGTTCATATTTCAATTAATGTCATTAAAATCAATATTCTATTTAATTATATTTTCTATTTAATTATATTACCAGGAGTACCATTTTTTAATTTCTGACTACTGAAGAAGAGGTTCCCGAATTAATTAATCACATTCAAGATAATGAATACAACAATCGACAGGATGTTAAATAGTGGCTCCTGATGCGGGAGAGCCATGACCTGTGCATCTTAAAGAACACGCTGAGTGGCCTTGATAGAAGGCTTCCATCTGTCACTTGAGAGCTATCTACTGGGTGCTCAGGAGTGGGTGTGGCTTATCCGGTAGCGCGTCAGGCTGGTAATCTGCAGTTTCTACGTTCGAGTCGCAGTTGGGTCACCGTTGATATTTATCTCCGCAAAACTCAACCGTCTGCCCTCGGTCAGTAGGGGACACCGATGGGCTTGGGAAGGCTGCAATCCGACATTCATATGGAGGGCCTCAGGGACGGTAATAAGTCTCAAGCTTTCAGGGGGCCATTTAGGGACGTGTGGAAAATTTTGTAGTTCAGAAATGGCACTTTTTGCTAATGGATTATTTAGCAATCGATATTCTCTTTAACAGCTTGTCGTTTGGTCTCCGAGATAGTGAGGGTGTCAGGGGTTTTCCTCCGTAGAAGAGAGAATTGTAATCAAACCATATATTACCTCTAATATCTCTTGAATGGGGGACATAGCCCTCCTGGCCCACTCCTTATGCCCGCCAATGAGAGGGGCGGGGGTGGCTCAGTCGGTAGCGCGCCAGGCTCGTAATCTGTAGTTCCCAGGTTCGAGTCCCAGCTGGGTCAGCGTTGAGATTTATCTCCTCAAAATTCCCCGCCCTGCCCACGGTCAGTAGGGGACACCGATGGGCTTGGAAAGGCCGCCGTTCGTCGGATGGGACGTTAAGCCGTGGCCCCGTGTGCGGGAGAGCCATACCCTGTGCACGTTAAAGAACACGCTGGATGGCCTTGACGGGAGGCTACCATCTGTCTCCCAACAGCTGTTCCAGTGGATCCCCTCCCTCAACCTTCTCTGAGCCTTCGGGGTCCATGTGACCTGGCCATTTAACCCATGGTGTGCAAAAAAAGTGCCGCTCAGAGGTAAAACAACCCAACCCAACCCGCCACTGAGAGCCATACCCTGTGCACGTTAAATGACATGTTGGATGGCCTTGACAGGAAGTTGCCATCCGTTTCCTAACAGCTGTCCAGTGGATCTTCTCCCCCAACCTTCTCTGAGCCCTCAGGGTCCTTGTGACCTGACCGTTTAGCCCATTGTGTGCAAAAAAAGTGCCTCTCAGAAATAAAACAACCCAACTCAAACAACTGGATAGTCTTCCGCCAATCTTCTGTGAACGCTAGGAGTCCTTGCGACCTTGCTATTTAGCCCATTCTGAACAAAAAAGGGACTCTCAGGGGTAAAAGAATACAACCTAACCCATTATCACAAATTTAAAGGTTGTTAAATTCTGATATTAAATTGTTAAATTCTGATATTTAAATAATATAAAAGTATGAAAGGAAAGAAAAAATGTTGAAAACTTACTCAGAAAGAAATAATAATAAGACACGTAACTGTAATTCGTCAGTGCTTTGAGCATGAAATATAGCATGGTAGGTAACAGTAGACGAAATTTTGCATGTGATCATGCCCTCGAGCACTAATAATGGACGCACTGGCGAGAAAATTTAATGATTTCGAAAGCAACGAGTTGCCTTCTTCCTGCACTAGATGAAATAAAAGATTAAAAAAAAAAAGATCTTAATGTAAACTTAATAATGTTTAAATAAGTTGAATGATGCTTAATATGTATTAATTATAAATGAGATTTGTTTGTGTTTAATATATATTCTTTGTGTTCAGCTCTGTTATCAAACTGGTTGATGCAATGCTTTTTCATTAACTAGAAGGGATCTAGAAATTATTATTATTATCTATTTACTGGCATAACTCGTGAGGAAAAACGCAGCGTAAAAGTTTCAAACTCTTAAAATAAAGTATTATTTTTATTATCTATATCATCATTATCATCGTCATTATCCTTCAAACATTTTCTGATACTGGTCTTTTTTTCGAAAAGATCAGTATCAGAAAACCTATTTGTTTCGAAGATGAATGAAGAAGAATGTTTCGAAGAACCTATTTGTCCTAAACAAACACTTTTTTCGAAAAGTATTTGTTTAGGATAAAATAGGTTTAACAAAAATTTGTTGATTGAAGACGGTTTATAAATCAGATCATCTCAATTTGTCAAGTAGTTTCCTCCTGTAAATAATTTTAAATTTTTTATTTATGAATTACTAACCGTTTCTTTTTTCTTTTTGTAATAATTATATTATTTTCAAACGTTTACTTTCTAACGTGAAACGATAAAACGCTTACTTCCTTTCTGTACTTTAATTTTCCTTTCTTTTGCAAAGTATTAATTCGGTATCATCCACCTCCGAATACCCAATCATTAATTGACTCATTATTAATTTTTAGTTGATTGTTAGTAATCAGAATTGTGCAACTTAAAACTTGGCCACTGTCCAGAATGGACTTTAACTCTAATACTAACTAAGCGCGTCATCTCCCTTATTATGCACGCATGCGCTGTGGGATATATCTGAAATTTCAAACTTCTAAGTAATTTAACAAACACAAACACATCGATATCTTATTATCTCTGTTTGAACCAGATTCCATTGAAATTGAAATCAGAAACATTAACATTAATGGTTGGAATGGGTATTTAACCATGCACACAATCTCGCTTAACATTAGTCCCACCATCCATTTAGAATTTACAAGGGCTGTAGTAAATCATCCAATGACTTGTTTGCCAGCAACGGCAAAGGGGGGTACTTATTCATCCATTCGCTGTTTAGTGACTTTTAGCAGCTCAGTGTACTTACCTTGTCATTTATTTTAACCAGTCGAACTAATCTATCGGTCTTATCTACTTTAACTCTACTAAGTTAGCGATTTTAATTGCGCAGCGATTCTTTTAATTGACAATCAATAAATCACTTTGGATAATCAATCTCTGTCCCTTCAAGCCTCCAATGCTGTTAGATGCGCTGCGAGCATCTACAAAGCTCTGTTTACAGTCACTGCAGACCATTATCAGTGTAGAGCAGACGATGTATTCCTCCGCACTCCCTGTTTCATATTCCCATTCCTCGCGTAAATTTGGGCGCAATCTTCGATAATGGTTAGTTCCAGAGTTGACAGAACGAGCCAAGCACATTCTGCGTGTGTCTGTGGGCACGTGAGCGCTCTCACACACACACCTCATAGAGTTACGTCACAGGTGGCGCCTCCATGCGGTGTGTTATCCTCGGGAGATTTATCCATCACCTGCAGCTGACAACAACAGCTTGTGTACATCCGCTAGAGTCAAACATATCCTGAATAGCTTCGACTCGTTGCACTGCCTCAGCCAAGACTTTCGGTAATCGGGGCTAATGTATTCAACAAAGTTAGGACTGACGCAACTGTGGTGGACTACAATGAATGCGGGAAGCATTGTTAAGACAAATGAGAAGATAAACGTTGGCGACAAACGGCGTCACTGTTTAGCCACGCACATCGAACGGAGCAGGAGAAACCGTTGGTTACCGAGGGGGTGGAATAAGGGAGGGCAGATGCTGGTTGTTATCAGAAGTCTAATTCACTATCTACTAATTGTAAAATATGTGTACAACGCACATTCAAAAGGAAGATGTATTGTTACTTACGATTTCAGATCGTTCTGGTCATGCAAATGCACATAGCAGCAATACACCGTAATTTATGAACTCATAACAATTTCTTTAATATATACGGATGATATATATCCGTGCTCAGGCGAAACCAACTAGTTTCTGAAAAATCTATATCTATAGTTACCGAAAATTAAACACTTAATAATAGCATTAGCAGAAATTATTTCGTAGCTTTATTTTAAATTAACCTTTAACATCAAATAAATGTCTTAAAATTAGCCATATTTTATTTCAGTAATTAAAAACATAAATTTATCTTGTTTTTAGACTTTTTTTTAACTATTAGTGGACCAAGTGGTTAGCGCACTTGGCTACTGATCTAAGGGACCTGGTTCGAGCCCTGGGTAAGACATGGATGTTTGTGTTGTTTTTCTACTCTGCCATCTTCACTGACCTTCTACTATGACATATAAATTACAGGCTCCTGTCAGACCTCTGTGGCAAGCAACTGCTTGAAGGAGTATTTATTATATTTTTGATTTTAGACTAATAATAATGATCTTATTTTAAGATTAATAATAATTTCATATTAAATAGGGTTATTAATAGCTCAAATAATTGGAAATGTTAACAGTAGGAATTCGCATGTTTGGATACCGATTCTTCCAAAAATTTGAAAAGCGTATAATGCAGATTTCTTCAAAATTATTGGAAACAATCCATATGAGTCTATTCAAAAAAAAATTGACTACGATCGCCACTTTATTCGAATATTCAAACGATCCAAGTTTATTTTGGATAACGAGAAGCAACAACTGGCTAAAACACCTTTTAATTTAATAACATAATCTATCGCGCAATTCTCAATCTTACATTGGGATAAAAGATGCCAATTTTCTGTTACCTGTATCTTGTATCAGTTTTTTTATATAGGTGAGCAACATTTAGTTATTAAATGCACGAGGAGGACCGCATTTTAAAAGGTAGAGTCCAGGGGTTTTCAATATAAATTTTGCAAATATTTTAATACTCCAGTATATTAGGAATATTTTAAGTAATATCATCTCAATATATTACTACAGCAGGTGAAAAATAAACAATGAAACATTACTTCTTTATTCAATGTGATCCCAGACGAACAGTAGAATTAATCCTTCCCACTCCTTGCACCCCTTTCTCTACTCATAACTCCCCCCCCCCTCTCATTCTGGTTTACTCTTATTTAGTTTAATAATTGAAGAGTCGCGAACAATGACTCGTTCAAATCCACTTTTGAGGAACTGCCCAAAACTCATTTTCTTAAAAGGGCTGAAGACCACATAAAGTCATCTAGGGTGCCGCAGTGGCCCTTGAACGGTCAGTTGTGACCACGGCTGAATCAAGAGAGCTATTGGTCCACATATGCCACACGCTTAGCACGTTGAAACTCCAAAAATATGCTTAAAATATAAATGGAAATGAAGGTAATATAAGTATTTAAAAAATACTACATTTTTGTTCAGTACAATATACAATTCATGAAACCTTTCAATTATGAAACAATATTTGTTGAGCGCGAAATTCATTTCTTGCAACTTTGTCAGCAGCATTCAATTTCTAAAGTTTCGTCGTGTAAACAGCAAAAATGACAATATAGCGCCATCTGAGAGTGGATTGAATGATCTAAAAGAGTCGTTTCACTGTGGACCCCCTTTCCATTGGGCCCCACGCGCTTGAATGTTTTGTGTACCGGTTCATCAAGCTCTGGTGCCGACCATTAGATCTACATCACCACCCAAGATGCCAATCATTCTCAACCATCTCCGATACAACATGACATCACATAAAAATCTCCGATAAAACACACCACTAAAAATCTCCGATACAACACGACACCAATAAAAATCCCGATGCAAAACGATACCACTAAAAATCTCTGATACAACACGACACCACTAAAACACGAGGCATAGTCAAGCAACTTTTATTATTCCTTTTATGAATACATCGCAGTATTAAAAATAATCAAATGCTTCCATCAACTTTAGATCTTCATGAAAAACGAATGCATTAGCCTATTTAAACGAAACTATTTATAGTAAAAAATGTAGAACTCCAAATGTAGAACTCGAACATAAAAATCAGTAAATGTCATCACGCACATGAAAATAATGAGTTTGTAAATAGAGTAAATATAGTTTCCTAAAACTCTACTAATGTGTACGAGACTTGCAAGTTAAGACATACATTAATGCTGAACCAATGAATTATTTTTATGTTCTTGCTCTGTGTGCTAATTTACGTACATATTTAAGTGTATGACTCTCGTGTGTTTACACAAAGTCAGCCACTCCTTAATGTCATATGAGTGGGCTGGAATGATGACGAATTTAAGATTGCTGCCAATCTGTAGCTGAAAACTGCAATAACATATGACTCATACACATGCAACGATATGATATTGTAATTCAGATTTATATGTCTAGAATCAGTTAGCCTGTCTGAAGAGAGGCGGGGGTTGACTCAGTTGGTAGCGCGAAAGGCTCGAAATCGGTAGTTCTCACGTTTGAGTCCCGTCTGGGCCAGCGTTGAGATTTGTCTCCGGGAAAACTCCTCGCCTTGCTCCCGGTCAGTAGGGGATGCCGATGGGCTTGGAAAGGCCGCCGTCCGCCGAATGGGACGTTGAGCCGTGTCCCTGTATGCGGGAGATATATATATATATATATATACCCCCTCAAGCAGCTGCTTGCCACAGAGGTCTGACAGGAGCCTGTCAGTTTATATGCCATAGCAGAAGGTCTTAGAGGATGGCAGGCCCTCAGCAGAAAAACGACACAAACAGCCATGCCTTACCCAGGGCTCGAACCCAGGTCCCTTAGATCAGTAGCCAAGCGCGATAGCCACTCGGCCATGGGACGGCGCCATACATGTTAAGAATACGCTGGATGGCCTTGACGAGCGTCTACTATCTGTCTTCTAACAGCTGTCCATCGAGTCCCCTTTCCTCAAACTTCTCGGAGTCCTTGTGACCTGGCCATTCAGCCCAATGTGTGCAAAAAAAGTGCCGCTCAAAGGAAAAACAACCCAAACCTGTCAGAAGAAAATTTAGCCACTGTAGGAGAAAGTAATAACTGGGTTGGGCTGTTTTATCTATAAGTGGAATTTTCTTTTGGATCAGAATGGGCTAAGATGGCCAGTTATAAGGACCCTAAAGATCAGTGCCAAGGATCAGTGTCAAGGAGAACCCTGAACAACTCTTTCTTGGTCCACCATTTTCCAGATAACACTGTTCCTGGAAACGTAGTTGCCAAACGTAGCAAGGGAAATCAAATATTTTGGAAGTTATGTGATTTAATTTGTCTGAAATTAAAGTATAAGTTATTTAATTTCAAATAATAGGAAATAATTTACTCATTATGATATTATTAAAATATTAATGAATATTTTAAAATTAACTCATTGCCTTTGAAAAATAAATAATATCAAATGATTTTAAATAAATTAAAAATTAAGCAAAATACCTATAAATTCAAACTATGCTAATGTTAATGAGCCTGGTGTAGCTTCGGCCTTACAAAGTCACTTCTGGTATTTAGAGGACTTCAGATCTAATTAGACATTCTGCATACAACGCACAAACTTTCTCAAATGCCTATATCCGTGGTTTCCAACCAATGTGTCGCGTCCAATGTCAAGATGTGTGACGAAAATTTAGGAAAAACAATAGTACTACATAAGGGAAACATTTATTCAAAAGCTACGGCTTATTATGTTCTCCTTTTTCACCTGTGAACTTGTCTGTGTTTTATCTACCAATATATGTATGTTTGGGTGAAATAAACTTATTCAATTCAATTCATTATTACTTTAGTAACATTTAAAAATCTATGGAGAGTGTGGAGAAATAGGCGTATACACCTAAAGACTAACATTAGACTGTATAATAGTTTGGTTCTGTCTAGGGTTAGTTATGGTAGTGAAACTTGGACACTTTGTAAACAAGATAACAGGAAACTAGATGCTTTTGATTCCAGATGCTTACGCAGTATCTTGGGCATTAGGTGGTTCAACTTTGTAACTAATGATGAGGTTAGGCAAAGGAGTTTGCAACCTCCTTTAAGCATAAGCAGCATATTGTGCAGAGAGAGACTCCGCTGGTTTGGCCATGTTGCCCGTATGAATAATTATAGATTGGCGAATAGGGTTATGAACAGTGTGCCTAAAGGCCTCAAAAAGAAGGGGAGACCTAGGATGCGGTGGGCAGACAATGTCAAACAGGACCTTGTTAGAATTGGTGTGCAGTGGCCAGATGCAGTAGATGTAGCTCAGGATAGACTTGCTTGGAGAACTAAATTGCACGGTCTGGTTGGACCTCCGTAGCCCATGGATGCTTAAGGATGATGATGATGATGAACATTTAAAAAAAAAAGTATTATGATTTTATTGTTTTTTTGCTAAATGTTGAGGCTTAATACGAGTTTTTGTTTAAATAAATTGAATATTAAGTTGCTGTATAATGAAACAAAAAGATTGTTTTAAATAACAATAGATTTTTTCCACAGGTGTGTCTGGTAAAAAGGACTATTGCAAAAGTGTGTCACGACAATTTGACTGTTTCAGTAGGGTGGTGAAGAAACAAATGTTGAAAAACACTGGCATAAATTGTTCATTAACATGAAATTTAGTCCCATAGTTAGAATATGCATGATTAAGAATAATTTTATTCGACTTTGCCCGAAAAAAATACATAGTTAGTCAGTTCAATCTAGCTGGTGTTTCACAGGTGTATAAATCTTTACAATTTCCCAAAAAACTATTGTACCCTCACTTTTCTCAGCAAAAAGCATCTACCACTTGCACTTTATTGTCTTTGTATGGAAAGATGCGGATCCATTCATTTAACAAGTGATCAGTTCCCTTTTCCTCCCACTATAGAGGTTTGCAAACCCGTAAGCTTAACAACGCTGATTCGCTTGCAGTACCAACTAAGTATTTTTATTAATGGACGAACTATGCAAGAGAATTTGCTTTATTGTTACTGATTAGTTTAGAATATGCATTATATTTCAACAAAGTTTTTTTAACAAAATGTCTCTTTTATTTTGGGGTTGTTAACAGGTTCTCTTTCCCTTTCACCATAAAGGGGTGTAGGTCTAACATCGATGGTGTGTTCTCTTTCTTTTTTCCACGCCAGATATTTTCACAGCTCTAAGTCTAAAACACTGATTGACTCAACCTTCCACATTAGAAATCTGAACGTTATAGGTAATAAAAAGCTAGTTCTGTTTTCGATTGCTCTTGAACTTGAATTAAAGTAGGTTGTTTTTTCCTCTGAACAGCCCTTTTTTTTGCACATAATGAGCTAAATGGTCAGGTCACAAGGGCTCAGAGAATGCTGGGTGAAGGGGACCCACTAGACGGCTGTTAGGAGATCATATGGTAGCCTCTCGTCAAGGCCATCCATCGTGTTCTTTAACGCGATAATGCATAGGTTATGGCTCTCCTTCACACGGGCCACGGCTTAACGTCCAATCCGACAGACGGCGGCCTTTGCAAAACCGTCGGTATCCCTTACTAACCGAGTGCAAGGCGGGAAGTTTTGCGGAGATAAATGTCAACGCTGGTCTAGATGGGACCGAATCTGGTAACTTCTGATTACAAGCCTGGTGCGCTACCCTCTGGAAGTGTATTCACGGAAGAAAAGTGTGATGGAGTGGACCAAATATAAATCTAAAAGGTCGTGAGTTCAATAATACCATCTTCCGATCCCGAGAGAAGAAAGAAGTTCGAAAAAAAAATGCACTCTCTGGTAGAGAAAAAGCAATAATTTCAGCTAAAGAGACAGGAAAACAAGGATTTGAAGAATGAAGCGACTGGAGACAGAACTCTCGTCCGTCCCAAAGTGGGCTGCCTCAATACCAAACTCAGATTGATGGTACACGCGCGATTCGCAACCATAAAAACAGTTAAGCTCAGAACATTAAAATAATCAATTTAAATGAAAGCCAAGTTTGCCAGTTCTCAAACTCTGTTTGTAGCTGACTTAATGTTCGTACTTTATGTCAGCGACTGGCTGCCCGTAATCCTCAGCAAGAGCCTTCTCTCCAACAAGCAAAAGGAACAGCTATATAAGATAATGGCTGTTGGGATATGGCCGAGGTGTTGCGACGCTTTTTTTGCCCTCTGGCTGCTACCGTTCGTTTTTTATGCTTTCTAATGTTTGCAGCAATGTCAGAAATGTTTGCTTCATCGAAGATTTCTGCCAACGAATGGCTCCAGTTGTTTGCTTTTTTTTACCTAATTAGAAATACGCTTTGCTGACTAATGTTTTTTTTTTCTTCCTAAAGTAATTTTGCTTTGACAAATGTGCAATTTTATTCTTTATTCGAGAATCGTCATTATTTTAATGACAGATAGCTACTAAGCATGTACTTGAAAAACGTTGTGGTGCTTGTTTGAGCGAAGGGATCGCTGTTAGAAAATAAGGGCTGAGCCGATTAAATGTTATCGGAATGAATACTAAAAATAATAAAAAGCGAATTTTTTTATTATTTATCAAAGAATTAGTAATTAGAAAAACTATGATTTCTTTATTGATTGCATTATTTACAATATTATTCATTTATAAAAAAATTCATTTGTATATTAATTCTATCATTTATAGACAATATGCATATTATTTTTAAAAAATTAAAATTACTAAACTCAATGAAAAATAAATAATAAATAATAGGCTAGTGATCAAAGGGACCTGGATTCGAGCCCCTGGTAAGGCATAGATGTTTTGTGTTGTCTTTCTGCTGAGGTCTCGCCATCCTCACAGACCTATTATGGCGTATAAACTGACAAGCTCCTGTCAGAACTCTGTGCCAAGCAACGTCTTGAAGAGGTATATGGACAACTTTGTTATTAAATAATTTAGCAAAGAATTTAAATTATAAATTGGCTTTTATTGGCCATAAACCATTATTATTAGGGATGGATGCGCAAATTCAGAGAAGGACGACAGAACTTTGAAGATCTCCCTCGTGCAGGAAGATCGAAATAGGCCGTGAACTAGAGAACTGTCGCCGCTGTTCGTGAACTCATTAAGGAAAAAAGCTGGGTCAGCGTTGAGATTTATCTCCGCAAAATTCCCCGCCCTGCCCATGGTCAGTAGGGAACACCGATGGGTTTGGAAAGACCACCGTCCGTCGGATGGGACGTTAAGCCGTGGCCCCGTGTGCGGGAGAGACATACCCTGTGCACGTTAAAGAACACGCTGGATGGCCTTGACGGGGGGTTACCATCTGTCTCCCAACAGCTGTTCCAGTGGGTCCCCTCCCCCAACCTTTTCTGAGCCTTCGGAGTCCATATGATCTGGCCATTTAGCCCATGGTGAGCAAAAAAGTGCCGCTCAGAGGTAAAACCAATATAATATAAAAAATAATATCATTGTATGATGTATTTCAAAGACAAATTAAAATACCAGGGTTCGTCAGTTATCAAAGTAATTAAAAACAAACAATGGGGAGAGCTAACCTATTGGTAGACAGAAATTGAATGCAAAGAGAGATTAAACTTCCTGACAATCATACATCAATGGAAATAATTGCTATAGAAGTGAAATTAAATAACCAGAAGATTACTCTAATCTCAAGTTACATTACTGATGATAACATTTCTTGTGAAGATTTTTATGATATGGTAATGGCTTGTCCCCCTTCCCCACCCCCCATCCCCACCTAGGATGATGCTGGGTGATTTTAATGCTCATAATCCTATGTGGGGTTCCGCTACCAAAAACCTAAAAGAAACACTACTTGGAAACGCAATTGATGATTTCAACTTGGTTATTAAAAATGATGGATTACCAATATTTTGGAATGGAAGACAAGAGTCTATACTCGATTTAACTGTAGTAGACTAAGAAATAGATCCTTTATTTGACT
Source organism: Ryuthela nishihirai (assembly GCA_038380435.1). Lineage (NCBI taxonomy): Eukaryota > Metazoa > Arthropoda > Arachnida > Araneae > Heptathelidae > Ryuthela > Ryuthela nishihirai. The sequence goes on from JAWZYU010000023.1 coordinate 11,042,282, forward strand.
GCACTACCTTAAATGACACAATCTTATCGACCATTATCCCATAATGATCACTAGTTTAAGTGAAAAACGTAGGAATACTAAAACTAAAGTTGATCACAAGCTGATCAAACTTTATCAGCTGATCACTCTTATTATCTAAAGAAAGTTAAAGTTTGATCAGCTTGTGGCCATAAAGGACCATCTTCTTTAGATAATAAACTGGAACAAGAAATTACCTCCATTGAAGAATTAGTTTCTTTATATAAGAATGCTAGAGATGGAACACAAACAATGTGGATAATTCTAAAACTATCAGAGATAGCATAATTTTTATTAATTATGCTATCTCTGATAGTTATTATAATGTTCGTAGGAGGGTGGAGAAGAGAGTTAGAGAGACAAGAAGAGAGTTAGAGAGACAAGAAGATTGGATTCTTTTACCAATCCAATCTTCGGTGAGTGGCACGTTTTTGCACACCATGGGCTAAATGGCCAGGCCACAAGGACCCCGAAGGCTCAGAGAAGGTTGGGGAGGGGACCCACTGGAACAACTGTTGGGAGACAGATGGTAGCCTTCCGTCAAGGCCATCCAGCGTGTTCTTTAACGTGCACAGGGTATGGCTCTCCCGAACACGGCTTAACGTCCCATCCGACGGACGGCGGCCTTTTCAAGCCCATCGGTGTTCCCTACAGACCGTGGGCAGGGCGGGGAATTTTGCGGAGATAAATCTCAACGCTGACCCAGCTGGGACTCGAACCTGGGAACTACAGATTACGAGCCTGGCGCGCTACCGACTGGGCCACCCCCGCCCTAGAGACAAGAAGACTAGATCATTTAATATAGTACAGAAAAATCAATGCCTTTGTTAAAAGAAAAAGTGAGGAAATTCGGAGACTTGGGTGGAAGTCAGAGTAACAATGACAGTCTCAAAAATTGCCTTCAGAAATTAATTAAAACTTAGCAATGAATATTGCATCAGAATGTTTAATAAAATAAGTGTATATTTTAGAAGTTTGTGTAAAAAATTCTTTCACTATTCATCAGTTTTGTGTAAGTTTCTTTGTTAAATATTCAACACGCATTTTCATTGTTAAATATTCAAACTTCCATAACTCTTTAAATACTGAACGAATATTATTGGAAATCAACATTTGTATGGAATTTACCTTTAGTCATATTTTTCCCATAAAAAGCTTATTTTAAAAGTTATAAAGCTTTGAAGTTAGCGTCACGTTGACATAACATGGGGTGGGGTAGTCAAAATTCACTCAGTGTATGCTAGTAAAACATTAAACACCGAATTGGGAAAAATAATAAAAATAATATTTTACATAGATATTTCGTCTCTAAGATATCTTGACCGTTTTATTTCATTTCAATAAGCTTTTAGTGAAGCAATACTCGAAACTGTCTTGCTCGCCTTAAATATTAGCGCGAAATATTACGAGATATCTTTTAGTCTCACTCCCCACCTCAAAGGCTAAATTCTCGAACCCCTCCACCCTGAAACTAAATCTTGGGGTACTTGCTTGACATAAGCCAATACATATATGGGAATTTTATTACACGTACATATATATATGCTATTTTTCAATCTAATCGATGTTCCATTTTTTCACGGAGGACAGAATTGGAGTCAGGGGTGGAAATCGCCGATGTTGTGCACTACCATCTGAGTCATCAGCACCCCTATCTAGTTGGTTTCTCTGTATACATGGGACGTTAAGCCGTGGCCCCGTGTGCGAGAGAGCCATACCCTGTGCATGTTAAAGAACACATTGGATGGTTTGACGGGAGGCTACCGTCTGTTTCCCAACAACTGTTCCAGTGGGTTCCCTCTCCCAACCTTCTCTGAGACTTCGGGGTCCTTATGACCTGGCATTTAGCCCATTGTGTGCAAAAGAAGTGCCGCTCAGAGGTAAAACAACCCAACAACCCAACTCTGTATACAATATTTATGCTGGGCACCACCTATTTAGAAACACACGAGTGGCCAATGCTTTTACAACACAAATTTCCTTTGTTTCATAAAAAAATTCAAAAGAGAATATTACATTTACATTGAACTATAATCAGGGAGAAAGCGGGAGTATCAATTATGGGAGATGATGAGACTGCGCATTTGACGTTTCAATAGCTTTCGTATATCAAAGTCCTATCGATACCTGACAATCAACAAATGCTATATGAGAATATCGAAGTATCAGCTGCGAAATCTTGTAGTCTTCTTTTGCTTCCTCAGCTGCCACTACCCATCCTTCGCTATTGACTACATTACATATACTGTAGTACAGCAATTTTTTTTTTTAATTTGAATGGGTTGTGGGTTGTTTTACCTCTGAGCGGTATTTTTTTGCACACCATGGGCTAAATGGCCAGGTCACATGGACCCCGAAGGCTCAGAGAAGGTTGGGGGAGGGGACCCACTGGAACAGCTGTTGGGAGACAGATGGTAGCCACCCGTCAAGGCCATCCAGAGTGTTCTTTAACGTGCACAGGGTATGGCTCTCCCGCACACGGGGCCACGGCTTAACGTCCATCCGACGGACGGCGGCCTTTCCAAGCCCATCGGTGTCCCCTACTGACCGTGGGCAGGGCGGGGAATTTTTGCGGAGATAAAGTTTCAATTTGATTGCTGGGACTTATAGCCAATATTTGCTTTATGTCCCAATGCGATTTTTTGACATGTCGATAAGTGAGCAATATTTGCTTAGGGGCAATCACAAAACACATGACAAAACAAACGACCAAGCCATACTCTGGACTCGAACCTGGACCCCGACATTCACAGTGTCACCGCGAGCCAACGAAATACTACTGAGTCACTGAGGTGGCCTACAGCAAGTTATCGATTATCAGGGGATAGATTATCTCCGTGCCCAGGCCCGGATCTAGAAAAAATAAAGCGGGGTTGGTTGGGAAGTAAGCGACGCAATTGAGCCGGAAAAAAGTAAAAGGAGGAAAAAATTTTGATTTCCATTCTCCTTGTTTCAGAGATTTTTCTAGAAAAATTCATGAAAGATGCATGAAATATGCACAAGTTTAAGCATTTTTGCCTCCATTATCTTTATTAGCATTCTCAAGAGGGGGAAAGAGGGATAGTTCCCTTGAACACACCCTAGATCCGTCCCTGTTCGTCCCCATCTAGCACAAAAGTGGCGTAAAAGACTGACAAACACAAAAATCAGTATATTATATACTTAGAAGAAAAATAACGCTTTTTGTGCCATTTGCATTTATTAATACATGTACACAATAAGCAGAAATGAACTGTTTATATGATTTAAGAAGCCGACCGCTTTCGATTGTCTTGAGGATGACTACTGGGTACAGTCGAAAGCGCTCGGCTTCTTAAATCATAGGTTGGGTTGTTTTACCTCTGAGCGGCACATTTTTGCACACCATGGGCTAAATGGCCAGGTCACATGGACCCCGAAGGCTCAGAGAAGGTTGGGGAAGGGGACCCACTGGAACAGCTGTTGGGAGACAGATGGTAGCCTCCCGTCAAGACCATCCAGTGTGTTCTTTAACGTGCACAGGGTATGGCTCTCCCGCACACGGGGTCACGGCTTAACGTCCCATCCGACGGACGGCGGCCTTTCCAAGCCCATCGGTGTCCCCTACTGACCGTGGGCAGGGTGGGGAATTTTTGCGGAGATAAATCTCAACGCTGACCCAGCTGGGACTCGAACTGGGAACTACAGGTTACGAGTCTGGTGCGCTACCGACTGAGCCACCCCCGTCCCCTTAAATCATGTAAACAGTAGATTTGTGCCTATTATATACATGTATTAATAAATGCAAACGGCATAAAAAGCGTTATTCTTTCTTCTAAGTTAATAATGATGCAGTGAAATCGTTTCCTGATTTTTACCTTCTTCTCTACGGTACATTATCTAGTTTCTGCTCTTGTAAATCACTTTTATTAATTCAAATTAAGATTTCAGAAATATCCTATAGCTTCATCTTTTCTACCGCAATCCCCTTGCGATACCTTAAAATGAAAGATAACCGATTTTGAATTATTCCATCTGTTATTAGTTCCTTTCGCAGTCATTGCCTACAAGTAAAAATTATTGATGTAAAAATCGTTGTAAAAGCTGTCTCTATTGACAAGTTGCGGCAACGTCACATCAAAGAGACGACATAACCGGATCAAGAAACACGTGACAATATCGAATCAGGAGCAAATTGAGACAGATTTCAAGAATAAATTGGGGGCGGGTGTGGCTCGTAATGGGCAGTTCCCAGGTTCGAGTCCCTGCTGGGCCAGCGTTGAGATTTATCTCCATAAAACGTCTTCCCTCGGTCAGTTGGGACACCAATGGGCTTGGAAAGGCACCGTCCGTCGGATGGGACGTTAAGCCGTGGCTTCCTGTGCGGGAGAGCGATATCCTATTCACGTTAAAGAACACATTAGATGACCATAACTTCCAACAACTGTCCAGTAGGTCCTTTCCCCCCAACTTTTTCTTGGTCATTGTGACCTGGACATTTACCCCATTGTGTGAAAAAAAGAGTGCCAATCAGAGGTAAACCAATTCTGGAATAAATCAGTGTTTAACTGTTATGAACCGCTTTGGGTGGTGGTCGCTTAAAAAAAACTGACTCATTTGAAATTCGTTAAATGTTCCTTCAATAATATGTATTTTAAATATAATTTATTTTTTAAATGGCTAGGAATCGAAAGAGAATCGTTTTAAATTATGTTGTTTGATTTATGTTTTTTTTTTTTATTATTATTATTTTTCGGTTTTCTGTGTATTCATCGATCTTTATCAACATGGATAATTAGAAGTTTTTGGTCTATTTGGAGTCAAAAATAAAATATATTGATAATGAAAATAATTCAACATTGCTATCTCAAAAAAAAAGTCCAGTCAATGAACCTAAAAGAGCCCTCTCACGTGCCTAGAAATGACAATAGCTTGTATGTTTGATATGATATAGATTCCGGTTGTTTTATCTCTGATCGGCACTTTTTTTTGCACAAAATGGGCTAAATGATCAAGTCACAAGAACCCCGAGGGCTCAGAGAAGGTTAAAGGGAAGGATAGTGAGGTAGCTCCCCGTCAAGGTCACGTTATTTATCAATCACAGGTCCTGCACTATGGCTTAACGTCCCATCCGACGGCCTTCCAAACTCATCGGTGTCCCCTACTGACCGAAGGCAGGGTGGGGGGTTTAGCGGAGATAAATCCACACTAGCCCAGGTGGGATTCGAACCTGAGAACTGTAGATTATGAGACTGGCGCACTAGCGACTGATCCACCCGCATCTCCATCAGGGTTAAGCATAAGCACACTAACCACTCGATAATGTATGGAAAATAAATAATAGCTTTAATATTCAAACGCTTGAATTAGATATTAAGGAAACTGTTAAAAATTAGTATTATTATTTTTGCGCAAAATACTAAACGATAAAGGAAATATGCGACATCATTATAGTACAAGAAAGGGGTTGGGTTGTTTTACCTCTGAGCGGCACTTTTTTGAACACAATGGGCTAAATAGCCAGGTCACAAGGACCCCGAAGGCTCAGAGAAGATTGGGGGAGGGGACCCACTGGAATAACTGTTGGGAGACAGATGGTAGCCTCCCGTCAAGGCCATCCAGCGTGTTCTTTAACGTGCACAGCGTATGGCTCTCCCGCACACGGGCCACGGCTTAACGTCCCATCCGACGGACGGCGGTCTTTCCAAGCCCATCGGTGTTCCCTACTGACCGTGGGCAGGGCGGGGAATTTTTCGGAGATAAATCTCAACGCTAACCCAGCTGGGACTCGAACCTGGGAACTACAGATTACGAGCCTGGCGCGCTACCGACTGAGCCACCCCTCCCCAGATATTAAGGAAATTTTTAAAAATTAGTATTATTATTTTTGCGCAAAACAGTAAACGATAAAGGAAATATGCGACATCATTATAGTACAAGAAAGGGGAAATCAAACTGTTTCTGCAATTTCCATTTTCTTTCCGAAGGGAATAACCGATCTGTTAATAGTCATCTTGTTGGATCATGTCCAATTCTGCAATGCTACGGTAAGAAAAAGTAGTACATTGAACTGTTTCCATTCATTTTCATTTTCATAATAGAAAGTAATGTATACGGAAACAAAATTAATTATCTGCTGGCTCTGGAAACTGGAACGTTTTGCTCTCGAAAGAAATGGATTAACAAACGCTTAAAAATGGTTAATGGGAAAATCGATCTTACAATAATATCGAGTGTCAGCAATTTCACCTTTATTCGAAATCGACGGAATGCTTATAGGAAATGGCTTCCGATTTCAGTGAATGTGTAATCGTTTAACTATATTATATAGAATACTGGCATTGATTTTTTTTTTGTTACGAAATGTGAGGAAAGACTGATTTTTAATACTTTGTTAAATAAAAGAACGGTTTAGGGTCCCTGAACTCTAAAGAGTATTTTCGTTCATGTTGGGGGCGGGGGCGGTTTAGTCGGTGGCGCACCAGGCTCGTAAATCTCCAGTTCCCAGGTGCAAGTCCCAACTGAACATTTCCGTAAAACTCCCCGCTCTGCCCTAGGTCAATACGGGGAACACCGATGGGCTTGGAATGGCCGCCGTCCGTCGATGGGATTATTAAGACGCAGCCCCGTGTGCAAGAGAGCTATAACCTGCTTAGTTAAAGAACACGCTGGATGGCTTTGACAGGACACTGTCATCTGTCTTCCAACAACTGTCCAGTGAGTCCCTTCTCCAGACCTTCTCTGAGCCTTCGGGGTCCTTGTGACCTGGTCATTTATCCCATGGTGTGCACAAAAAGTGCCGCTCAGAGGTAGAAAAGCCCAACGTTAATGTTGTCTGTCTATTTTTCGGAGCCTGTACAGACTGGATATAAAAGCAAGGACAATTCATTAACAGAAATAATATATTTAAATATATATATAGTAAACCCTCGTTAATGCGGATGAATTGTGGGAAGGAGGGATACGAATTAGTGAGGAAAAGACGACTCCGAAATGAATATAATACAAAGCAAAGAACACGTAATTAAAATGGCATTTTTCAAGTTTTTCAACATATTGTTGCGGATTTCAAAAAAATGGATAGCCACTGAGCGTGAGTATTAAAAGCTATATTTCAAAACCAAATTCAATACAAGGTAAATTGTTACAAAGGAAATATGGATGAAGTATCTTATTAACAAATCAACTATTAACATGCACAAGTCATCAATCTTCCTGCGTGAGCACACAACATCAGCTCTGTGTATTTTACTAAATACTACCTTTTACTTGATTTACCAGGTCACCCGAAGATCTTCACTCGTAAACCAATTCTCGTCCTGTGCTAATAACTTTTCACACACTAGCCGAACAAAAAGACAGTCCGTGTAGACATTCGAAGTTAGCCATAAAAGTTCCCACTTTTATACTTCCGCGTATACACAACACATCAAGTTACTTCTTGATACTTAACGATAAAAGATCCCACTTTTATCCTTCCGCGTATACACAACACATCAAGTTACTTCTTGATACTTAACGCGCACTGTCTCAGAACAGCCCACCGGCCATTTTCGAACTCTTCGACCGTTACAACACAACGACCGTTAACGCTCCACTCTTCTTCTCCAAATTCTCCCAAAGTTCTTATTCGTTGGCTGAAACTTTTTGCTTTCGGTTGCCAGATTCCTTCTGTCGTAACACTGCCCCCTTCCTAGGTCTTGTTCGTCCCGAACAATTCTGGATTCCAAAGTTTCTTCAGTTCTTCGATGAAACGGGGTCAAACGATCCACGTGAACCACCTTGCTCTTTGTAGCTGGACGTCGACGAATGCGATATTCCACGTCTGTGTCAAAATGAAAGCGAATCTCATTATGACTTAGATTTCTTTTCTGACTGAAGCCTCGTCCACAAATATAATACGTGTAAGGCCTATAGCCCTGGTGAACACGTTTATGTCTCCGCAGGGAGAAGAATCGACTAATTTTCGTGCAAAACCTGTAAAAAGTTTTCTTCTTTGTCGAAAGTTTTCTTCTTTGGATTTTTACTTCTATCAACAGTAACAAGGAATGAAAGTCATTAGTGACATAAAATCTAGGGAGGAGTTTCATCCTCCAGTCTGACCCTTTTGTCAGTTGACTTTCACTTAATTCAGAACTGTCGTGATGAACCTTCAGCCATATTTCACCTGATTCAATTTGATCCCCAAGGTGCTTCACAAATATAATATCAGCTCCATAATTCTTTTTAGCGCTTCGGTCCATCTCCTCCTTCCATACTCTTGCTAGGACTGCAGCTTCTAATCCGACAACCTTACCTGTTTCTCCTGTATAAGTGAAATCAGTGATGTGTCGGGCTGCTAGCAATATTTTTTCTGTTTTATCTTCACATAGCCAGCTGGCAACATCTTCAGATACTCCTTGTTCTATTAATATGTTACGAAACTTGTTCAAAGCATTGCCGTTATGCAGAACCTTGCGGACACGTGATACTTCATCTACCCTATTATCCACAATGTTCACCAAACGCAGAAGTTCTCCTCCTAACTCTTCGACGAGCTCTTGCAGTTCCAAGGATCCGTCACCAAGGAAACACTGAACAGCTTCCATCACTTCCAGAGAGTTGTCAACAGAGTTTTCAAGAGGTGAATCCATGTTGCTGATAACAGCTGAACAACTCAAACTCTTCATTCCACGAGCTTGTGATGCTGCAACCATTTTCTTAACTAAATCAACAGCAACATCTTCTGTACTGATGAGATCAATAGCTCCTTTTCCGAATTCAACATCATAAACCAAAGCGCACACTCCTTCAGCCAGCTTTTTGGACACAATTGAGCATCTCCTTAGAGGAACGCTATCTACGGTAGCCGTCAGATCCTTGCAGCGGTAAATCTCCTTATCTGTTGGCACCAGCTCCTCTGTCTGTCCTACGATGCAGCATCCGACGTCTTCCATCATCTGCTCGATTTTATCTTTAGTGCAGTCGACTGTGAAGCCAGGGATGGATTCCAATTTGTACAGAGTATCTCCCGTCAATTGGAAAGCACGACCGGAGATCATAGGGACCTTGAGACCTAAAGCAGCAAGTGCAGGAGCCAAGACAAGACTCACTTTGTCGCCGACACCTCCTGTACCGTATTTATCTACCATCCGATGGCGCCACTCGGGTCTCCAGCAAAACACATGACCCGAGGAGGTCATAGTTGCTGTTTCTTCGGAATTCAGTTTCTTGGAGCTCTCATTGTAATTAGCCAGGGAAACATCGGTCATGATTGCCAAATTGTTCATTCTGGAGATCAGCGACGAGTTTTGTAACATGATATTGTCCACTTTAGAGCTCTTGTAATCGTGATAAAACTTTTCTATATCCTTATAATCTAAATGGTTATAATGTCCAAATCTGCGCATTGACTGTTCAGAAAAGAAATTCAGCATGGTTTCGTTGAGATTGTCTGAGGGCTTTACTTCTCTCTGATCGTAACTCTGAGGCTTAGTTTCATCCAGAAAGTTAGTCTTTGAAGTACCGTCTCTGCCTGAAGCTCTTTTACTAGCATCACCTGTTATGCTTCTAAGCCATTCTTCGGAATTCCTCTTCCTTAAATCCCCACTTTCTATAAACGATTCAAGTGTGGCTATATGCTTCGGAAAAATCTCTCCGACTTCCCCGGTAACGACGAAGGGCACTTTGTATCTATGATGAATGGACGCCTCTTCTTTACTCGGACCACTCTGCGAAACGTAAACTCTGTTTCGTTCCCCCTCATTACCACTCGTTACTCTGCCTTTGCGATAATTGTCCATGACACATTTTGCTGACGGCGAGGAATAGAATACCTTTCGTGTGGATCTCTCTTCAGATCGTGCCAGACTTGTATACCTAGGTATTTTGAAGTGCAAAGCGTACTGTATAGTCTCACAGCTCTCTGATCTGTGTGATTGTTCTTCACAGTTCCTAGACATGTCACCAGCGACATAGACACTCTGCCATGCATCACCAGTAGTTGCGTGGTCAAAGGCATTATCTGCGCTATCTCTACGATTCTTGATTTCCAGTAGCAGATCCACATTTTTATATGCGTTGCCTTTCTCTTTTTCTTTTCCATGTTTACAATCTAACTTAACACTATCAAGATCATCTTTTTCACTGACAAATTCAACATTTAAACTATTGCATTGTCTATTGAGTTCGGTTTTATGATCCTTGAAGTGATCAATAATCTTACCAACTTGAGAAGCCACTTCAGCTCTCATCTCAGTATTTTGTGCGGCCATTTCGGCTTTCAAATCATCTATTTTATTTCTCAACTCATTATTTTGTGCGGCCATATCGGCTTTCAAATCATTATTTTGACTTTTAATGTCATTCAACAACTTTACCAATTCATCCATACTTCTAGTTAACGGCATTCAATAAATTATCCCACTTCTGACACCAAGTGTTGCGGATTTCAAAAAAATGGATAGCCACTGAGCGTGAGTATTAAAAGCTATATTTCAAAACCAAATTCAATACAAGGTAAATTGTTACAAAGGAAATATGGATGAAGTATCTTATTAACAAATCAACTATTAACATGCACAAGTCATCAATCTTCCTGCGTGAGCACACAACATCAGCTCTGTGTATTTTACTAAATACTACCTTTTACTTGATTTACCAGGTCACCCGAAGATCTTCACTCGTAAACCAATTCTCGTCCTGTGCTAATAACTTTTCACACACTAGCCGAACAAAAAGACAGTCCGTGTAGACATTCGAAGTTAGCCATAAAAGTTCCCACTTTTATACTTCCGCGTATACACAACACATCAAGTTACTTCTTGATACTTAACGATAAAAGATCCCACTTTTATCCTTCCGCGTATACACAACACATCAAGTTACTTCTTGATACTTAACGCGCACTGTCTCAGAACAGCCCACCGGCCATTTTCGAACTCTTCGACCGTTACAACACAACGACCGTTAACGCTCCACTCTTCTTCTCCAAATTCTCCCAAAGTTCTTATTCGTTGGCTGAAACTTTTTGCTTTCGGTTGCCAGATTCCTTCTGTCGTAACAATATTTTACAGCATTGCTTATTATGGGTAATTATGCTCCGTTTCATGTTGTTTTGTTTAGCGTCCATATTTTAAGAACAAATTAAGAAAGCTAAACAGGACTCTAAATAAAATAATAATAAATACCCCCTCAAGCAGCTGCTTGCCACAGAGGTCTGACAGGAGCCTGTCAGTTTATATGCCATAGTAGAAGGTCTGAGAGGATTGAAGTGTTAATTTTGTTTTTGAAATCTTTTTTGGCTCAGAAAAGAAAAGAAATTAAGATCCAAGAGTATTAGATTACAGAAAGTCTACTCTGCATAAGTAGGAACTTTTAAAAAATTCAGAAAAATTATTATTTTTATTTTCTACATTGTGATTTACACGTTCAATTCTTTGTTTGGGATAGCAGGAAGCCCATTGTTGAAGGGTTTCTAACCTTCCCATTACATTTTATCACATCACATCTGAGAGGATGGCAGGACCTCAGCAAAAAAAGACACATACATCCATGCCTTATCCGGACAAAAAAAGACACATACATCCATGCCTTATCGAACCCAGGTCCCGTAGATCAGTAGCCAAGCGCGCTAACCACTCGGCCACGGGACGGCTAAACAGGACTCTACTGTGTAATATTTGAAAAACTTTAGTGCCTTCCACGCAAAAAAAATCTATTTAGACAAGGTCGTTGATATTAGTGATTTGAATACCTAATTGCTACATCATTATCACCTATCCTATTATTATATGTTTCATTATTATTAGACCCTCTTTGATCCATTCTTTCTCATAGCTAACACTACAGCACTGCGCATGCATCGAATAAAAAGCCGATCTTCGTAAAAGGTAAGTTTTGAAAAGAATCCCGAGGCAAGTTTCTAAAGTCCTTTGGTCTTCATTCGCTGTGTACATGTCGCTGAAGCTGCTATTGCAGCAAGTGCTATTATTACAGATGTTCTTCGAAGACTCGGAAGCTGTGCGAGACTAAGGATGGAGGAAGAGTAGGAGTAGGAGATCGCCACTTTGCTCTAACGACAACTTCAATGTGCTGCCTTTATTTTTCTCTCTCGTTCATCCCAACAATAGCAGAAAGCATCATGGCAACGTCTGTTAGTTCTACAATTGGAAAAATATTGAGCCAGTCTTGTCTGTTTCAAGATGCGTAGTATTTTTTTTCTTTTCTTCAGCAAGTCTCTTTTGAAGGGTCTAACAGGAATTGCAGTAGGAACGTGAACTTGTTAGTTGCGTGAAAACAACGGACATTTTAATGGTCATCTGATCCATTCACCGTTATTTAATCAACTCGATTTTTTCTCCTTATCTGTATATGTATCACGAATAAATTTGTAAATGCCATACTACGATACATTTTATTAAGGGTTGAGTTGTTTTACCTCTTAGCGGCACTTTTATTGCACACATTGTGCTAAATGGCAAAGTCACAAGGACCCCGGAGGGCTGGGAGAAGATTAGGAGGAGGGGACCCATTGGATAGCTGTTGGGATACAGATAGTATCCTCCCATCAAGGCCATTCAGCATGTTCTTTAAAGTTGTGTGCAGGGCATGGCTAAAAAGTGCGCAGGGCATGGCCAAGGCCACCTTGACACACCAGGCCAGGACAGCTTTGAACGAAAGGAGGGAAATTATTTTTGCATAAAAATATAAGTAATTTAATTTTTAGAAAATTTAAATAAAAATTCTTATTTTAAAACCAGATAAAATAATATAATTTAATCATTTGAGTCTTATTTAAAAATATCAAATATTTTAAAATTAATTAACAAATTTTTAGAAACAATTAACTACCAATCTAATGTTTACGAAAGATAAATATAATTAAGACTGGTGTGTGTGTGTGTGTTGGGGGAGGGATATGTGTGTGTATGTGTCCAAATATCAGATCCTCTGTTACTTCAGTGTCCAGGCCTAATATATCGAGGTATCCTTGGTATCGCTCTTCCGCACATGGTACCACGGCTTAAAGGAGAAGAAGGCTAGCTTCGCACAAGCGTAAGTGGCGCCGTTCTGCGGAATTTTACCGAAGCTGAACGTGGCAAATTGATGTGCATGCACAAAAACAACTGTAAGGGGCGATCTGCGCATGCGCAGTGCAATCATTTTTAGTCCACTGCAGCTGTGGTTTGTCTTACTCTTGGTATATTTATAGCGATTTAATCAGTGTTTCAACCTGTCTAACACCCATGATTGTTTGGCATAGTAATAGCTGACTCTAAAGTTATTCAGTGAGTATTTTATCCCGTTCAGGAGTATATTTTACGATACCTGGAAAAGCAGTTGTATGTTTATTTTGAGTAATTTTGCAGAATTTTTAAAATTATTATGTAAATTAATACATTTAATCATCTTGCGAACATGTAAGTCAATGTATGTTGCAGTTTGGTGTTCCCTGGAGCATATCGACATATATAGGTGTCTGCAATTTGTTCTAATAGTAATTTTTTTAATGGTTGATACGAGAAGTGCCTGCTGCCATCTATTGACAGTTTATACAAGTAAGAAACTCGATGTGACTTTAATTGAAAATATCCTAAATTCTATAAAATATAATTAAACAAAACATGTTGTCTCGCATTAAGCCATAAATTTCAATTTATTATAATATATTAAATATAGTAGAATGTTCAAAATATTAAAATTTCTATGTTGAGCATAGCTACCTCTTGTTTTACAAAATGAGATTTTATTAAAAAAAATAATTTTAACTAATCCTTGTGAAAAGAAAATCACGATGGTAAAATTTAAGAAATGGACACTTTGAACAAAGTATATGTAAAATTAGTCACGTGGTGTAAGCTATTGAAAACCTTGCTGGGCGGTGGAAAAATAACGCAAGGAACTGGCTCCTCTCCCTGGCTAGGTGGCTTCACTGCAATACACGAATTTGCCATGTTTAGAGGGCGCTGCAATCGAAAAGTTTACATTACGTCTATGGAAGCTAGCTCTCTTCTCCCTTAGACACTCCTTGGCTTAACCATCTGACGAACGGCGACCTTTCCAGGTCTATCGGTATACAATGTTGCAGTGTTAGCAACTGACCGAGGGCAGGGCGGGGAGTTTCGCGGAGATAAATCTCAACACTGGCCCAGACGGAACTCGAACCTGGGAGCTGTAGATCACGAGCTTGGCGCCCTACCAACTCTAATTTATTAATGAAAACCGGAAAATTGAACGTTGTGACGTATGAACCATAATCGGATCGCGTCCTACTTGGCACACAACAAAATCGAGCCTTGCATTTTGTAGTGTGAACATCGTTATACTTAAACAGGATCCAATTTACAATATATTAGGAGGCCAAATCCTTTCCTCAATTTATCAAATCTGTTGTATAATTCGGTCTAACATTGCAACATTGTTGGCCATCAGATATACAAGCTATACAGGTGTTCAGTTGTTTTACCACCCAGAAGCACTTTTTTGCACAATACGGGTTAAATGGCCATAATAGGTGACAAGGACCCCAAAAGCTCAAAGCTGAGTAGGGGGAAGAGGATACAAAAGATAGTTGTTAAGAATGGATCAAAGTATTTCTTCAAGCCCATCCACCGTATTCTTTAACGTACTCAGGATATGGCTGTCCTTCACACGAATAAGGCCACGTTTGATACTCCAGGCTTGAATAGCGTTAAGCAGAAGGATAGAAGAAAGGAGGGTAACTAAATATGCATAAAAATTTAACTCTACTTATTTTAAATTATGTAAAATAAAACAATTTATTCATTAGAGCTACATTAAAATATTTATAAATATTTATCAGTTTTTTAAAAATTAATAGCTACCAACTGAATTTTAAGTATGAAAATTAAAATATTTTTAAAAATTGATTCTTATATTATTTACATTGTCCAAAGCTCTTGTGATATTATAGGAGGCTTCGACAGGTGCCACGATATAATACTTCCCGCCTTTTGAAGGCCACGATTGTTGTTCATTCTCTAATTGAAGGCAGATCAGGAGTGAGTAGAGAAAAATCGCACTTCACGTGCAGTGGTGTGCAATGTGGGAGCCTGTAAAATGTTCTTAATAAATCCCAAAATGAAACAGTCAGTCAGACAGAAATAGGTCCATCGCGGCTGCACCAATAGTCATTGAAGGAAGGCATGCATTTACAACGACCAGTGGGACAGAGCCCCATTCTGTATGCTATGGAGTGTTGGAACGTTGAAAGTATCAGACACGCCTCGATATTCCGTGCAATACGTTGATAACATTTCCGAATTTTACATACCACAGCACGCACTGAGCTCATTGCTGCACGGTCGGCGTCATCTTTGATTTCTACGTTTGTTAGATGTCCAAAAGCATCTAATCGATTTTGAAGTTCCATAACTTCCCTAATAAGCATTTTGAGGAAAAGTGAGACTATTATATCTGTGCAATAAATCACGATTTTCAATATTCATTCAATATTTAAAGCTAAGGAAATTGGAATAATTAACAGTTTCGCTCATTTTTTTGAAACAAATTAAGAATTGGGAAAATTAAACAATCATTATCAAGCACAAACAATATGCTGATGTATTTTTGCACACTGCTTGAAGCAATATTTATTCCTAGGGTTTTTATTAGAATTATTACCACCATTTTCAAGAAAAGTTATTGTAGTTCTTGTGATAATTATTGGGGCTTCAGTCTACTTCATGTTCCTAAGCAGAACATGATCTAGAACGCAATCGCGGGGGAGAAGGCAAGAAACACAATCCAGGCAAAACAAATGTAAAAGAGGTGACCAAGAGACTGGATTTCCAACGCAATATAACATTTTCTCTTTAGAAAATTTCTTGAAAAGTTCATGAAATATAAATCAGTTTAATTTTTTTACTTCTATTATTCTTACTAATATTCTGAATGGGGGGAGTCATGGCTGCCTTCCCCACTACCCGTAGATCTGGCTTGTCACTAAGTAATCTCCGTTTTTGTAGTTAACAGTTTCCATTTGATTGATGGACAATTACGGAATCAACAATGTGGGTTTAGAGATGGTATTAAGATTCATAAACCAAATCTTTTTTAGACAGATTTTTGACGAATGTTTAATGTTTCAAAATTCCATGGTTACTTATTTTGCATATTTCATAATTCTGTTGATCGATATAATTTGAGGTTGAGAGTGAGATCTTATGGCATTTCTGATTAGTTAACATAACGATGGATCTCTGCTACAACACTGTGTCATGTATGAGAATTGGTACATTTTACTGTGATGGGTTTAGCATTGCTACTGAAGTTCAGCAAGATTGGATATTGTCACTTTCCTTTTCAGTTTGGTTATTGTTATGCCATAACTAATTCGTTGGAAGAGAAAGACTGGGACCTTTATCTCGTCTAGAGAAGGTCCGTGCAATCCATGGCTCATGAGCCTTATGCTGCTTATTTCCAAATAACTTACGGATCATAAAACAAATCATCAATATGCTGAACCTTGCTCATTCCAGTTTTTTCAATCATTTTTAGAAGCATAACTAAACGATGTTTCTAATTCATAGTTCTCAATAAACATATATATATATAATCAAGATATTTTCTTGATTCCTTACAAATATATATTTTTTTAATTCGTTACTCATTAGAAATGTATGTTTTCGTTCTTAAGTATAGAATTTTTCCTGCGACTTTTTTTCCCTCCTAGAGAACAGTTTTTTTCCTGGTGGCTATTTACTAAGATTGGGTTGTACAGTCCTTATCTAGAGATACGTAAACATGTGACTTAAAATTATGTTGACGATTTGATCCTTTTGGCAAATGATGTTTATGACTGAGGAAACTAGTAATAGGATAGGTTTAGAGATGAACAGAGAGAAAACTAAAGTGATGAAAATTGGTCAGAGACGTTGTGCTTTCATTGTTTTGAATGATTCTGTGTAAAATTTACATTTTACCGCATATTATTACATTTATTTTTGAATTACACCAATCGACACTATATTCTTTGTTCTGAGGATTGTTTTTACTTTAGTCTGAAAGTTTGGGTTGTTGTTACCTTCTCCTGTGGGTTTTAATTGAGTTTTACCAACACCTCCTATAATAGAAAGCCAGAGAACAAAATTTATGACGTCAGCTTAAGTAGTCCTACCATATAGACACGTCTTATTTTTTGATTCTAATATTATTACTAGTGGACTCCAGTTCTAATCTTTATACTAATATTTATATATAAATATATTTTATTTAGGATAAAAATTATTTTTATTAATCAGCATTATGATATTTGATATTAAATACGAATAATTTTTTTCTAATTAAAATGTGTAATAAATAAACATTAGTATAAAGATTAGCACAAGAGTCCACCAGTAATAATATTAGAATCAAAAATTTAATATTATTCTACATAGGAATACTAAGTTGAAGTTATAAATTTGGTCCACTAGTCTTTTGTTATAGGAGATGTTGGTTTTACATCCTATGACAATAGGGCTGGTGTGACTTATAATTCGTAGTTACCAAATCGAGTTCCGCCTGGGCCAGCGTTAAGATTTATGTCCCCAAAACCCCCCTGCCGACGGAAGCGTCCTTCGGATGGGATGTTAAGTTATGGCCCCTTGTGAGGGGAGAGCCATGCTATACATGTTAAAGAAACCTTAGACAGATAAGATTTGTCTCACCAATACTCTCTGCCCACGGTTAGCAGAGGGGCACCGATGGATTTGGAAAGGCCGTCGGACGGGGACGTTAAGCCATGGCCGTGTGCAGGAGAACTATACACTGTGCACATTAAAGAACACGCTGGATGGTCTTGACGGGAGGCTACCAACAGCTGTGTAATGGGTCCCTTCCCCCCAACCTTACTTGACCCTGGGGGACCTTGTGACCTGGGGTCAAATGGGAATTATTTATGATACATACTTATTACTGCTAACCTTCCTTTGCGTTTTGAAAGAAAAAAATGGGAAATTGAAAATCTTAAAATGGGCTATAGAGTATTGATATTTCTAGCAAAAATGCTTTACCTGAACTTTCTCAAGTGACAGTCTTAATCTTCTTAGTTATTTTAAGTTATGGAGCTGAAGAGAAGTAAACGTGACTGTTGTTTATACCTTGTTTGATATGTTGAAGTCTCTTTTGGTACAGAACGAAAAGCAAATTGGGATCCAAAAATATATGGATCACAAAAATTTAACTCTTCTCAAATTGGAAATTTTAAAACTTCAGAAAAACTCTAATTTTTATTTTTTCTATATTATGATTCATTTGTCCCACTCTTCGCTTGGGATAGTAGGAAGCCCAAAGGTAAGGGGCTTCTAACCTTCCCTTAATATTTTAATGTAATGTCTAAAACTCCACTGTGCAATCTACCCCTTCAAATCTCAATCCCTCTTAACACGCACAAGCCCCTATTCTCCTTGAGTCTAAAGAATCACCTTGCTCTATAATTGCATCTAACACTTACTGAATAGCCATATGCAAATTATTGTCTCACAAGCGGGCTCTTTGTTTAAAGTGACGTGAGACAATTACCATACTTTAGACACGTGCAATTCATTAAATACCTTAAACTATCGTCATAAGGTTACTCGCATATTAAGATAATGACTGATCACAAGGATAATATGTCGAAACATGTCATATTGTGAAATTTTAACTTATGTAATAAGAATGAGCAGCTCCGAAGTTTATAGCTTAATGCATCAAACACTTACAGTTTATGTCAACAAGAATCTATTGCTTGGGAATACGTGCGTGTTATCGTTATTTGAGATCATTACCATCCGGATACAAGCACAATGTTCAACGTCTGGATTTTCCAGAATCTTATATTTATTATTATTGCAGCGATCTGGTTGGATAGCATAACACGGAAATGAATTTTATACAATCAGCATGATCGAAATTAAGCATTTTGACGTTTAGTGCATCAATGGTTCTGCATTCAGATTCATAAATAATTATGTATATGTAAATCTTAACTGATCATCATCATCATCATCATCATCATCATCATCATCATCATCATCATCCTCCTCCTCCTCCTCCTCCTCCTCCTCCTCCTCAAGCAGCCATGGGCTACGGAGGTACAACCAGACCGTGCAATTTAGTTCTCCAAGCAAGTCTGTCCTGAGCTACATCTACTGCATCTGGCCACTGCACACCAATTCTAACAAGGTCCTGTTTGACAGTGTCTGCCCACCGCATCCTTGGTCTCCTCCTCTTTCTGAGGCCTTTAGGCACACTGTTCATAACCCTATTCGCCAATCTATAATTATTCATACGGGCAACATGGCCAAACCAACGCAGTCTCTCTCTGCACAATATGCTGCTTAAAGGAGGTTGCAAACTCCTTTGCCTAACCTCATCATTAGTTACAAAGTTGAACCACCTAATGCCCAAGATAGTGCGTAAGCATCTAGAATAAAAAGCATCTAGTTTCCTGTTATCTTGTTTATAAAGTGTCCAAGTTTCACTTCCATAACTAACCCTAGAAAGAACCAAACTATTACACAGTCTAATTTTAATCTTTAGGTGTATACGCCTATTTCTCACACTTTCCATAGATTCTCAAACGTCCCGGCAGCAATCCCTATTCGTCTATTAATCTCATGCCGCACATCACCATTATCTGTTACATAACTCCCAAGATAATTAAACTGTGACAGCTGCTCAAGACTGCAACCATTCAGATTAACCGAATCACAGCCTACCTGACCAATTTTCATCACTTTAGTTTTCTCTCTGTTTATAACCAAACCTACTCTACTACCAGATTCATCAACAGCTCGAATGAAAGAGTTCATCTCATCAACATCATTTGCCAAAAGGGCTAAATCATCAGCATAATCTAAATCAGAAATTTTAGTATCTACAATCCATTTAAGGCCAAAATCTTTCCCTTGAAGTGAATTTCGCATAACATAATCAATAACCAAACTAAAGAGAAAAGGAGACAAAATGCACCCTTGTCGAACACCAGAAGTAATGCTAAACCAATTGCTACAAGCCTTACCAATTCTCACACACGACTCAGTGTTTTTATAGAGAGCTTTCATTATGTTAACTAACTTGTCTGGTATACCATATGATCTCACAGTCAACCACAAATAATGGCGATCAACAGAGTCGAAAGCCTTTTTGAAATCAACAAAGCTAGCAACCAAAGGTTTCTGAAACTCTAAACATTTCTCAAGAATCTGCCTAAATGAAAATATCTGATCCACACATCCCCTACCACTTCTGAATCCACATTGCTCATCACGCAATTGACTGTCAACTAGATTCTTAATTCTATTAAGCACAATCATGGAAAGAACTTTACCTGGAACAGAGAGTAGGCTGATACCCCTATAGTTATCACAAGAACTGTGATCACCTTTTTTGAAAATAGGGATAATAATAGCTCTTGTAAAATCTTTAGGAACCATGCCTTTATCATAATAGGTATTCAGAATTTCAGTCATCCAAGTGGTAACCGAGCTCTAAGGATTTCCGTAGTAATTTCATCTACCCCTGGGGTTTTATATAGTTTAAGTTTAGAAACAGCCAAAATAACTTCATATTGTGTTATAGGGCCAACATTAAAGCCACCAATGCATCTATCATCATTGCAAACAATGGGAGTAGAACTAACCCCCACCCCATTGTTTAGAACATCACTGAAATGCTCAGCCCACCTAGCCATGACAGAATCCTCACCTTCTATAACCTTACCTTGTTTATCCTTCAATCCCTGTATACCTGTTCGTTTTCTACCACACAAAACATTAAATATCTGGTACAGCTCTCTGTTGTTGTGCTGTCTAACTGCTTCCTCGGGTTTGTCAGCCAAGCCATCAAGTCAAAGATTCTTATCAGCAGCTAACTGATCTTTTACACGTTTATTATGTTCTCTGTAATGCTTTCTATTAGGACTAGTAGGGTATTGATTAAGTACATTCCTGCAGTTCATTCTTTCCGAAATAAGCTCAAGTGCCTTATCACTCAAATAATTCTGTCTCTTCTGCTCCTTTTTTCCTAAAAGAGTTCTGTTAGTGTCCAAAAAAGCTTGTTTAAAATGATCCCATTCCTCCTCAACTTCAGTAGTAAGCATGCCATGACTGTCATAATGACTAAGTAACCTATCATGGTAAGCTTTGGCTATAACTGGGCCTTTCAGAGCTTCAGTATTAAAAGTAAATTTTTTTAACCCTAGCACAACACTTTTTAAGTTTAAGTTGCAAGACACTTCTAATAAGGTTATGGTCAGATCCAATTTCAGCTCCCCTATATGACCTGGTATTCCTACCAGAACTAGCCTATTTGCTGTTAATTAATATATAATCAACCTGATAATGGCACCTCAGAAAAACTCAATGGAAATACAGTTATAGTGTTAAAGTGTGTCGAATACCGGTTCGAACATGATTCTACGGATATTGCTTTGATTGTTTATAAGAGAAACAAAGATGGCCTTGGATAGAGGGTCACACTCACCTACTTTTGAGAAAATTATTAGCGTCACCGACGATAAATTATGGAACTAATCTTACCGGTTTTGACCCTGACATAGTCATAAGCTAATATATTTCATAAAGTTTAAAGATAATATGGAATTAATAAATTTACTTACCACGATTATATAAAATATTTTTAAATAATTCCAAAATAAATTACTACGGTTTTAAAAGACTTTTAAAGCTATAATATATGATATATAACGAAAATGTATTTGTACACGAAATGAATAAACGGTCTGCAGGCATATTAGCTCTCGTGGAAGTTTTTAGTCTGCCACTGGAATGCAACTCCATGAGAGTGGAAATACTGATATTAGCAGTAGAAGAAACGAATCATCGTACCCTCCTCACTTTTTACTTATTAACTATAGATATTTATTTCTAAACTGAACAAAATAATTTACTCATTACAGTTTTATTAAAAAAGTATATGAGTATTTTAAATTTAATTACAAAATGCTTAAAATAAAATCTACCCGTAAGTTTTTAAGAGATAATTTTACTTAAGAGGTAATTGTAACTTTTTATTGCAATTTTTTAAAACGAAAAACGGTATGTAAGTATTGAACTTTTTTGATTTTAGGGATAAAATGTTTTTGGATTGGATAGGCAGCGATGAAATATTACGTTTTGCACTTTCCGATTCTCCCAAAAGCTATAATTGCGCCCTCTAACTGCAGAAATGGTGAAAAGTCTAAATATCCAAACGAATAATTCAAACAAAATGATAATCGAAATTTGGAATTTTGGAGGAGGAATGTAAAAGTTATGAAGCTTCCATTGACAGCAGTGAGTTGACACGTTATAGCCAGGTGGGGGAACATGTGTTAAAGGGATAATTGGAAAACTCTTTTTTTAATCGAACTGGTACTAATGAAATTTTATAATTCGCATTTTTCAAGTCCTTAAGCAGTTTTAATTAATATCGTTAGAGATATCTAAATAAGGAAAGGCGAAACTTTTAAGGAATGTTGTAAGTGATCTGTTATTTGGTATGAAATTCAAATTTCGGTGATAAGAGTGTCAAAAGATATTCCATTGACAGTAACAATTTGCCCTCTTTTCTCAGAAGATGGGGGAAAAGTGATTTTTCAATTTAAGGAAAAACAAATTTTTATTATATCATTATTTATAAACACTTAACTGGTAGCTATTTATTTTTAAAAATTTCGTAATTAATTTTAAAATATATTAAAATACTTTCTCGCAGCATAAAAACAAAACATAACATAGTTATAGCATACAATAAAACTTCATTCTCTTTGTAAACAGATATGCGCCAGAAGCTATGTGCGTTCTTCTAGTTGTTAATGTACTATCTATGCCGGCTTAGTCTATATAATACCAGGATCGCAACCTGATGTTCCCAAGTTCGAGTCCCCATTGATTATGCCGTCGTTGAGATGGTCTCCAAACCCAAGGCCACATTGATACAAATAATGGCCTGGACTGGACAGTCTTGAGCGAAAAGAGAGAAATTAATTACGCATAAAAATATAAGTAATTCAATTTGCTGAAAATTGAAATAAATGTTTTCTGTTTTAAAACAGTTAACATAATATAATATATTAATTAGAGTTTTGTTTAAAAATTCGTAAATATTTAAAAATTAATTACGAAATTTTTAAAAATAAATAACTACAAGTTGAATGTTTGCAAATAATGATATAATTAAAACTTGTATATATTTAAAATAGGTTTTTCTTTAGAGTTAAGCTTGATGTATTGAGATACCTTGGAGGTGTTGCCTTGACCAACACACCTCCTAGAGCAGATTATGTACCAAATTTATCACGTCACTTAGGTAGTCCCACCATATAGAAAATTCTTATAATTTTTATTCTAATATTATTACTGTTGGACTCTTGTGCTAATCGTTATGCTAATTTTAACTAAAATTTATATTTTTGTTTAGAAAGAAAATTATTCGTATTTATTATCAAATATAATAATGCTAATAAATAGAAATAAATTTTCTCCTAAATAAAATACATTTATAGATAAACTTTAGTACGAAGATTAGAATAGAGTCTACCAGTAAAATATTAGAATCCAAAATATAAGATATGTCTATATGGTAAAACTGCATAAACTTACGTCATAAATTTTTACTCTGGCTCTCTGTTATGGGAGGTATTGCTTTGACTAACCTCTTTCCCATCACCTGTCTGTTTTGTATAATAAAGGGGAAAGGATATGATGTGCACTCAGTTTCTTGATCAGCTTTAGAAAATTTACCCGTACACCAAATTTCACGTGTTTCTGGTATACACCTTTCGAGATACGATATTATTCTTCAATTTTGAGCACCAGTGTATATAATAATCGCCTTGTTTTGTAACGAAAAAAGAGAATTGCATTCTTTTAACTTTTTCGGTGTGATTTTGAGACAGACGTACATGTTTTATTTATTTAAAGCAAAATAACA
Organism: Ryuthela nishihirai; assembly: GCA_038380435.1. NCBI lineage: Eukaryota > Metazoa > Arthropoda > Arachnida > Araneae > Heptathelidae > Ryuthela > Ryuthela nishihirai. The sequence continues at coordinate 11,066,159 of JAWZYU010000023.1, forward strand.
AAGAAAGATGTTCGGCTCAGAACAGGAAAAATGATAGAGGTATATACGAGAAATAAAACCTTTCTGAAACTTTTATGATTCGACTCGTTGTTTCTATTTCCCGGCACTACTATATTAACTATTTACGCTACAGTTATTGAAAAAAAAATACAGATATATTGCTGTTTGTCTGCAATGCTGTCCTTGCATTCACCACAATAACTTACAATAGTATCAAGTAATAAATATTTGACTCGGAACCATATTAGTGGTCGAGATATCTAGTTCTTCGCGCAAAATAAAATGAATGAAATCTAATAAAAATGTATTCTTTCTATTCTTTTATTTTTATGTCTATAGCTATATATAAATGCACGTAAAATAATAAATATAATATATAAAGATAAATATATCTTAAAGAAATGTTTTGTGGAGATCTGAGAGTGTTCTGTCTTTATACCCTAAAAAGCCAAAGAAATTTCAATAGTCCCATAATACGACAATTTAGAGTCAATTTCAAAGTTCTTAATTTATTAAATATACCCTTAAGGAAAAGAGTAGATTGAAGATAAATTGAATTTTTTAATCAAATGTCTTATAAATCTCGGTTTTCAAAAAATAAACCTGTTTAATATTTAAAAATTTTTACAGCTAGAACATTTAACAGAATGTTGATAGTTAGAATAATTAATACCGAAATTTAATTTTTACATATTAAAACAAAAGTAATAATTATTATTTTAATAGTTCACCATTATTTAGCAGCTTATTTTTAAAAGTTAGCAAGAGTTATCTTAAATTTTAGCACGTAGTTCATGTTTCATCAGAATCAGTGAAGTTGTTATTGGATCCAGTTTCCTGTTGTTAATGGTTCTAGCTTCTGGTTAGTGGCTTCTACTTCGTGTTGCTAATGGCTCCATCTTTTTGTTGATGACGGTTCCATTTTCCGTAATCCTTTAAATGCCAAATGAATACTTTTGAAAATAGAGTCAGAGTTGATTAAGATATTTAATTTACCTTAAGTTGCATTTTTCAATAAAAAGCTAACGCAGAAACCAGGGTGATAAACATTTGAATGTTTATCATCATGGAGAAGACATGTGAGATTATTCTATCTTCTAAGATATGTAAAATAAAAGAATATTCTGAGAAAACTCACGCATCCATAGCTTTAACTAGGATTCGAATCCACCTTTCTTTGTTCTGCAGCCATCAATATCAATTACAGAAATAGCAAACCTATTTTCAGGCTATTTTTCTTTCTATTCCTTTGAATATTTGGAAATTCTTTACAAAGAATCGCCTTCTGTCAGAAGGCAAATTACGCCGTGGTCTCGTGTGGATGAAACCCACACATAATCAGAAAGCATGCTAAGTAATGTTGACAGGAATCTGTTTCCAGCTACTCATAGCTATTTAGTGCATCATTTCGCAAAGTGTGCTCTGTAACCTGGTACCGGTCCTTGGAAAATATACAAGCAATCGCGTGATCACATTATTATCGCACAACGTTCATGAAAGCAAAGTACGACAGACTACCACGGTATATTAAGTATTTTCTTCATAATTATTTTATAGTTTTAAAGTCCAAACAAAATAAATGACTAATTGTTATAAGATTAAATAAAGAGTGAAAAGTTATTCCTTTTTTGGCTGTTTTTCGTATGGACTGAGAAAGAAATCTGCCCTCAGCTATATGAAGGTGGGAAACCCTGGTTTTGGGGGGTTTCCTTCTCTAATATCTGTAAAAGAAAGCAGTGGTTTCCAACGGAGGCAGTGTTAAAAATTTTGGGGTGAGTTTTCTTGGGTAATTGTATTATAAAAATAAATAAATACCTCCTCAAGCAGCTGCTTGCCATAGAGGTCTGACATGAGTCTACCAATTTAATACGTCATAGTAGAACGACTGTGAGGAATGCGAGACCTCAGCAGAAAAATAGCACAAACATCCATGCTTTACACGGGGCTCAAACCCAGTCCGTTTGATCAGTAGCCAGGCAGGCTATCCACTCGGCCACTAGGAAAGCATATTTGGGTAGAAATAGACTAAATAGAATATCGAATACTCTTAGATTAACATGTTTTAGGCATTTTTTGTTTCAATAGAAAAAACTTAGAAATTTATGGATGCAGTATCGAAATGCTCGTAAATTTGCATACACGGTAAATATTATTTTAACTAATTTACACAGGGAAAAAACAGTTTGAATTCCAAGAAAGGGGTGTTTAGAAAAAGTACAGTGGGTGTTAGAAAGGGTAAAGGTGAATCTAGGCTAAAGAAAGATTGAGAACTGTCGTAATAAAATATCGTACAAAGGTTAGATACAGCGGAAATATTATAAATAATTTTTAAAAAAATTACCGGTAATTTTCGAAACAACTCTTACTCTAATAGAAATAATGATATAAATGCAAAAATAAGCAAATTTTAAAACGAAATTTTCTGCATTATTTTAAAATTCATTCTTCCTCATATCTGAATCATAGAAGTTTGATTAGTCAAACCATTGATCCATTTCAAGATTTCGGACTGACTAAAAACGACATAGTGACCATTATCAGGCTCAGAACAGGGACCACAAGACTTAATGATCAAATGCATAAGATGAACAGAGCTGAATCATCTTCCTGTGATATATGTAGAAAAAAAGAAACAGTCTCTCATGTGTTACTTAATTGCAGCAAATTTGATATTCATAGAGATCAAATGTTTCACTCACTGGAAGAAATTGGAATTAAGGAATTTACACTCAAAGATCTACTCGGACATCAGAATTTGATAAAAAGAAAATATACTTTTAAATTAATTTTACAATTTTTAAAGGATACTATTTTGATTGACAGAATTTGATTTAGTGCCCAAATAGTGCCACGATGTTTCTACATTAGGAGATTGAACGCTCTTAAAATTTTAATAATGTTAATTAAGAAATTTCAGTTTCTGCTGAACTACCTCCTTCCTTCAGAGAACTCTGGAATGTTTATGGAATGTTTATTTGACCTCCAATCTAAGATTATTGGCAATTTTATGGTTTTGCTTTTGAAATTTTGGTTTTCCAGACTCAGTTGGGAGAACTCTTCGACATAGTGCACGGATCTTTCTTAAAAGAATTTCCGGACGAGAGGTGCTAAAGGCCCCGAGTGATTTTCGGAATAATACTTATGTTGAAGAAGAATAAGCAATTATATATAAATATATTTACGAATTAATAACATAATAATATAAGTTTTAAATAAATTTTTTATTATTTAATATTCAAACTAAAAATGTAAATTATATATATATACGCAATATACCATATATCAAAACAATTCTAGAATGATAATGAATCTGCATTCATAAAGCAATATTTTATATTAAAAAGTGATATAATATCAGATTATTAGAATTGTTTGATTCTATATTTCTATATTCTGATTTTTGCTTCACTTGTGCTTATTCCATATAAGTCAATAATGTAAGTGATAAATATATTGAGGTGATTGTTGAAAGGGATGGGATATAAAATATATTGACAAAATGCTTGGTAAGAAAGCGAGAGAAAGATCTTCAAGTATTGGACAGATTAGCTTGAAAAACATCGCACACTTTGGCTGTCAAAACTTCATATGAAGTATTCAAAGCAATGGAAATATATATTATTAAGGGTTGATTTCTGCAACAGATGTCGAATACCCAAAAGAAGCGGTAATGAAGAATTTCATCGATTGTAGGATGTATCGTTTTTCGATCTCAATCACGTGACAGTGAATGATTTAGAAACCAGAAAGATTCCGCGCCTGTAACAAGAGTTCGCATGTCATATATTGGATACGGAGAAAGTTCGTGGTGTGTTTCAAAATTGGAAAAAATTGTAGAAATCTGATGTATTAAATGTAACTCCTTGCTTTTTTTTTTTAACTAGTTGAAGAAACAGAGCTAATGTTTTAATTTTGTCTTCTGTCTGTCTGTTCAATTCAACTTTAATTTTAAAGATAAATTAGCAATTCTCTTTGGGTTAGATAGGTATTGATGAAATATCAGTATGCACATTTTCAGAATCACCTAAATGTTATAATTGCGTCCTCTATTGGAGGAAATTGTTGAAAATGGAAAATTTTAAACGAATAATATTGTAAGCGATATATTTGTGATAGAAATTGACTATTGCATGGTGAAATGTGAAGGTCATGAAGTTGCTTTAAAAACAATGATTTGTCCCCCTTTACCCGCGGGGGGATGCAACTTTTTTGTTTCAAGAGATAATTGTTTGCTTTTTAAGATAAATCAAAAATTCTTTTTGATTCGAATAGGTACTGATGCAATACGATTCAAACTTTTCGAATCTCTCAAAAGTTTCTATTTGCGCCCTCTGATGGGGGAAAATTTTGAAATTTTAGAAATGTTGAAATAAATATTACAAACTATCTATTTTGGCTAGAAATTTAATATTTTAGTGGTACAATGTTATTATCAAGGGGTTTACTTTGACACCAATGATTTTTCCCCTAAACTTCAAGGGGGTAGGAAAACATGACTTTTACTTTTAAGAGATAATTGAATAAGTACTAACGAACTCTTATGATTCATATAGAAAATGTAAACCTTAGACTAATATTGTAAATGATATATTTATGCTAGCAATTAGAAATTCTGATGGTGGAATTTGATAATGAACAGATCGCAAATAATCTATACAGTAAACTCCCGGTTGTCCGGTACTCAAGCATCCGAAATTCTCATACAACCGGCATAAATTTCAAAACAACATTTAAACTTGTTAAAGAAAATTTCAGTATACGTGTTAGTTCTCCCGGATGCTTCTGGTACTGGCGTCATCTTTCACGCATTGTTACATTCATGCTATGAGACGCCAGTTCCATTACGACCATTAAAACAGCAGGTAGTTGAATTTGTGATCGTGTTGTTCTGTTTATGGGAAATCTTTCACCTCTCAATTTGTAATGTTGTCAAAGAAGAATACCAACGAACACTAAAAATACCTTTGAAAATTATATTTCTGATATTCACATTTGTATTAAGGGCATTATATTGCATTTTTATTATCATTGTTTAACTGCATTTTTATTTCAACTAAGACTTGAATACAAGATTGTTCTATTGTATTTGGATCTATAAAAAATATCTTATGCAACCGGCAGATTAATCTAACCGGCAATCTCCATTCCCCATAAATGTTGGTTAACCGGGAGCTCAATCCAAATTTAAATTTAACTTTCCTTAGTAAGCATTTTAATTTTTATTTATCAATTAAAATTCAGTCGGTTGTTCTTTGTTTAAAAAGATTAGTAAATAATTTTTAAATATTTAAAAAGTATTTTATGCAGTAGTAGTAGTAATAAATTAATTAGTTTTTATTATTTTCGCTTTAAATTAAGTAGCTGCAGCAAAGTTTAAAAAATATCCCTGGAAATTATATATCTATAGTTTGCTTTTTTCGTTTATTCTCGTTTTTTTTTTCCTTTTTGTTTCTGACATCTAAATAAGAGCGAATGGGACAGCTATTCATCTTGTCTTGGTGACCCAGTTCAAGGTTTTCTTTTTCAGTTTAATGGATAAATGAGAAATTGTTTTTGTGTTTTCTGGAGTAATAAAATGTTTCCCTTTTCCTTTTCCCAATCCTCCGTTAGTATGAATCACTACTGTTAAAGGGTGCAAAATTCGGAAAATGAAAATCTTCATTTTCTTTGAAAATGAGCATCCCATATTTGCTGAAGAGTATGTTTTTCTTCTAGTTTTTATTTCTTTCTGATAGATTTTTGTCTCACATTTTATATTTAGTACCATTTTGAAGCTAAAAATTTAATTAAGATCTGTTTTAGCACGTGGGAGGATATAGAAATGTATGAATGTATAGATATATACATTAGCCACTACTTTATTAGTAATAATATAAATATTATGTAAATACAATAAGATTCAAAACACGAATCCTCTTACAAGAGCTGTATGTAAAGAAGTGATTAATGATCCGAGTCAAATCTGCCAGTATCTCGATTTTCAGCAATATTCGTCCTGTACTTAAAAAGTTACGGAAGATCAAATACTTAGCAACAACGCAGCTTGTCAGGCAAAAAATATTGAAATTTGGACAAAATAAAATAAAATAGCATTATATATGATGCTAAAAATATGCTTATATAATATAGCAGCCATTGCTTTTGATTTCACGCGTTTGTATTAAGTTTTCAAATTAATTGTTTCAACCGACTTTGCTGCTATTAAATATGCTGGCTTTTATGACTTTAAATAAATTAGTGAAGATTATTGAATGACTTAGGTAGAGCTGATTAAGAACTTTAATTTCTTCTCAGTCACGTTTTTGAATAAAAAACTTAGTTAAGAAGTTGCTGAGCTTTGAATGTTACTCTCTATTGACATAATGAAGTGGTTTTTGTGGTTAGCACATGAAAAGATATTGAAATATGTGTATATACACTCAAATAAAATAAAAATAAATACCCCCTCAAGCAGCTGCTTGCCACAGAGGTCTGACAGGAGCCTATCAGTTTATATGCCATACTAGAAGATCTGTGAGGATGGCAGGACCTCAGCAGAAAAACGACACACATCCATGCCTTACCCGGGGACCACCCGGTCCCTTTACCCCGGGGCTCGAACACGGTCCCTTAGATCAATAGCCAGGCGTGCTAACCACTCGGCCACAGGACGGCTATATATACACTCAGTATCTACTTTATTGAGGGCAAACTAATTTTAGGCAAATATAATCAGATTCAAAGCTCATCAGCTTCTTAAGCTCTGTGTGAAAATATGTGACTTTAGTATTAATTAGCAGAGTAGTTAAGGACTTCTGTCCCAGCTGGCAACCTTTGTGTGTTGTGTTCACTCTAAGTGAGGCAGTGGCTAAGTGAGGCTTCGGTCTTATTAGGACATGTTCTTGTATGAGAAGATGCTGTAAAAAGTTAAGAGTAGTTTCTAGGATTGTTCTTTATCCTACTTGTATTTACAATTTAAAATATAAAATGGTAAATGAAAATAGAAAATTTTTTTTTAAAGTAGTCCAAAATAATTCGGCTGAATGGAGTTCAATCTGGAAAATTATTAATACAAAGTGCAGAAATCAGGCTTCTGATTTCAATCTTCTCCTTCCCCTTTTTAACCAGCATCCAGTAACTCTTATTAACTCAGCGTTTGTCTACCGAAAGCAACATAAAAAGTCCAAAACAAACAACCAATTAAGTGCTGGATAATGAAATATCCCTATATATATATAGCTTATATTAAATCTGCTGTCCTTTTAGCATAATTTGCTACGGTGCTTTGTTCCTTTCGACGCGAAGTGCTAGGTTCATTTCAGTTTACCCTGCACCAGATCCTTTGTACCTCTTCTCCATTTTACTTTTAAATTTTCTGTAATAATCTCGCTTCTTCGTCTTACTGTCTGTACCTACAGAACTTTTATCCCTCACTTCTCCGCTCTATCCGCCGAATATGCAGCCTGTCAACAAAATCAAGACTTCTATGTCACGTCAATGGAAAATCGATAACTTCTAAACAAGTCTCTCGGTTAAAGTCGAAAAATATTTCGCAACAATATTTATTCTGTATTTAAAAAGCGGTAGATGCAGTAATTTCAACTATTTCTTCTTTATCCTAAGTTTTTTTCTTTTGACCTGACTGATCAAAAAAAATAACAAACTTAGAAACGGTTATAAATTAAACAATTCATAAAAAAAGTATAATTATTATTAACTCTTTGTGTAATGTTCGTTATTAATAATTTAAATTATATTGCTGAAAATAATCACTTTATTTAAAACTCATAACACTTGAATTTGATTTTCTAACAAAAAAATAATTGCCGAACTTCAAACTTTGATTTTCTTTTGTACTTTGGTTAATATTTGATCACCACTTTTTTTACTGCAAATGTATAGCATTTGTCAATATTTCGTTGGGCAAGCAAATAAAAACGCTGGGTGAACTAAGTTTGACGAGATTAAGATTCCAACAAGCAAGTAGTATTCTACGGTTAATACAAGCTGTCTAGAAATTAAATAAAGAAAATAATGGTCAAAATATGATGAACAATGTTGGTGTCTAAAAATCTCTTTTTTAATATAAATGTTAATATAAAATTAATTAATCATATATCGCATATTAATTATACATATATCCTTTTCTCTTTAGTTTGGTTATTGATTATGTTATGCGAAATTCGCTGGAAGGGAAAGATTTTGGCCTTAAATAGTCTGGAGATCTGAAAATTTCTGATTTAGTCTATGCTTATGCCCTTTTGGCCCTTTCAGCATGTAATAGCCCTTTTGCCCTTTTGGCAAATGATGTTGATGAGACGAACTCTTTCATTCGAGCTGTTAATTAGGCTGGTAGCAGAGTAGGTTTGGTGATAAACAGAGAGAAAATTAAAATGATGAAAATTGGTCAGGCAGGCTACGATTCCGTGAATCTGAATAGGTCCATTCTTGAGTAGGTGTAACAGTTTAATTATCTTGGTAGCTATGTAACATATACTGGTGATGTGCGGCATGAGATTAACAGATGAATATGGATTGCTGCAGGAAATTTTAAGAATCTATTATGAGCGTGGAGAAATAGGCGTATACACCTAAAGAATAAAATTAGATTGTGTAATAATTTGCTTCTTTCTAGGGTTAGTTATGGTAGTGAAACTTGGACGCTTTGTAAACAAGATAACAGGAAATTTGATGCTTTTGATTCTAGATACTTGCACAGTAGGTGGTTCAACTTTGTAAGTATAGATGAGGTTAGGCAAAGGAGTCGTCAATCTCCTGTAAGCATCATATTGTGTAGAGAGACTCCGTTGGTGTGGCCATGTTGTCTGTATGGGTAATTATAGATTAGCGAATAGGATTATGAACAGTGTGCTTAAAGGCCTCAGAAAGAGGGGGAGACCTAGGATGCGATGGGAAGACGATATCAAATAGAACCTTGTTAGAATTGATGTGCAGTGGCTAGGTGTGCTTAGAGAACTAAAGTGCACGATCTGGTTGGACCTTTGTAGCCCCATGGCTGCTTGATGATGATGATGACTGTATATATATATATAATTTTTCTACATAATTTTATGGGTCCCTCATCATATATTTTGCCAATAAAAATGTTTCTCCGCATTCATCCATGATTCGAACAAAGATTTGAAATTCATGGGAGAAATTTCATTTTATTGCTTTCAATTTTCATGAATGGTTTCTAAATCTCTATTGAAACAAAAAATTGATGTTATTTTGAACAATTATTACTCTGTATATAATGGAACATGTCTTTATTCCATTAACTACGTTTCGTGTTTAAAGTTTAAATTTATTTTCTCCTTCATTAAATGTGACATAAATGTATAATTAGTATATACTACTGTAGAATTTCCTTTGATGCTTTAGTGTGAAATGTGTGATTTCTAAGCAACGATCCCCACCATTTCCCCCTCTAAGTCTCTTTATTTCAATAGCACTTACCTCATAAGACTCTCCCACTTTCTTCTCGATTTTTCTTGCTGTGGAGACATTGCCCGAACTTCGATCCATTGCAAAGAACACATGATCTCGTACGTCCATTAAGTTATATGTCACTGATTTTCGTCCTGCTTGCGGTTCGTACGCTTGAACTGTGGTGACATGAACACCAGGAGGTGCTCCTTCATAAACTCGGGGATCATGGAGTGGATCACGGAAAACCAGTTTACCTGTACAGAATTTAACACTTTAGTAAATTTTGAATGGTGTAATAAATAAATATTTAAAAAATAACTACTTTTTAAGCGGTAGTTTAAAGTCAGTCATGGAATTTTAATTCAGGTTCTTATAAAAATATGCAATAGCTCTGATAAGAGCATTCATATATAGGTTTATAAGGAAATAGTCACAAATGATTGAGTAGTACATATTTATTAGATAATATATTCATTTAACCTTTCATGAGGTATACTTATTTTGAAAAGTCCAGAAATGAACTAAGTGAAATATCTGATTTTAGTTTAATTGTAGCCATTATTATGCCATAAAAATAAATAAATACCCCCTCAAGCAGCTGCTTGCCACAGATGTCTGACAGGAGCCTCTCAGTTTATATGCCATAGTAGAAAGTCTGTGAGGATGGCAGGACCTCAGCAGAAAAACAACACAAACGTCTGTGCCTTGTCCGGGGCTCGAACCAGGTCCCTTAGATCAATAGCCAAGTGTGCTAGCCACTCGGCCACGGGACGGCTTCTATTATGCCATTACAATTTTTATATTCATACATTTATAGGATTAAACCTATATAATATTTTCCTTGTTAATATTTTTATTTAAAACGAAACTATCATTTTTAATTTTGTTAACCCTGGAGTAGGTATGGATATTTCTTTTCTGTATTGTTTTTATGTTGAGCCCTCGCCTTTCTCACAGTCCTCCCTGAGGTGTATTAGTACAAAAGCAGGTTCCCGTCAGATCTCTGCGGCAAGCAGATGCTCGACGGGTAAACTTTCTATAACTAAATTTCAGATATAAATCAGTTTGAAATAACTCAAAAAACGGGATTTTTAGTTCACCAAAGTAAACGTATCCTGATCATCAGTTACGTTTGAAAAGTCAATGATTATTAAAATGATTATCAGTGATGATCAAATAAAAATTTATAAAAAATACAAGGAAAAAATTTAAATTAAATTTTTAAAAATCAAATTTGGAACGTTTATCAAAAAACGTTAATCTCAAGAATTCCCATCAAGATCTCAACTGTTTCATTCTTCGCATTACAAAACTCTGCCCATTCTATACAACTTCCTCATTTCATAGATTTATTCCTTTAATTTCTACCAGTTTTGCACATCCCGTTCAAATATTCTGCCAATAGTGAATTATTCCATCAGGTGTAAAACAGAACTCATTCTGCAATTGTCTTGCATCTGGCATTGCTCTTACATTGCCACAACAACATTAACCAAAAACGTAACAAGAAAACTGAATTATTTTAGAAACCACGAACAAAAAAATTAACTCTTGCTTCGAAGGCGATGCAAAGCAACTCATGAAAGCAATTTTGCAAGCTGGCACCCAGCATTCAGTTTCTTTATACCATTGTACTGCTTATCGATTCCAGTTATAATTCTCAGATACATGATTCATTCTGTTTTTCTGTTCTTCCTGACGTTTTAATATTGATGCTAGCAAGTAACAGCTTGACTTGGTTTGCGTGTATTTTGATCGATTTTAGCTCAGCTGCATACGTTTGCATTCATTTAGCATTTGTTTTGTTTCGGAAAAAAAATAATAACGGTTGTCTTCCCTGTTAAAAGCCCATAACACACCGCATCGTTCTTATCGATCATGAGCAATATATTTTGACAGCAAAACTGTTAAAAGAAATATTTATAATTTATTCAGATTTCATTCGATCAGTATAATAATACCTTTTCGACAACATTATCGTGAAATATTTTTCATATCAATGCTGTATAGAAAGGAAACATTACAATTGATCAAAGGTATCTTAGAGAGGCTCCATCTATAGGTAGCTATCCAACAACATCAGTGATTCCCAAAGCGGAACTTTTTGAACTTTCTAGGAGTGTTTTCTTGAGTTTTCTGTCGAGATAGATTAAACAGAATATCGAATACTTCTTAAATTAATATAGCTATATACATTTTATTTTCGGCAGGAAGATCTTTGCGATTCATGAATCAAAATACTTGCGAATACACACAGTAAATTTTGTACACACGGTAAATGTTTTTCATTTTGTCATTGTTCCAAAGCCGCCTAGATCAGACTGGGTCCAGCTGTTAAACCAAAGAAGGGAAATTAAATGTGTAAAGTGCGTAAGCAATTTAATTATTTCAATAAAAATCAAAGTTATTTTTAATTAAAATGGAATAGACAGATTAATTTTTGCATATAATGAGTATTAAATATTTTTGAACAATTTTAAATTGCTCGTAAATTTAGACAGCAAATTAAAATCAGCTACTTTTTAAGTCAATTAATTAAAAAATTTGTTGGTGGATTTGCTAATTAAGGTAATTCCGTCAGTATTCATCTTTTATAAATAGGTTTATTCATAAGTTTAGAAATATTCGAAATATAAAACATACAACTTAGTATATTTTATGTCTAATTAAAATCTACGCAAAACACAAAAGTTGTTTAGCCCTAAGAAACTGTAGTGATGCGAATCCCACATTATTTTTTCATCGACTCTTACACTTAATGAAACGTTTCAAATTAATTCTTGAGGTCAATCATATTAAAGATCTGTCATCTGTTTCACAAAAATAGCTCTTGTAAATAATTCATAGAGTTTACAAATTCACAAGTGATTTGATAGATATAGTCGAATAAATCTGGGAAAAGCTAGTTTTTCAATCAGAAAATTATCTAGCTGAAGTTCCAGATAAATGTTATTGACGATTATAATTGATAAATCTCAATGATTCTATCTGAAGTTTCAATGATGACACACTGAAGGACTACTTCTTCTCTACCCTATTTTCTGACAACCTGCTGAAGATCAATGACAGTGTTTTTATATTTCTTTTACTACTTTTACAGATGAAATATTTTACTTTATTTTGTCAACATCAGATTTTGAATCTAGCTATAATATTTAATCTGGACAATCCTTGTGGGAAATCAAATCGAAACATCGGTCATGTATTCCTAGATAATTAATGACATGTTTTCAAAAATATCTGCATTCTCCTCCGTAGAAAGAAATGAAGCAAGAAACGATGAACTTAGCGAGAACGGCTAAGTGGGTAGCGCGCCAGGCTCTTAATCTATAGTCCCAGGTTTGAGTCCCAGTTCGATCACGTTGAGATTTCTTTCCGCAGAATTCCCAGCCCTACCCAAGGTGTAGGGGACACCGATGGACTTGGAAAGGCCGCTGTCCCTCGGATAGGACGTTAAGACGGGGCAATGTGTGCCGGAGAGCCATATACCCTGTGCTGGTTAAAGAACACGCTGGATGACCTGGATGGGAGGCTACCATCTGTCTCCCAATAGCTGTGAAGTGGGTCCAATGGGCTAAATGGCCAGGTCCTAGCCATTTAGTTCGTTGTGAGCAAAAAAGTGTCTCTGAGAGGTAAAAAAAAAACAATCCTCCGTTGAAAGCCACACGGAAACAAGCATACCGTTCTTAACAAAGAGAAAAGTTTACCTCAATCCTTATTATCTATTTGTAGATTGTCTTTCTAACTTTGCTTTAACTCCCAAGCTTTGCAATCATTGCGACCTATCTATTTATCCATTCTTTAAGAAACAGTGCCATACTAATCAATCCAACGTTAGTATTAAAGTAATAATTTCACTCCTTGCCCTAACCTTAAAATGAAATGTCCATACTTGAACCTATATTTAATTTTTTTTAAGGTTTTCTCTCTATCTTTAAAATAAATATTCCATGTTGGACCCTAAACACAAAATTGTCAATGATTCGTCCTACAGTTAAAGTTACAATATTAATTCTTCACACCATCATTTGAATAAAAAAAGTTCTTTCTTTTATTTACCCTTAAAATAAGTTACTACTTAAACTTCTGATTTTTTTTTAAGACGTACTTTTTGAAACAAAATAGGTTACTTATGAATATTCATATATAATTAATACCTACAACTACAACTAAAAGTATAAAATAATTGATTCTGTTCAAAGTTGAAAAAAGAGGTCAAGGTCATTTTAAGAGGAAAGGATACTGTATATAGGCGAACTGGATGACGTCATATGCATTATCTTTATGATCATTAAAGGTGATATATATCAAAACTGATTTGCATTATTTGATATTAATGCAGCGGCTACTTACTCTGGTCAGAGATTAAAATTCGCATTCTGTGCACGAAACAGATGAAGTCTTCTCATTAAAATTGTTCCTTACTTAAATAAAACCGTAATAATAAAAAAAGATGAATTCTCTTGGCGTTATAACACGGATCCCCAGAGAATGAAATGTCAAAGTTCATCTTTCTTACTCCGCCATAAAATTCATGCGCCCACTTTTATGATTCTCCCACGTAACCATCATCTCCATCGTAATATGTATATAAACGTGCATTTTAGCATCACCACTTCCGGTGGCTTCCCACTTCCAATTTCCGTCCACTCAAGTCGTTAAACGAAAAAATTAATACAAACTTCCAAATATTAGCGGTAGATGGCAGCACAAGGAGAATTTAGGTTTTGAGTTTTTTTCAACTGTCCTAAGTCACACATCACACTTATATAGCTTGTCTAACAAACTGTGCTCTAGTTCTTGATAGTTTTCGTTTTAGTTGACCCATAAAAGAGTTATTCACGATTAGCGAACTTTGTTACATTTTAAAAATGCTTCCGCTTTGTAACAACTACCGGAAGAAAAAAGTCTTCTACCTCTAAGTAGCACGCAAGCCTAAGATTTTGCTAGTTTCGTTCCGTTAGAAGTGGCAAAACCTGAAGCTCTTTGTTTGATGACAACAACAAAGCGGTTCATCGTGTGCTGGTGTTGAAAGTGTGTGCGAATGAAACTTTGATTAAATTCTGATCCTGTTGGGTATCAATTACTGATCGAGCGGGAACGAGACAGAGACAGTAACATCGGGTGCACGCAATAGAGAAAGTTTTTTTTAACAGAAATCAAACGGAGCAGAGGATTAGAGTGAGGGGGGAAGGAATTTTTCATTTCTTTAATTCGTCGCCGAAAGAGAAAACAAAAAGCAGAAAGAATCAACAAGGATGAGAAAAGTTTGAAAAATAACAACTCTCACGCAATGCGAGTTTAGGAAACGTCTAGTAACCAACTGTTGGCGTTTATTTCGTTTTGTGAAGAAGGGAGTATGGAAAATAAGATATTAGCCCACGAAATGATTTGATGTAGACAGAGTTAAAGAAATAAATGGGATGAAAAGAAAAGCGTTGGTTTGAAAAATCGGAGAAAGATTGAAGGTGTTTGTTTATTTTTTCCATTATCCGTTTCAAAATTCTTTTTGTTTTCAAAATCAACTTGGCTGAAACTTAAGTTTAAATTTGTTATTTTTTTATTTTCTACCTCATTTTTTATCGATCCGCACTAAAGAATATGGTGCACAATATAGTTACAATGAGAGAAAAAATTTATTATTTACATTTGGATGCCTAATTTCAAACTTAATGATATTACAGTATGTAACGCATTCTAATTAAGAACATTTCAGCTGCTGAAATATTTCTGACAGATGTCTTAATCAATTACATGAAAGAAGTTCAATGATAGTTGAAACCACCAACAGCAGCTCTCCAAAAGTCAGTGTTATATTTGTTGAATATGGTGATAAATCTGGGGGAGGGGGAGGGGAGTGTTAGAGTCTCACGATCCCCCCTTCAATTCAACGGTTTCAACAATCGGAACAGGTGTGAAAGAAAATAGTTGTATTGAAAAAAATTATATATTACATCTGAGCTACACTGTTAAGCACATAATAAGCAAAATGGCAAAGTTATAAGAACCCTAGAGGGATCAGAATTGTTTAAAGGAAAGAAAACCTACAGGGACAGATGGAAACTTTCCGTCAAGATTATCTACGGTGTTCTTTAACATTCAAAGTTTGATGCCTTATCTCTTTTATGGGATTTTATGGACACAAACTCTTCAAACAGGATAACGGAAGTAAGTAAAAATAGCAGCTTGGATTGGCTACCTGCTATCCCAAATATAAACTCTTTTATTTTTATATTATATGAATCAAACATGCATTAAAAATATAATGGTTGAGCTGATTTAAGAATGAGCGGCATTTTTTTGCATAGAATAATCCAAATGGCACTTTCATAAGAGTTTCCAGAGCTCAAAGGTGGACGGGATGTTTTACCTCTGAACAGCACTTTTTCCGTACATAATAAGTGGCCAAGGCATAAAGACCCCAAAGGCTCAGTGAAGATTGGGAAAGAGGATCCAGTAGACAACTGTTAGGAGACAGATGGAAGCCTCCAGTCAAGGCCATCTACTGCATTCTTTTAAGGTGCACAGGGTATGGCTCTACTGCACACGGAGCCACATCTTAACGTTCCATCCTACTGACGGCGGCTTTTACAAGCCCATCGGTGTCCGCTACTGACGGAGGGTAGGGTGGAGCTTTAGCGACGACAAATTTCAACGCTAGCCCAGGCGGAACTTGCACCTGAGAACTACAGGTTATGAGCCTGGCGTGCTATCGACTAAGCCCCACTTTCGTCTCTCAGAGCTGGGTAAGAGAATGTCATCACACACTTAATTGTTATTAAGAAACAGATGGAAGTTTCCCATCTTCTCAATTTTTACCATCAAGTCCATCCAATGCTCATTAACGAGCACAAGATATGACTTACTTGCGAATCGACGGTTTAACATCCTATCCGAAGGTCATTTGAAGCCAAAAAGAGTTTTCTTCATCTCAGAGCAGGGATTAGAGAAGAAAAAAATTATCAAATTACACACAGAGGCGATTGGAATCTTGGTTGGTTTGTTTAACCTATAGGAGGCACCCTTTTTTCACATAAGATCAGGTCACAACGACCTCAAGGGCTGAGAGAAGGTTGGAGAAGAAGATTCATTGGACAGCTGTTTGAAGATTGATGGAATCTTCCTTTCAAGGCCATACAACATACTATTTAACGTGCACAGGATTTGGCTCTCTTGCACCTGGTCCACGGCTTAACGTCTCACCCGATGTACGGCGGCCTTTCCGAGCCCAAAATATCTCCTTTCTCATCGAAGGTAGAACGGGGTTATCAGAGCGATGAAAGTAGAAAGGGGTTATCTCAACGCTGGCACTGTTGGCTTAGGTTATTTTACCTCTGAGCGGCATTTTTTTTTGCACACAATGGGCTAAGTTGCCAGGTCACAAGGACTCCAAAGACTCAGAGAAGGTTGAGGGAGGGGACACACTGGAACAGCTGTTGGGAGACAGATGGTAACCTTCCGTCAAGACCATCCAGCATATTCTTTAACTTGCACAGGGTATGGTTCTCCCGCACACGGGCCAATGCCAGCGTGTTCTTTAACGGCACAGGGTATAGCTCTCCCTACCAGGAGCAACGGCTTAATGTCCCATCCGAAGGACGGCGGTCTTTCCAAGCCCATCGGTGTACTCTACTGACCACGGGCAGGGTTGGGAGTTTTGCGGAGATAAATTTCGACCATGGCCCAGCTGGGACTCGAACCTGGGAACATCGGGTTACGAGCCTGGCACGCTACCTAATGAGCCAACTTCTGTCTCCTTCAAAATATAATGATTCATCAAAATATTGGATATTTAATTTTAAACTTCATGATATTAGGCTCCTTAGTGGTTAGCATACTGTCTACTAAACCAGCGGGTATGTCCTTGTGTGCAAATGTTTGTATATATACATGAATAATGAACAAACGCATTAGTCATGAAACAAACACACAAGCAAAAAGAAGCTTAATATTCAAAAGGTACAGAACGAGAATCAGAGATCAGGTTTTGTTTGGGCAGTAAGATGTGTCATTCTTTTTTAAGGCACTAAAAGATTAAATGCGAAACTTTACTTGAGCTGCAATGATTTTTTTTTTAAATATTGAGGGAATATGCTAAACCCAATCTCATTGCTTTCGAAACCTCATGAATAAAATTTTATTATTAACTTTCGTTTAATGAATTTCTTACGAAATCAACTTAAGTTATTTAATTGAGTTCTGAATTGATGTTCCATTAACAAAGCCCAAGACAGCTTAAAACTATACTACTAAAATATTCAGCAACTGAATTTATGCAAGGTATAAGTAAATTTTGTTTCTGTCATTTCTTGCTTGCTGTAACTAATCTCCTCAAATTAGCTTTCGCAAATTCTGTCTCCCCCTACACTACCCATACCTCACCAAATGGAATAAGTTTCTGTTTGCATATTTTGCTTATTACTTCCAGTTCACTTTTTTTTTTAACTTTTGCCGCCCTTGGTTTTTACTACATCCACAAAAATGATCTTATTTTACAAATGATTTCCCTGCGGCATTGTTGTATCTCTTTTCCTTTTCTCCTGTGAATTTTCCTGGCACTGGATTGCAGCTGCAGCAAACACTTTCCCCAACTCTTTCAAAAGCTTCAGCGGAAGTGTATCCCACAAGAATCTCATCTCCTAGACTTCGTTGAGCGATGGAAGCTGAGCTGCAACACTTCTTTTGTTCTTCAGGTGTTTTGGTTACACTAATTTCGCTAAATACTTGAATTTTGAAACGTTGTTCCCAAACACTCTCGAAAAATTGCTTTAATGGACACTGACGAAAATATCTATAAAAATTGTTTCAATAGATTTTGGTAAAATAAACTATACTTTTCTCACCAATTTTTTTAACTTAAAATAATATATAAAAATAATTTATATCATTCAGTACTAAATTTTATACCATTATTCATATAGAGTCCGTTGAGCCCAAACTTAGGGAAGAACAACTAGAAAAATATATTTTAAAGAAACAGAAAAAATTCTACTGTTTGAAAACGAAAACATACATGAGTAATGAATTGGGAAAAAACTATATTATTTAGGAATCAAGAAAATATCCTGATTAAAAAAGCTAAAATATACATTTTAATGAGTAATACGAATTGGCAAAATCATTTTGTTTTATTCTCATAAAACAACATAATTCGTTTTATGAGCCGCAAGTTATTTGGCAATGGAAATGAAATGAGCAAATGTTATTTTATTTTATTTTTTTTGTTTAGACCAATTAGGGTAGTGATGGCCGATTACAGTGCTGGGAAGTCTCGCAAAGCATTATAAAACTAGCTTAAATAAATTTCTATATCACATGTTGGATAGTTTTCAATTAATAGCAAAGATTACTGTATATTTTCAGGCAGGTTGTGATTCAGTTAATCTGAATGGTTGCAGTCTTGAGCAGGTGTTACAGTTTAATTACCTTGGGGGCTATGTAACAGATACTGGTGATGTGCGGAATGAGATTAATAGACGAATAGGTATTGCTGCCGGGACTTTTAAGAATCTATGGAGATTGTGGAGAAGTAGGCGTATACACCTAAAGACTAAAATTAGACTGTATAATAGTTTGGTTCTTTCTAGGGTTAGTTATGGTAGTGAAACTTCGACGCTGTGTAAACAAGATAACAGGAAACTAGATGCTTTTGATTCTAGATGCTTACGCAGTATCTTGGGTATTAGGTGGTTTAACTTTGTAACTAATGATGAGGTTAGGCAAAGGAGTCTGCAACCTCCTTTAAGCAGCATATTGTGCAGAGAGAGACTCCGCTGGTTTGGCCATGTTGCCCGTATGGATAATTATAGATTGGCGAATAGGGTTATGAACAGTGTGCCTAGAGGCCTCAGAAGGAGGGGGAGACCTAGGATGCGGTGGGCAGACAATGTCAAACAGGACCTTGTTAGAATTGGTGTGCAGTGGCCGGATGCAGCAGATGTAGCTCAGGACAGATATGCTTGGAGAATTAAACTGCGCGGTCTGGTTGGACCTCCGTAGCACATGGCTGCTTGATGATGATGAAAGATTACTGATGAGAGAAAAACAAAATTTCCTCGCAGAGAATCTTTTTTCAGTTATAAAAGTAACCCACTAGAATACCGAATTAAAAATGCTTCACAAAAAAAATTGCAAAAATGTGCATTTGTCGAGTGGTCAGCTTCCTTGGTTAAAGATCAAGTAACCTCGGTTCAAGACCGAAAATCATGGATATTGGTTGGTTTGGCTGTTTATTTGGGGTTTTATGGCGAAAAGTAGCTAAGGCCACGATGCACCAAACGAGGTGTAAAGAGTAAAAAGAAAGATCTAAAAGGAAAAGAAACCCAAAATCAAAGTTAAAAACACATGACAATACGATAAACAACACAAAGAATAAACGCTAAAACAACAAACGGCAGAAAAGACCCAGCTAAAATACGAAAGCCGAGAATAAAAAAAGAAGTAAAACAGAAATGGGTGAAAAGAAATAATGTAAAAATCCAAGCCTGAAAGCTAAAAAAGAAATCAAAGACGTTTAAAATATCATGTAAATCATAAAAAAGCAAACACAGGTGTTTAAAGGAGTCATCAGATAAAATATGTGCGAGTTAAAAGGCTCGGACGTTGGGTTACGTTACTTCTGAGCGGCACTTTTTTTTACAAAATGGGCTAAATGGCCAGGTCACAAAGACCCGAGTAGGTTGGGAGAGGGGGCCCCGCTGCACAGCTGTTGGAAGATCCAGAGATGTTCTTTAACGTGCACAGAGTATGGCTCTCTCTCTCACACACACTGGCCACGGTTTAACGTTCCATCCGATGGACGGCGGTATTTTCAAGCCATCTGTATCCCCTACTGACCGTGAGCACGGCGATGAGTTTGCCTTGGCTACTTATCTAAGGGACCTAGGTTCGAGTCCCGGGTAAGGCATGGCTGTTTGTGTCGTTTTTCTGCTGAGGTCCTGCCATCCTCTCAGACCTTCTACTATGGCATATAAACTGACAGGCTCCTGTCAGACCTCTGTGGCAAGCAGCTGCTTGAGGGGGCATTTATTATTTATTTTTAAATCTAAAGGGCCAGTTGGGGTTCTAACCTGGGAACTGCAGATTATGAGCCTGGCGCGCTACCGACTGGGTACCCTCCTCCCTGGGCTCGGTTGTAAAATGATGAAAACTAAAATATATCGTCATTGAAGGTTATAACAGGGGCAATGAATTCAAATACAGCTTGACGGTTGAAATCGTGTCTCAAAACCAACTTAGGTTCGTTGTCCGCCCGAAGAAGAAATGAATGAGTAAGAAAGGAAATCATAGATGTTTCTTGTATTATCTTTCTGCTGATGTCTTGTGTTCCCCACAGATCTCTTCTGTGGTGCCTCTGAGACAAGTATTTGCTTAAAGGGGTTTGGGTTGGGTTGTTTTACCTCTGAGCGGCACTTTTTTGCACACAATGGGCTAAATGGCCAGGTCACATGGACCCCGAAGGCTCAGAGAAGGTTGGGGGAGGGGACCCACTGGAACAGCTGTTGGGAGACAGATGGTAGCCTCCCGTCAAGGCCATCCAGCGTGTTCTTTAACGTGCACAGGGTATGGCTCTCCCACACACGGAGCCACGGCTTAACGTCCCATCCGACGGACGGCGGCCTTTCCAAGCCCATCGGTGTCCCCTACTGACCGTGGGCAGGGCGCGGAGTTTTGTGGAGATTAATCTCAACGCTGACCCAGCTGGGACTCGAACCTGGGAACTACAGATTACGAGCCTGACGCGCTACCGACTGAGCCCCCCCGCCCCTCCCATATATGGGAGAGCCATATCATATGCACGTTAAAGAACACCTCTGGATATCCTTGAAGGGAGGTTACCATCTGTCTCCAACATATGTCAAGTGGGTTCCACCCCCAACCTTCTGAGCCCTCGGGGTCTTTGTGACCTAGCCATTTAGTCCATTGTGGACAAAAAAGTGCCGTTCAGAAATAAAACAACCCACAGAGGTCTGACATAAGCCTATTAGTTAATACTCCATAGAGAAGTTCTGTGAGGAAGGAGAGATTTCTGCAGAAAACCAATACAGAACATTCATACTTTAGACGGGACTCGAACCGGGTCCCTTTGATTAGTTGCCAAGCTGGAAACAAATATAAATTGAAACCTTCGACTTAAAACTATTCTTGGATGAAATGATTGTCGATTTATCAGAAATTAATAAAATGTCTTAAGCTCTTTGCTCAAACCAAAGTAGGCTAAAAATTTTCCCTTGTGACATTTGCAAAATTCATTTAAAAGTCGTAAAACCTTTACTCTAGTGTTCTCAATACAAAAAAAAGCTTATTAATTAAACATCTAAGTAACAACCGCTAATAATGTTACGTTTAAATTTTACCTATCAACACTTGCAAAGCACATGATGATTTTTTATTTCAGATTCATTATAACCTCATTTTTGACAGCCTTCATTGCAGATGATAATGCTTTTATTATTCTCTGCGGTTAACTATAAAATGTGTTAAAGTGCATCCCGAACCGTTAAATTAGAACCTGATACTTTTCGGCCATATTTCATCAAAAGGAATCGATTAAGTGATGATAAATTACTTCATCGCTATTTCAAATTGAGATGTTTAAAGTTTCCTAATTATGTTATTGCTTCACATCTTCAGTTATTCATTTTTTTTCTCCAAATTTATTTTCTTTTATCCCCAGAGCGCGCTTTACTTTGCTCAAGAGCAGCTACTGAGTCATGGCCGTAGCAATTAATGCTTCCGGGTGAAGGTCACTTAGCCAGAATCACGTACGCTCAGAGTGAACGATGTTAACCGGAAGTTGTAACTGACGGCGAAGCTGATCCCGATGTGTGGGCGAGATGGTTCACGTGCGGCGAGGGAGGCCGTGGCGCTCATTGGGCTGCAGGTGGTCGTCGGCCCGATGAAGCCATTGCCGATGGGATGTGTCATCGTCACGGTCGAGATCGTCGATGATGGAAAGTGACGGAGCATCTGAGAAACTGAAATCGTGGGACGTTTCCTGACGGAGTAATATGTTGAACAGTTTTTCTTCTAGTTCACTTAGCGCACTGGGAAAGCGACGCTGAAAGAGATCATGGTCGTGAGAAGTTTCCAAAGGAAATTCTCTTGTTTTTTTTTTAAATAATAAATTCAAATTCTGGTACATTTCGACTTCTGTGATATTGAAGTTTGTTCTTCTGATGCCATGCTACGAAACAAATGATAATTCTAAACTCAGAGACGAGATGATCCAATCAATTTAAGCAGAGATGTGATGTAACTTTCCACATTTGGTTATAACTAGCATTTTTGTATTAACCATATACAGAGTTTTTTTTTTTTCAAAACGTATATTCAAACTTTGGGATCGTGTTCTACTGCGAATAGTGATGAAAAAGGTTCCTATGAACATTAGGCCAGAAACGCGTCCCTTCCGAATTATAGCACATTTTGAGAGGGCAAGTAAGAAAGCCTGTCAAAAGGTGCGATGCTAGGTAATTTTGCATGTCTGACGGCATAGTAGATGTATGCAAATGTTGAACAAAATCCCATCACTCCTGGGTGATCTCACTCGTACATATCCTGGAAGCTGGATTGGTTGAGGTGGATCAACTGCATGGCCTGCACGCTCTCCCGATTTGAATCCGCTCGATTTCTTCTTATGGGAACACGTTAAGGCTGAAGTTTACTCTA
The DNA here is from genome assembly GCA_038380435.1 of Ryuthela nishihirai. Taxonomy (NCBI): domain Eukaryota; kingdom Metazoa; phylum Arthropoda; class Arachnida; order Araneae; family Heptathelidae; genus Ryuthela; species Ryuthela nishihirai. The sequence goes on from JAWZYU010000023.1 coordinate 11,089,241, forward strand.
TCCCGATTCCTAATACACAAACTCTCTGCTAACGATTCGTGAACAGTTGTCAAAGAATTCAGAACACTCCAGAACTTTTCGAACGTGTTCGACGGTTGTTGAGAAGACCCCGTGAGGCGTGTATTGCTGAACAGGGAGGCCATTTCGAACACTTGCTCTGATGCAGGCTTTCATAATTGCTCTCATCGATCGCGTGCAATGTGCTGTAATAACTGGAATAAAAACTAATTAACTTCACGGGCTTTCTTATTTGCACTCTCAATATTTGCTATAACTCGGAAGGAAAGCGTTTCTGGCCCAATGGTCATATGAAATTTTTTCATCACTATGCGTAGTAGAACACGTTCCCAAAGTTTGATTAGACCTTTTCGAAACATCTTGTACAGTTCGTCGGTTCTCGATTTACATGGGTATTCTAAAAAACGGCCGCGTAAATCATAAATAATTTTCCCGTAAGAAATAAAGCAGGGGTAGGAATAGCAAGTAATGCTGCCTCAAAACTTACATACCTCTATTTCGTCCACTGTTTTATTTTTACAGTATTTATTTGATACAATAATATATTACAGTAGTGCTAAAAGCGGAAGACTGCAGCCTATCTATAACAAAAAATTAAATCATTGTTTATGAATTTTTTTCAAACACACGCTGAGAGCTGTCTTCACTGTATTGTCGGTGCCAGTTAAATGGAAGTGGTTTAAGGTGTCATGTTGGTCAGATGACTGAGTAATAATAATAAATAAATACCCCGTCAAGCAACTGCTTGCCACAGAGGTCTGGCAGGAGCCTGTCAGTTTATATGCCATAGTAAAAGATCTGTGAGATGGCAGGACTTAAGCAGAAAAACAATACACACATCCATGCCTTACCTGGGGCTCGAACCCAGGCCCCTTAAAGCAGTAGCCAAGCGTGCTAACCACTTGGCCATGGGACTACAGTGAGCGAAAGTAAAAAAAAGGTTGATGACTTGTGTCTTACACCACTGCTAAGCTGTTGAGCGCTAAACAAAAATTGTTTAAGAAATACTACTATATTGATTTTAGCAAGAAACATGTCATTGGACTTGTTTAATTAATAATTTAGGGTTATTAGTTTCATTGCCCAATGCAACCAATACGGTCGAGAAATGAAAAAGTAAGGGTTAATATTAAAAGAAGTATGAAATCCGAAACATTTAATAGCAATGTTGCTAATAATAAGAATTTACTTTAAAGGTTAATTAAGCACAGATGATAACAGTCATAACTAATTGTTTACTGGACTAAATATAGGCCGTTTTAGAAGTTTGTATAATGATTATATTGTCGTCAATTGTGAAGAACTTGTTTCGAGTGTGGCAAAAAGCGATGTTTGCTGTTATCCATTTCGCATTACTCTTTAAGTATGAAACGAATATTTTGCCCAAATCTAGATTTAAAGATTTGTGCGAGGACTTCAATTTATATCTGGTGATAGTGTTTCGTTGAAAATTTCTTTCCTAAGTTATTGCAATAGAGGGAGGGGGGGGGGGGGGGGCGGGGGCAAGAAACACAATCGAGGGGTGGGGGGAAGAAACGCAATCGAGGGAGGGGACAAGAAACGCAATCGAGGGAGGGGACAAGAAACGCAATCGAGGGAGGGGACAAGAAACGCAATCGAGCCGGGAAAGTATAAGGGGGGGCAAGAGACTGGATTCCCCCTTCTGTTTTACAGGTCTTTAAAAAAAAATTCTTGAAAAATGCATGGGATAATAAATAAGTTTAATAATATGTTAATAACTTTTCTCTGTATTACCCTTACTAGCATTCTAAAAGAGGGGGACATGCAATCTGTACCCCCTCCTCACTTAGATCCCGCCACGCCTATTAGTAATTTTGTTACATTAGCAGAGAACACGAATATTTCACTTGAAGGAAGTTTTATTCCTTCTCAGTCAACTCCAGATTCCCACAACTAGTGTAAAATTTATTTTTGTCTCACAACATTTGCTCCAAACACTAAAACTACGTTCATAGTCCCTTTATTGTTGCAAAATTAAATACAAAAATACACCCTGTAGTTAATTTATGATGTAGCAACTAATAAGTAAAGATAAAGATTATTTTGCAGTCTTTAAAAAACATTGAAGTATCATTAGCCAAATATGTGTTGCTTAATGATTAAAAGTATAATTAGATGTACTTAAGCTTAATTGGCATTTCAACATACTCTCTTCACCCACAGAATAATGCGCTTAAGTAACATCGGGTCGAAGTGGTGTATGGTAAGCCTGCTTCAGGCTGATTTCACTTCCCAACGCACACATATATAAAGCTTTTCCTAACCGCAGCAACAAGTTGTTCCCAAGCCACTAGAAGCACATTTTCCGTTCTTCAGATATGCGTAGGTATAGAGAAAGAAAGAAAAATCATCGTCCAGACCAAAACCAGCAGCCACTTGAGACGTGATGCGCTTCTCTTCGTATCCATGACAACGAGGTGGCTGATAATGCTATTTGGAGGCAAACTTATCGGACTCTGTGGATGAAATAAATATGCGTTCATATCTCGCTTTGGAGTATACCGATCGCACCCCAATGTCGTTTCCATCTCAAAAAGTAGGTATTTATGCCTCTCTTTATAAAATGATATTCGAATCGGTGTTCTCTCCTTTTTTTTGTTGCACGGAATTCTCTTTCGGTTGTGATGAATGGCTGAATAGTTATCTCGAAGAGTCAGCAATGCACCGGTGTTGGAGTGTATTTCTCGCTGACAAGCGAGAAAACAGCGCATATATTTCTCCAGCAGCTATGACTTGGGTCGAAATTGACGAAAGAATTGCCTGATCCGAAAGTTCAATAACAAAGATTCGATTCACAGTAAAAGAAAGAACACATTAACCTTACCTAAAGAATATTCTTATATTGTGGAGCGGTAGTCTTAAAAATGTTAAAATAAAATTACATAACTGCTATAATAATAAAAACAGCATATCGTTAGAATTTAACTCAAAAGTTATTATTAATTTGAATAATAAGTATTATTTACACCATTTAATACAACAGATGTATATTTCAAAATTTAATGTAAATAATATTTCACCTATTTTTCAATTTGCCTAAGACTTGCATTGTTGCTGTTCAATAATCAAAGTACATAGCTGTACAAAGCGAACATTATGGAAAATCGAGATTTAGATAGATGTGATTCAGATCTTTATCTTCCGTTACATTTTCTCACAAAAAAAACTTAGTTTATAAGTTATAGAGAGCTTCAAAGTCAGCTTCCATTTATATAACTTGGAGGGAGGTGGTCATAATTCAGCGAGCACTCAGTGCATAGTGTATGCATATAAAAGTTTCGTACTTATCAAGTTCAGAAACAATATACTAAATCTGAAGCTTTCAGCTGCAGTTCTGGCATATTATTATTATTCATCCAAAAATTTCCTATCATTGATGATGCGCAGTAAATAAAAGTGATGATTTACTCCATATTTTATCCCTCCTTTCAATAGCTTAAGTTAAGAATTGCATTGCAACTGTTCCATAATAACTATAACTTATTGCAATTTATATGGAAGCGTTTCTAATAGTTGGGACGTCTCTCTGAATACCTTGTCAGCAATCTGAAGGACTTCATCTTCAGACTTCGATCTGATATTGAAGAACTGAACAAATATTTATTCCGCATCGTGAAGGCTTCAGATCCACTTCTCCAAAGCTTCATTGCTTTGGGTCTTTTTCTCATTTCTTCCTCCATTGCTCATGCTTTTCACAAGAGTGAGATCAGCTTCTAACATCCCTAAAAAATGTCGATCGCCATGATGTCGTCTCATCCATCATTTTCTTGGAAAAATTTCTTCACTGGTTCGATATATGTCAAAATCTCGCTTTTAGAACATTCAAGTGACTCATTTCAGTGAAGGAAAGAGGAAGCAGATTGGTTAATTTCTTTTCTGCTTCTTCAAAGACGTTAAGCTTCTTATTTCACAATTACCTTCTTACCTAGTTAAAATCCTACCTTAATTTTTTACATTTCTACGTTTACATTCTAAATCATAAAAAAATTTAGAGTGTTGTTAATAAGCTGAACTAGAAGCCGATGGAAATTTAAAACTTTCGCCCCGACACTAAGCTTTATACTCCCTGAAACCTTTGGTTTTGCTGATGTTTATTTCAAACTTCCATACAGTTTTGGCAGTGGGAACAGGCAAAATGCGAAGTGCGCCAGGCTCATAACTAAGCCAAGGCAATTATAATGAGTAAATTATATTATTTTATGTGGTTTTAAAATAGAAAGCTTTTTCTTAAATTTTCAACAAATTAAATCAATTATATTTTTATGTATAATTTCCCTCCTTTTCCCCAAAGCTGGGGTCGGTGGTGTCTCAGTCGGTTGCGCGCCAGGCTCGTAATCTGTAGTTCTCAGGTTCGAGTCCCAGCTGGGTCAGCGTTGAGATTTATCTCCGCAAAATTCCCCGCCCTGCCCACGGTCAGTAGGGGACACCGATGGGATTGGAATAGGCCGCCGTCCGTCGGATGGGACGTTAAGCCGTGGCCCCGTGTGAGGGAGAGCCATACGCTGTGCAAGTTAAAGAACACGCTGGATGGCCTTGACGGGAGGCTATCATCTGTCTCCCAACAGCTGTTCCAGTGGGTTCCCTCCCCCAACCTTCTCTGAGACTTCGGGGTCCATGTGACCTGGACATTTAGCCCATGGTGTGCAAAAAAGTGCCGCTCAGAGGTAAAACAACCCAACCCAACCCCAAAGCTGTCAAGGCCTTGACTAGGCCCGTATCCAGAAAAAAGGGGGGGGGGGCGGTGAGCAAGAACCTCAATCGTGCCGTAAAAAATTAAAGATAATAACAGACTGGAATTCTCTTGCAGTATAACATTTTCCCCCTCCACTTTAAATGTCTTTAAAATTTTTTTGAAAAATGATTGAAATAGGCATATGTTTAATAATGTTTTGCTTCTATTATCCTTATTAGCATTCTTAAGGGAGGAATGCCTCCTCCCCCTCCCCCCCAATGCACCCTAGATCTCGCCCTGCTCGTAAATATTCCCAATTTCGAGGAATCAACAATACCAGAGTTCAGATTTTGTTTAGTTCACACGCTCTTCATACGAAAGTGGGAAACCTTTACACTCGAAAAAACTGTTGTCCAACAGATGGGGATATTAGGCCGTGCCCATATGCAAATAAGTCGGTAGAGATAGGGAGAAAACAATGTTTATAGCTTAGACAAACAAACAACATTGGTAAAACTTTGATTATAAACTATTCCATCAAAAACAGTTTTGAGAATTACGTTTGATTGTTTTATAAGTATTTTTCATTAATTTACCGATCTTTTTCTTTTAATATGTAATAACAATATTCAAAATAATAAACGGTAATAATAAATATTATATATATATACCTCACTTCAAGAAAATGAAAAACAACTATTTTTTCAAGTTACACAGATATATTAGAAAGAGTTAATGGTACATGCACATATATAAGTATACAGGGTGAATCTGAAAAAGTGGGCAAAACTTTACGGGGTGGTAGAACGCAGTTATACGAGCAGTATTCGTCATAGATTGTATGGTCGGAACGCAAACGGCGAGCCGCTAGGTGGCGTTGGAAATGGTATAAAAGGGTCGGTCTTCGCACCCAACGGCATTTCTACCGTGGATTGCCGAGAGGATGGCTGGTTATACTAACCACGAAATGGCGGATATGCACTTTGTGTACGGTGCGGCAGACGGGAATGCGAGTGAGGCACAGAGACGTTACCGCGACCGGTTTCCGATGAGATGCACTCCAGATCGGAAAACCTTCGAGCGTTTGCATCGGCGGCTGTGTGAAACGGGATCCTTCGCCGCGGCCAAGCAAGACGCAGGGCGTGAAAGGAGTGTCAGGACGCCGCAACTTGCAGAGGACATTCTGCATAGGGTGGAAGAGCGACCGGGATGTAGCACGCGAGCGGTTTCCCATGCAGTACACGTGTCCCAAATGTCGGTTTGCCGTGTGCTACAGGAGGAAGGAATGCACCCCTATCGTACGCAGAAGGTACAAGCATTGTCACCGGCGGACTATCAGCCACGTGTCGATTTCGCACGTTGGTACCTCCAGCAGAATGCAGCGCAGCCGGATTTTGGTGCACATGTTCTGTTTACGGACGAGTGCACTTTCACCCGTGAGGGCGTTTTGAATACCCACAATTCACACACGTGGGCATCTACGAACCCTCATGCCACACGTCCTCATTTGTTCCAGCAGCGGTTCTCCGTAAATGTTTGGGCAGGGATCCTCCATGACCATTTGTTTGGCCCATATCTCCTGCCACACCGTCTGGACGGCAAATCGTATAACACATTCCTACGAGAGGAGTTGCCGGAGCTGCTGCGTCCGATTCCAACCCCCAGCAGGTCGAGAATATGGTTCCAGCACGACGGTGCGCCTGCACACTTCAGCTTAGATGTGCGGAACACTTTACATGCAACGTTCCCAGGGCGATGGATTGGTCGAGGTAGTCCCATAGCTTGGCCACCAAGATCGCCGGATCTCTCGTGTTTAGACTTTTTCCTGTGGGGCCATATGAAAAGCCTAATCTACGAGTGCCCCATTGAAACCGATATGGATCTAGTCGCCAGGATCGCTGCTGTTGCCGGCGATATTCGGGAAATGCCTGGTGTCTTCGCAAATGTGCGTCGGTCCCTATCCCGCAGGTGTGAAGCCTGCATTACAGCTGGCGGCAGCTCTTTTGAGCAATTTCTTTGAGCATGTACCTCAATTACATTCCTGTTAATAAAATGTTTTATGAAGTATCTCCTCTCCTTCTTGTGTTCATTCTTTAAATGTGACAGTGGAAAACTACCTTTTAACTTCTCACCGCTTGCGTTCCGACCATACATTCTATGACGAATATTGCTCGTATAGCTGCGTTCTACCACCCCGTAAAGTTTTGCCCACTTTTTCAGATTCTCCCTGTATATTATACAGAGTACTAATGCAATTTATTAGAAATTTTCTATGTTATGTCAATGGGGAACAAATTTCGGAGATCTTTAAACCTCTAAACCAGGGTTCTCAACGTGGGGTAAGCGGTAAAAATTTCTGGTGAGAGTTGCGCCGTGAGAGTTCAAAAGTCGCTAGATCTAGTAACAGTCGCTAAGTTGGCATTATTATACTATAACTATGGTTTTATCTACCTATATAATGGGTACGCCAGTTACATGCACATTTCCAGGGGGTACGTGAGCATAAAAGGTTGAGAACCACTGCTCTAAACTATGCTTTGTAGGGGAAATGTAACATAAGATAAATTAAAAACCTAAATTAAATCTATCTGAATCTCAATCATGTATTCATTCACTATTTGTAGAGTTAATGAAGCTGGAATTCTAAGTAAATTCATATAAGTGGCAAAGTTGGCGTTCAATATTACATCATCATCATCATCATCATCATCAAGCAGCCATGGGTTACGGAGGTCCAACCAGACCGTGCAATTCAGTTCTCCAAGCAAGTCTATCCTGAGCTACATCTGCTGCATCTGACCACTGCACACCAATTCTAATAAGGTCCTGTTTGACATTGTCTGCCCACCGCATCCTTGGTTTCCCCCTCTTTCTAAAGCCTTTAGGCACACTGTTCATAACCCTATTCGCCAACCTATAATTATCCATACGGGTAATATGACCAAACCAACGGAGTCTCTCTCTGCACAATATGCTGCTTAAAGGAGGTTGCAGACTCCTTTGCCTAACCTCATCATTAGTTACAAAGTTGAACCACCTAATGTCCAAGATACTGCATAAGCATCTAGAATCAAAAGCATCTAGTTTCCTGTTATCTTGTTTACAAAGTATCCAAGTTTCACTTCCATAACTAATCCTAGAAAGAACCAAACTATTATACAGTCTAATTTTAGTCTTAGGTGTATACGCCCATTTCTCCACACTTTCCATAGATTCTTAAAAGTCCCGGCAGCAATCCCTATTCGTCTGTTAATCTCATGCCGCACATCACCAGTATCAGTTACATAGCTCCCAAGGTAATTAAACTGTGACACCTGCTCAACACTGCAACCATTCAGATTAACTGAATCACAACCTGCCTGACCAATTTTCATCACTTTAGTTTTCTCTCTGTTTATAACCAAATCTACTCTACTACCAGTCTCATCAACAGCTCGAATGAAATAGTTCATCTCATCAACATCATTTGCCAAAAGGGCTAAATCATCAGCATAATCTAAATCAGAAATTTTAGTATCTCCAGCCCATTTAAGGGCAAAATCTTTCACTTGAAGTGAATTTCGCATAACATAATCAATAACCAAACTAAAGAGAAAAGGAGACAAAATACACCCTTGCCGAACACCAGAAGTAATGCTAAACCAATTGCTACAAGACTTACCAATTCTCACAAACGACTCAGTGTTATTATAGAGAGCTTTCATTATGTTAACTAACTTGTCTGGAATACCATATGATCTCACAATCAACCACAAATTATGACGATCAACAGAGTCGAAAGCCTTTTTGAAATCAACAATGCTAGCAACCAAAGGTTTCTGAAACTCTAAACATTTCTCAAGAATCTGCCTAAGAGAAAATATCTGATCTACACATCCCCTACCACTTTGGAATCCACATTGCCCATCACGCAATTGCCTGTCAACCAGATTCTTAATTCTATTAAGCACAATCATGAAAAGAACTTTACCTGGAACAGAGAGTAGGCTGATACCCCTATAGTATCACAAGAACTGCGATCACCTTTTTTGAAAATAGGGATAATAATAGCTCTTGTAAAATCTTTAGGAACCATGCCTTTATCATAAAAGATATTCAGAATTTCAGTCATCCAAGTGGTAACCGAAACATTCCCAGCTCTAAGCATTTCCGTAGTAATTTCATCTAAACATGGGTATTTATGAAGTTTAAGTTTAGAAACAGTCAAAATAACTTCGTGTTTTGTTATAGGGCCAACATTAAAGACACCAATGCATCTATCATCATTGCAAACAATGGGAATAGAACTAACCGCATTGTTTAGAATGTCACTGAAATGCTCAGCCCATCTAGTCATGACAGAACCCTCACCTTCTATAACCTTACCTTGTTTATCCTTCAATCCCTGTATACCTGTTCGTTTTCTACCACATAAAACATTAACTATCTGGTACAGCTCTCTGCTGTTGTGGTGTCTAACTGCTTCCTCGGCTTTGTCAGCCAAACCATCAAGCCAAAGATTCTTTCCAGTAGCTATCTGATCTTTTACACTTTTATTAAGTTCTCTGTAATGCTTTCTATTAGGACTAGTAGTGTATTGATTAAGGACATTCCTGCAGTTCTTTCTTTCCGAAATAAGCTCAAGTGCCTCATCACTCAGATAATTCTGTCTCTTCTGCTCCTTTTTTTCCTAAAAGAGCACTGTTAGTGTCCAAAAAAGCCTGTTTAAAATGATCCCATTCTTCCTCAACTTCAGTAGTAAGCATACCATGACTGTCATAATGACTAAGTAACCTATCATGGTAAGCTTTGGCTATAACTGGGTCTTTCAGAGCTTCAGTATTAAAAGCAAATTTTTTAACCCTAGCACAACACTTTTTAAGTTTAAGTTGCAAGACACTTTTAACAAGGTAATGGTGAGATCCAATTTCAGCTCCCCTATATGACCTGGTATTCCTAACAGAACTAGCCCATTTGCTCTTAATTAATATATAATCAATCATATTCTTATGCAGCCCATCGGGTGAAACCCATGTGTACTTATGTATGTCGCGGTGTTTGTAATAAGTGTTACTTATTCTGAAACCATTGAGTTTACTTACCTGTAGGAGACGTTGCCCATTGTCATTGCAGCTCATCAATACCAAAACGGCCTATTACTCCTCCCCAAAGGTCAGAGTCAGTACCAACTTTGGTATTGAAGTCACCTAGAACAAGGGTAATAACCCCTTTCTTGACAGAATTCAAAATATCCTGAAGTTATCCGGAAAACCTATCCTTCTCATTCTCATCGGCATCCTCAGTGGAGGCATAACAGCAGATAACATTGAAGTCTTTAACTCTTGTTTGAAATTTTGCTGTAAGAAACCTTTCATTTGCACTCATATCCTAGAAGAGCATCACTAGCGTGTCTGCTGAGAAGCAGACCCAGGACTTGGTGATGTTTATTATCGTTCCTTCCTGAAACCACAAATTTAAGATTATTTTTAAGAATCTGACCTTTATCTGTCCATCTGGTCTTTTGCAAGCCGAGAATATCTAAATTATAACGGTGGAATTCTTGTGTGAGGACATCAAGATAAAAAGCTCTGTGCAGAGTCCTCACATTCCAACTACCTATGGAGAGAAAATGGTTAGTGTGATGTTTAAAGAAACTATGTTTATTGAGAGAGGAAATGGCGACAATATCAAACAACCTCCTAATCGCAGACATAGGACAAAGACCCGCTCCCCACCACTAAAGGCTGAAGCCATCTGCACTGGAAGACTTCCTTCAATGTAGAATTTGACGATGCCAATAGAAGCAAAGCGTTCAGGTGCCTGCGATGACCTCTGCTCAGAATTATCCACCAGCTGATAAACATATCTTGTGAATCTATTCACTTGGGGTTGTCAACCCACAAACAAACAGAAAACACAGCGGAAGATTTTCCCTCCACAGAAGCCCACCAGTGCAGCAAAATCAGGATCCATAATCAAGCTCAGAGCCGTATATCTGTCCAGTCCAGTGAGTTTATATGGTCAGCACCAGGACCCTGTGTGGTTGACCACTCCTCAGCAGGGTAGAAAAAAAAAAGAAAAAGTAGACAGAGTTGTCCAAATCAGTAGGCCACACTAATCTGGCAGCCCTCCCCTTCCGTTCACTTCCACAAGAGAGTATCTCTTTTGTAAGGTATTAACGGTCTGCACCACGAGAAGGTGGGGTCGGACATTAGGTTCTAGTCCTGTCCGGTTCTATGCATCATCACAGGGGATTGGTGCATAGCTCTCCTTCCAGTGACTACCTAGCTACCATTTACAGACCTCAATATTACAGCTTTCGTAAATTTATATAGCAAACGATTGTTGTTGAAATTCGAGATTTAGTTTGATTTGATTTATAATTTTATCTTCGGTCACAATTTTTCTTATATGATAGCTTTTTTCCCAAGGTTTGGTTAAGTTATGTTGTCTTTACATTCAAGGAAACTTTGGGTAAAAGCAGTGTGGTGGCATAAGTTTTATTAGTTTCCTATCTAAGGTAATGCCTTCCCATGGTCGAGTGGTTAGCGCTCTTGGCTACTGATCTAAGGGACCTGGGTTCGAGCCCCGGGTAAGGCATGGTTGTGTGTGTTGTTTTTCTGCTGAGGTCCTGCCGTCCTCACAGACCTACTACTTTGGCATATAAACTGAGAGGCTCCTGTCAGACATCTGTGGCAAGCAGCAGCTTGAGGGGGTATTTATTTATTATTTATTTATCTAAGGTAAATAGAAAAACACCGAAAAATATTAGCTACTAAAGCATCAGCAATCATTAAAAAATTATTATTATGAAATTTGTTCAAAAATAGTTTACAAGGTAAATTACCACGCTACGACAAATGTTTTAATCTGTTAGCAGAAAGAGCGTTATACCTTGATTTTTAGATATTTGTAAAAATAACGTTCCCCGTAATAAAACTAATTTTTAATAACACCATGTAAACTATCATTTTGAAATCTATTCATACACAGAACCCTACTAATTTATTAAAGAATGTGCATGTTTAGGTCAATGGGAAACTAACTTCAAAGACTTATAAGTTCTAAACTATGCTTTGTATGAAAAATGTGACCGAATATGTAAATCAAATTAATCTAAATCTCAATTTCCAGCAATATTCGTTCACTATTTAAAGTTATGAAAGCTGGAATATTGAACAACAACAATAACATTGATAAGACTTTACTTAGAGTTCCAGCTTCCTTAACTCTACAAGTAGTGAACGAATATATATGATCGAGATTTAGATAGATTTTATTTAGGTCTTTATCTTAAGTCACATTTCCCCTACAAAGAATAGTTTAGAGGTTAAATGGTCTCCGAAATTGTTTCCCATTGACAAAACATGGGAAGACTCTAATGAATTGTATTAGTACTCTGTACAATACATATATATATATAATTAATCTTAATCACTATCCAAGCTGTTTTATTATTGTTCCAGTAGATCAGAATAACATTTTGATCGGTGAATACAGGATAGTAGGGATGTTATTCACTTCTTGTCGAAAAATTTTGAAGTAAGTCCTTTCCTGTTGCACGGATCACACAATGATAATAAAACAGCTTGGACAGTGATTAAGATATTAATTTAACTCAGCTGTGTTTAATCTCTTATATATATATATACCATTAGTTCATACTAATATACCTGTATAACTACTGGCAGTTAATAATCAAAGTTTAACCGATATTGTTTGTTTATCTCAACTAAAAACATTGCATGAGCTCTATCAGTACGTAGGGTTTCATTTCTCCTTCTCGACTGGAATGGGAAGACAATCAGACTCCCACTTTCCCTCTGCTTATTCTTGTCCAGTATCCAGTAACAACTAAAAAACTGGTGAAGCCATCCCTACAAGCATGATACATTACTGTAATGAAAAACAGACGCTAACGTATATCAAATTTTGTCTATACGAAAAAACATCCTTTTTCTATCAGAAAACATTCTTCTGAACATTGATTTCAACTCAAAAACTAGTAGTTAAGACTGCCTCAAATGAATGTTAACGATCGCATTATATCAGCTTGACATCAGAAACAATTAAAAGAGCCAAGTACATTAAATAAATATTAATGAAAGTACCTGAAACGAATACCCATTGGAGCAATTGTCAGTAAAATCCACAGCAATTGTTTTATTTTCTTCAAAGAATTGTCATTTGCCTTCTGTGTTCAGCAGTGCATGTAGAATATTGTCCCCATCCAGTAATCAGTCTCCTGGAGGGAACAGCATGACATGGCTCACGCTAGCTCGTGGCGGCAAATCGCCACACTGGCGTGACGTAGGCACATGTCTTCAATGGAAAGCGTTGTTCCTGTGGGCGTCGAAGGGTGGATGCTTTTTGGCACCATTACCGAACCATTGAAAGGGATGAGGAAGAGTTTGCTTCTGCATTGTGTTTGGTCTTGTACCAAGGCCAAGGTTAACAAACAACACATAGATTTGCTTTGTAAAACCCAAGGACAAAACTTGGGTTTACAGAGAGAACGCAAAAATAGTTGCTTTTCCCTTTCTGAATTAAAAATATTCGCATAAAAATAAAACGGTAAATTTTTTTTTCGTTTTAATATAAAATGCAAATCATTTTTTTGGATAATGCTTTTGAACGGAGAAAAAATATAGCAATAATAATCGAAATAAAATGTCTACCACAGTGCAAAAAAGATAAAAACATCTCTCTGTTAGAAGTAATCTGAAGTAGCGAATTGTATCCGACAAATACTTTGCTCGAATATTCGACATAATAGTTGGTGCAGGTTTGATTTTAAAACCCACAGCAATTTTTTTAATTTCAAAAAACCTTTTTTAAACTTAACTCTTAGGGTTAGGCAGCTAGCCTAACCCTACGAGTTATTCCAGCAAGGCAAACTTTGTGTGTTGTGTCAGCAGTGACCTCGGTCTTAGTAGGGCACCTCCTTGTATGAGAAGACCTGTAAAAGTTAGGAGTAGCTTCTGAGATTCTTCTCTGTACTATATATATAAATTAATGAAGTTTTAAAATAGAAAGGAAATGAGGCTAAAAATTAAATATCGTCATAAAACGAACTTTAAAGATTAGTAAAAAGTACAGAAAAACAGAATAAATGATTATGATAAAATATCAGCTTAAGGTACATTTTGTAACTTGTTTATGATTAGCAGCAACTCTGCAAATGTCTGATTTTAAGGAAACTTTTCAAGATAGAATTAATTTTCTCATTCAGAAATATATTATTACTGAATAATGTATTATTTCAAGTAAGCAAATATCCAGTTCAAATCTCAGAGTAAATAAATTATTCCCCGAACAGCTGCTTATTACAGTTAGTGCCTCTTGCAGCTGTCAACAAAAGAAAGAAAATTGAATGCATGCGTAGGTAGGTCCTCTAATTCGTGGACATCCGTTGCCAACAATTAGCAGCATTTCGTTTGAGTTAATATTTAATATATGGAAACACATCGACTCAAGGCTACTGAGCTGTGTCTGCAAGTTGAAATACGTTGCGCTAGGGTCGCAAGCAAACTAGTCAGTCTCTTTCTCGTTTAGGAAAGCTGTTTCTTTTTGTGTGTGGGATTTTGTTCAGGCTATGGCTGATCTTAATATCGAGTTGCAGTATGTGATATGTTACTCTGTTAAGCAAGGCTTAATTGGTACCCAGATGGTGAAGAAATGGCTGAAGCGTATGGAGAACAGTGCTTGAAACGAAGCATGGTTTTCAAATGGCATGAACGCTTCACAGTAGGCGCTTTTCCGTACAGGACGACCAAAGATCTGGGCAACCAACCATTGTTCTGCATACACTTGAGAGGAGCGGGGGTGGGGAGGTTCAGTCGGTAGACACCAGTCTCGTAATCTGCAGTTCTCAGGTTCGAGTCCCGCCTGGTCCAGCGTTGAGATTTATCTCTGCAAAATTCCCCGTCCTGCCCTAAGTCAGTAGGAGAAGACAATGGGCTTGTGAAGGTTGCCGCCCATCGGATGGGATGTTAAGCCGTGGTTTCATGTGTGAGAAAACCATACCCTGTACATGTTAAAGAACCCACTGGATGGCCTTGACGGGAGGCTACCACCTGTCTCCTAACAGCTGTGGAGTGGGTCCCAAACCTTCTCTGAGTCATTGGGGTCTTTATATCCTGGCCATTTAGCCCATTGCGTGCAAAAAAGTGCTGCTCAGAGGAAAATTAACCCAACCCATACACTCAGTCATTTCTGCGATTGGCTGTATACAACTTAAGCCTCGCTAAACAGAGTAATGCATCACATAATCATTGCTCAGTTTTCCAGGGCAGCAATAACTGTAAGAAGAAATCACACAAAAAGAACACCATTCCAAAGTTAGAAAACGATAGAGACTGATAGCATATTGTTCTGCTGTTACTTGCGAACGTATTTGCAACGTGCACACTCTGCTCCATGATCTTGAAGAGTCGATGTTGCCACATATCAAGTATCAACTTACAAAAAGCTGCTAATTGTTCACGACTGCAACCAACAAATTAAATAATCCACCTTCTTATATATAAAGTTTTTAAAATTTACTGAATTAATTTCATTTAAACTTATATAAAATAAAATATTTACTACTAAAAAAATAAAATAAATAACCTCTCAAGCAGCTGCTTGCCACAGAGGCCTGACACTTTATTTGCCACAGTGGAAGGTCTGAGAAGATGGCAGGACCTTAGCAGAAAACCGACACATACATCCATGCCTTAACCCGGGGCTCGAACCGAGGTCCCTTAGATCAGTAGCCAAGCGCGCTAACCACTCGGCCACGGGACGGCTATTTATTACTAACTTATTAAATTTAATGAAATATTTTAAAATTACTCAATAATTCTTTAAAAATATAACTTATAGAATTTTATAAACACTTTTTAATATGAAAGCTGATAAATTAAAATTTAATTGTTATGTCAGTGAGTTGTTTGGGTTCAGTTCACTTTAGGTAGATCTTCTATAATATCTTTTCTTTATAATACGCCATAGTGAAGGTCTGTTAGGAAGACGGAGCCTTCAGCAGAAAGACATATTTCTAAGAAAAAAATTATGACATATCGGGGACTCGAACCCAGGCTACTCTGCACCACAGACAAGCACGCTAACCACTCAGCCACTTCATGAAATTAACTGAATAAATAAATAATGATATATTTAATAATATTTTATGCAAAAAGGCTAATATTTAAATTTCAAAATTTTCTCAAGATCTTAGGAGAAGTTTTCACGTGTTATAAAATAAAAAAAAAAATCAAGAAATATTTAATTTGACTTTTTACTAGCATAACGAGGAATTCTATACATGAATACTTTTTCGTATAAGCATTATAGGTTCTATAATAAAAAGGATTACTAATAAAAATAGAATTATTTTAATTATTAGGTTGCACTTCGTGTTAGTCAAAAATCAAAGCATATGTGAAAAATTGTATACGGTGTGCTCTACTCCTATAGTTCGTTTCCAAAAAAAATGACCAAATATTTTCATTTTATCATTTGTCTGTCCGTTCCCTTTTAGACACTCAATGATTTCCATATAAATTAAAAATACTTTTCAAATTGGATAGGTATTCATGAAATATTGTGTTTCGGCCTTTCCAACGTTCTCTAGGGGCGGGGATGGCTCAATCGGAAACACACCAGACTCGTAATCTGCAGTTCTCCCGTTCGAGTCCCAGCTAGATCAGCGTGAGATATATCTCCACAAAACTCCCTGCCCTCGGTCAGTAGGGGACACCGATGGTCTTGGAAAGCCGTTGTTCGTCAGATGAAACTTTAAGTCGTGGTCCCGTGTACTTGAGATCCATACCCAGTGCACGTCAAAGAACATGCTGGATGGTCTTGATGGGAGGCTACCATCTGTCTCCTAATAGCTGTCCAGTGGGTCCTCTCTCCCAACCTTATTTGAGCCTTCGGGGTCCTTGTGACCTGGCCATTTAGCCTATTGTGTGCAAAAAAAAGTGCCGCTCAGAGATAAAAACGTCCTCTATAGCCTAAATAGCACCCTCTAACGGAGGAAAACGTTGTAAAACATCTCATCTGATATACATCAGAGGCAATATATTAAACTATGATTTTTATGTTTTTCAGAGTTGTCCAAATGAGTTTATTTCTTTACCAACTTCATCAATGCTATTTTAAAATCTTTCCTTTCCTCCATGGGACCTACTCATTCAGTTCATTTTACATCAAAAAAGCTACCATAAAAGTATAAAACAATCCAATTTTACTTTTTAGAACTTTGCCTTTTATGTATCGAAAGTTATTCCTAGATACGGCCCATTTTCCTCCACTCATACATAATCCGTTGCTTTAAGTGTAGCAATGGTGAGAGGTAATCTGATCGTGTTTGGCTCGGTTCCATGAAGGTCTATTATGGTTGAAATCACTTCAACTAATGAGATACACTTGCATCTATTTCAGCTCATTAACTAAACTCCAGGTCATGGGGTTACTTTCATGATGCAGATATCAAACTAACTGATAATTACTCTTTGTACAAACTGAAATTAGGTTTCAAATGGATTAACCGATTGGAATTTTCTATTTTAAAACTTTTCAGTGAAGTTGAACTTTCGACTTTTCGCATCATTATAACTTTTAAAGGAGAGTTGGGATGTTTTACTGTGAGGGGCACTTTTTTTGCACACAATGGGATAAATGACCAGGTCACAAGGACTCCAAGGGCTCAGAAAAGGTTGGGGGGAGGAAACACAATGGACAGCTATTAGGAGACAGATGGCAGCCTCCCGTCAAGTCCATCCTGCCTACCTTAATGTGCACTGGGCATGAATCTCCCGCACACGGCGCTACGTCTAATCCAACGGACGGCGATCTTTCCAAGACCATTGGTCTCTCCTACTGACCTAGGTCAGGATGGGGAGTTTTTCAGAGATAAATCTCAATGCTGGCCCAGCTGGGACTCTAACCTGGGAACTGCAGATTACGAGCCTGGTGCTATCGACTGAATCATTACGCCACTCTCTTAAAGGAGGTGGAATCTATACAGAGCTAAAAGAAACATAAATGAAACTAAATATATATATATATCTTACATTAGCAATTCTTGCGCACGAAATAAAACGTGGCCTTAAATTATGATAAACATTTTAAGAAAAGCGAAAAATAGACGCTTCACTATATTTCACTGAAAAGCTCAAATTAAAAACATTGGGTATGAAAATTTTGAATTATAAGACCGAAACTATATGTAAATAACAGCTGTGCTTAAAAAAATGAAAGATGGAAGAGAAAAGTGCAAAGAAACTCCTTAGCAATCGCATAAACGCTTTTATAGACTTTTAATGGCTGACATTATTCTTTAAGAACAGAAGCTCTATCTCAAGAAATTACGAGTCTAAGTAAGGTACTATAATCCTTTACGATGTATTTACAAACTTGGGCTGTATCTTCGCTCCAAAGCTCTTTGCGTCAAACAGTAAATGGTTTCCCATATTTTTCTTTCCCACTAAGAGCAATTTTCGGTATATTTCACGTTCCAGTAGAGAGCGAAGCATCAACCAGCAAACAACATGCAGCCACCGTTTTATGCGAAAATATATCACTCTGGCGAAGATTACGGTTAATGACTGTTGCCACCGCCGCTAACGAAATTCCTCTCCTTAGTCTGCTGTCTGCTAAAACCTACTCCAACAATGGAGTGGGAAAGCGGGGACATACGACGACGCGTTTTTGGGGCGGGGTGACGTCACTACCGGACAATGTCAGCTTCCGTCTGTGACGAAAAAGAATGCGGAGATAGAGCGCGTGCAGAACGTAGAGAGAAGAAAAAAATGTGAGAACGAAAAGGAGAGAGGGGGAGGGAAAAAAGCAGAACTGCCAGCCCAGCACTAGATAGGGTTCTATGTTCTTGTAAATAATTAAATGTCACGATGCAAGGTTGAATTGATGGCATGTGATTAACGAAGGTAGGGGGCTTAGAGGGAACCGTTGAAGGAACGCCGCCTGAATCTGATGGGCGGACCAAAAAACTTTAGCGCAAACGGATGATTTATGGACATTATCTCTAGCGAGACTGTTGTGCGCGTGACGTTTTACATATTTAACCAATCCGAGCTTTGCTAGCGACGGTTGACAACATTCTGTTCCTGTGGCACATTACAGTGGGAACATTGTTGTTCGACAAACAGCACTGTTATCAGCGAACTGGAAGGGAAAGGGCGGAAAGGGAGGGAAGAAAAAAAATCCGGGAAGAGGGGGGAGGAGTAAAGGAAAGAAGAGCAAGCGTAATGCGTGGAATGTGAGGAGAGTGCATCACGACTCGCGTTTTAGCGCGCGCTGTTATGTGTGACAAGGGACGGGTGAAATGCGCTCGAAAATTAAATAAGATAGGAAGAATTAGAAGGAAAAAAAAACAACACATAAGCAACAAATGATGATAAACTCGACAGCTCGAAGGAGTTAATAAATAGAGTACAACGGATGCTTAATGTGTCAAAAAAATTTAAAACGCGATTTTTAAAGTATGTTAAATCGTCTGCCCTGGAAAAGAGATAAAATTGTTGGTGTCAGCGTTTATGTCGTACATTTTTATTTTCCGGCGCTTCTGTTTCATTTTTGTTGTACAAACGAAACAAGATGCACAAGAGGCTTTTTATTCTCTCTTTGATACAGTTAATCATCACGTTGTTCGGAGCAGTATAGATGTTTTTCGATGGCTTCTATTTTTTGTACTAAAATAGTTTGGCATACCTTAAAATGTTATTGTTTAAATATTCAATTAATTATTAATAATTATTAATCACCTTTTTCTTAAAAATATATATTACCATTATGTAGTTTTCTTAATAATAAATAACGATGTCATTTAATATTGTTTATGTAATAGAAAAAAAAACTGATGTTATGAGCTTTTTTTTTTAGTTCAAATATTGCATTACGTAAAAATTACTGCAGGGTAAATGCTGCTAGCAGTGACTCAAGTGTTTAAGTGAAAAAGTTTAATTAGTGGAACTAAATACTGTTAGTTACGAGGGGAGCTATGTAACAGATACTGGTGATGTGCGGCATGAGATTAACAGACGAACAGGGATTGCTGCCGGGACTTTTAAGAAAAATATGGAGATTGTGGAGAAATAGGTGTATACACCTAAAGACTAAAATTAGACTGTATAATAGTTTGGTTCTTTCTAGGGTTAGTTATGGTAGTGAAACTTGGACACTTTGTAAACAAGATAAAATGGAACTAGATGCTTTTGATTCCAGATGCTTACGCAGTATCTTGGGCGGGGTTGGCTTAGTCGGTAGTGCGCCAGGCTCGTAATCTGTAGTTCCCAGGTTCGAGTCCCAGCTGGATCAGCGTTGAGATTTATCTCCGCAAAATTCCCCGCCCTGCCCACGGTCAGTACGGGACACCGATGGGCTTGGAAAGACCGCCGTCCGTCGGATGGGACGTTAAGCCGTGGCCCCGTGTGCGGGAGAGCCATACCCTGTGCACGTTAAAGAACACGCTGGATGGCCTTGACGGGAGACTACCATCTGTCTCCAACAGCTGTTCCAGTGGGTCCCCTTCCCCAACCTTCTCTGAACCTTCAGGGTCCATATGACCTGGCCATTTAGCCCATGGTGTGCAAAAAAGTGCCGCTCAGAGGTAAAACAACCCAACAACTCAAACCGTTCAAGCTAGACGATGATTGAAGAAAGCCTTTAACTAATAGTTATAAGAGTTGCGTTTTTTGAAATAATGCACGAAATTAACCAATTATATTTGACACTTTAAGAAATAAAATCAATTCAGTTTTACTATAAAAATTTATAAAAATTTCTCCCCAACCAATTAGTTGTTCCCTCAGGTGATAATTTCACTGAACAAAACAATAAGTTCAAAAATATTTATAAAAATTTGACGTTGGAATATGTCAAAAATAAGTGACAAGTAATTTGAAAAGGTTTTACATGTAAACACATTTCCTCTACGCTATTCTATATGTCATCGGCGTAGAATAATTCCTGTCTTTACTAACAGATCATTCCTCATGTCAAATACCAAAGGCATAATTCTGAAATAAAGCATTAACAATTTACATTTAGGACTCTCCTTGAATTGCAATAAAAAACAACCAACATTATGTTGTATGAGAGACCTTTTTACGTAGATACTACCATCTGTCTCCTGTCCATATCTAATTCCTTTCCCAACGTTCTCTGAACTCTTCTAGCCTGACTAATTTGGCCTAATGTGTGCAAAAATGTTCGCTCAGGCAAAAAAAAAACAACCGAACTCAACGTCTTTTGAAAAATTCAAGACAGATTCCATGTATAGAAGAGTACCTTGTTTCAATTAAGAACTGAACTGATTTGAAGTTTACACTTGACATTAACATCTGCTCAGTAGCTCTTTTCTTACCTGTCCCGAGCCTTGGAGTTTTAACTACTTAGTCATTTAACTTCTAGGGCATTATCACTGGGGTGCCTTATAAGAAACGAATCGTGCCGTCTCTTAACAGATACGATACATTATTTGGCTTTTCATTCGTTTTTGCACAGTCATCCTATCCATATTTTTATTTATCCATTATATTATTCAATTATATTATCCATTATTATTATTCATCTAATATACATTTTATTTATCCATATATCATTTATCCACATTTTTGTTGTTTTACAGGGGTGAAACCAAGAAGACACCTTTCTATCGCGAAGAAACTGGACAAGCAAATCAGCACCTCCTATAACGGAAGGTCAATGAACCAAATTTATGACGTCACTTAAGTAATCCTACCATATAGAGAATTCTTATATTTTTGATTCTAACATTATTAATGGCGGACTCTTGTACTAATCTTTATACTAATGTATTTCTATAAATATATTTTGTTTAGAAAGAAAATTATTAGAATTTATAATCAAATGTAATAATGTTAATTAATGAAAGTATTTTTTTCGTAAATAAAATATATTTATAGATAAAATTTAGTATAAAGATTAGCGCAGATTCCACCAGTAATAAACATTAGAATTAAAAACATAAGAAGTGTATACGTGGTAGGACAACTTAAGTGACATCATTAATATATCCGCTGACCTTCTGTTATACGAGATGTTGAGCAAACTCAACCTGATAGTTACAGTCTTTTCATTGGTTCATTCTGAGCACGAGAAATGACGTGCTCGTGACGTCATCCATCCGCTCTTGGCTGCGCAGAAACGTATAATCTTAGTAGCGACAAACGACGAGGTGTAAATGAGAAACAACAAAGCAGATAAAGATATACAATGAGTAAGTGCATTAGCGAGATGTCATTCAGCTATTATCTCTTCCTGTTTGGGAATGCAATGCTGTAAAAGGAAAATACACTAATTTGATCAAACGCAAACAGGAGCTGCGTCATTCAAACAAACAGCTTGGCTAACGCCTCAAGAGACACATGAACAGGTCGAGCAGATTTCTGTCTTCCCTAAGCTCCCCTCCCTTGTACTCTCCTACCCCACCTCCAGCACAACATCACGAGCCGAAATCATGCATGCGTGCACGGGAGAGCACAGATATATACATAATGCATGTGTGGTAAGCGTTTCACTCTCTATCAACATTGCACTAAGCAGTGAAAAAAATAAAAAGTGAGAAGGGATTTTTTTTTTAAAGAACCCTACATAAAAAAGAGAAGGAAAGAAAAACGATCCAAACATTAATTAAAAGATATGATGAAAAGAGAAGGATGGATAGAGGAGGGGGGAATGAAAAGGAAATGGACAAAGGGAAAAATAATAATAAAACAATTCCAGCTCTGCAAACAAGTGTTTCTTTGTGCAATGAATTCAAACAGTGGAGGAAATAGGAGAAAAAAAACTCTAAAGAAAGGTTACAGGGAGAAAGAAAAAGTTGCATTTTTCTAAACGTTCCCATTCACAGCTGGTCGAGACCATTTACATTGTAATACGGCACGAAGCAGTGTTAAGGTAAAACCACGTAACGGATTTTTAACGAGTTTCCGGAAGCGCGAATTTTCACACGTAACTGAACTAGAGAAGGAAGATGGGAGGACGATGAGAGGCAGCAGAAGATAAGAAACGAATCGTACCGTCTCTCGACACACACGATACATTATCTGGCTTTTCTTTCGTTTTCGCACGCTCCCTCTTCCTATTTTTCTCCTTTCGCTCTATCTCTCGATCTCCTAAAACGCGGCACAAACGAAAACAGCAACAACCGGAACAAAAAGATGGCAGGATTTTCATTTTTTTTTTGTTTCTGCCTCAGAGCAGGTTTCTTACTTCACCAAAGTTGTCATTGAAGGACATTACAGCTTTTCAGTTTTACATATATTTCAGGTAAAAAATGTTAAATCGATGCAGAAGGAAGCAAAAAAAGAATCTTGGACAACACGAAAGGATTAAAGAGAGAAAAAAACGAAGAAAAAGAGAAGAAATGGAAGAGGAGAAATCGTTCCTAGAGTTCTGATTTGTTTTTGATTACCTGTAGTTAAATTTACATATTGTTTTATATCTATGCGGTCAGCTACAATTGCATTAGAAGGATGTTTCACTGAGCGAATTTGGGGAATTTTTATATTTTACATTGATTTTAAATTAGCGGTTGTAATAAATTGCTTGCTGTAATAAAATCCTCCCGGTTTTTCTCTTATTCGAATACGATATGAAAAATAAATGTTAAAACCAGCATTATTTGGATACATAATATAAACTGTAAGATGAATATGATAAATAAATTTTGAAATTGAATATAAATACGGTATTGAACTAGTTGATAAAACATTTCAAGTAGATTATCTTTAGTAATGTATGTTAGACGACTAAGCATAATATGAATATCGCTTTTGTTGTCTAGTTGTAAAGATGGGAAGAATGGCAAAAGAAGCAAATAGTTTTCGAAGTTTTATTACGAAGGTTTTATTTCTTCAGATATTCGAATGGCGCTGGCCCATACCACTTAGGTAAGATCTGGCTCGGATAGTTGTTGAACAAAACGAGGGAATTAAATATGATTTTAAAAGAAATTAATTTGTCTAAATTTAAATGAATAAATAATTTTTGGGAAAAAATGAGTTTTGCCGATGTGCGAGACTCAAACTTAACTCTCTGCAGATTGTTCTAACGACTAGACTATGACCGGCTCCGTTATTTATCCAGTAATGTGATTTAAATCTTCCCAAATCTTTCGCCTATGGCGCCACCTATGATCAGAGAAGGCAATTTCTTTTTCCAATGTTGCTCTGAATAATATGTAAATAAGAATCACTGATGATGATGCGTGAGTGACTATACAATATGATATCATGTGATGTAAATAAGAAAGTTACTCCACTGAAGCATGATTACATTATTTACATCTTATTCAGACCAACATTGGAAAAAGAAGTTGATTTCACGATCATAGATGACGCCAAGGGCGAAAGTTCGGGGAGATTTATAAGTCACATGAGTTGATAACTGCTGCAGCCGATGCTAGTTCAGTAGTTACGACATGAATCTGGGGAGATTAGGGTTCGAATTCCGCGCATTGGCAAAACACGTTTTTTTTTTCAAAAACTACTATATTGATTTATTGACTTCTATCTCAATAGGTAGCTCTCTGCATTTACTATTGATAAAATTAAATTGCCAATTATTTATTTTAAAATAGTATAAAACAAAATAATTTATTATTATTGCCATAAAATTTATTGAATGATTTGGAAATAATTTCCAACTTTTTAAAAATAAAGAGTGCTGAGAAGAATCTTAATATGCAGAACTAAATTAAGAACCTACAAATTAAATTTCATTTAAAAATTTCTCTCTTTTCGTGAGCTATCCAGGCCTGCTTAGGGTGACCCTGTGATGGTTATATGTTGTATTTAAGTACAGCTAGATTTTATGATATAACATATAAATTCAAAATAATGCTAAAAAAAACCCTGCTGTTAATTAGAATACGCATAAAATAAATATCTGTAGTTGATGGTAGAAAGGATTTCTGAAAAAATATTTAATAAATTAATAATCAGTGTAATTTTTTTATGCATTTAAGAGTATTTTGGATTTTTATTGAGGAAAAACACTGTATTATTAACGAGGTAGTAAAATGACCCAGGTTTTAAACTCGATCATCATTTAAAAACTCGCTTAATGTCTGCAATTTACAGCGGCACTTAAACACATTAACTGTCAGCCAACAACTATATACAAGCAGTATTTGACAATTTGAGAGCTGATGATGAACTGCATGCAATTTGAAATTTGTTTTAACAAATACTTTACTAACACTTAGAGACAAATTTGAAGAATGGTTAGGCTTTCAAGATAAAAACTCTATAAATATCACAGTATTTACTTAAACTGATTGTACCAGCAGAAAAAATTGTCTTTCTCGATAGGAAATAATCTTTTAAGTTCGCATAAATTCTTATGCATTTTAATAACAATTTTCAATTAACCAAACAGAGATTAAGAAACCTATGACAACTAATATTGAATGCATAGGTGAAATTAAAGCTAATTAGAATATAAAACAGAACTATTAATTCATTAATATTACAAGCCTAGTTATGAAACTAACGAAGGGAAATATTATTTCGAAAATAACCATTTCACATTTGTTTCATCCTACTTTCAATTGAAGTTCCTGCCTCTTTGAATCACCTATGTATATCAAATTTTATGAATAAAGTGTACGAAGCTAAAACATCATGGGATGAAAATGGACTTCATTCCCGTAACAATATTAATTGTAAGATAAGCCCATGACAAACTGTAAATTAACGGAATAAATTAGAAATGAATTTAGAATGAATTAGAAATGAATTCAGAATGAATTGGAAATGAATTTAGAATGAATTAGCGATATTCCAGGGATAGATGAAATTACTACTAAAATATTTATAGCTGGGAATATTTCTATTGTCACATGGCTTGCTGAAATTTTGAATATTTTTAATGATAAAGGTGTTGTTCCTAAGGATTTAAGCAGAATAATTATTATCCCTATTCCTAAAAAGGTGAGAGCACCTAAAAAAGGTAGATGAATCAAACTGTTTTCTGTTCCAGGAAATGTTCTTTGTGTTGGTGTGCTTATTAGAATTAAAATTTGATTGATGGACAACTTCATGATCAGAAATGTGGATTAAGAAGTTGTAGGGGATATCTATATACAAATCATATTTTTCCACTTAAGTAAATTATTGAAAAATGTTTAAATTTTTCGAAACCTGTGCTTTGTAGATTTCAAAAAAGATTTTGACTCTATTGGTCGTCATAATTTGTGGCTGATCATCAGATTGTATGGTATACCTGACAAGTTAATTATCCTAATGAAAGTTTTCTATAATAACCCTGAGTCAGGACCGGATCTAGAAAAAAAAATCGATGGCGGGGGCCAAGAAACACAATCGTGCCGGAAAAATGTGAAAGTTTTCTAATGCAGTATAACTTTCCTCCTCCTTTTAACAGGTCTTTAATAATTTCTTGAAAAATGCATGAAATATAATTAAGTATAATAAATTTTTTGCCTCTATTACCCTTATTTGCATTCATAAAGTAGTGGTGGTGGTCATGCCCTCTTGCCCCCCCTCCCCCTCCCCCTCCCCCTATATCCGTCCCTGCACTAAGTCATATATGACAGTTGATAACGCTCGTAGTTGTTGGTTTAGTATTGCAACTAGAGTCCGATAACGGTGCATTTTGTCTCCTTTTTCTCTTTTGTTAGGTTATTGATTTTATTATGCGGAATAAAAGGGTGAAATTTTGGCCTTAAATGGTCTAGAGATTTGAAAACTTCTTATTTAGTTTATGCTGATGATTTGGCCAGTTTGACAAATGATGTTGATGAGATGAAATCTTTAATTAGACCTCTTGATAGACTGATAGTGAGTAGCTTTGATGATAAACATAGAGTAGACTAAAGTGAGGAAAATTGGTCAGAAAGGTTGTGGTTCGGTTATATGGAATGGCCTTGAGGTCTTAGTTTTATTAGTTTCGGAGCAATGTTTCAGATACTGGTGATGTGTAGCATGAGATGAACAGAAGAACAGGGATTGTTGCTTTGAATATTAGGAATCCGTAGAGAGTGTGGGAAAAATAGGAATATAACTCTAAAGACTAAAATTAGGCTGTATAATAGTTTGGTTCTTCCAAGGGTTAGTTATGGTAGTTAAACGGGGATTCTGTAAACAAAATAATAGAAAAACTTGATTCTAAATATTTACGCAGTATGTTGGGCATCAGGAGGTTTGGAGGCGGGAATGGCTCAGTCGGTAGCGCGCTAGGCTCGTAATATATAGTTCCCAGGTTCGAGTCTCGTCTGAGCCAGCGTTGAGATTTATCTCAGCGAAATTCCCGCCCTGCCCTCGGTCAGTAGAGGATACCGATGGGCTTGGAAAGGCAGTCGTCCGTCGGATGGGAAGTTATACCGAGGTGCAGTTTGCGGGACAACGGTTGAAGAACTGTGGTCCCGTCCGTCGGATGGGAAAAAACCGTGGCCCTGTGCACGTTAAAGAACTTTCTAGATGGTATTGACAGGAGACTATTATCTCTCTCCTAACAGCTGTTAAGTGGGTTCCTCTCTCGCAACCTTCTCTGATCCCTTGGGGTCCTTATGAACTGGCCATTTAGACTACTGAGTGCAAAAAAAGCTCCCTCAGAGGTGAAACATCCAACCCAATTACGTGGTTTGATTTTGTAAGTAATGATGAGGTTAGGCAAAAGAGTCGGCAAACTCAATTTGTGCAATCTCAACTCATATTCACTCACTCAACTCATATTGTGCAGAGAGACTGCGTTGGTTTTGTCATGTTGCCCGTATGCATAACTTTAGATTAGGAAATAGTGTTATGAACAGTGTGCCTAAAGACCTCAGAAAGAAGGGGGAGACTTAGGATGCAGTGGGCAGACAATGTCAAACAGCCCTTGTTAGAATTGGTCTACAGTGGCGAGATGCAGCAGATGTAGCTCAGGACAGATACGTTTGGAGAACTAAATTGCACAGTATAGTTGCACCTCCGTAGCCCATGGCTAGTTGAGGATTTTGCTGGTATGTATTCATCAAGAAGTTTTTTAAGAGATGACCTTCTGCTTTCATATTAGCTTCCATTACATCTGGGTCTTCCACTTCATCTTATTCATCTTACCCTTCCACTTCAGATGGAAAGGCTGCCAGATCTTACATAGCAGCCACCTGCATCTTAGCCTGGTGATCTGATATAAACGACCTAGATGTCCATTGACTCCATTCAGACACTTTAAGCAGATATACAGCCCATTCATATGTAAGGGTTAGTATTTCAAAATCTTCTGCAATATTCTTTTGAATGAAATATTTAAATTTTCTGAGTAAAATATTTTAATCAAATGAATACGAAATTTGTTCGTTGTCTTTTTCCTTAACATGACTGTACGAAAAGAAGGTGTAATAATACCCAAGTCAATTACGAATGTTTACATAAACCCAATTCAGGGTATTGCATATGATATATTTTTTTTTTCGTTTTGCAGGTTTTCGATATATGCGGCGATTTCCAGGAACGTTGTTTAGATTGTTTTACTTTTGGGCGGCGAGATGGGGGTGGCTTAGTCGGTAGCGCTCCTGGCTCGTAATCTTCAATTCCCAGGTTCGAGTCCCGCCTGAGCCAGCATTGCGATTTATCTCCTCAAAACCCCCCGCCCTGCTTTCGGTCAGTAAGGGACACTGATGGGCTTGAAAAATCCGCCGTCCGTCGGATGGAACGTTAAACCGTGGCTCCCTGTAATGAGAGCCATACCCTGTGCACGTTAAAGAATACAATGGACTGCCTTGACGGGAGGCTACTATTTGTCACCCAGTAGCTGTCCACTGAGTCTCCTCCCCCAACCTTCTCTCAGCCCTTGGGGTCTTTGTGACCCCGCCATTTAGTCCATTGTGTGAAAAAGTGCTGCTCAGAGGAAAATGAACCCAACCTTTGAGTTGTTGACTGTACTGAATCTGGTTCATTTCTTCTAATTGTTTTCACTAAACATTTTTAGGTGTAATAGCAAAAAGAGTTTACCATTTCATACCAGGAGATTTAGCAGATACTACTCATTAAAAATGTCTATTTTCTTGATTCCTTAAAATATAGTTTTTTCCCGACGTACTATTCATTTGAAATACATGTTTTTGTTTTCAAGTAGAGAATATTTTGTGACTCTTTAAGAATAGAATTTTTATCTCTAATAGCTAGCTAGTAGCTCTTTGATAAGTTTGGATTGATCACCCTTGAGCTAAGGATAGGAGAGATATCAAAAACGTAAATGGCTCCATCTGTTGGCCATTTCCATTTGAAGGTTCAAACCGTAATGCAGAGAAACGGACTTTCAGGAACACGCCATTGCATTAGTTCTATGGAGTTGTCCATTCTTTATAACTTTTACGTTCTTTGGCTGTAGCTATGAATTTCCTGTGTGCTTCACCACAGAAGAATAATGCTCAGCTTTCCTTCTGGTTATTCTTAGCCATAATGATACAGTATTACTAAAGAGAATTTGCTCGAAATAGTCGCATCATTTTATATACGTATGTTGTTTATAATACATTGGTTTCCATAAATTAAGGAAAACAGATAAATTATGATAAACAAAAAACAATATGAATGATTTTAATGAAATTTGATGAAAACATGAATTACAATGCTTGTTTCAGAATGGCATAAAATATTTTACACTATAAACATTTTTCGTCAAAAAATAACACTTACAGAAACTTGTCCAAAAATGAGGTGTCAGAATGCAATGGGCAAAACTTTTTAATAAGGACTATGGTCACTTCTTACAGCAATGCAGACACGACAGCGATGTTCCATGCTGTTTATGATGTTGTGAATCAGCTCAGTAGGGAGTAATGACCATTATTCCTTTAAAGCAGTAATAAGCTCTCCCTTTGTTTCAGGTGGCGGGTTGAGGACAGCAACACGTCTTCCTAGAACATCCCACACATGCTCAATCAGATTTAGGTCGGGAAATCGAGCTGGCCACTTCATGCTCATAATGTTCTCCTCTTGAAGGTATTGTTCCACTAGTCGAGCTCTGTGTGGACGAGCATTATCATTTTGTAACATGAATGTTTCATCTATTGCACCAGCGTAAGGATATCCGTAAGGGTCCAGGATGTAATTTATATATACCTTTGAGCATTGAGATCGTCAACACATAGAGGTCTGTGCGTCCACCTAAGGAAATGCCGCCCCAAACACACACGCTACCTCTGCCTTAACTGTCTCTTTGACGGATGTTACTGGGATGATAGCGGATACCTCGTTCTCTCCATATCAAACAATGTCCGGAATCACTCTGCAAGCAATATCTGGACTCATTTGTGAAGAGTACGGACCTCCATTGCTCTTCTGTCCAGCTAATATGCGTGCGTGTCCAATTTAACTGCTCTCTCCTGTGACGTGACGTCAGGGGTATACAAATTACTGGTCTTCTAGCGTACAGACCTCCCTCCATGAAGCCTTCTACGCAAAGTAGAAGCTGATACAACCCTCTCAGTGGCTGCTGCAAGAGAGGATCGTAGCTGAGAGGGAGTAGACGTCCTGCTCCTTCATGCTGTTAATCGCAGATATCGGTCTTGGAGAGCGGTCGAAATTCTAGTACTTCCTCGGCTAAATCTCCGAGACACGGAATCCGCGCTAAGAAATTGATTCCACAGTCTATGGACCACAGAAGGACTCACATTCAGCCATCGTACCACTTATGACGGACTTTGGCCTACTTCGAGCAGGACAATAGCTCTCCACCGCAGTTCATTAGGCAAATGATGTCTCGAGGTCATTCCTACAAAATGGCTATTTCGAATTTCTTTACTCACATTCACAAGACAAGATAACGATCCACTCCATAACACCCGTGTTTTTGCCGCTATCGGATTACGCAAATTGACGCAACCTGGACTAATTTGCATACGATATGCTCACTCGGCATTACTGGTTACATGAACAAGTTTGTTGAGGATCGCACAATTTGTTGGCGATCTTAAAATATCGCGAATTTTCTCATTTTCTTTAATTTGTGGAAACCAGTGTATTACTTGAATATAAAAGCAATGATCTACTTAGAAGTTACGTTTAATCCAATATCTGACAATTGTGGTTTGATGTGAAAGCTCGGGAAAAAGTCAACATGAAATATTAATTTTTTGAAGCTTACTGCAAATGTCACTTAAACCTAACTGGAAAGTTAAAGCGTTTTTAAGACGTTGATACCCTTCACCAGGAGATTTAGCAATTTTACATGAGAAAAATCTTTATTGGTGGAAATATAAAGAATAATTAAACATTTAATAAATATACGTTATTTAATAATCTTAAATATAGGATTGGTTGCAGTTATTGATAGATGAAACACACGTTTGATCAAACGAATAAGGCATGTTCGTACTTTGAATTCATGGAGGATGCGCTACTGATAACGTTTAATATGCAGCGAAAGCTGAACACTTTTTTAGGTGTTCCACGGTAACTGATATTTTTGATATTTTTATGTGATTAGGGGCAGTCCAATGCCACCTAGATACACCAGGCTAGACAATATACACTGAGAAGAAGTACAGTAAACTGTCCATGTGCGGGAGTTCCATTTGAGTGAATATACACGAACTATCTTTAATGTCCTCTTATTTTGTATGCGAGCCAAATAATAACGAGATGATCGCGGTAAACATTTAGCTTTCGCTTTCGTTATAATAATGAAATTTAGTTAACTACCGCTCTGAAAACTGCTGACACAGCTATAGATATTCTAGGAAGTGACTTTTTTTCCCCCTTCCATAAATGCTATTTTTAGCCACGTTTACATTACGATCTAAGTTAAATTACTTTGCATCTTGTGAACTTTAAAAACGTGCAATTATGCCTGGACCCATGAAGGAGAAGGGGAAGATGATGAAGTTAGAGAAGAAGCTTGAGATTATCTCAAGGAATGAAGCCGTTGAAGGTGCATCGGCCATAGGATGTGCATTTAGAATTAACGAAACCACGTGCACCATAAAGGCATCTGTGCATCAGATTAAGTCTATATAATTGTTTTGAATTTTTTTTTTAATTTTACAATTTCTGTTGTATGCACCTTTTGCAAAACTGTAGCAAAATATTTTCTTCTAAACCTTTGTTTTTTATCACTTTTTATTTGCATTGCTTTACCTAAATTACATAAATAAATAGTTTACTAAAAAGTATACAAATGTAATTGCAAGCGATCCCGGAAACTAACCCCTTATTTCCTATTGTTTATTCAGCTCCGTTTGCCCGAATTTAATGTGCGCGAGGTTTTTGGAGAACGGAATCTTCGCGTAATGGAGGGTGGAGAACATTTAAATATATACATATGTAGATCGTAGATCGTATAATCATATTCGATGTACCGGGTAATAATTTTACCCCTAACCATCTCCATCATAAAGATATGCCTATTTGGCATGAGGTGGAACAAAATATATAACTAAACCACCCTTAGGTGGGCCCCTAAGGGCAAACATAAGAAAAGCTAAAAATAGCAGTAAAATTGTATAAGAAACCTAAAACGGGTAGGTCTCCTCAGCGAACGCTACCGTTTTAGGCCTCTTGCACTTGTTCAAAACAGTATGATCGTAAAGAATCAGAGAAGAAATAATCTCATTGGGATTATTGCTTACAGTCTCAAAAAATCTTTTTGAGGTGCGTTTTATATGTCTATATATAAGGTCGACGCCCAGGTCTTTATGAAGTTGTCTGTTAGTGACAAACCAGGGGGCATCGACCGCAGTTCTCAAAATCTTGTTCTGTAAGACCTGAATCTTATGAATATTGGTGGGCGTAGTATTCGCCCATATGGGTGAAACATAGAGAGAGAATCACCGGTCTGATGATCATATTGTAGTAATAGTAAAAGCTTATGATCAATCATTAAAATGGAATTTCTCCTAAGGAGTGGGCCTAGCTGGCCCCTCAATGAATCGACTTTGGAAATTATATTATTTATGTGATAGTCTCACTTTAACTTCTTATGTATAACAACCCCAAGATATTTGACTGAATCACTCCAGTCAATAAGAATATTTTGTAAATGGAAGAAGTGGGATTCATAATACACTTTCCAGTAAAAAAGATGACAGAACTCTTGTCAGAGTTAATCTTTATCTTCCATTTTTCGTACCACGTGCCCAACTCGATCACGCTATGCTGCACCCTCTTCACAGCGATAGCAGGACCTCAAATGTGTGTGTGTGTTAATTCAAATTTTGTTTCTTAAAATTCTTCTGATAGATACTCATTTTCAAATAAAAAAATTCTTAAAAATTCAATAATATTCGAATAAATCTGTTAATAAGTAAGTTATCTTCTCTTATACTTTGTTAAATTAAACAGATTTTAATTAAATTTTAGTGAAATTAAAATCACATATTTTTATGCCTATTTATTTTTTCCTTCTCCCTTTCCCCCATTTTCGATAGCTGTCCAATCCCCGGTGTATCGAGGTGGCTCTGGACAGGTCGGATCTTAAAAAACGAGGGGGGGGCGGAAACATCGAGTTGGAACAAAACGGAACGCCTACATTCCGGTTATTGGAATTCTCAAGCGTTTCAGCTTTCCTTCGTTGCCTTCCCCCTAGATTCTACTTAGATTTTACAACAAATAGTATAATATAGATATATTTTTTTTTAATATGGTACAGAATGTCACAGTAAAACATTAGAACATAATATCCTATTTTTCGAAGTAAAAAAAATTATATTTAAAAAAAACCCTGACTCCCATTTTTTGATCTTTTTATAGAAATATTCCTCTTTTATAATATGCATACGGGAAATCGTAGAGTTTTCTATAGGAGGCAAATTGCACTTTCTTGGATGGCCTTCAAAGCCTGTATGAAAATGTAAAGAAAGATCCAGACTAACGACCTGAAGACAAGGGTAAAATTCTTGATATTATTCAAACTGAAGTACCTCATTACTTTCTTCAGAGTAATGTAGATATGTTTTCACTTCTTAGAGAATAAACAATTGCTTTTTACTTCTCGAGTTTTAATAGCAAATTGTCAATGGAAAATTCATTTCAAACGGATATGGCATCTATGTTTAGAGACGGGAAAATTTGTAAAGAAATATTACGGTTTCGCTGATAAATTATATTTCGAAACAAACTAATTTCCATTTCGAAATAAACTAATTACTACCAAAAATGGGGCTGGGTGCCTCAGTCGGTAGCGTGCCAGGCTCGTAATCTGTAGTTCCCAGGTTCGAGTCCCAGCTGGGGCAGCGTTGAGATTTATCTCGCAAAATTCCCCACCATGCCCACGGTCAGTAGGGGACACCGATGGGTTTGGAAAAGCCGTCGTCCGTCGGATGGGACGTTTAACCGTGGCCCCGTGGGCGGGAGAGACATAATCTGTGCACATCCTGTACGCTGGATGGCCTTGACGGGAGGCTACCATATGTCTCCCAACAGCTGTTCCAGTGGGTCCCCTCCCCCAACCTTCTCCGAGTCTTCGGAGTCCATGTGACCTGGCCATTTAGCCCATAGTGTGCAAAAAATTGCCTCTCAGAGGTAAAAACAACCCAACTACCAAAAATATTATAAACTTGAAAGTGTGAAGTATTCTTCACACTTTCAAGTTTATAATATTTAAAATTGATAATTTGAAAAGCACATATAAAATATTATTTATTTTGTGCTGAAAATATGAATATGATTTTTTCGTGCTTTTCAGTAGTTAACTGTAAAATATATTTCTAAGTTCTGATTTCTTTTTAAAATCTTAGAATGTCAGATTTTTATCCGAAATAAATTTTATAATTGAAACAGCTCTAAGGATAGTTATTTTTTTTTTCTTTTAACCACTTGTATATTTTTTTTACCATGCAATAACTAAGTGGAAATTCGTTGCACTGTAATTATTTTAACAAAATGGAAATTATTGTAATGAACAAGTTTAAAGAATGGACTGAAATGTAATTTTCACGAACTATTTAGTGAAATACGAAATGCATCGTTTAAAAGATACAAACACATTAATACATTTTGTTTGGAATTGTCAGAAGCTAAATCGATTAATTTCAAATTTTGTCTATTTCGGTACTTTTTACGTTACTGTCTCAGAAATTATTTTTGAATTTTAGCCTAATTCAAATGTTAAAGCTTATGAGAAGTCCCTTAATAATTGTAAAATATCAATTTTACCAAGGCTACCAACCTTAATTTAAAATACAATTTTTTTTAAATTTAAGATGTAAAAAAAACATATATGTAACTTCTTTTCTCTAATATAATTTGAAAAACACTTTTTGAATACACATTTGTAATAATTAAAGCAACGAAAAGAAAAACCACACACAAAGAGACAAAACTATTTTGTGCTTACGAAACCGAACAAAACCGAAAAATGTTTGCTTGAGGGTCCTTTTATGTACCACGAGCCGCCAACCCATTCCTTCTGTCGGGAACTTTGGCGATGGCATTCGGAAGCATTAGCCGACACAAAACTTCTCTCGCACGCTCGCCGAGCGAAGTCACGCGACTTCGTGAGACATTTGTTGGAGCGAGAGTGTTGCCAACTGCTTCGCGAAGAAAAAGAGCACATGCTAAGAAAGGAAAAAAAAATAAGGAAAGGAGAAAAAAAAACCAGCGGGGCTTCTTAGAGACCCTTTTTCTCTCTCTATATATTTTTCCTTTGCTTGGAGCGCTGTGTTCTCAAATACGAGCAACCTGGGCCATTTTTTAGATTATATAGATTTTTTTTTCCTCCCTCTCTTTCGTATCCGTTCAGCTATAAAACATTACTTGGCTTGGGAGAGATCGTGGGAAAACGGGGAGAAATGATAAGGGCGGTCGAATTCAATTTGGGCCTTGCACGAAACCAATTTTGGTTCCTTGGACCTCCAAACTAAAGCTGTTTATTCGTATCATACTTCTTTGCTCTCTGTTCGACAAGCTGCGTGGAGTTATAGAGGGGGGTAAATGGATCACGTGGACCATTTTATTTACTCTATTTTTTTACAGCTCTTCACGCTTACAGAGGAAATGTTTCTATGAGAAAAGTTTTCTGATGTGAGAAGTGAGGGGGGGGGGGGACGTGCAGAAAGAAGTAAAATTTGTGGAGATTTTAAGAAAGGATTTTTTCCAGCATTGTTGGCCGTGTTGTTGTATGTGGCAAAGAACTGAAAATGTTTCAGGGAAGTGATCTAAGCTTCAATCCCTTTGAAAAATAAAGAAATAGTTAAATGGATTTTTCGCTTGAAGTAGATAGAGCATAACTTCAGCATTTCTCCGGCTGTTACGAAAAGATCAAAGTGGGATAAAATCAATTTCCGATAGGATACCGGCTCGGGTAGAAGTTCTCATCAGTAAGATAAATAATTTAGTCAATTGCACTTGCTCCTTAGATTGCGCTATGTAATCTATTTTGAGGCGGTTTTACGATTGGAAACATTAATGTACTTGGAAAAAATTATGTAGTTCTTTTTTAAATATATAATTTTTTGTAATAGCTCTTTACTAATAAATTATTATTACATAAATAATATACGCTCTACATGTATCAAGTCGGAAAAAAGTAAAAAAGGGGGTGGGGCAGGCAAGCGAATGGATTTCCATTGCAGTACAACCTTCCCCCCCCCGTTTCAAAAGATTTTAAAAATGCGTGAAATATGCAGAAGTTTAATCATTTTTGTCTCCATTACCCATATTAGGATTGTTGGGGGAGGCCATGGTTCATTGCCCCCCATCTCCGGAACCGGCCCTACTAATATATAATACTTAGGTTACATATATCTATATATCAATCTTTTTACTAGTAATTTTTATAACTACTAGTACTAAGTTTATTACAAATATTATATATAAAATTTCTACATTATATATTACAAGTTAGAATTATTATTAAATCAATTATTCAAATGCTACGGAGCAACATTATTTATATCTCGAATTCATTGGGAATCTACTTCTGTTTTGGGTTTCTCGAGAGAGAAATTTTTTTTCTTAATATACAACATATCTGCTGAAAACGAAGCACGAAAACTCCATTTTTTTGTTTTCGGTATGTAACAAGATAAATCTAGAAGCCAATACTAGATTAAACAAGTTTCTCATGCAGGACACGCCTGTAAGGCTTCTCTGCCCACTACCTCATTTACAGCCAAACGCACGGAAACATTATAAATGATATTTAGGCAAGCTATGTGAAATTGTATGGTACGGCCAAAGACTTGAAGCCTTCTATCTTCTCAATATTCCTTTATTCTGTAAATTATAAATAAAATCGCAAAATGACCATAATTTTTGAGCTCATTGAAAAACTGAAAAGAAATTTTTAAATATATTCTCAAGATTATGCTTACTGCTTTAAAGTCTACCTCTATCCTTGATTTAACATACCGTCACCAAAGTTTTATCGGAAATAAATAATAGCAAATGTAGAAGTACACCGAAAGTATAACTAGGTAAGTTATTTCACGCAAGCCCGTTTTTTCTCGAAGGTAGACTAGCCAGGGTTCTTGCAGGTCATGCTTGACCAGGGGTTCTCAACGTGGGGTACGCTGAAAATTATTTTGGGGTACGCCGTGAGAACTCAAAAGTCGCTAGATCTAATAACAAAATCGCTAAGTTGGCATTATACATATAACTATAGTTTTATCTATCTATATAAGGAGTACGCCAGTTACATACACATTTCCAGGGGTACGTGAAGCATGAAAGGTTGAAAACCACTGGTCTAGACAAATTTCACCACAAAGAATTCTTCTTGTATGCTACATTTTTAAGTTCATTTTATGTAGCACTGCAATATTAGGAGGAAGGAGAGTGCAAGGGGTTAAGGTCTCTTCTTTAAAGAAGATCTTGCGACATATCACTGATAGTTAACAATTATTTTAAGACCTGTAAAATAGAAAGGAAAAACATATTGCGTTTTTTAAAAGCAATAATTTCAATAAAAAAATTCAATAGTCTTTTCGGTTCAATACAGTTACTTGCCCTCCTGCTTCCTCTTTTTTTTATATCTGGGTCTGTTTTCATAAATATTTTCTAGAAAAATAATTGCTTTAATGTATTTTACAAACCAAAACAAAGAAGTGAACAAATGCATATGCTAATTAAAATTTAAATATTGGAAAAATAAATAACCTACTTCTTCAAGCAGCTGGTTGCCACAGAGGTCTTACAGGAGCACACCAGCTTATTGCGCCATAGAGAAGATCTGTGAGGAAGACGCGCTCTCAGCAGAAAGTCAGCACAGAAACAGCCACGCCTTATCTGGAGTTTGAATCCAGGTCCTTTTGATCAGTTGCCAAGCACGCTAATCACTTGGCCCACCGGGAAATCTTAAAATTACGATCTTAAAATATCGGGAGTTTTGTAAATTTTGACTATGATTTTCTTCATATTAACTGATATTTATTTTCTGTATTTTTTCTTCTCATATATTATTATTATTTGGCAAGCCTAAAAAAACATCAGTTTCCTGAATTCAAATTACAAGAAATTACTGTTTAAGATTTAAAAATATTTTTTCTAAGTTCCCTGTGAAAACAATAATTTGAGTCAATAATTTGTTACAGTTTGCGGTTGGGGACAGCATCCGTTCTTAATTTACTCTATTAATACACAGAATTTGTAATAAAATTACCTTTTTTTAAGCTTATCCTATGATGCAATGTAAAATTCTTTAAGACTGGGATTATTACATACAAATTCTCTGATGCGAAATAATAAGATTTAGTCTTTCAACAAGCCACTACAAAAAGGCCCCTGATGACAAAAGGAATTGCTTTCAATGCAAAATTTACGAGACTACCATCCATCACAGACACATTTATATATAATAACAAATTCCTCTGGTAACTCTTGAAACTCTGAAGTTTCTCCAGAAGGATACAAACGGCATTATTCACCACAAATGAGACACACGGCTCGCTCACCAGTTAAGACTTATTACCGTGAATAATTCAACCAAGTTCCAAGCCTCACCCAAGATAATGATTTATCTCGACAATCAGTGGCGCTCATATTAGAATCGGATCGATGAGGGCTCTCTCTCTTCCTCTTTCTCAACTGATGTGCTTTCATCGCTCATCTCAACATTTATCAAGCCAGTTATTAAATCATTAGTACCAGCGATCAAATGAGTTCTGAACTTGGAGGTCCAACGGCGACGGTGACGACACAAGCCGCAGGGTATCGAAGGGGAGGAGTAGGAGCACGTAGAAGGACAGAGGGACTGGAGAGGTACAACACATTGCAGATGCTCCATCCTTTACGTTACCTTTATACAAGATCAGGGAAACGAGCGAAAAAGGAAATTTTTTCTGCGGAGGACACAAGGGTAATAATGCAATCAATGTCAGTGGAAATGAAAAGGCATATGCAGGATCGACGTTTTGGGAAGAAAGAAAAAAAATCTTTCCTCGTTTGGGGAAACATAAATATCTTTCATTTTTCGTTTGAAAGATGTGTATTGTTTTTCAGAGAAAAATATTTTGATTAAATTAGCAGAAACAAAAGAAAGAGCCAATAATTTGTTGTTGTTTTTAACAAACAACAAAAACTTTGCCATGATATTTAAAAATATAATTTTTCGTGTGTATATTTTAACACGCAATGAAAATTTTGTCATATTTTAAAATGAAATTGTTTCGTGTTTTTTTTTTTAAATCCTATATCCATTTAGAGAAATAAATTCACACATTCATAGAAATCCACAGATACGATTTATGTTTTTCGTGATTTCTCTTTATTTTACATGCACAGGTATTTGAGGGGGTGGGGGGGGAGATCACCGTGACGATTCTAACGTTGACGATAAACAACCTACTAAGCAAAACGAAACGATGCCAAATAAATACTCAGTTGTTTGTTCAGTTGGATCATGAAGTTTCTTGTTAGTCGTGTATTTGGTAAGATCTCCCAATATTGCAAGATATTTAAAATTATTTTCAAATATTTTAACTGTTTTACAATTTAGAACTAAAATCAATTATGAATGTTGTATGACGCTTAG
This sequence comes from Ryuthela nishihirai, assembly GCA_038380435.1. Lineage (NCBI taxonomy): Eukaryota > Metazoa > Arthropoda > Arachnida > Araneae > Heptathelidae > Ryuthela > Ryuthela nishihirai. The sequence continues at coordinate 11,128,878 of JAWZYU010000023.1, forward strand.
AATATATGCTTTTTTTTCTAATTGTTAGTTCCAAATTCATATTTGAATCTGAGTTTGGTTGCATTATCTCTGAGAGACACTTTTGGATGCACAATGGGCTAAATTCCAGGTCACAAAGACCACAATTGCTCAGTGCGGAAAAGGAATCCACTGAACAACTGATAATAGATAGATGATAGGCTCTTCAACCCAAGGCCATCCAGCGTGTTTTTAGGATACGCAGTATATGACCCTTGTGCACAAGCACCCGCAGTTTAAAGTCCCAAACGCCGGAAGCCGACTTTTGCAATCAAGAGTCATCGGTGTCTCCTTTCTAACCGAAGGAAATGCGGAGTTAGGGTAAAAATGTAAATGAAAGTACAGTGGTACTCGAGAACAATAGCACTTTGGGAAAAGTATATATATATTTCTGTTACCAGAGTATCGGGAAAGTACAAAAGTACTTGAGAACTTGTTTTACCTCTGAGCGGCACTTTTTTGCACACAACGGGCTAAATGCCAGGTCACAAGGACCCCGAAGGTCCGGAGAAGGTTGGGGGAGGGAATCCACTGTATAACTATTGGGAGACAGATGGTAGCCTCCCGTCAGTTCCAGTGTGTTCTTCAACGTTCACAGAGTATGGCTCTCCCCGCACACGGTACTACGGCTTAACGTCCCATCCAAGGGAGGCGGCTTTTCCAAGCCCATCAGTGTCCCCTACTTACCGAGGGCAGGGCGGGGAGTTTTGTGGAGATATATCTCAACGCTAACCCATCTGGGACTCGAACCTGGGAACTACAGATTACGGATAACAGTGGTACTCTGGAAACAGCATATATTATGTTCCCAGAGTACTGGAAAAATACAGCGGTACTCGAGAACAATGGTACTCTGGGAACAGTAGATTACTCTTCGCAAAGTAGTGGGAAAGTACAGTGGTACAGTCGCTCAAAAAAGTATCCGAACACTATGGTTGATTACAGAATTCAGAAAAAATATCTGGCAACGATTTTTTTAGAAGTTAGTGATCTGGCAACCTTCGTGTCACGTGACACGAAGGTTGCCAGATCACTAACTTCTAAAAAAATCGTTGCCAGATATTTTTTCTGAATTCTGTAATCAACCATAGTGTTCGGATACTTTTTTGAGCGACTGTACTCTGGGAACAATAGATTATGAACTTGGTACGTTACTGACTGAGAAAACTCCGAATCTTTCAGACCTGAGATAGGCTTTTATGTACAGGATCAAAGTGCTGAAAATCTAAGTTATTGAGGCAAAACTGTTCCTGTGGATATTTGGGGAAAAAATAAATACCAGAAGTTCGAATAGAATATTAGAGACCTCACTCACGCTTGTTCAGTAATCACTAACGAGTTGACATTCCTTGCAAACATACTAGATAAGGTCATTTCTATTCAGTCAAGTGTTGAATACCTATTATGAATGCTTTCGGTGTGTATTTAACTTTCGCCCTTGGTGCATTTCAACGATAACTGCTTTCGTTATTTATTTTCCCCATATAAATTCATTGTATAAAAATATGCTCAAATTCGATGTAAACTTGTTCTGCCTCTTGGAACTAAATTGACAGTGATAATGGGACAAAACATAAAGCTAGCAGTAGATATTTAGGAAAAAATACATATTTAATTATCATTCATTTGTTTTTTAATTGCATTTTGCCCCTTTAGGGCTCATACGTTGGTGATTCTTGTCTTGTCCTTTGCGACTATGCCACTTTTTAAATACCATCAGATGGAGAAGGTTACGGGATCTTTTATCCTGGTACTTTGAAAAATCATAATTATGCTACATATTTTTAATGCAGTACGAGCTCTTTTGGGCCCATATAAATGTGATTTAGTCAACTGTCATTCAATGATATTCACGATACAACAAAAAAACTTTCAGTCCTTTTAGTGGGTGAAGCAAGATGAATGAGGTTAAGGATTCGATAAAATAGGCATTCAGTTCTATCAAGTTACAATGTCTGATTTTAATTGCAATTACGTTTAGTTTTAGCGAAAGTGAAAAATAAATTATTACCGAAGTAACAGAACTATGAATACTCAAAATATAATATTTGCGCGACGAAATCCATCAGAAAGGACCTTAGATCCACCACCCACTTTAGTTGAAAAGATGCAAGCATTTGCTTTAACTCAGTAATCTCCACTTTTCGTCACATTAATTCATTCACAGGCTCTCCTACTTCCTTTTTCACCGCTACTAATTCGCCACAAGCTCTTGCGAATAGCCCACTTCTCCCTCTGCACCCTCTCGCTGCACATAGTTTCGCACTCCTTGAGGACTTGTGACGTCCAGAAAGCGCGTGTCCATGGGTAATGAACTCTGCGCACTCGGCTATTTCCGAGAGCTTCGAGCCTAGTTTTTAAGACAACCGTTATTAGAGTTGGCCCACAGCTGTTAGTAGGAGCACGCACTAAAGTAATTAGAGAGAGCTGCTTGGTGCTGCATTCCGAAGTGTAACCCGGACTGCAAACCCAACGGATGCTAGCAATTAGCCGCAAGAATTGGATCAACTGAGACAGGGCGGGAGGTTCTTTGTCAGTCGCTAATGTTGTTTGGGACATTGCAGCGAGGGCGATAGGTGCGTGCCTGTCTAGCAGACTCCTTTCCTCAGTGTTACCGTTAGCTGGGCTCGCCAATTCCTTTGATTACTGTACTACTGACATACGTGTGAGAGAGTCAATAGAAACCAATACACTAATAGAGGTCAAACATCAACAATAAGGTTCCATTTGTGTATGTTTAAATGGCGATCTCTAAATCATTATTTGTTTAAACATGATAATTTATATGTGGCAATTAATATTTTGTTACTTTCCACTAATTAGATTAACATACTAGATTAACATGCACGATCTGCTGGTACATTGTCTCGCATTACTGTAGAGTTTATTAAATTTGAAAAGTATAAGATTTTGTCAGCGATAAGAGTTAATTAAATGCACATCAATAACATTATGGCATACTTTATTGCCTCTTCCCACTTCACTTAATTACACATGAAAATTTTGATTCAAACTAATGCTCAGAACTATTATGAGAAACCATAAAAAGTAATTGCTCTCTTGAAATATTACTGCCCTCAACTGGGTGAAATATATTCACCATAACAAATGATTTTTATTTTATTCCAATGGAGATTTTATTCTCTTATGCCATTCTTTTGGCTTCAGAGTTTATTTTTTCAATTCAGAGTTTCATTTTTTGGTTTCAGATTTTCATTTTCGCTTTCTGCTTTAGAGTTTCATTTTCTTTTGACTTGGTGCTTCAGAGATTTTTGTTTCCTTCACTTACGCCGCTCAGAGGTAAAAAAAAAAACACCCAACTGCACTCTAAGGATTCAAAAATGAATATGGGAACTGGGACCCCACTGAACATCCCATTAAAAACCCTTAGAAACCTCCCGTTGACCCCACTGAACATCCCATTAAAAACCCTTAGAAACCTCCCGTTGACCCCACTGAACATCCCATTAAAAACCCTTAGAAACCTCCCGTTGATCCCACTGAACATCCCATTAAAAACCCTTAGAAACCTCCCGTTGACCCCACTGAACATCCCATTAAAAACCCTTAGAAACCTCCCGTTGACCCCACTGAACATCCCATTAAAAACCCTTAGAAACCACCCGTTAAGTTCTCTCCAGCGTGTTCTTTAAAGTGCACAGTAGAGATGAATTCAGGCTCGGGCTAAAAGTAGCAAAGACGACTTAGGGCTCAGAATAATTTGAATTTCAAATATTCATTTAATTGTGGGAAACAACTACTAAAAATATATATATATATTAAAACTTCAATTTTTTTAAATCAGTCTTTAGTAATAAAACATATAAATCAAAAAATTTAAAAAATACCTATCTTCCTATATGGCCTTAAAAAGTAGAAAATAAACCTAAAGCATATCGATGGTGCAATCGGTTACTGAGTTCGTATTCTCTTGAAAGGAAGAAAAGGCGCCAGCAATCTTGTCGAGTAGGTGAATCGGCACCCTATCTTCCTTTGAAGCGAATTCGAACTCAGTAACTGATTGCACGTCGATATGCTTTAGGTTTATTTTCTAATTTTTAGGGCCCCATAAGCAGATGGGTAGTTTTAATTTTTTAATTTTTTTTGTTGTCACTAAAAGCAACTGCCTTCAAAACTTTGATACATAACTCATAAACATCGAGCACATTTACCCCACTCTTTGGAGTGACGTTTGAGGTAGCCCACGACATTGGAGACATCATAAGCTTTTAATTTGAAATACAATTCGTTAAAGTCGACCCCCCCAAAAATCCGGCCCCACATTTTATCAGTGGGGGATAGTTGGAAATAGCTTACGACCGTCATTATACGAGTTTTCATTTGACATCTAACTCGTAACTGTAGGCCCTCGCGTTTCCGATGCTGTAGTAGAACGACTTTCAGATTCTCCGTTTTTTAGGGAGGAAGAAAGCACGGGGGAGTCAATTTTGTATAGCCTACGACACTCACTGCGTCGTAGGCTATACAAAGCATTATTTAGGAGTTCCATTGCAGCTAGGAACCTGATTTTCTAACCAAAAAATGGGGTCGGGCACGGGGAACCCGCCTGCGAAATTTGGGACCTTTCGGTGATGTACAGTCGCTCAAAAAAGTATCCGAACACTATGGTTGATTACAGAATTCAGAAAAAATATCTGGCACCGATTTTTTTAGAAATTAGTGCTCTGTGACCCTTCGTGTCACGTGACACGAAGGGTCACAGAGCACTAATTTCTGAAAAAATCGGTGCCAGATATTTTTTCTGAATTCTGTAATCAACCATAGTGTTCGGATACTTTTTTGAGCGACTGTACGTCGGGAATTACAGAATGTCAAAATCTGACGAAATAAAAATATCTCGATCGCTTGCCACGGGCTCTGAGAGCACGCGCCGAGTCAGCAATGACCTTTGCAATACCGGGAAATTCTTCGTGTTGTTCAAACTGTGATAAAATTCCGGGGGGGTCACTAACTTTTAGTGCAGGAAACAACAGAATATGCAGATTAAAAGTGAAATACGAGCTGTCACAATTTGTGTAGAAATGAAGCCACGGGCCAAGTGAGAACCTGAGTTTTAAACCAATCACCGGGTAACACGGGGGATGCTGTGCAGGAAATTTGGACCGTGCGAACGAATATTACGGGAGCCATAGGGTAGCAAAATCTGTGGTAACGGAAATAAAATCTCGATAGCTTACGCAGAAACTAAGACACGGGCTATGAGGAGTGCTCGCTGACGTCAAGAAGAATCCGGGCAAATTTATTCCTGTTGAAAATCTGTGCTAAATGGGGGTTATCTTACAAAATTTACCTTTAATGCAGTGAAAATAAGAATATACAGGTTAAAAGTGACACCCGGGCAGCGCCGGGTAAGTTCAGCTAGTATTAGAATAAAATAAATGACTAGCCACAAGCATTTCTGTATATAAGTCTTTTGATGCTTCAGAGATTTTTTCCCCAAATCTGGCTCAACAATTGTCGAGATGACTCCAGGTCGAGTCTCGAAATAGTGAACCGGACTCGTCTTTAGAGCACAGAGTTTGGCTCTCCAGTACATGAGACCACGATATAACGCGGATTTTCCAAATCCGTCGATGTGATGCTTCAGAGAATTTTTATAGAGAGTGCACCTCCACTTAAAAGGTGCGAGGCACCATTTCTAGGAATGCGAGACACCATTTCTTGGAGTGCTATCACTGTCAGAAAACTTTAAGATCAATAATCAAATACACAGACGTAAGTAAAAATACTTTATTTCTTCAATTTCTATTAAAGTGATATGGATTATTAATCACTCATAAGTAACAAAACAAAGGCCAGGAATCACTTAAATGTGAATGATGACCTGCGTGTGGCTAGTTGAAACAAAGTGCTCCATTTCATGAATACTGTTGAACACAAAGAATAGCAAAAGAGTCATTGACCCTAAAATTGTATTTTAATAATGAAATTAAAGTAAATACATAATAATGTATCTATCATTCTTTATATTTTTTTTCGTTCTAAAAATGGTTCACCATAATAAACATAAATAAATATATAAAGAACTTATTTAACGATTTTTGGTAAGTGTGCGAACATATTTTGAGAATCAAATGGAGAATCCATTGATTTAATTCATTGTCTAGTGACATATTGCATAAAAATGATTTAATAACTACAAGACGTCTTTTATAACTTTAAAAAAAGTAAACCGTAATTTGATTTATTTTTCCTAAACGTTTATATTTATTTTGGATCATCCTTTTTCGATTATAATTTCGACATATTTGAGAGTAATCTTAACATTTAATACTACTATAAAGGCAAAATAAAATAATCTAGAACCTAAAGCCCGATATTTTTATTTGTCAATTTAACAAAACGTATTGTTTTATAATAAACATTTCTAGAATAAATTTTGAACAATTATAGCAGAAGTTGCAAATTTTTCTGTATATCAAACTTTCATTCATGTTTTAACAAAACAATTAAGTGTGCGCCACAAGATCAGAAGAGCAACATAAAATAACTAACTGACTGCAATATTATCGTATCGTATAAAATGCAAAGGAGTAAGTGGGGAGTGAATAATAAAGATGGACTTTTTAGATATGTTTTGGGAGCTTAGGAGTTAACCTGGCATCCCACATATGTTTACTTATTTGTCCAAAGCGAATTCACTTAACGTGGGGTTTACTAGAAACGAGCCGTCCCATGGCCGAGTGGTTAGCGCGCTTGGCTACTGATCTAAGGGACCTGGGTTCGAGCCCCGGGTAAGGCATGGCTGTTTGTGTCGTTTTTCTGCTGAGGGCCTGCCATCCTCTCAGACATTCTACTATGACATATAAACTGACAGGCTCCTGTCAGACCTCTGTGGCAAGCAGCTGCTTGAGGGGGTATTTATTATTATTATTACTAGGAACATAATCTTTTACTAGATAAAAGACATAAGGGAAAATGGGAAGTTTACCTTGCTTCTTATTATCACAATCTGGAGGAAGGAAAGAAAACCTTCAAAAAAGGCAGAGAGAAACTCCTTTAATGACACTTCCTTAGAGCTGGGTTGGATTGTTTTATTTCGAGACGGCACATTTTTTACACACTGGGCTAAATGGACAAGTCAAAGGGATTCCAAGAGCTCAGAGAAGGCTGGTGAATGGGGACCTGCTTCTCTCGAATATTGTGATGTGATAGAACTGTGTTTATGCTTCTTACTTCACCTACTAATGAACCAAAATGAAATTTTTTGTCGAGTCATGATTTGGGAGTAATCTTAACTGGCTATAGTTGGAATATTGTAGCTGGCTAACAAACATTTACGTAATCCCAATAAATATCTATTGGTTTTTATAAAATTATTAATAAGGAAAAGAATTTCGAAATAATGCGGTTGTTTAAATTTCAATTTACAGATTCCTTTTTACACATTAATAAATTTTTGTATTCATTAATTCCTAGACCATAGATATTTCAGTTTTCGAAATCTGATGAAATGTTCATTGAAAAGCAAAGTTTTTTTTATCATTTCGGCAATTAGCGTCCCAGTCTTGACGACAAGTTGATTTGAAACGCCTTTCTGGCTAAATAGCATACCATAGTGATTTTCCTCTTCCCTAACGACTTTTGGGATAACCCTGTCAGTAAAGAAGCAAAGATAAATGTTAGCTTGCATTTCTGAAGGATGCCAAACAAGTTATGAGTGCAATCATGTGAAGAAGCGTTCAGCACAGGCAGGGAAAGGAGCTGAGTGCGTGCAATGCAGAATTCAGGGAAGCTTTTGTTAGCGTCTGTCGTGTGTTGAATGAAAAATGACAATAATGTTAACGGATTACGAGACATTCCGGTTCAATATTTCTCAATGTCGTCTTAAAGTCCGGGGATGAACTGGCAGCGTTTTTCCCGGTGATGGATGTACGGGGAGTGTGCGGTGAGTTCGGGAAATAAGCGACGCCTAGTCCGGAAATGAGAAGTGTAGTTAAGTGGCCCAATAGAATTATATAATGCCAGTGCTTTTCAGGGAACAAGAAATTATTATCTACCCACATAGCTCTCAGCACTATTCGCAAGAGAAATAAGATAGATGTCAAAGACCAAAACATGTGATAAGAATATTAATCATGGAAATCCAAATACAACGAAAAAACTGATAAAACAGTAATTTCATTTAGGCGCCGTCACATGAAATATCAGTATCTGTAGAATTTTAAAATGCTTCATTTATTAAAGAAGTGGTAGTAAAATAATGTTTATTTGGAAATACACTCACTGGTCACTTTATTATGAACACTCGTTGTTAGTTCACTAAGGAGTGATATTTAGAACACAGTTATATTTAAAAGAAAAATGTGATTCAAAATAAATGATCTCAGAACTAACTAGAGTTACTTTACTTTACCTCTGAGCGACAAGTTTTGCATACAATGGGCTAAATGACCGGGTCAGAAAAATGGTTCAGAAAAATGTTGGGGGAAGGGGACCCACTGTAGAGCTGTTAAGAGACAGATGATAGCCTCCGATCAGGGCCATCCAGCGTGTTCTTCAACGTGCACAGAATAGAGTTCTCCCACACACGGTGCCACGGCTTAATGTCCCATCCAATAGATGACGGCCTTTCTAAGAACATCCGTGTCTCCTACTGACCGAGTACGGGACGGAAGATAGGGTAAATAAATTTCAACTCTTGCCCAGGTGGGACCCGAATCTGGGAACTACAGATTATGAGCCTGGAGCACTCTTCCCAAGAAAGCCATAACACATCTTTGTTCTATTTTTAACATACTTCTTAGAAATCATACTTTTCCTAATATTTGGAAAAATGTCTTTGTTCAGCTTATCCACAAGCCGGGAAAGAACCCAACATTTCCTCTGAGTTATCGCCCAATTAGCTTGCTCTCTTGCTTGGACAAGCTGTTTGAACGAACCATTCTGACCAGATTGGACGATATTCTCACCCTGCACCCTGTCTTGCCTGAAGCCCAGTTTGGTTTCATGCGAAACAGATCAACTGATCATCAAAGTCTCAGAGTTACGGAGAAAATCGCCGAATCTTTGAATCAGAAAGAAGCAGTTGCTGCTGTCTTTCCAGACGTGGCTAAAGCTTTTGACCGCGTCTGGAAGGATGGTTTGATTTACAAGTTAATTAAGATCGGTGTACCTTCGGGTTTTACCAGTATTTTACAGTCATATTAGTATAAGAGAACTTTTCAAGTGCAAGTTAAAACCTTTCTATCTACAAAGAGAGTAATGGCCGCTGGAATACCCCAGGCTCTCTCTTAGACCCTTCCCTCTTTTCACTCTACCTTTATGATATGCCATCTTTTGATCGCATCCTATTAGCCCAACTTATTGATGATATCGCCCTTCTTTTCCCCTCATTGAGTCCAGTGATTGCTACAGACAGGCTGCAGAGATGTCTTGATGAGGTGGAGGAGTGGTACGATAAATGGAAGGTCAAGATAAACACTGAGAAGAGCATTGCCATCCTCTTCAGTGGAAAACTTATTAAAAACCCAAAATGATTTAATATTTTAAATAAACCAATTGAATGGCAAAAGACCATCAAATACTTGGGTATAACCCTACATCAAAAGCTCAAACGGGACCCTCATATTCATGATATTATAGCTAAAGTCAATGCAGTGAGATGCCAACTATGACTTCTCCTTTGGAGAAATGCTATCTTGATGATTGACCATAAATTATTATTGTACAACATGGTCATTCGTCCGATAATAACTTATACTTCCCCCATCTGGGCGATTACCACCTCCGCGAATAAATGCAAGATTCAGGTCTTGCAAAAAAAATATTGAGATCTGCAGTCGATGCCCCTTGGTTTGTTACTAACACACAACTTCATAGAGACTTAGGCATCGATCATATATATATACTCATATTAAATGCATCTCGAAAAGGTTTTTCGAGGCTGTTAAAAATAATCCTAATGAGTTTATTTCTTCTTTGCTTAATTATGAAATTATGATGAATGTTCTTATAAGTACAAGGGGCCTAAAATGATGCTTTCTCTGAGGAAAGATATTCATTTTAGATCTCGTGTGAATGATATATGCTATTTTTAGCTTGTGTTTTATGTCAGCCTCTAGGGGTCCACCGACGGGTGGTTTACTTGTTATATGTTTTTACCAACTGGGCAGTTGGCCACACCGTAGGGGTCCACCGACGGGTGGTTTACTTGTTATATGTTATATGCCAACTGGGCATATTCTCAGATGGAGTTGGTAATGGGTAATGTTTTACCTTGAACATCGCATATCATACACGATCTACGATCTACGACTATTAAGGTAACATGGAACTGTACCTAATAAAGTGGCCATTGAGTGTATATATACTATACATCAATATCTATGAATTATAAGAGAAAATGATTTTTAAATTTATCATTTTTTATTATCAAATATAAAATATATAATATTTTTAAGAATCACATATATTTCTTTTTAATTTTAGTGAATACAGATAAAAGAACGAAAAATTATTTGATCAGCTGGGTAACATTTCTCAGCCTTTTATAGATATAGAAGCATCTGGCATTTGGAGATCTGGCGTCAGAGCTAAGCATTTTGCGCGAACCGTCAAATGCAAATATCCGAAACAAAAAATTAGCTGCTTGGAAATAGAAGCATTCAGGATAAGGCGGTGCTTTTTAAAAATATTAGTCTTTCTTGGCTTATGATCAAACGAACAAATATTTATTTTATATATATAGAGGATACCTTGTTATTATTCCTGGGTGTTTCGTTCCCAAAAAATATTTAGATCGCCCATATTGTAACTAAGATCCTTTGGGAGAAAAAGGGGCCTTCGTTCGTTGATCAAGGGAAACTAAGAAGAAAGTTGTTGGCTCACAAACAAACTTCTTATGACAAGAAAAATATGTTTATTTATTGCAAAAATAAATGTATCGCAAGGTTGTTAAGCGTGTTAATTAATGAAAGTAATGCAAAACTCCTTTAAAGAATTGGTTTTTAATGGCCATGAGGAAGACGATAGATATGATGAGGATGAAAATGATGGTTGTTGAAGGCTTGGAAACGCAAGCTGCTCCCGGATATTGACAAAAACACAAACATTAATTTGTATCTATTAACGTGTGTTTTGTCTAATAAAGAAGAACAGCTGGAAGAGTGACAAAATAAGTAAGCGCAAAGAGGAGATTTACAACTCACCTGTGCACTAGAGAAGGGTTCGGAACTTGCAGAGTTTGAGCTGAATCATAATTTAAATTTCTAATTTTCTAACGGTTGCGAAAAGTTGTAAGGAGGGAAAAGTACAATAAATAATTTCGTTTGACTATAGTTTAAACCTATTAATCAGTCTTGAATAATTAAAAATGATCACCGCTAAGCCTTTTATTAATTTGTTGGTATTTTTCTTTCATTAATGAATCGGCTTTAGCGTTTACAATGATGTTACTGATGAACTTTCCGTTGATACGGATTATTTTTAGTATTTTTTGTACAAAAAATATTAAGATTTCAATTTCATCTTCAAATTGGTATAATTAATATATGGTTTCTATAATCTGTAAATGAATAATTAGAAAAGGTTATAAAATAAGATGTAAGAAAATAGGATTTAGTTATTAATAGTTATTAAGTAACTATATTTAATTAAATATATATATATATTATATATAATATTATTAGTTATATATAGTAATTATATTCAATTAAGAAGCAATTTTTTTCGTAAACTTGATATTATTCATATAAATCAATTTTTGATCAATTTTTCCAAAACTGTTAACTTGCTTCCTTGGTCATTCTAAATCACATTAGTGTATATACAACCGTAGTTAAATAACTAATTAGCAAGAAATTTCAAGCTATTTGAATGTTATCAAATAATGGGAGAGATTACATCTGTCGATCATCTATAAATTTCGTGTTATCGAGAAAGTTCGAATGTAATTTTATTAACTGTAGGAAAATTTCGCTTTAAGCGATTTTTTCGTTTTATTCCTTTCGCGTTAAAAGAATATTTATGCATCTAAAAGTATTGAAGCCGAAAAGGACTAAACTTTAGTGTCACGTTAACCGATATTTCGCGTTAAGTATTTTCCACTATAAAAGTAAGAATTCAAGCCGCTGAACGAGTTACAACTTTAATAACAAATAAACGCAGGTAAACCCCTGTAGTTCCTGAACAATCTTGATATAGAGGAAATATTTTCTTGAGCGTGATGGTGACAACTTTTCTTCCATATATGCAAAAGTTACAACTTATTTGGCACCATTTCGGATCGTCGACAGCAGACGATATTAGAATTGCATCTAATATCGTCTGCTGGCGACAATCCAAAATTGTCGCCAGTAGTTGCGGCGATAATTTTGCGGCCGAATGACGCTACAGCGGGGAAGGGGTGATGACGGAGGTTACGTTACAGTGAGGACGGGGTGAAGCTACAGTGGGGAAGGGGTGATGAGGGGATGACGTTACAGTGAGGATGGGGTGAAATTGCAATGGGGAAGGGGTGATGACGGGGGTGACGTTACAGTGAGGATGGGTGAAGTTACAGTGGGTAAGGGGTGATGATGGGAGTGACATTATAGTGAGGAAGGGGTGAAATTACAATAGAGAAAGAGTGATGACCGGAGTGACGTTACAGTGAGGACGGGGTGAAGTTAGAGCGGGGAAGAGGTGATGAAGGGGATGACGTTACAATGAGGATGGGTGACGTTACAATGAGGATGGGGTGAAGTTACAATGGGGACAGGGTGTCGTCGTTACAGTGCGGAAAGAGGGACGTTACAGTGGGGACGGGGAAACGTTACAGTGCAGAAGGGGTGACGTTACAGCGGGAAATTGATGACGTTACATCGGGAAAGGGATGAAGTTACAGTGGGGATTGGGTGAAGTTACAGTGGTGCGAGGTGACGTTACAGTGGGGAATAGGGTGACGTTACAGTGACGACAGGGTGACGTTGCAGCGAGGATGGGGTGACGTTACAGTGGGGGCAGGGTGACGTTACAATGAGGATGGGGTGACGTTACAGTGGGGATGGGGTGACGTTACAGTGAGGATGGGGTGACGTTACAACCACCACTACTCTATAATATGGGCTTAAGATAACCATGATAATTCGTGTTATCTGGATTATATCTCTGTGATGAGTGGAACAACCATCCGAAAAATTATTATTTCGTAAAACCTAAGAAATTAGCTTTGAAACTGAACCCGAAATTTGCTGACATTCAACTGCAGTGTGGATGTATTAAACAGGTTGGGTTGCTTCTGGGCGGTACTTTTGTTTGTGCTAAATGGCCAGGTCACAAGGACCCCGACGGCTCAGAGAAGTTCGGGGCAGGGAACCCACTGTACAGCTGCTGGGAGACAGATGGTAGCCTCCCGCCAAGACCATCAAGCGTGTTATTTAACGTGCACAGAGTATGGGCTCGCCGCACATGGAGCCATAGCTAAACGTTCACAGCTTCCGATGGTCGGCGGCCTTTCCAAGCCTATCGGTGTCCCCTGATGAATGGAAGCAGGGTGGAGAGATTTCTGGAGGTAAATTTCAACTCTGGTCACAGCTGAGATTCGAACCTGGGAACTTCAGATTACGAGCCTGGCGTGCTATCGACTGAGCCCCCTTCAGCGCTCAAATCTGTGTGAATGATCTTGTTTTTCACAAACCAGAGTGCACTGACCACAAATCTGAGGATTTTGACGGACGTGTATGTAATTTACCTTATTTAATATAAAATATTTTTTTTAATTTCTGGTAGTATTGTTGAATAAAATAATATAAAATATTAAACAACCAGCAATTTTTTTGTACAACTATCGTTAATTTCAGTAATATATTTAATATTTTTTTACTCAAAAATATTGATGTTTTTAACGCTGAAAAGAAATTCGCACTTTTTTTAGTTTCCTTATAATTGAGAAAACTTTTATCAGTCTGTAGAGCTCTTACACTTAATCATAAAAATTTCGTATTAAAACTAACTCTGAAAATATTTCGTTATCAGAGAATTATTTCGCCTCCGCTAAACATTGGTGTGTGCCTATCTAATGAGCCCGGAAACACATCATGTAATTAGTTTTCTTATCATCAGTTGAGACGGAAACTACCGAAATCGTTTACTAAGCTAAAGGTTCCGTTAGTGGCTATAGAACAAGTAACGTTTTTCTACTGAAAACTAAAAAAAAACTTGTCAGTTACCTTCGGTTAAAAGCATTCTAAATCGCTATTAATAGAAACACAATTATTTTTCTACCGTCAGTTTCATTTTGATGAGAAAGTATTAAAAAAGAAGCTGGGCAATTTTGAGCAATAAAGCAATAAAGAAATTATCTCCAATAAATATCAATAAAAACAATTCCTGTAGATTCTGTAAACTTTTGCCAGAGCGTTATTATTTAAATGTTGTTTTTCAGAAATAAGTAGGTTAAGCGATTTTCGATTAATTATTCTAAACCATCACAGAACAGGTGAACAGCTTTCATTCTGCCTATTAATTACTCTACTGCATGACGCAGATCCGGTGTAATGTATCCCTCCTACATTTTCCACAGATGTTTAATTGCAGGAGAGCATAAACGTTCACCAGGTAGCTTTTCTAACAATACCATAATGTGCACGGCGGAGATCCGTAATGGGATACCGCTTTCAAAAGACACATTAACATTTTTTTTGGCCAAACATCAGTTAATAAATGAATATGCCGGAACCATTGATGAGATGATCCTAATCATCATGATCATTCTGTTTAGAACACTGAGTTGAATTGGGAAACGAAGTCTTTTTCCGTGAAAAACTTTTTGTACTATCCTTTCATACATTTAAATTCCATATAATATGTGCATGTCTCTGCAACGTTTCCGTGCCATTCTGTTTTACTAATTCTTTTCAGCATTTTTCAGTTTTCCTTCTTCTTTAACCTTTCTTCTCCTCTCCTTTTCCCATTTCCATATCTTCCTAGTTCTTTCTGTATCATTCTGGAGAATTGCAATTAATAACCTTTACATTTAAACCTTTTTTTGGTCAAAATAAAAATTTCGGAGAGCTGTAAATTAGAACTTTATTGGGCCAAGAGACACAACAGAAAGAAAGAATCTGATAGCCGTAACTTATAACCTTTATTAGATCAAGGACCATGAATTATAACATTGATTGGATCAAGAGAATTAAATTATAGAATTGATTGAATCAAGAACGTTAAACTATAACACTTATGGGTCAAGAGTTATAACATCAAAATGCTAACAAATTCTGAGAGCCGCAAATTATAACTTTTATTGGGTCAAGAGCTTTAACGGTATAATAATGATAATAAATGAATTCTGAGAGCTAAAAATTGAAAGTTTTACTTGGTCAAGGGCCTCGAATTATACATTTTACTGGATCGAGGGCCATGAATTATAACTTTTACTGGATCAAAGGCGAGGAATGTTAACAACATTTATTGGTCCAAGAGCCATAATAGCAAAATACTAGCAAATTTTCGGAGCCAAATTTATATCTTTATTGAGTAAAGAGCCATAACGGGGGGAAAAAGAATTTGTTGATTTTGAGAACAGTAAATTATAACCTTTATTGCGTCAAGAGTCATAATAGCTAAAAAGTAATGAATTATTTCATTTTACTAAGCAAATAAAACAAACATAAAATTTTAAAACAAGTATTTTCAAAAATATGCAATAAAAATATATCGAAGAAAATAACAAAAAACTGCCTCTCATCAATGTGGCTTTTGATTTTTAAGTTATCTCAGCCAACTTATTTAAATTTGGAGTGAGTTTATAATAATTTGCATTACATCAGTAAACTGCTATGTGATTTACAGTAAACTGCTATGTGATTTACAGTAAACCGTTATGTGATTTACAGTAAACTTCTATGTGCTGTACAGTAAACTGCTCTAATGCTCTGGTATTTTAATTAAATTCATTGAAGAAATTTTTTTCCATACTTGAATGTTGAGCAAAAAAGCGTCAAGAGCGAAAAGCCTGAGACAAGGCATGGTCACATTGAATCACTAGGCCTGGACAGTCGTTGAGCAAAATCGGAGAAGGAGAGAAATTAAATATGTATAAGAATTCAAGAGGTTTAATTGTTTGAAAAAAAATACCCCCTCAAGCAGCTGCTTGCCACAGAGGTCTGACAGGAGCCTGTCAGTTTATATGCCACAGTAGAAGGCCTGTGAGGATGGCAGGACCTCAGCAGAAAACAACACCAACATCCATGCCTTACCCGGGGCTCGAACCCAGGTCCCTTAGATCAGTAGCCAAGCGCGCTAACCACTCGGCCACGGGACTAAAATCTATTTATTTTTAAATCACATAAAACAAAATAATTTACTCATTACTACAATATTAAACATTTATAAATGTTTTAAAATTTGTTACTTGGTCGAGTAGTTAGCGTGCTTGGTTACTGATCAAAGGGGACCTGGGTTCGACCCTGGGTAAGGCATGGATGTTTGTTGTCTTTCTGATGAGGTCTCGCCTTCCTCACAGATCTACTCTATGGCGTATAAACTGACAGGCTCCTGTCATACCTCTATGGCAAGCAGCTGCTTGAGGGGGATATTTAATTTAATTTACCGTACTTTTAAAAATTAATTGCTACTAGCTGAATTTTAATAAATAAAATAAAATCAGAACAGCTCTAATTTTTAAAATTAATTCTTTAGCTATCGCTTATTTGTTTCCTTACCAATATAGGTATGCACTGCATGTGAACTACTCATATATTCCTCAAGTAAATTTGAAGTGATTATCACCATACTGAAAGCGAGAGTGGCTCACTCTTATAGCTTTCTTTACATATAAAAGTTACCAGGCTGACACTAATCTTTGCCCTCACTGTTTTTCTATTGAGATTGATGATCATCACATACTTCAATGTTCCCATTACTACAATACTGGAAGAAAACTTATACAATCGTACAGAATAAATGGTCTTTCAATTTTTAAATCACTACTGAGGCATGATATGCTCTCCGTGCAAAAAACAATAAAAAGTGCTAGCTTTGGAAATGTATTTACAAGATACTCATCGTTTTCCTAAATTGCCTTAAAGCTTATATTCAACTTACTTTGACATTTCTTCATTCCCCTGAACATCATTCAGCTAATATGATTCCTGATATTAATTTCTGTATTACTGGGATAAAGAGCATTTTGGTCAGAAATCCCATCCTCATGCTCAGTCGAGCACAAGAACAAGAAGAAAAAATATCATTCTTTTATTGCTGCATTGTCAAGGTCGGGTATGATATAGGAGGCTTAGGTCAAGAGCCGTGTTCTAACGTACGTGGAGTCTGAAGTCCCTAGTCTTATTTTTTCCTAGCCATTTTCTGTTTCTTCTTAACATTTTGTCCACTTGCATAGCTCTTCCCTTTTTCACCTCTTTTGTATTTTTCTCCCAGATCATCTCCATCTCTTTCTAGACATTTTATTCACTTCCCATCTCCTTCCCAGCCTTTTTCTTTTTTTCACAAACTTCTACATTTCCACTTGCACCTGAAGGGGGGTGGCTCAGTTGGTAGCGCACCAGACTCGTAATCTGCAGTTTCCAGTTTCGAGTCCCAGCTGGTTCAGCGTTTAGATTTATCTCTGCAAAACTCCCAGCACTGCCCGTAGTCACTAGGGGACACCGATGGGCTTGGAAAGACTGCCATCCGTCAAAAGGGACATTAAGATGAACTGAACGATACCCTGTGCACGTTAAAAAAATACGCTGGATGGACGTGACGGGAAGCTACCATCTGTTTCCCAACAGCTGTTTTAATGGATCCCCATCTTCTCTGAGCCCTCGGGGTCCTTGTGGCCTGGCCATTTATCCCATTGTGGATTGGATTGTTTTACCTCTGAGCGCCACTTTTTTGCACACCATGGGCTAAATGGCCAGGCCACAAGGACCCCGAAGGCTCAGAGAAGGTTGGGGGAGGGGACCCGCTGGAACAGCTGTTGGTAGACAGATGGTAGCCTCCCGTCAAGGCCATCCAGCGTGTTCTTTAACGTGCACAGGGTATGGCTCTCCCGCACACGGGGCCACGGCTTAACGTCCCATCCGACGGATGTCGGCCTTTTCAAGCCCATCGGTGTCCCCTACTGACCGTGGGCAGGGCGGGGAAATTTTGCGGAGATAAATCTCAACGCTGACCCAGCTGGGACTCGAACCTGGGAACTACAGATTACGAGCCTGGCGCGCTACCGACTGAGCCACCCCCGCCCCATCCCATTGTGTGCAAAACAGTACGGCTCATAGGTAAAACAACCCAACCCACTTTGCACCTCCTCCGTTTTGTTGTTTATTTAAGGCTTGTTTTTAGATATTACCTAGTAATTAATATAAACAATAATGATTTTTCTTTGAAAATTTTAAATATTCGATTTCATATCTTAGCCTCAATTCCAAATAAAATCAATAACAGCCCTTATCAATTTCTATGTGATGATCAGCTTTTGTATCTCTTTGTGCCCTTCCCATTATCAGCAATCTCCCTTCTCAATGAAGCTGAAATAACTTCCTTCCCTTTATCTACGTCACAAAACTCGGAGGTGTCTTACGTCTCGGTAAACGAATCTCACAGGAAACGACATTCCATTTGCTATCCAATCACAAGCATACACATTCAAACAACTTCCCAATGATACAAAACGAGTTTAAATTTGGCAGCGAAATGTGCTCGCGAATTCCACGCAGCCAGTAGCAAAAGTCGTTGCCGGCAGGTGCCGTTCCGTTGCAAAACGTTAGTCACCTGGCGTGCGAACGCCTTTACGTTCGCCGTCACGTGGCGTCGTCAGCCTCCGGCAGTCCGAGAGGAAGTGAAAGTTGGAGCACCGAGAGCAGGAAAGATGCCGAGAGCACGTGGCGCAGGATTCAGCGCGTGAGCGACGCCACCATCATGGTGGAGTGACCGCACCACTTCCTTAGATTAGTCGCTCCATCTGTTCTCGGTATAGTCACAACAGCGCAGTTTGGCTGTTCTTAATGGCAATTTTTTCGCTTGGCTTAAGCAACAGAGATTGCAATGCAATTAGCATCCCCCCAAATGGTTCTAATGAACATTCCATGTATGCCCAAAGCTATCTCTATTATACCAGACTTCGGCAGTGCGGTAGCAGAAGAATTAATTTTTAATACATATATACTACGAGATTTACCCAGCGTTGCTCGGGTCTGAAACTTTCTAAAATATAGAGTAGACCAAGTCGCAAGCCTTTATTTGGTATAAAAATCATTACGATCAATCTCCTCCGGTTTCATTTTTCTCCCTCTCTTTAGGAAAGGAAAGAAACGGACATATTTCGAGTTTCTGTATGATTATCCCCACGTCAGAAATTTCTAAACCAAGAAACGAAATTGCCTCGCTCAGATAATCGACTTACAGCACACTTAACGGATACGGTTTGCCAGGAATATGTAATTTTATAGGGAAAAAAATTAAATATGGTCTGAGTTGCCCAGAAAATGTATAGGTACAGTGGCTCAAAAAAGTATCCGAACACTACGGTTGATTATAGAATTCAGAAAAAATATCTGGCAACGATTTTTTAAGAAATTAGTGATCTGGCAACCTTCGTGTCACGTGACACGAAGGTTGCCAGATCACTAATTTCTAAAAAAATCGTTGCCAGATATTTTTTCTGAATTCTGTAAACACGGGTATCTTGCCTATGATACCCGTGTTTAATTGTTAATGTTAATTCTATGGGGATTTCGAGAAATCAAACCCACCCACTTCAATTTTGGTTGACCCCAATGGGTTCGCACATAGCCTATTTTCTTCCCCTGGGTGAAAGGAACGTGCATACAAAGTTTGGTGCCTCTAGCTTTTCGAGGGGCTGAGAAAACACACATATTTTTTGTGACAAAGCATGAATATTTTTTTCTCTACTTCTGAGACATAGATAATAATATTAACTTTTTTTCACTAAAACTTAACTAGTAGTTTTTAATTTCAAAAATATGTTAATAAGCATTAAAATATTCATAAATAATTTAATGCATTCATAATGAATAAATTATTTTATGTAGTCTAAAACAGGTTTAGCTTAAATTTAGACAAAATAAATCACTTATATTTTTAAGCATTATTAACTTCCTACTTTTTCAGGTTTGTCCTTTTTTACACTACGTTTGTCCAAGATGTATCAAGTTGCCTTAGTCAAGGCTACTTCGATAGTTAAACCCATTGGCAGATGTTTTGATGACGTCACGTAGGCAGGGAAATTTTTTTAATAAAATTTACTCTAATATTATGGCAGATAGTTGCAGGAAATACCCAAAAATACTTGCATATCGTCCTCTGAATTTTTCCGCATCCATCTCATAACAGTGTCATATGAGCAGGCATGATCCCCACATATATTTGTGATAAATCGACACGAATGTTTTTCGCGTCATCCTCAAGCTGCATCCTTGTGAAAATGCAAAATCTTTCCTTTTCGTTAGCAGGCTTCATAGGAACAATGCAGAGCTTTCACAGAACGAACTTTATGCGCACCAGCTAAGTGAGAAATGATGTTACGGCCTTTGTTTTAACACTAGCTCTTTCACTTCGGAGAAACGAGTGTAAATTTACAGACCCATGTCAAGAACTTCCTAAACGCCCTTCGTACTTTAATATCAATACATAAACCTAAATATCCTTTGTAGTGGCTTCATCTTCCGCTGAACGCGATCATATTTTCCATAATCGCGTGAGCTCATCACACTTGAGGTAAACTAGTAAGTGACTGAGTGATTGATTGATTACGTTACGCATGGATTGGAAGATCCTTATGCAGATTTTCCCATTGCAAAAGTTTGGTTAACTATTTAAATCCTTATGTAATTTAATTTCTCATATTTAATTCTTTTTTTTCATATATATATATTTTTTTTTTGGATTTTTAATATATATATTTTATAATTAATTTAAAATTTTTTTAATATTATATATATATTAAATTTTTTATAATCAACTATTTTATTTAGTTTATTATTATTCTTTTTTAAGGATTTTTTATTTTTTTAATATTATTATATATTTCATATTTTTAATATTTGTTTATTATTGTTCTTATTAGGATTTTTTTTCTTTTGTTTTTTTTATAATAAACTCCATACAGATGCATTTAGGAGGAGGTCAAGTACAGTTTTATATATAAGAATTTTATTTTTATCATTTGGATGATTTAATATAAGTTCCACTATAAATTCATAAATTCCAATTTTTTTCTAGATTTTGAAAACATTTTTCCCTTTGTAAATGATATTTTTGGCAATTAAGCAAAAGATGAGTAGAGTTTTCAGGTAGATTACAAGTTCTACAAAGTAAGTGACTGTTCGCTATCGTGATTATTATAGAACATTGATGATATTGCGAGCAATATGGTCTCGCGGACAGAGGATTTTTTGGAACGCATGAAGTAGCGGTTCAGACTAGCATACAAAACGTTGGATTATCTCTGAGCGGCACGTTTTGCACACAATGGGCTAAACGGCCAGGTCATAAATACCACGAGGACTCAGAGAAGGTTGGGGGAAGGGTTCCCACTAGACAGTGTTGGGAGACAGATGGTAGTCTCCCGACAAGGCATCTGGAGTGTTCTTTAACCTGCAGAGGGTATGGCTCTCCGCACACGAAACCACGACTTAAACTTCAATCCAACGGACGACGGCCTTTACAAGCTCATTAGTGTCCCCTACTGACCGACAGCAGGGCGGAGAATTTTGCGGAGAATAATCTCGACGCTGAACCAACCGGTATTCGAACCAGGAAATAGCAAATCACGAACCTAACACACTACCGACTGAGCCCCCCCCCATCCTTCCCTCCAGTGTACATAACTTGTGGTCTCCTACAACAAATCATTAAAAGATATTTATTTTAGCGCAGGTTTACGATTATTTTTGGAACATATGGCTTACATAGACTCAGACGTAAAAGTTAAGTTACACATGGATTTCCCTTAATATTTGCAAAATATACTGAATTAAAAATTACTCGTTACTTATATAATGGCTTCTGGCGAATGCCCAAATCCTTGTAAAACCGCTTCAGATGTTCTTACATGAAAATAACCATAAGTAGATACGAAAAGGGCTCTCCAACAGGTTTATGTATTGATTATTGTATGGCCACAAAAATGCCACAAATTTTGTGCATTGTCTAAAACTTTTCCCATTAACACTTATATTTAAAATACATTTTATGTTAAAGACTATTATTTTATACATAGGTTACTTTTTATATCACATTAAAAGAATCTTTTATAATTAAAGTTTTTCTTAATTAAATATAATTAATTATTTTAAAATTTATCTTCTATTTTGACAGATGGAGTAGCTATTTGACGTCTATTTTGACAGATGGAGTAGCTATTTGACGTCTATTTTGACAGATGGAGTAGCTAGTAGTACATGACATATAATCCCTATGTAAAAACATACAGGTTAAAAACCTTACTTCCAAACATTTCTCTCCTTAGCGAATAAACTAAAACGGTATGAGGTTAACAGCAACTTCATCAACGTCTTCTTAAACATATCTCCAAGCTTACGGTCACAAAGGTGTTTATTTATTCATCCTGAAGAAACAAGAAAAATCGAAAACACATGACAGGCGAAGTTATTCGTAATGATTTTCCGATTGCATAAATAATGAAGACGAGATGAGTTGACGAAGTGGTTGAAAATGCTTAATTAACAGGATTCTGAAGCTCAGCTGTTTCAGTTTACTGTCAGAACTAAGCGAAAGCCATTCTCATATCGCGAAGTCAAAACTGTTTTTCGCACACGGCCAATAATAACAAAACAACAGATGAAACCTGTTAGGTATCTTAGCAACGATGAGCGAGCGCATGCTACGGAATATATTATTACGTGGCAACGCTCTGAAAGAGATGCGTTGTTGTGTCACACGATGCACTAAAGATTTATTAGGAAAATTGAGAAGGAATCAGAATTGGCCGAGGAAATATCCTGCGGCGGCTTGTTTTGAAGCTGGTTAAAGGTACTAATGGTTTCGCATTTTGTAGAAAGCTTTTAAAGCGGCCTTGATTTTATATCAGTCCTTACAACAGTGACATAGACAGCTCATTATAATAAGAAAGTTTCTCGTTAAACTTTGCTGTAAATAACACTTTTAATGAAGCAGAGACGTGGTGACCGTATCTAAGGGAGGATTTCGTGTTCTACTTCCAAGGTAACAGATGGAAACCCTCAATCCTTCGTCGAAATTGAGTTTCAGGTGTTGTTATGAGACCTTAATCTCGTGAAAGTACTTAGGTAGGAAATTCCTTTGCTGTGGCCATACTTTTGCTGTCGAATTGGAAGATGCTGAAAGATTAAACAACGCAACCACGTCAAAGTCTGAGATAGGAATGCCACAAATCTCTACTACTCGGTTGGCTGTTTTCAATTTTGAGAGATTTTCTGTTTCACATGGATTTGTGGTTTGAAACGCAGATACTACTTTGAACTGCTGCTTTCCTCAATTCCTTTGTATCGCTATATTTCTCCACATTCTTTCGACAAGCCCAAATCCTTTTGCCCTTCACGGAATTTATTACAGAATTTGGCTTAAATTTATTTTTGAAAGTTTCATTTAAATCTTTGTTTATACTGTTGTTGTGTTATTTTACCTCTGAGTGGCACTTTTTTTGCACATAATGGGTTAAATGACCAGGTCACAAGGATCCGGGAGTGTCAGAGAAGTTTGGGGGAGAGGACCCACTGGAATGGTTGTTGGGGGACAGATGGTAGCCTTCTCTCAAGGCCATTCAGTAATTTCTTTGACGTGCACAAGGTATGGCTCTCCCGCACACAGAGCCACGATTTGACCTCCCATCCGACCGACGGCGGCCTTTGAAAGCCCATCGGTGTCCCCTACTTACAGAGAACAGGGCGGGGAATTTTGCGGAGTTAAATCTCAACGTTGGCCAAGCTGGCACTCGAACCTGAGAACTACATATTACGAGTCTGGAGCTCTACCGACTGAGCACTCCCTGTCCCAGTATATATTAGGATTTAACTGAATAAAAGAATAACTCAAAAATTGATAAATAAGAAGGGTTTTTATTTCCGTTTTGATCCACAGCCAGAAACACCCTGTGAACATTAAAGAGCACTCTGTATGGCCTTGATGCGAAGTTCCCTCTCTGTATCTTAACAGCTGTCCAATGGTAATTATACCATAGTGAACTAATTGTGACCCTACAATTGATTCCCCCAAACTTCTCTAAGCCATTGGAGACTTTGTGATTTTTGTACTGTCCATTTGAATTTATTTATTTGCACAATATTTAAAATTTTACATACCTAATGTAGCTAATATATAGTCAAGTTCCACAAGAGTTAGTATTTAACTCGCAATTGGATATTTACAAAACATGTATATCCTGCAGTCCTGAGTACACCAATATAAATAAATATGTAAACGAAAAATAGCAGTTTCAGCCTCTGTAATATATAAATTTATCTCCTACTACTCACATACCATTTCAATGCAATTAGTTAATACAGTAAATGAAACATCAGTTGTAATCTCCACCGTTCAACAACCGTTCTTTAGAGAAATGTATTTTATTATTTATAATTTTCATGTTATCTTGCAGTGAGTTGAATAGTTTTAAGCCACTATATACATAATATTTTTTTGAATAACTCTTTATTTGGTTTTGGAATGCAAACATCCTGAGCCACTATCGCTTTTGTAAAATATTTATTAACCAGTACATCAAATTTGTCCTTATCATGAAATACATGCTTTGCTAAAGCCATTTGGTGTATTTGCTTTGAGTATTTCAAGTTTTTTGAAATTTTGCTCAGACGAGTCGTACTTTCTTTTAAATGTCATAATCTGTAATATATATTTTTGCAATTGCTGCAATTGATTTAAACAACATGAAGATGCTCCTCCCCAAATTAGAATTGCATACTGTATTCTGGAATAGATAAATGCATTAAAAAATTTTATATTCATCATATCTCTTAAAAGATACATCTTGGGAATTATTTGTTTGATTTTTAAACTACGTTTTGAACATGATCATGCCAGGTTAGATAACAGTCGAAATTAACTCCTAAATATTTTATTGCTTTAGTAGTTTTAATCCTTGGGCAAGCACAGTTTAAAGACCCAATTTTATCTTGTTCGAAAAACTTACAATCAACTCATATGATAGAATAAATCTCCAAGATCTCTATACTTTTCCCGAACGGTATTAAAAAACATATATTTCGTTTTATTTACATTTATTAATAATTTATTTTTTTGGAACCAAATTTGAAGTGTTCTTAAATCTGCAGCAATATTGCTTAATAGTTCATCATCAGTTTTATCGCATTAAACCAAGGCAGTGTCATATGCAAGCTAAACAATCTTACCTTTGAATTTACTGTGTAACAGATAATTCACATATTTCGAGAAAAACTGGGTCCCAAAACAGAACCCTGTGGAACTCCATAACGAATTGATTTTTTTTCACTCAAAACGTCTCCTATTTTGACTTCTTGTGTTTCTACCCTTCAAATACGAATCAAACAATTTCAATGACAGTCCCCTTATACCAATAACCTCTAATTTATTTAGTAAAATATCAATAGATTATTTAGCTTGTTGTGTGCGAAAAATCGCCGCTCAGGTGTTAAACAAACTAATCCTTCTCTAGTTATTGCCTTGCATCCAAAAGTTTAAATATAATTATGCAGAAAAGCATATATACAATAATCTCATGATTATCCGCACGCATTGGGACTGGGATATGCCATTGCAGAGAGAGCTGCCTTCGAAAAAGTATTTTGATATTTATTGCAAATCCATACATAAAATACTTTATCCACTTGATTTAATTTGAGCTCTTGTCAAGGATTTTTGTGCTCACTTCAGGCTTCAACGCTACTTTTAGAAAGCATAGAAAACGTTAATAATTAGTCTTCTTTCAATATTTTATATTATAAATGGTTGATGAACCAATATTGTACTCATGCTTCAACACATTTCGATTTAAAACTCGCTCTGTTTTCTTTACTATTCCTGGGCGGAGGGTGGCTCAGTGGGTAGCGAGCCAGTTTCGTAATATGCAGTTCGAGTCTCAGCTTGTCCAGCGTTGAGATTTGGTTTTATTAAATAATATTGACGGAGTAAAAACTTCACTGTTAGGTCAAATTATCATTACTATCATCATTATATACTATTCAAGTACGTACCCAGGAGCCTATTCAAGGACAAATCCGGAATTCCCCCCCCACAACCCTCCCAAAAATTCGGTCGTCTTATATAAAATCTCAAACTTGTCTACCTGCTTTGAAATCAAAAACAAGTGTCTTTGTATAATTTTATACAAAGACACTTGTTTTTGTATAAAATTATATAAAATTTAATGTTATAATTTTAATATTTTAATATTAGAAATTTAATATTATATTAGGAATTTTAATATTAGAAAAAACTATAAACTTTTATTCCTTGTAAAATATCATTTTAATCTTTCCTGTCCAGTGGATTATTTTAATAATTGGGAAACTACTCGTCTTATTATTGTAACCCCCCGACACTAAATCTTTGGTACGTGTCTGATACTATTTACATATTATTATCAACAACATCAAAATCATGATCATCGCATATTGTATGTAAGAATTTCAATTTATGATTTTTTGTTCTGTTTTTTAAATTTTCGATTACGTCAATTCTAAAATCATCATTACTGTGTTGTTAACATTACCTGAGATTAATTCAATTCGCGTATTATTATAATTGGGATCGACCCGATTTATCTTTATCAGTCGACCTGTGAAAGTAAAAACTTCCTCAAGTGTAAAACTATTTAATTGGCTCAAGAAATAGTCACCAAAGTTCTAAAAAAGTAAGCACCTAGCATGACACCACATAAGCATATTGATCTGATCAGCCTACGTTGGATTTTAATGTAGAACATAAGTAGTCCATAACAATAAAATACTTAGCATAGCTTTTGAGATTCATCATGTTTTCTGATCATTAAATACGTAACTTTCTTTCAAAATTGTTCTCGTGCAAATTACGTTTCTGAATGAAAGAGTAATCGAAAAATTATCGTTACAATGTATACCTATTTATTTTCTTAGGCATAGTACTTTAAATATTCATTATGCTATAAAATATCAGCAATTTATATTGAGCGTCTAGTTAATAAAACTCGGCCTAAACCACGGTTCGAAACGAAAAACACTGAACTAAAGTAGTTTTAGCAATGTTTGAGACCGTTACAACTAAGGTGTAATTAAGCTAAATTATCACAAAATGTATATTAAAAGGTTATTTTTAGAAAAGTCAATTTCTCATCTTTCTCCAGTATAAAAATATTACATGTTCTGTAGCAGAGTTAATCAAACAATTTTACGCCATTAGCTGATATTGGTGTTCTTATTTTACCTCTCCAACACTTTATTACTCCTCCCTGTTTAACAAAATGGGCAGTTGTATTAGCTTGTTACACGACAGCAATTATTCGCGGTCCATCAATACCTCTTTATACATATGAGGAAAGTAGTGATTACTTTGGACTACGTTGAAGGAAGGCTGTATTATTTAATGATGCATAGCAATCAGTAATAGTGGTGTGTGTCAGTCATTATCATCCACATCGTTATTTCTAAATGGTGATTATGTTTTCAATTACTTCAATTCCCATAAGCTTTCGTAATTGCTGTTAAAAAAAATTGCATAGGAATAATATTTTATCTCCTATAAAAAAACCGGTTGCTTCTCTTGTTAAATGAACGTTTTGCGAGTTCATTTTTTGAACGGACACAAATGAGGTATTTATTCCCTTTTCTTGCTTTCGAGACAACTACCAGAAAATCCCATGTAAATTGGCACTTAAAGCCCTGAGGATGCAACGGCTGCACATTGGAGGCAAAGTGTATAAAGATACCCTCTTTACGACTAAGACATGTACGAAATGAAATGATAACAATGATGCTCTCCAAAGGCGGGCGTTCTGCTGTGATTGTTAGAGGAAAAATCTTTACTAATGACCTTCTAAGCGATGATGTAGGATCACGTTGTACAAATGAACTTTGAAGAGAAAAATGGAAGAAAGGCAACAACAGTTAGAAGCTTACGCTGGTGAATTAAAATTAAATATGTTTGCAATCTACGAGATTATTTTCACCTAGATTACTAGGAGAGTTTATTTTTGATATAATATGTGTAGTGAAGGTTTTCCAGAAGTTGAAGATGGCTTTAGAGAAATTCTAATTGACTATTTCCCAAATTTTGGTTAGTGAAGGGGGGTGGCTCAGTCGGTAGCGGGCCAGGATCGTCATCTGCAGTTCTCAGATCCTGCCGTCGGCCAGTAGGGGACACCGATAGGCTTGGAAGCGCCGCCGTCCGTCGGATGGTACATTAAGCCGTTGTCCCGTGTGCGGGTGAATCATGCCTTGTGCATGTTAAAAAAACACGCTGGATAACCTTGACAGGAAACCACCAACACTCACCTAACAGCTGTCCAGTGGGTTCCTTTCCCCCATTCGACTTGAGTCCTCTGGGTCCTTATGACCTGGCCATTTATCCTATTGTGTGCTAAAAAGAGCCGCTCAGAGGTAAAAAAAAAACCAACAAATCCATTCACATAAACCAGAAGTGTACCAATAGAGGTAGGTAGTTTGAAGTTCTGAGAATGGGAATTGCCTCAGCCGGTAGCGCTCCAGGTTCATAATTTGTAGTTCTCAGATTTGAGTCCCATCTCGGCCTGCGTTAAGATTTATCTTCGCTAAACCCTCAACTCTGACCTCGGTCAGTCGGGGACACCGATCGGCCTATGGGCAAACTACTTCCCAAGCCTATGGGCAAAACATCCCAAATTGAAGCGCTATCTGGGGACATTCTCTGAAAGAAAAGTTCATAAATTTTGTTTTCTTTAAATTTTTTCCTCTAACAATCACAGCAGAACGCCCGCCTCTGGAGAGCATCATTGTTATCATTTCATTTCGTACATGTCTTAGTAAGTAACATCTTTCTTTAGTAAGATTAATTTTTATATCATGTAAATAAAATTAAGACTATTTGGTTGGGAGGGGAGGCGATCGTTTCTCCTTCCAACAGCAATATTGACTCCAAGATGTAATAAGAAGTTATTAAAGAAAAAAAATGCGGTTGCAAATAAAGAAGTAACATTTTAGAGCCATTCATTTTTGAGCATAGAAACAGCATATTTCAATAGAATAAAGTGAATATTCCGTAAGTTCGAAATGATGAAGTTAAAACTTAATAAATGTTGCAGATATTTGTAAAGAGCAGAAAAAGAATGGAGATTAGAAGCAATCGTGCATAAATGATGGTTTTCCCAACCTCGTTAGCTGCTTTTTAACTGATGTCAAAATCTGTCGTTTTTTAAATTCTGTGTTCGTAGATTTCATTGGATCACAATGAAGCCAACAAAAAGGAACTTCGTCCTCATTCAGTCGCTGCAAATCAATACAATCTTAGAAAAACTTTGAAAATTACTATTTGTAAAGAACTTAATTGCCAACATAGCTTTTATAAAAGTTTACGCTTTATGTGATTAAAGGAAGTTACTTTAAAAAACCTTGACAGTAAAGAAATTTTAATATAGAAATTATGAAAAAAAGAGAAAAAATTCAAAGACATCAACTCCATCTGCATAAAAAGAAAAGAAAGTAATTACGCAGGTTTTTTTTCTCCGACTGTTTGTCTTTACAAGTACTTTCTCGCTTAAGTTTCGTAGCTAATAGTTATATTCACTTTTACAAACATTTTATTTTTGGATACTAATTAAAATTTAATGTGATTTCAACATCATACGAAAGTCTTCTACAAATGAAAATAAGCTTTTGATTCAAACATTTTCATCCTGAAAGATTCGCTTGAGGGCTTTCAGGAGTGTTCATCATGCTGACATATGCAAATGGTCTGCTTCCCAAAGAAATTGATGCGAAAGCGAAAAGAGACCGTTCTGGTAATGTATTGAGTGAAGTAATTGTTTCATGTTGAATAGAATATATGAAGTATGAATCATACATTACTTGTTTGTAATAAAGAACTATAAAAGTGGAATTTTAATAGTAGTTTGTTAAGCAATTTATTAAAAAAATTAAATACCTCCTCAAGCAGCTGCTTGCCACAGAGGTCTGATAGGAATCTGCCAGTTTAATACGCCATAGTAGAAGGTCTGTGAGGCTGGCGGCATCTCAGCAGAAAAACAACACAAACATCTATGCCTTACCCGGGGCTGGGGGTATGCCTACCATGCCATACCCCCCCCCACCCCAGATCCGGCCCTAATAACACACACACACATATATATATATATTTGCTTTTATTTGTGAGGATTCAAACTTGGAAAATAACTTCAAACGTTTTTTTAAATACATTTACTTCAATTAAATTAAGAGTATAAAAGCAGAGAAATCGCAAGAAATTTCCATTTAACTTGGAATTCATGAAAGAGTAACTGAAAAATATTTATTTCCTCTTCGAGTGGGATACGAATATTTATTTCCTCTTCGAGTGGGATACGAATCAACGACCTCCTGATAATATGCCGAAGCATCTTAATGCTGGTTGCTGAAAAAGGAGTTGGCTACGATAACTCAATGCTCAGAGCAGCTGGCATGTTATCGGGAAATACTGGATTCGTAACCCACTCGAGGCGAAACTTAATTTTTTTTCATCTAACCTTTCATACAATAATGGCTGTTTTTTTAATGGTACAAATATTGTATGTATCAGTATTATTTATATTACGATAATTAGTGTATAACAGGTTCCAGAATATAATCGGTACCCTATCTTTATGAGAAAAAAATGACATAAATTGCAGCCGAATTTTTAATTAACATTATGTGTAACCGAATTTTTTGAAGCCCTCATTAGCTACGAAGAAATGAATTTTAATATAGTAATATCATTTGTAGTAATTAGACAAATGTGAAAAAAATCCACCCGTCCAAATCGAACTCGGGATCTTCTGTTTGCACGTCACTTGCTCTACCACTTGAACTAAGGAGGGAGACAATTTCCACTTGCTTAACAAAGGTTGTGCTATGAAGCTTTACCGATTCCAAGTGTCGGGATATTCACGCGCTATTTATACCGATGAGAACCAAGCTTTTGTAACTAAATATCAAATAATATTGTACAGTCGCTCAAAAAAGTATCCGAACACTATGGTTGATTACAGAATTCAGAAAAAATATCTGACAACGATTTTTTTAGAAATTAGTGATCTGGCAACCTTCGTGTCACGTCACGTGACACGAAGAAATATCTGGAGCGCGTACAGCAACTGCACACGCTCAATATTTCTGTGAGTGGGCCCATACGATCCAGGTTTTTGTGAGCTCACACGATCCAATGTGCTGTGAACATTAATCGCAACCGCTCCAGTTTGCTGTGAACGGTAACTGCACACGCTCAATATTTCCGTGAGTGAGCCCACATGATCTAGTATCAAAATAATATGACCACCTACAGTCGCTTAAAAAAGTATCCGAACACTATGGTTGATTACAGAATTCAGAAAAAACATCTGGCAACGATTTTTTTAGAAATTAGTGATCTGGCAACCTTCGTGTCACGTGACACGAAGGTTGCCAGATCACTAATTTCTAAAAAAATCGTTGCCAGATGTTTTTTCTGAATTCTGTAATCAACCATAGTGTTCGGATACTTTTTTGAGCGACTCTACCTTGAGTTATCCCGCCTTAGCTCAAATTGTAGAGCAACTGGCACATATCCCAGGAGTTTCCGAGTCCGGGAGGCGGTAGGATGGATATTTTAACAGTTGCCTAATTACTCCTTTAGCTGTTTCTATCTAAAAAGTAGTTAAAAAAAAGCTGTTTTCAACAATTTTTCCTGAATTTGTGTAACTCTCCTAATAATATTCCATTACGACAGGAACTAACATAATCGCCGCTCCCAAATTTTTTCTAAGTGTATAGATTTCAAATACGTGTATTTAATAAGTATCAATAGGCACTATTTGATTAACCACGGCAATGACCAATTTATTCTATCCTAACCTCGATATTCCATGTATATTATTCGCATTCCAATTGTGGAAAGCAAAATTTGGGGGGGGGGGAATTGCGGATAATACCGCAGGAATACGGAGTTACAAGTCATTAATGGAGTGTTACACTTTTAAATAAATGTAAAACTCCTGTCAGACCTCTGTGGCATGCAGCTGCTTGGAGGGGTATTTATTATTAACACGATTATGATAAGTAGTATTGTAGTGTTGTTTCTCCTGTCAAGTAATCCCTTATGTAACAAAACAAACAACAAGGGAATCAACCTTGAACCGATATTTTTATCCTTTGCGCTGGAAAGGGGAAAAACAACGAATGAAGTGCGCATTTCATCAGTGAAGCAGGAACGGTATTTCGCTTAACTGAAAAAGAGGACGATTTTCTAAGAATTTCTACGAGTTGATTGGGAAAGAACAGTGTTGAATTTGTAACATTTAATGTATTATTTTTCAGTATTGATCAATGCAATTATTCAAGGCAATCAAGGCAAGTATTTTGGGTAAGTTCCGATTTCAAACTGCAAAAATGCATAGAAGGCTGGGTTCTAATCCCTATCTTATATTATAGAGCTTATATTGGGTATTTGTATGAAAATGCTAAAATTACAGTCTCCATTAGTGGAAAGGCATTTCTATAACTGGTCTATAAAACAAATGTTCCACTGATTAAACAAAACATTACTTGTTAAATAAATAAATATTAAGGCAGTAGATACGTATTAATTGTGTAGCTATATATTTTATTTAAAACATTTTGAATTAATGTTATCCTTTTTTTTGCATTTTTTTTTCGATTTCTGTTACAATTATTCACCAAGATACACGTAATATTTGCGTAAAACATGCTTAAGTCAAGGAATGAAAAAATCATCAAGATTGATGAACTACGAAAGACTGATTATGTGATGATTAAGTATTAAAATTATTAAATATTTATAAATATATTTAAAATCACTTCAAAGATATGATAGATAATAAAGAAAGAAAAAAAGCTCTAAACATTCGTAAAGTATCGAAATACATATGCTGAACACACAACTAGACAATTACAACACTCCAAAAAGATAAACACCAAATGAAAACGGATAAAAAAGCTTTAAAACAATCTATAACACAGAAAAAACGCTTTTACTTTGCTCTCTTAAAAATTATATTCTTTTCACATCACTATAAGAAATTGTTTCTTATATATTAAATAAATTATCAAATAATCGACGAATGGATGATTTCAAATGGTTCTAGCCAACAACCAACCCAAGTTTCGCTCGAGGCGACTGTTTGTACAAGGAAAAACCCAGCGGTACAAATTGCTGCCATATTTCTAAGAACTGCACTGCAAAGAAATGGCTCTAATAAAACTAACGAATTCACTTCCGCCTCCGGTGCTGCCAGATACCGGCTGCAGTTGGTCATTTTGGCGCAGTTCCTCGCGTGCCTCGGTGTGAAGCGATTCCACTTGCTTCAGGATATTAAAGCGGAATTTCTTCAAGCCAGCTGCCTCGCACTTTTTCTCCTCTCTCATCATCTCCAAGCACATACACACAGGAGTTCTTAAACTCACTTCTCCACACCGAATCGCGTGGAGTGCTGCTACCTACTCCTCGATCACATGCTCTTCACTCTCCCCTCCCTACCTTTTCTATCTACCCCTCCCCATCACCACCACCGGCACCACATTATATGTGGCTGTCTTCGTCCTTAATTTTTAGTAAACTGCATACTTGTTTGTTGTTAAATCTGCCAGGCATCATTTTTTGTTAGGGTACAAAGTAGCGAGAAAAACCATGGCTGGAAAAGACGTTTAAAATTAAACAAGACCCCAAACAGGAAAGAAGACCGAGGAACTGAAGAAAAAAGATAAAAATGCAGATACTTCTTCAACGCCCAAATGACAAAAATGGAAAATGTCATTTTTATGCAAATTGAGGGAAAATACTAAAGGTAAGTTTTTTTTTTCTTTATGCGACAGATTTAACGAAGTATTATTGACATCAAAACAACAACTTAGTTTACAATCAGTGAAGTAATATTTTTTCTTTAACGAAGCTTAATTTTGTTCAATGTTACTTCAGCAACTTCGACATTAAACTCAATCTTTAAATGATAATCGTACATGTGACCTATTTTTAATACACTAGAATACATGATGACTTCATCGATTAGAGAAAACACTTTTAAATTTTCAAAACTTTGAAAGCTAAGGTAGATACGTTACACTACTTATGGTTTTAAAAGAAACGCACGACAAAATAAAAAATATTCTTTATTATTAAATTACCGGTGGATAAAAATTCCGATATCTAATACAAGATGCACTTTGTCATGGTAAATCAAGTATCAAACTGTACTTTATCTCTTTACAGAATATCCAGAAATGTTTTGATTAATACAAACCTGAATAACGCATTTGTTGAGGCCATATTTAATTACTTATTTATACCGTTTTATTATACTTTAGTGTGTACAGGTGAATCATTAAATCTCTCGATGCATAGTATGCACATCTGTTTAATTCAATAAATTGATAAATATACCTAGGAGTAATGGAGTTCCGGGGGTATCACTCAATAGAAAGAAAAGACTTTCCATTTCAAAAGTGACCTGCACACAAGAATTTTTGTCAACCATCGCACAAAACACTAAAATTAAATAATTACCTTATGTTAGCAATATTCAATCCCTAATATTATTATATTAAAAACTTTCGTATAATATCATGAATAATGTATCCATTTATGATTCCCAACATTAACAAGTTAAATGATAATTGATGTTAAGAGCAATGTAGCGTTTGGATTTAACGACAAAGACAAAATATTATCCAAAATGCATTTTATATTCCCTTGTCGATTGAATTATGCTTAATTTAAATTGTGTAACTTATATTAAATCATTTTGTTTCCTTTATTGTAGCATTAGGACTTCAGGTTTTCTCGTTTATCATTTCAAACTAGTCTTTTGACGGCATTGACTCTAATATGAAAGCGATTATGGCTAACCTAGCCAACATCTCCAAAAAGCCCGTACCACTAAGTTATGATGTCAGCATATTTGGTTTTCGTAGATCGTAGATCGCATAATCATATTCGATGTACCGGGAAATAATTTTACCCCTAACCATCTCCATCATAAAGATATGCCTATTTGGCATGAGTAAGAACAAAATAAATAAGTAAACCACCCTTAGGTGGGCCCCTAAAGGCAAACATAAGAAAAGCTAAAAATAACAGTAAAATTATATAAGAAACCTAAAACGGGTAGGTCTCCTGAGAGAACGCTACCGTTTTAGGCCTCTTGCATTTGTTCAAAACAGTATGATCGTAAAGAATTAGAGAAGAAATAATCTCATTGGGATTATTGCTTACAGTCTCAAAAAGACTTTTTGAGGTGCGTTTTATATGTATATATATATATAGGGTCGATGCCCAGGTCTTTATGGAGTTGTCTGTTAGTGACAAACCAGGGGACATCGACCGCAGTTCTCAAAATCTTGTTCTGTAGGACCTGAATCTTATGAATATTGGTGGGTGTAGTATTCGCCCATATGGGTGAAGCATAGAGAATCACCGGTCTGATAATCGTATCACATAGTAAAAGCTTATGATCAATCATTAAAATGGAATTTCTCCTAAGGAGTGGGCCTAGCTGGCCTCTCAATAAACTGACTTTGGAGATTATTTTATTTATGTGGTAATACACT
Organism: Ryuthela nishihirai; assembly: GCA_038380435.1. Classification (NCBI taxonomy): domain Eukaryota; kingdom Metazoa; phylum Arthropoda; class Arachnida; order Araneae; family Heptathelidae; genus Ryuthela; species Ryuthela nishihirai. The sequence goes on from JAWZYU010000023.1 coordinate 11,164,580, forward strand.
TTAACCTCTTATGTATAACAACTCCAAGATATTTGACTGAATCACTCCAATCAATGGGAATATTTTGTAAATGGAGGCAACTGAGATTCAAAATACGCTTTCCAGTGAAAAAGATGACAGAACTCTTGTCAGAGTTAATCTTTATCTTCAATTTTTCGTGCCATGTGCCCAGCTCGGTCAAGCTATGCTGCAGCCTCTTCACAGCGATAGCAGGACCGAGGGAGGGAGATAGTAAGGCAAGGTCATCTGCGTAAAGTGCAAGATGAATACGATCAAAGGAAGATAAATCGTATATAGGTGGTTTTAAAATTCTACAAATTTCTTATGTATTTATTTCTGTTGTTATGACTGGTAAGTTCTAAAATTTATATTTATGCTAATTTAAATTTTAAATATGCATTATTTAAAAAAAATTATTCGTAGTAATGAAAATTGGTCAGGCAGGCTGTGATTCAGTTAATCTTAATGGTTGCAGTCTTGAACAAGTGTCACAGTTTAATAATCTTGGGGGCTATGTAACAGATACTGGTGATGTGCGGCATGAGATTACTGACGGATAGTGATTGCTGGCGGGAATTTTAAGAATCTATGGAGAGTGTGGAGAAATAGGCATATACACCTAAAGACTAAATTTAGACTGTATAATAGTTTGGTTCTGTCTAGGGTTAGTTATGGTAGTGAAACTTGGACACTTTGTAAACAAGATAACAAGAAACTAGATGCTTTTGATTCCAGATGCTTACGCAGTATCTTGTGCATTATGTGGTTCAACTTTGTAACTAATGATGAGGTTAGGCAAAGGAGTCAGCATGCTCCTTTAAGCAACATATTGTGCAGAGAGAGACTCCGTTGGTTTGGCAATGTTGTCCATATGGATAATTATAGATTAGTGAATAGGGTTATGAACAGTGTGCCTAAAGACCTCAGAAAGAGGGGGAGACCTAGGATGCAGTGGGTAGACAATGTCAAACAGGACCTTGTTAGAATTGGTGTGCAATGGTTGGATGCAGCAGATGTAGCTCAGGACAGATATGCTTGGAGAACCGAATTGCATGGCCTGGTTGGATCTCCGTAGCCCATGGCTTCTTGAAGATGATGGTGATGATGATGCTTAAGCGTTATGATAATGCTAATGCACATGAATAATTTTTCTTCTAAAAAGGTGTATTTTTAAATAAACATTTAACATTCAAATTAGTTCTAAAACTTACCAGTAATAATAGTAGAAAAAAATTTATAAGGTATTTTATCATCCAATAGATGTTTAGTGTCATTAATGTTGATATTATAATTTCATGGAACGGGTTTCTATTCTAGGAGGTGTTGACCTAGTTCGATGTTCTCTAATTCGTTGTGTTCCATTGAATTATGAGATATATAACATTTTCCCCTTGAATTTCATTAACACTTAAATTTTTTATTTAATAATCATTAATTGGATAACACAACTATTTAATTAAACTCTGTTTAAATAATGCAAAATATAAAAAATAGACTATGTAGTAAAACGGAGACACTTCTTTCTTTAGAACATATTCCTATACTTTATTAAAACTGTATCATGCAACTTCGAGTAACATCCTTCAGGCATGCATTCTTTCGTTAATTAATACATTGTTGTTTACTGTTTCCTCAGCACTTCAGGACACAAATTCCAAAGTGTTTTGTGCTTTTATTTCTGGTTCTGCTTGTTTATTACACATTATCAGCTTCACCGATCATTTTTACTCTTAACACATAATTAATCTTATGAAGAGTACTTCTTAAGTTTGAAGACGAAACAGACTTGACTTCCGAAACTAAAATAGCTGTAACAACCTGTCCAAATTACCTAACTAGTTAATAATTAATAACATTTATAGAACATAATATTTATAGCGGTTTTTGACCATTTCTGTCATTACGTTTTTATAGAATAAAAGGTTTTTCAAATCATTTTCTTTTGGGAGCTTTTCTTTCCCTCTCATCTTGCATTGGAATAGTAAGAAATAAAATCAAGTTTCAATTCAATTCCTTATACCTTTCATCCAGTGCTTTCTTTTTAAATTGTCTGATAGAGAGTGCAACTCGACACATCTTAATGGCACTTTTTGAATTTCTGTCGTCCAGTACTACTGAACCTTCATTAGTTGGCGAAAAAGTTCGAAAGCTACAAATTTTAGTATGCACATAAAATAACCAACGGATGAAGTGTGTTACTTTCCGAACCATTAGCTTAAAAAGGTTTCCTCACTTCCCTAAAAATGTTTCGAATATTTTTTTTTGCATTCAAACAACATGCAGAAATATTTTTGAAAAAAATATTCTGTTTATTTTAAAGGTTACTGACTGATTCAAAAAACGAAATGAAAGTATGTAAAATTTTTTTGCATTCAAACAACAATAACCAGAAAAACAACAAGTAGTAATATTTTTGAAAAATAAATTATTCTAAATAAGTTTCTTTTAAATGTTACTGACTGATTCAAGAAACGAAATATATGCAAATATTCAAAAATCTCAAAAACAAAAAAAAAAATTCCAGAACTCTCCAAAAAGGAGCTATTAGCAGCAAACATAAATCCAAATATGTTTGTCCTAAAATGTTGTGAAGGGTAATACGTTTTGGCCGTTTGAAATAAGAGACGGAAAATAATTTCTTCTTGAACGGAAAACGATTTTTCCTCAATTCAAAGCGATCAGATCAGAACAACACGTCGCTTTCTGTGTTCTTCTCTTGTTCCATTGCAACTATTCGAATCCCTCTCTCCCGCCATCGCTTCACTCGGCGAACATTGTTGGCAATGAATTGCTGATGGGGGTAGACTTGCTGAAAGGCAAAACATGTTTCTCCAAGAAGACGCTGGGAGTTCTTTTATGTTGTTTCCTCGATATTTCTTTGAGAATTATTTTTACCGAGTTTTCCGAATATTTATTCTTTTTTTCCTTCTAAACAAAACCTAGCCATGCAATTTGTTGCGAAAAAATTATTTTGATGCAGATTTTTTTAGTGTCGTGTTGTTGTTGTTTTTTTTTTTTCAAAAATTTACCATGTATAACGAAATATGTTTTAAAATCACAACAGTATTTTTGAACACCAGAGAACATTGGTATTACTTCGAATGCAAATTGTTATTATTGACTTTCAAAAATATCACAACATTTTAAGGTTAGCTAAATAGTATGGTACATACACCGAAGAGCCAAAACATTATAACCAGAGAGTCTTTATGCAAATTGAAGCAACTGAAGGTAAACGATGGCGCGTGTGAAGGACATGGAACAGTATAAATAACACCTGATACTGAGCTCTGTTAATCAGTGCTATTCTTGTTGTTCAGATGAGAAAGGCAGTGGGCTTAAGTGAGTTTGACAAAGGCCGAATTGTAATGGCCAGACGACTGGGTCAGAGCATTTTCGAGACGGTAAGGCTTGTGGGGTGCTCACGGTCAGCCGTGGTCAGTACCTTCAAAAAGTGGTTCGAGGAGGGAAAAACCACGAACTGCCGGCAGGGTATGGGCCGACCACGGGTCATCGATGTTATAGGGTGGGAGAAGGCTATTCCATATGATATGAGCCAACAGAAGGGATACTGTAGCGTAATTCGCCCATAATTTGAATGCTGGTGATGGGAGCAATGTGTCACAACACACAGTACATCGAACCCTGCTGAAAATGGAGCCGCAGACCACATCGAGTGCCCATGCTAATCTCTGTTCACCGTCGAAAGCACCTACAATGGGCACATGAGCATCAACACTGGACCTTGAATGATTGAAATAAAGTCGTCTGGTCGATGAATTTTCTTTACTGTTGTACCATGTGGACGGCCGGGTACTTGTGTGTCGTTTACTTGGGGAAGTGTTGGCACCAGAATGCACTGTGGCACGAAAACAAACCAGTGGAGGAAGTGCAATTCTTTGAGCAATGTTCTGCTGATAAACCCTGGGTTTAGTCATTAACGTGCAGGAAACTGTGACGTCTGCCACCTACCTAAACATCATTGCTGACCAGGTACATCCTTTCATGGCAACAGTATTCCTCTCTAGCAGTGCCTTCTTTCAGCAGGATAATGTGTAATGCCACACTGCCCGGATTGTTAGACAAGGGTTCGAGGAACATGAGGAAGACTTCCAGGTATTACCCTGGCCTCCAAAATCCAACATCAATCCAATCGAGCATCTGTGGTTTGTGTTGGAACAGCATATCCGATCTGCGGTTGCTCAACCACGTGACTTACAAGAGTTAAAGGATCTGCTGGTAACGTGTTGGTACCAGATACCACAAGACACCTTTTAGAAATATTCTAGCGTCCATGTCTCGCCGGGTAAGAGCTGTTTTGGTGGCACGTGGAGGATCAACATCATATTTGGCAGGTGGTCATAAGGTTTTGGCTCTTCAGTTCGTTTTGGCTCTTCAGGATTAGTTCATTCAGAAGCGGGGCAGATCTAAACCACTAATAATCATATTTAACGAGATTTTTGCTTAAAGTTATATCTCTTAAAATTCAACTAATATATATATATACTCAATAATAAGTTCACAGATTACCTGTTGACATTATAATTCAAGAATTTTTCTTTTTTTTGGAATAAAAGATTCGCAGATGAGTGGGATGCGAATTTACGCATCTCAGTTTCGGGTCAGGTGCTCTAACCATTAAGTTATCACTAGCTCTATCATTTGTTCACTTAGTCGTTACTTTTAAATCTCACTAACTATATAGTTAGTTACCAACGAAAAACCTAATGATATTTGAAAGTCACAACTAAGTGGGAGAACAACAGAGCTGGTGATAGATTAGGGTTAGAGCACCTGGCATGTAACTGAGAGGCATGAGTTCGAATTCTACTCATCGGCGAATCATTCTTCACACAAAATAAATTCTTGTAATATATTTATTATTAAACTTTATTACTTAATTTTAAAATATTCAATGGCACTTTAATTTAAAATAAATAACTATTTAAATTAAATATCTGGAATTAAATTTTAGATAAATTAAAATATTTAAATCTTTACATATATTAAATTTCTCTCCTTTTGTTAGACAGCTGTTGTGGCCTGCCCCTATCTAGGTGATTCGGGACTTCATTGAGCTAAGTCAAAATTAAAATTTCTATTTTTTCCTTCTAATTGCGAGAAAAAGGTTAACAAAAAGCAATTATTATTTTTTTTTTCGTTTTAACCATCTTAATCACTCTAGAGCAGAGGTGGGGAAACTTATTTCCCTGCGGGCCACTTAAAAATTTAGATATCAAGAGAGCCGTATTTAAAATCCTACGTAACCATATATTATATGCATAACTACGGGAAATAAAATAATGAAGTGATTATATCGATCTTCAAATTTTTTTTTATTAAACAATGATAAGGAAATTTTGGTTTAGATTAATTAAGAAAGAGTAATATTCGAGCCCCGGGTAAGGCATGGATGTATGTGTCGTTTTTCTACTGAGGTCCTGCCATCCTCTCAGACCTTCTACTATGGCATATAAACTAGCAGGCTCCTGTCAGACCTCTGTGGCAAGCACCTGTTTGAGGGAGTATTTATTTTTTTATTTATTTATAATATTTAGACCTTGATTATTTTTTAGGTCTTCTCTCTCTTTTGTTGATGATTTGCTCGTAGCGTTTTTAATGACCTTACCCGAGAACTTCAATTTCCACGAATTATTTCTGGTTATTCTCGTTGCAAATAACTTAAAAATGTTTATTTGGTCCTGAATAAATTATAATCATTTCAAAGTTTGCAATAGCGTATAGCACAATGAATTGAAAAAAGGTATAGTGTCATGCCCTTATTGTATATATGTTTTACGATGAGTTAAATTGTTTTCTCCTAACTGGGCTCAGAGATGGGTTTGAGCTCGAAACACTGAGCCCTAACTCATCTTTAGCGTACTATTTTTGCACATAATGAACACACTCATAGAAAGTTAAGAGGAGGTGACCCACTGGACAGCTATTAGGAAACAGATGAAAACCTCCCGTATAGGCCATCCAGCGTTCTTTACGTAAAGTTTAAGGTTTACGTAAAGAACGCTGTTCTGTTACGAAAAAGTTCTGTTGGGAAGAAAGGTTCTGTTACGTGTAACGTGTACAGGATATGACTCTCTCGCACACGGGTCACGGCTAACGTCCCATCTTACAGAGGCGGCCTCTCCAAGCTCATCGGTATCCCCTACTACTATGGCGAGGAGTTTTGCGGAGATAAATCTCGACGTTGACACAGGTGGGACTCACTCATCACTAAAACCAACTGTTGACCAGGTTGGGTTGAGTTGTTTTACCTCTGAGCGGCACCTTTATGCACACAATGGGCTAAATGCCCAAGTCAAGAACCCCGAGGGTTCAAAGAAGGTTGGGGGAGTGGATCCATTGGATAACTGTTGGAAGACAGATGGTAGTCTCCCATCAAAGAAATCCAGCGTGTTCTTTAGGATGTGGCTCTCCAGCTCCGGACCACAGCTTAACATCCCATTTGAGAAGGACTGTGGCCTTTCCAAGCGCACTTTTGTCCCCTGCTGGCCGAAGCAGGGGGGGGGGGGGGATTTTGCGGAGATAAATCTCAATGCCAGAATTAAACCACTGAAAGCCACTGAGCCTACTGAAACTCGAACCCGGGAACTGCAGATTACGAACATGGCGCGCTACCGACTGAGCCATCCGCACCTGTTGACCAGGATAGACATATTTGGAAACAAATGCTGCACAGTCTGGTTGGGCTCCGTAGTCTGCGTTTATATGAGAATTTCGTTCATTAGTCCCTTTTTTGCACACAGCCGAAAACAAAGAAAAAACGGATAAGGCGAAATATCTGTTAAGAAAAGTTTGGTCCTTTCTGACAACAATATTCTTACATGAATAAATATTCTTTTAACGTGAAACGGATGAAATGAAAAAAATACCTTAACGCAAAAGTTTAATACTGTCCGCCGACAAAAAATTACATTCAAACTTCCTTGGATAAAAAGAAATTTATAGAGAATAGACAGACGTAATTCCTCTTTGAAACTGAGTCAGGCTCGTAATCTGCAGCTCCCAGGTTCGAGTCCCACCTGGGTCAGGTTGAGATTTATCTTCGCAAAACTCCACGCCTGCCCGGGGGAGGAGAGGAGGTTTGCGAATTCCGCCGTCCGTCTGATAGAACGTTAAGCCGTGGTCTCACTTGCTGGAGAGCCATACTCTGTGCACGTTAAAGAACACACTGGAAGGCCTTGACGGGAAGCTACCATCTGTCTCCTATCAGCTGTCCAATGAATCCCCTCTCCCAAACCTTCTCTGAACCCTCGGAGTCCTTGTGATCTGGCCATTTAGCCCATTGTGTGCAAAAATATGCTCTCAGAGGTAAAACAACCGAACCCAACACTCTTTGAAAACTTTCGAACATCGAATTTCTTTCTTTTTAATTATTTAACAGCGGCTTTAAATACACTAGTATGTTTTGCACTCGGACACCCTGCAAGCTGGTTAATAATTTTGTCTGCCAATTATGACGGTTGTTTGCTGCGCTCCATTATGATTATCGACTTTGTTGATGCTTGATCGAGAATAACAAGCATAATGAAGGTTACATAAACAACCCGGATCTGTAATGAATATCGAAAAGTCTCATTCAATCGTACTCTGTACTCTCAAAATACTGCGTAGGCTATGAATAGCGTTAGGAGTCAACAATGTAATGCGTTCAAAATACACTTTTTAAGTCAAATTCTGTTAATACTATTACACTTGTCCCCTGACATTCGTGTTAACTGTTTTGCACTCTATATGTATGTATGTATGTATGTATGTATGTACGATCCCTATAACGTAAATATTTGCAATGCAAATTACCTTTCCTGAAATTTTAACAAATTCTGTTAATACTATTACACTTGTCCCCTGACATTCGTGTTAACTGTTTTGCACTCTATATGTATGTATGTATGTATGTATGTATGTACGATCCCTATAACGTAAATATTTGCAATGCAAATTACCTTTCCTGAAAATTTAACAAGAGACGTTCATGGTATCTCTTGATAGTGTTTCTATAATATGGCTGAATGGAATATTCAATACATGTGCCTATTTTAATATTCTGGACGAGAAATCTCTCCCTCCTTAACTCCTAATTTTTATTCTTTCCCGAGTCACAAATATTTTTTCAAGACAAAATTAAAGATAGTAGTCATAAAAGAAGAGTATATCTTTATAGAATGAAAGGAAAAAATTGCATTATTTTGTTTAAGAATAAAGCGAGAATTATGATAAAAGATGTCGAGAGCAAAATAAGGCGAAATGGTTGCCAAAGAATGGTTTGTGAATTAAAGTTCAAATTTCAGATTTCTCGTAGGAAAATCGAATCAATTTCTACGAGCCCTGACTGCTAACAACATTGTGTGACGTGCTTGTAAATTGCGATGATGAAGAATTTGGCAATAAAAGATCTAGAAGACGCTTCAGAAGAGTTTTAACTGTATAAGGAAATATCTGCATACGTCATCGGCATATAGGTAGAAAGGCTTAACTTTATTCTTCGTGATGTGATCATTTAATTTGAAATAGTAGAAATGCAATTAGTTTTAAATAGTAGGAACATCTAACTAGTAGAATATTACTTTTGTAACATTCTCCAAATCAACAGAATTTTTGCAGTTTTGGTTTAATGCAAATACTCTGAGTTCTAGGGGGGCGGGGGGGGGCTCAGTCGGTAGCGCGCCAGGCTCGTAATCTGTAGTTCCCAGGTTCGAGTCCCAGCTGGGTCAGCGTTGAGATTTATCTCCGCAAAATTTCCCCCGCCCTGCCCACGGTCAGTAGGGGACACCGATGTGCTTGAAAAGGCCGCCGTCCGTCGGATGGGACGTTAAGTCGTGGCCCCGTCTGCGGGAGAGCCATACCCTCTGCACGTTAAAGAACACACTGGATGGCCTTGACGGGAGGCTACCATCTGTCTCCCAACAGCTGTTCCAGTGGGTCCCCTCCCCCAACCTTCTCTGAGCCTTCGGGGTCCTTGTGGCCTGGCCATTTAGCCCATGGTGTGCAAAAAAGTGCCGCTCAGAGGTAAAAAAAATCCAAACAATCTGAATTCGAGCCTTCGAAAACGTTTATGATATTCTAACCAGTCTGTTAATGCTATTTCGTGTCGTTTTTATTGCTCTTTTCTGAGTTCCATGACTTGAATTGTTTTCAGGTGCCAATTTTCAGAATGCTAGTATTTTTGCATCATAAACCGGTATTAGCATGATGGCAATCACTTAGTCATTTTAAAATCAAACATCAGCGATCATAATCTCTTTACGTGGAGTCCTGGTGCACCCATACCGCCTTCATCTGAAAATATCCAATTTTTCACATGAGATGCTAATGCGAAAATAAGTAAATAAGTCAAGAAGGTAATGTGCCACAATCAGATTTCTGCATGGAAAACAAAAAACCATCTTTCCTTTGCTATAGGAATGATATATCTAGATGTAAGTTCAATTTTCATGTTAGAGGAAATGGGTCAAGGCCCAACGTGTCAAGGCCTGGTCTCTTTTACTTCTATTTACAAAAGTGGTTGGGCGGGGGTTGGCTCAATCGGTAGCGCGACAGACTCGTAATCTGCAATTTTCAGATTCGAATCCCACCTGTGCCACCGTTGAAATTTATCTCCGCTAAATCTCCACCCTGCCCTCGGTCAGAAACAGGACACCGATGAGCTTAGAGAGTCCTTTAGATGGAGCGTATAGCCGTGGTTCCGTTTACAAGGAGAGCCATACTCTATGCACGTTAAAGAAAACGTTGGATTGTCTTGACGGGAAGATTCCATCTAACAGCTGTCCAGTGGATCTCTTTCCCACCACTTTTTCTGAGCTCTTGTGACCTGGCCATTTAGACCATTGTGTGCAAAATAGTGCCATTCAGAAATAAAACATAACATTCATGATCATAAGCTAAATGTTCAGCAATAGATTTGAATCTCATTCGATCTTCAAGAAGTTTGTCGAAGTAGTGATATTGAATATAAATATACAACTGATATAGTAAATTCGTTTTATTTCGCTACCGGTTGATTTTTAATTACACATATTTAAATAGAAATATTAATTAAGTATTTTTTGGAGTTTAAAAGGAAACAGCAATAATAAAACAAAAATGAAATCTTTAAATTAATTAAAATAATATTGAATCGATTGATACATACTTTTCAAAAATTATCGTTTTTCCCCTTTTAGCAATGACAGAAATCGAGTGCCATGCGAATGAAAACAAAGTGAACAAGATTCCTTTCCTCGCAAAAAGAGAGACCATCAGTCTTAAGTACAAACGTGCCCACTTTCTCAGCTGTGAACTTGCATAACCTTATTCAAACATTTGTTAAAGGAAAGTTATACAAAGCTCATAGATGTTCTTTCAGACGAAGAAAGTGGGGCTGAAAGAAAAGTGGGGGTAGGGGGGGAGAGAACGCTTGTATTCTCATCTTTTCATCTGCAATGACCAAGAAATGACAAAGGGAACAAATCTCTTTCAATTTAACATCAATAATGAGTTGTCCTCTGTTGAGAGAAAGGCGGCAGTGCGATCCTTTATAATAATAAGTTGAGCCAAAGGTAATGCTAATAAGATGAATCAGTTGAGCCAAAGGTAATGCGGAAAAGGAGCATTTAACTTCGTCATGCGTGAGAGTCGAGGTCTGGAGCCAGAGGTCATCCGCGAAGCTTAACGAAGAGAGACTAAACATTTCACCGTTGTTCGGCAGCAGAGCATAAAATTAAGCTTTCGCGGAGCTAAGTGAACGTGAACGTCCTTTAAGATGGGAACTCTGTCGTAACAAATGCTTTCTGTATCTTTGTCCCTTGGAGACTTCGGAGTAAACAACAACCATTTTCAGTTGTTTCCCTTAACACAGCGTTTCCTGAATGGTGTGTAGGATTCCAGGATCGTTGACTCAAATTCGTTGGCTCGAGTTCTAAGGCGTCAGCTTGAAACTTTCACCACGTGTTCGTTTATTGCAGTTATAGAGGAAGAGCGGGGTTTGCTCAGTCGGTAGCGCGCCAGGCTTGTAATCTGCAGTTCCCAGGTTCGAGTCTCACTTGGGTCAGCGTTGAGATTTATCTCCACTAAACCCCTGCCCTCGGTCAATAGGGGACACCGATGAGCTTGGAACTGCCGCTGTCTATCGGATGGGACATTAAGCCGTGGCACCGTGTGCGAGAAGAGCTATACGCTGTGCACTTTAAAAATCACGTTGGGTTGCCTTGAGGGAGTTTACCATCTGTGCCCTAGCATCTGTCCAGTGAGTGCGCTTCCCCAACCTTCTCTGAGCCCTCAAGGTCCTTGTGACTTGGCCTTTTTGTTCAATGTGTACAAAAATGTTTCTGGAGAAATGAAACCTTGGTGAGCTTAGAATAACCACCTTCCTACAGATAGAGTGTTAAGCTGTAGTCACCAACTAGATAATAGAGTAATTTCCAAATTAATTAAAATATATTTATTTGAATATGCATGTTTTAAAAAATATATTTGTTTAAAATTAATAAAAATATACAAATTGATATGTGTATAATAGTGTAAATTATGTAACTTTTAAATGATGCAAATCATTAACGTTAATTAAATTTTTTACAAATGTACAAAAATATTTATATAGGGTAGAAATACGTTTATACGGACCCCGATTATCCGGACTACATTACCTATTATGAAAAATGTCTAACAATGCCTTTATTTGTTAATTTTATATGAAAATTTTCATTTATTTGTATAAATACTCAAATTTTTTTTAGTTAAATGTTTTTAGTAATTTTTTTCTTATGCGCGTTTTATTTGAAATCGATCATCCCAACTACCTACATTAATAATTAATCTGTATATATCGCGACAATCTAGATTTTCAGTATTTAAAAAATGCTTTATATAAATTTTCAAAAAACAAATACTGATAGTATATAATTTTATTATTGATAAACTCAACATACAAAATTTAAATCACCATGTTATTGAATCAAATACACTGGGCAACAAATTTTCATAAAAGTCATGCCTCTGAGATAAAAGTAATCATTTCTTAAAGATTTCGAGGTGCTGAACACGAATATGACAATTGAAATTCAAAATTGGCTAATATTTCTGAGAAATCCGCATTAGTTTCTTATGTAATAGAATAATGCGTACATATGACATGTATCGGTAAAACTCCGCTTCTACTTCCGACGTCGCTTTGCCCGTCTCTTGTACAGCTGCTCAGGATCATCTCTGGCGAGCGTCCAACAGTAGTCAGCCAACATTGAAGTGGACCAGTTTCCCTGGTATCGCTTCTCCATCGTTGCAATGTCCTAGTGAAAACGTTCACCGTGCTCATCACTAACCATGCCGTAGTTGTCGGGGGAGAAATCTAAGTGGAAATGGAGAAAGTAGATCTTTTAAGGACATATTGCAGCCAAGTCTGTGATACAGAGACAACATGTTCTTAACCAGTTTTTGTAGTTTTCTGCTCTGACATTCCCGAGGAATTTAGTTGACACCAGACGAAACGCGTCCCAAGCCTTTTTCTCACCATCCTGAAGCAGGTTGCCGAACATCTGGTCTCTGAACAGCTCGTGGATCTGAGGACCCACAAAAATTCCCTCTTTAATTTTCGCTTCGCTGAGTCGAGGGAATTTGTCCGCCAAGTACTTGAAAGCTGATGCAGTCCGGCCATGGCTTTTACGAAGTTTTTCATCACACCGAGTTTGATGCGTAGGGACGGTAGCAGGATTTTGTGCGTTTCTGCTAGTGCTGAGTGTTCCACATTCTTCTATCCGACCTTCAGAAATTTCCTCTGAGGCCAGTTTCTCTTCACGTAGAAGTCCATTCACATAAGAAACAGCAATACTTCGCATATCCCAGCTGCAGATCCATCAACAGAGCCACTACCTTGAAGTCACAACAGAGATGTTCGCCATATTTCTTGTATCGAAGACAATTCAACAGCTGTGTTAGGTTGTCGTAGGTTTCACTCAATTTCGTGGAGTCTATGAATAGTTGTCATTCTTGAGGGTCATGTTTGATTCCGAGGGCATTCATCAGGCCATCTATATGAAAGCAGAACACAAGGTCATCTTCCTTTCTGAAGTAAGTCGAAAACTGCTCATGACGGGTTCGAAACGAAGTCACTCGGACATTTTGCTTGAGAAGATTACATTGTTTAAGTCTTGATCCAAGTAACTGGTTTGGCCTTGAAAAGCTCCAGATCGCAAACAAGATCGTTCATTTCATCTTTGGTGAGAATATGTGGCGCAGATGACGCCCCTGGCCGATGTATGGATCATCATTAGACACTGAAGGCTGCAGAGAACCCCTCGCTGGTTCGCATCCCTCCTCATCGTCTGAATCGATGGAAAATTCTTTTGGAGGTTCGGGAACAGGAAGGCCTTCGCTGTGCGGAACAGGTTGATGAGCAGATTGTATATTCGGGTACGCTATTATCCACTTCTTTTTCCTTGTGATGCCTCCAGAAACAGGTGGAACCATGCAGAAGTAGCAGTCATTTGCGTGATTGCTTGGCTCTCTCCAAACCATAGGAACAGCAAAAAGGCATCGCCACGTTTTCGTCTTTCAGCAACTTCGGAAGATTTCTTGTACACGTACTGCAGCATATGTGTGGGGCCCAGGCCTTGTCCTGCTTCCTGATCTTGCATCAAAAATAAAACTCATATGCCGCTTTCGCTATTGGAGTGATAGCCCTTTTCTGGCTTGCAAACGTCACTTCCCCGCAAATGTAACAAAATGTATTTGCACTATTAACACAGTTACGAGGCATCATTACTGCTGGATTAAAACTGCAAGGATCACTTGTGTTGTATTTATGACTCAGGGGTAAATGGGAGTCGCTCAAAAGACTTACTCAGGCTACGAGACGTCACTTACAACTAATGACTGCATCATCTTTTGTCCGCGATCATAAAGACGCGATGTCATGATTCAATTATATTGCATCAGACAATGATGTAATACCTCCGGGAGTTGTGTGTATGGCGGGCTGATGCAATACAACGCAATATGTTGCAATCTGGAGTTTAAAATACAGCGTTGCGAAATGGTTACCTATGTACTCAATGCGGACTGAGTCGTTTATACGTGACCATCTCTGTCTCTCCTAAACAAGAGCCAATCGATAAATTTTATTGTCATTTTCGTGTTCAGCACCTCGAAATTTGTAAACATTGGTTATTTTAATTTCCAAGACATTTTGTGCGTTGCCCAGTGATATTAATGTCTGTTTTAATGATAAATTTATATATGCAGTCCATGTCTCTAAAGCTCCAGGACTGACAGCATAAAACTTAAAGCTAAGATTAAATTATTTGAATTTTCTTCAGAGTAGTCTCTCTCTGCCTTGATAAGTGTTGAACAGCTCTTGAAAGCACTTTATGTAATACTCATTATCAATTCTGTGTAGGCCGTTTTAATACTTTGAAAGTACGAGCGACCAACTTATATTACTGCTGTAAACATAAAAGAAACAGTGGTAAACCATGGTTTTGTCCAAAAACTGTTAGATCAGCAACACTTCATGAGTATTCACATTACCGTAGACAAGTCCCGACCTGAGATATCTTCAACTGTCCGCCGTCCATCACGGAAATGGGTTGGGTTGTTTTACCTCTGAACGGCACTTTTTTGCACACCATGGCCTAAATGGCCAGGTCACAAGAACCCCGAAGGCTCAGAGAAGGTTGGGGGAGGGGACCCACTGGATGGTAGATGATAGATGACAGATGGTAGCCTCCCGTCAACGCCATCCAGCGTGTTCTTTAACGTGCACAGGGTATGGCGCTCCCGCACACGACACCACGGCTTAACGTCCCATCCGACGGACGGCGCTCTTTCCATCGGTGTCCCCTACTGACCGTGGGCAGGGCGGGGAGTTTTGCGGAGATAAATCTCAACGCTGACCCAGCTGGGACTCGAACCTGGGAACTACAGATTACGAGCCTGGCGCTACCGACTGGGCCACCCCCGCCCCTCACGGAAATGACTACAACATTGAAATGTGCGTGAATGCGATAAAGCTGCATCACCATAACCTTGACACAACAGGTTATCGGTCTTGGTTACATTTTTACCACCTAGAAGCAAAATTTAATGTTCACTCTTTTCTCTTCGATTCTGACCCATTGACGGCTACGACAAGGTGAGCTACAGGCCGGAAAGTGCGCTGCCGAACGCTTCATGTATGAATCGGTGAAAAACATTGCATGAACATGGAGGGAACGATGGAGGGGAGTCTAGCATGCTCCGCGTTTAATGCTTTCAGCTAAAAATTTTCCACATTTAAAAAAATGGAATACAAAACAGAATTTGTACGCAGGGCTTGAGCCAGCCGATGGGGGGGGGGGGGGGGGGCAAGGTGCCATGCCTTCCCCGCTTGTGAATGCTATTTAATGGAAATCAAAATTATTAACTAGTGCATTATTACCGTATTTTTCAAGGAATGTTTTTGAAAACATCTAAAACGAAGGGGAAAATTTTACACTTCAGTGAAAATCGAGTTTCTTGCCCCCCACCTTTCCCGCAAGCCCCGTGTGCGAGAGAGCCATACCTTGTGCATGTTAAAGAACACGCTGGATGGGCTTGACGGGAAGCTACCATCTGTCTCCCGACAGCTGTCCAGTGGGTCTCCTCCCGCAACTTTCTCTGAGCCTTCGGGGTCCTTGTGATTTGGCCATTTAGCCTATTGTACGTAAAAAAAGTGCTTCTCAGAAGTAAAACAGCCCATCCTTTTACCGGCTCGATTGTGTCTCTTGCACTCCCCCCCCCCCCCCTCCCTTTTTATTTTTCTTTCTAGATCCGGGCTTAATGTATTTTTGCATTTTTTATACGTATACAACAGTAAAGAAGTGCATTTATAGACATCGTATAAGTGAAGTACTTGATAATTAATTCTTTGTATATTATATACATAATTATATTATGGTGAAAATAAAAATGATGCAAATAAAATTCATATCAAGATTTTCAATTTTTAGGTCTTCGAACAAGAAAAGTGGTTTCGATGACGCCGTTCTTCGGTTCGTTCCGACAGAGCTACTGTTGAGCAGAAAGAGAAGAAATGAAGCGAAATAAAATAAGCTTATCTAAGTTTTCAATTTCTTTAAAGTTTAACTATAATTATTTTTTAAAATAGCATAAAACTGTTTAAAATTTAAAATTAAATAACTACCAGTATAATTTTAAAAAAGAATTCTTAATTAAAATGCCTAAACACATTTTTAGGTTTTTCAGTGGTTTTTTTTCAGACTAAGTTTAATTTAGGTGGCTATGGTACAAACCTCACTCTACAAGAATATTAGCCATGTCACTCAATCATTACGAATACTTTTATAGAATGATTATAGGAAAAGTCTACTTTGACAAATGTGGCCCTAAATATTTTTTCTATTCCATTTTGTGCATTTATAAGAAGTACAGTATCAAAAATTACGACATAGATTGCTTTGTTCAAAACTACACACTACTAAAATTTGCCTTCTTGGTAAACTTGCATTTCAGGGGACCTCGTGTTGGTCTCAGTCATTGCCGACCGCTTTATCTGAAAGTTTAGTGAAATTTAAGCAACGATATCGTTCTTTTGTTTTCAGTAATGATCTAAGTATATGAGAAACGGTGCTTTTGTAATATTCATCTCTCCATCGTGTCTAAAGTTCACATTACTCTCCTAGGGCAGGGTTGACTGAGTCGATAGCGCGACAGGCTCATAATTTGATGTCCTTAGGTTCGAGCCTAGCACTGAAATTTCTCTCCGCTAAATTCTCCCTTCCATCTATGCTAAACGGAACACCGTTGAGCTTGGAAAGCCTGCTGTCCGTCTGATGAAACGTTAGCCGTGGAACCGTGTGAAGTAGAGCCATCTCTGTGCGCGTTAAATAACACAGGATGACCCTAACAGAAAGGATTCCATCTATCACCTAACAGATATTCAATGTATCACACACACCCTTCCCCTACCCGTCTCGGAATCAGTGGGGACCTTGTGACCTGGACATTTAGCCCATTGTGTGCACAAAAATGTCTCTCACAGTAAAACAACCAACATTATTGTCTACTCCCTAATTTATGATAAGAGACCAAATCACGACAGATGGAGCTGAAGAAGTCACCATTCTTTCGATCTGACATTATTAAGTCGTACGGCAGTGTGCGTGACAGCCATTCCTTCTGCTCAATATACTATTCCGACAGTTTCTAATAGAGGAAATAGTTTTGAACTTACTCTAAACTTCAATAACACTAGAGAAAGGCGAACTTATCTCACTAGCGAGGTTACATTCGATAATTAAGGATTGTACAACACTGCATTAAATAGAAATTACTTACCCCAATTCCAAATTCTCTCATTTATCTCTACAGTGCTGGCAAGTGAGAGTTTTTCTTAATTTATTCCATGACTTTTGCGTTTGGAAATTAATGAAACAAAAATGAAGAGCACTTTACATTTGATTTTTATAAGTGCTTTTCCGCGTTATTAAGAAGAGAGACTTAAAGGAAAAGCCGAAGTCACATGGGATTAAACGTTTAATGGAAGGAAACGAATCAACGAAGAAAATGAGTCAAGAAATGCAAAATGATCTTGCTAAAACTGCTACGATCAATTAGGATAAGTAATGTTGAACTGCAAAAGCATTTTGACTTGCACTAATTATTAAAGGAGCAACATATAGTTTTATGCTGTGTTGATTAGAATTTAATGGAAAGGAATAATTAAAAAACAACAGCAATAACACGTGCGTGAAATCTTTTAATTTATTTGGATGCACCGTAAAGCCTCTCAAAAGTTTCCTTAAACCTTAAGAAACAATTATAGTTTTGCTTATTTCTCTTTTCTTACCATTCTCTATTATAGCAAATTTCTTTCCTTATTTTAAATATTGCTAAATGCATTAAGCGTATAATTGTATAAAAATTTAAAGTTTAACTAAATGTTTTCAAATCCATATAATTGAACACGAAACGTAATACTTTAGAACTTATACAATTATACTTTCGTTTTTTCATTAGCAACCATTGTTTAACATTTTGCGATTTTAATTCTAAATTTAATCCAAAGTTTAGTTATGTGTAATTAATATTTGTAATTAATATTCATTCTGTAGAAACGAAAATTCAAATATGTTCCGAAATCTAGAATATCGATAGTTTAAAATTTTCGTATTCAATATATTAAATTATTGATTAATATTCGTATATATTTCACTTTTATACATATAAAATGACTAATGATTTGACATTATAGAAATTTATTTACTTTGCATTTTATATTAGGATTTTCTCAACATACTCTTCTGATGAAAATAGTCATTAAAGCCATCATCTGTCAATACATACCTAGGATAGAAACAAAACTTCGATGTTATTCCAGTAGAAAGTCAGAATCGATTTCAAGGAATTTTGAAAATAAGCTTTTCTCGAAAAGTTTTAATGGAGAAAAATTGAATGCATCAATCCAAAATATCGAAATCTTTTTTTTAGCGGTACATTTTTCAAGAGTTGCGAAAGCTCGAACGTAAATTAAACATCACCCACACTAAGAAATCTTGTGCCAAACTGCTCAAAACCATTAGAATTCTTGTATCAACTTATATAAATGTGCATTCCTTTCAACAAATAGTCTGATATAACAATTAATACTGCAATTTTAATTTTTCACTAATTCTAGTAACATGATGGCCCCGGTGTTTAATGTATTAGTTTTTTAATATTTTCAATATTGAAAGCATTTGTCAAAAATTAAAAGAGAATTTAATGAAACATTCAATTTAAATGTAACAAATATTTCCATAAAAAAACTTATTTTCAAAGCAAAGCTTTGATTGGAAATCACATATATCGGTATATTGTACATCATTTTAATATTTTTGATCGCTTTATATAAGCTTATTCCATAGGTACTAAAATGTGAAATTATTAATTTTTCGCGGCAGATTTATTTTATTAAAACTACTATACTTTTTCATCTATCCCGTGGCCGAGTGGTTAGCGCGCTTGGCTACTGATCTGAAGGACCTGGGTTCGAGCCCCAGGTTAAGGCATGGATGTTTGTGTTTTTTTTTTCTGCAGAGCGCCTACCATCCTCACAGACCTTCTACCATGGCATATAAACTGACAGGCTTCTGTCACCTCTGTGGCAAGCAGCTGCTTGAGGGGGTATTTATTTATTTATTTATAATGCTTTTCAAAGTTATCCCCCTCCTTCAACGTTTTGTTTTTGGGTTCTGGTTGCTTTGCCCCTGAGCGGCAGCCAAAAAACTCTCTGCGCCCTCTAGGGCGCAGAGAGTTTTTTTGTATGGTATGACTTGTTTTGTATGTTGTTTTTTGTACGATATGTTTTTGTAAGGTATGACTCTCCCGCACACGTGGCCACGGATTTACGTTCCATCCGAAGAACGGAGGCCTTTCCAAGCCCATCAGTGTCCCTTATTTACCGAGGGCAGGGCGGGTACCTTTGCGAAGATAAATCTTAACGCTAGCACAGGTGGGATTCGAACATGGGAACTGCAGATTATGAGCCTGGAGCACTACCATCTGAGCCTCCCCCACCTTTTTTGTTTTGTTTTTGGAATGGCGGTAAATTAGAAAAAGGTTTCTAACCTCCCCATCATTCTAACCCGCTTTTATAACAACTGAAGTTCTACTTCAGTCATAGTAAGTAATGTGTGATTGTCAATATGTAACCGATGTACAGCAACTATTTGTAACTGCACATATTTAACGTTTCCTGAGGATAAGCTACAACAAGCTTCGCGGAGGATTTTATTAACATTGTTACTTTATTTTAATGCTTCTTCTATTTTCTCTTAGAGCTTGCTGCTATCAACTCTGTACATGTAAAATATTAATTAGAAAAAAAAGCTCAAATGATGTTTTAGGAGATGAGATACCTTTACACACTAGTACTATGGGGATTAAGCTTAAAAAGCCTTGCAAAAACAAGTTAATTGATATCAAACCTATCAGAGCGGTATTCATACATCACAACATTACATGACTTGTTTTTCAATTAGCATACTGGGGTAAAAGAATATTTAAAAAAAAAAACTCCCTTTGGGTAAACGTCGTCCCTCGTTTGTCAGAAGGAACTTTGCAGCAGCACACCCCACTGAAAATCTGCAACGTTCAGACATCGTTGACTTCTGCATCATCTCTGTCTCCTTCCTTCATTGAGGGGTGCATCTATTTAAAGCTGCAGACATTTCTCACGCAGAGAGCCAATACACGCATCCAAGTGACATCAAGAGTAACGTCAATGCGTGGACCCCCTAGGTCGTCCCCTCAATACTCCCTCACGCCTCAAAGGCGAATTGCAAAGAAAGGATGGGGGGGGGATGTCATGCGAAGTACGCGTGGAATGGTGATGGGACATTGATAGAGGGATGGGGGTGGAAGAAGTGATGCTGATGATGCAAACAGATGAAGTACAAGCGTCACAAAGGATATCAAATCCATCAGAGAGGAGAGAGCGTCCACTGGTGAGGGAGTGCGTTGTACAATGTAGGCAACCAGAAGCCTTCCTCCGCCCATAGGGGTTTGGCACTCACACGGGGATGATTTATACCACCGGAAGTTCTTGTCCCGTTAAACTCCTCCAGCTCCAACGTGCTGAATCACGTGTACGTGAATGTGCATCATCCCTTGAGGGGAAGATGAGAGAGAGAGATGGGGGGAGGGGGTAGAAATGCAACAATGCACGGGTACACTGCGCCTGGAGTGACGTCGTCGGGCGAAATGGCTCAATGAAAGGCGTCGTTGATTTGAGGCCAACTTCTGCACCGATACACGCCATCCAATAGAGATAGATGACGAAACACAATAGTGGACATTGTAAGAACACGACGAATGGAACGAATCTTCGTGAGGGGGTGAGGGGGTGAGGTAGAGAGAGGGGAGGGAGTGAAGATAAAAAATTGACATCTCCCAGCACCAGAGACATGGAACTGGAATGAAGCGAATGCAACCTTGAAATTAATCTCAAAACTGATGTAGTCTGATACGCATGACTTTGTCATGATTATGAACCAGCACTACAAACTCCAATTAAGAGTTATGAAATGGAAATGTTTTGATACTGTGACTAGGTGAATACATTTAAGTACGGTAAATATGTCTCTTTCTTCATGATCTGGTTTGACTTTGTAGAGAGAGAGTATTATGTTAAAAGATGGAGGACTACACAAGTGAATAATAGATTGAGTTGTTTTACATGTGAGTGGCACTTTTTTGTACACAATGTGCTAAATAGCCAGGCCACAAGGACCCAGAGGGTCAGAGAAGGTTAGTGGGAGAGGATCCATTAGGTGGCTGTTAGGACACAGATGGTAGCTTTACATCAAGGCCAATCAGCGTCATGATCAGTGGACAATGAGCTTTATTTATGATGATGTCAATGACATCATCAATTAACAGCGTAATAGTAACTAAATACATTGTAATTGCAAGGTGCTGTGGATTAAAATCTTTCTGAAGGTTATTAATACCAACAGCACCTGTAGGCCTACAAATGAGATTTGCTCAAAACAAATAAAATGAGTCGAAGTCTCAGAGGTGCTGTGATTAGCCTTACGCACCTGAACGGGAGTGCTCTGCGAATTGAGTCATCAACAGCAGTTAAGAGAGCTATGTGTGACCGACTATGGCATGGGCTTAACATTTGCAACAGAGGATAGAGTGATCAACAGACGGTAGCTCATCGGACAAAGCACTTGACATGCTGTCAGAAGGTCGAGGATTCAGATCCCACTGTCCATTTTTTCCTATATCCAATTGACAGCATCATACTTCAACAGTGTAATAGTGACTAAATACCTTGTAACTGTAAAGGTGGATTAAAATGCAATTAAATTATTATTTACCACATATAAAAATTAATAACCATTTGCATATTTGTGAATGATCCATGAATTTCTAAGTGTTTTGCTGTCGAAAAAACATTCATAACAATTTTAATCTAAGATCGGTTCAATATTCTATTTAATATATTTCTACAAAAAAACTCAAGAACACACCTTCAAGTGGACGGTGTCGCCCCCATTAGGAATCACTGGTCTAATTTAATCATTAGAAGCATTTTTAATAACGAATTTATTGGAAAAGTCATTTATAAAGGTGTAGTTTTCCTCAATCACTTTGTGAAGTTACTCTCTTTTGTTGAGAGTTATAGTAATATTTTAATATATTCTAAATCACTGTTTTTTTCAAACGGGTTTCAGAGAGTTTTTTGTTCATAAGGAACATGGTAATTTATAGGTGAAGTTCCATTGCCTTGACACTATACCTATATCTACGTAGAATTAAGCACAACCACCGGGGTTATTAAACTCTTTTACCTATGATCGGCACTCTGTGGACACAATGAACTAAAAGTGCAGGTCACAAGGGTTCAATATTTGGTTAGGAAGAGAGGACACACTGGACAGTTGTTAGGAGACAGACAAAATCCTCCGACATCACACAAATCCTAATAATATTCTAACAGATAGATAAAAATGCGGTGGGAAGGTTAGAAACTCTTCAACTTTGGGCTTCCTGCTATCCCAAACAAAGAATAGGACGAGTGCTGTAACAGAATTATTTTTCAAATATATATGTAATAAAGATTCCCCCAAGTAAGCTGCTTGCCACAGAGGTCTGACAAGAAGGAGCCTATCAGTTTGATACGCCAAAGTAGATCTGTGAGGACTGCGAGACCTCAGCAAAAATACTATAAAAACACCCATTCTTTATCTGGGGCTCGAAACCAAGTCCCTTTGATTATTATTATTCAACGTGACAGGGTAATGAGAGGTCCTTATTCAGGCTTTCTCAAGTAATTTTTTAGTTAACAGGAGATTAGATAATATTGAAGATACAGTGATTGTTTTTTTATTATTATGTTTTTCTTTTCAATTCTTTTCAATTTGCATATATTATTTTTTTATTTTTTTTCCTTTTTTTAAACTTTTTTATTTCTTTTAATTTAAATTTTTAAATTTTTTTAAATTTTTAAATCTTTTTTTAAATCTTTTTTTATAAAATTTTTTAATCCAATATTTTATATATATATTAGACTCTATTCCAAAGGGGAGTTTGGATTAAGAAATTCAGCAATAAATTAATGACTTCTATATTTTTAAATTTTGAGAAATGATTTAAAATAGAATTAGTTTGAAAATTT
Source organism: Ryuthela nishihirai (assembly GCA_038380435.1). Taxonomy (NCBI): domain Eukaryota; kingdom Metazoa; phylum Arthropoda; class Arachnida; order Araneae; family Heptathelidae; genus Ryuthela; species Ryuthela nishihirai. Next base: position 11,187,714 of record JAWZYU010000023.1, read on the forward strand.
AAAATACCCAATTTTTCCGGGGGCGGGGGTGGCTCAGTCGGTAGCGCGCCACGCTCGTAATCTGTAGTTCCCAGGTTCGAGTCCCAGCTGGGTCAGCGTTGAGATTTATCTCCGCAAAATTCCCCGCCCTGCCCACGGTCAGTAGGGGGACACCGATGGGCTTGGAAAGGCCGCCGTCCGTCGAATGGGACGTTAAGCCGTGGCCCCGTGTGCGGGAGAGCCATACCCTGTGCACGTTAAAGAACACGCTGGATGGCCTTGACGGGAGACTACCATCTGTCTCCCAACAGCTGTTCCAGTGGGTCCCCTCCCCCAACCTTCTCTGAGCCTTCGGGATCCATGTGACCTGGCCATTTAGCCCATGGTGTGCAAAAAAGTGCCGCTCAGAGGTAAAACAACCCAACCCAATTTTTCTAAAGCATTAAAAAATTCTTCCCTTTGTGACTGTATGCAATTTAGAAGAACATGATGTATTGTTTCTGGTGTGTTGCAGTGTGTGCAATTTGGTGAATTAACAAGTTTGATTCTGTATTTAAGATCATTGAGTAAAGCCGAGTTGGTTCTAAGTCTAAAAACAATTTTACTTTGTTTGCGGGGAAAATTTAAATTTTCAATTTTAGAAATTTTGTTGGAAATATAATATCTGAAATTGTTTGCAACAGAGGCATGTGTAATAAAATATTTTTCTGTTAATGTATGTTCTAAATTTTTAATTTCTGCTTTAAAATTTGTAAAAAAGTAATGATTTTCTTGAATTTGATTAAGGGTATGAGCGTTTTTAGCCAAAGAGTCTACATGTTCATTTTCTTGGATTCCAACATGACTTAGAATCCATTGCAAAGTATTATGGTTGTTTTTTTTGTAAATTATTTGAGTTTGAATCTTTGTTGAGGTCCCTATGACATATAGTTGTATAATATATAAAAATTTTCTCTAAATTTATTACTTAAAATTAAACTGGTTGGTATTAATTATTAAAAAACTGTTAGAATATTTATATTTTAAAACTGATTAATATATTCGGTTTCAATAAATTATTTTGTGTTTTTAAAATAGATTTTTGGTTAAACGTTAGTCAAATTAAATCGTTTAACTTTTTACAAATATTTAATATCTTTCCTTTTGCTCAATGCTATCCAGCCTCATGTATTCAAGGTGCCCTTGGGCGTATGGAAGTCTACCGTCAAAACCATCCCGAGTGTTCTTTAACGTGCACTGGGAAAACTTGTGAAATTGAAGAAATGCTGTTTATATTCTACGCCTTTTTCCATCCTGTGAACTGTTAGTCAAGATTTCTGCATGGATTACCAAGCTGAAGCAGCCACGTTTACGTCGGTGAACACGAGCGTGCATGCAAGCCAGGTGGATTATGTAAGTTCGTTTTCAATTGATTTATACTAGTAGTAGCTGTTGCATCGGCTGTAATGAAGTTAAAGGGAAAAATGTACAGAACGTTGAAGATGTAAAAGAGATAAAAAATATTTATGCTTAACAATATTACAGTACCATTATTAAAAATGAACCTAGAGCTGTGTGTACGTGTAGCATGCATGTTATGTAACTCCTTTGAGTGGGAGTTTTTCTAAAAGTGAGATGCAAAGGCAGTAATAAAAAACTGGAATCTGCGCAAACAGCCTCCTAGGTTTCTTTCATCCATCTAATACATCTCCCCTACTTCCCACTTGCAAGTCGCAGTTTAGTTGTGGGTGTACAACGGTTTTCAGAGCTACGGATTTGTAAGATTATACATTTTTAAATTGGTAACCTTTTCAAAATGGTAAATGAGTATGGGATGTTGGTGGTGGGGTAGAAATCAATTAAGATGGCACTTCCAAAGGAACAAGAATAACGGCTACAATTATGAGGGAATACTCCATGTATGTTAAGAGAGGAGGAAATGCACTCAAGATGTTGCAATCTGAGATTCTCCAAACAAAAAATGGTTTTAAAATATTGGTCTAAACCAGTGGTTCTCAACCTTTTATGCTTTACGTACCCCCTGGAAATGTGTATGTAACTGGCGTACCCCTTGTACAAAAAAATAAAAAAAAAACTATAGTTATAGTATAACAATGGGAATAAAATAAAACACATATATATATATATCAGTGGTTCTCAACCTTTTATGCTTCACGTACCCCTTGGAAATATGTATGTAACTGGCGTACCCCTTGTATAGATAGATAAAACTATAGTTATAGTATAACAATGTGAATAAAATAAAACACACATATATATCAGTGGTTGTCAATTTTTTAAGCTTCACGTACCCCCTGGAAATGTGTATGTAACTGGAGTACCCTTGTATAGATAGATAAAACTATAGTTAAACAATGGAAATCAAATAAAACACACATATATACAACATATATCTAGCGACTTTTGAGCTCTTTCGGCGTAACTTAAAAAATTTTTCCGCGTACCCAACGTTGAAAACCTCTAGTCTAGACCAATGATGGCGAAACGTTTCGAACTCGAGCGTCATAGTATGGATGGGTTGAGTTGCCTGAGCAATTTGAGTTGATTGAGTACCTCTGAGCGGTACTTTTTTGCGCGTAATGGGCTAAATGGCCAGATCACAAGGATCCCTAGGGCTCAGAGAAGGTTGGGGAGAGAAGACCTACTGCGCAGCTGTTTGGGGACAGATGGTATCTCCCATCAAGGCCACCCAGGGTGTTCTTTAACTTGCACAGGGTATGTTCTCCCGTACACGAGGCCACGGATACCGTCCCATCCGACGAACAGAACTTCCCAAGTCCATCGGTGTCCTCTACTGACCGTGAGCAGGGCGGGAACTTTGCGGAGATAAATCTCAACGCTAGCACAGGTGGGACTCGAACCTCGGAAGTGTAGATTACAAGTCTAGCGAGCTACCGTTGAGCCACCCCCGGCAGTCTGAATTACTGAAATAAAGGAACATTTTCCAGCTCGCGTGTCAACGTTACCAAAAGACTTTCAAATGCAGTTTATTCCAGCTAAGGCTACATATCCGTTTATCATACGCTTTAAATTAAATTATACAAAATACTAAGGATACCAAACACTAAGCTTTAAAATCGTTATTATACAAGGGAAAGTTTTTTTTTTACCATAACCAAATTCATTGAATCACACGTACAAATTCATACGCGACTTTCCACTTATGTAGTATGCTCAGCGCATCACTGACGCTATGCCATCCTTCTAAGAATGAATTTTCACTGGTTGAGAGAGTAATATAGTTCTCTCAGAAGTAGCACTAAACTGAAACCATAACTAAGTTTAAAAATACAGTGAAATGCTCTAAAGGAAATCAATGAATAGCTGATAGATGATAGACTTAATAGTATGTTTTTTATGATACAGTATTCTATTGTGCAATGTATAATCAGTTATTTGACGACATCTTTGTAACATATGGGGACACCATTCAACTTAATAATTAACTAATTATAGTAACAGAATCGCCGTCTTGCCACCAGTGATTCATCCATAAATAAACATTGAATTTCTAGAGCCATTCTTTCCGATTTACCACAGTAGTCACAGAGAAGTATATCTTTTCCTCTCCCAGTGGCGCGCCAACAAAAATCATCTCTCGTGCCATAGGTTTGCCATTAGGGGTTTAGATAATTCACGTTTTGGTTACCCGAATATTTTATTGCAGCTTATAATGCGCAAAATTTTAACAACTGGTAATATGCAAAATGCAAACACCCGAAGTCTCTATTCTAGTCTTTCCCAATACCTGGGTTTTACTCTGTAGGAGAAGTTAAAACGGAAGCATCAATTGTTTAACTTATAAAAAAAAAACTATTATTGTGTGTCATGTAATGTACATCTGCCGTACAAATAGAAATGTGAAAAAAAATGCAGCTAAGTTGAAACAGAGAAATCAGTCTTGATTCTTAAGCATCTTTTGGGGTTTCTTACTTTTTCATAGTCCTTTTCACTAATCGTGAATGCAAGCTGTGCCCGATGTTCAATCAATCATCGTTGGTAGGTGAAAGTGAGGCCAAGGTGGATTTCTGCTTTTTCTCTTACTCCTCTATCGAACCATCGCAGTCAGTCTCTATAGCGAGATGAAAAGAATGAAGTCCGAAGAGAGTTTTTTGCTCTCTTCTCCCACCAGCTAAATTACCTCAAAGTTGTTGGCAAACAATTGCCTTTTCATTGTATTTTTTTCTCTCATTTTTTTTTATCTCTTCGATACATAAAAGAGTCTGGTATTTTTTCTACCTTGTGGTAAGGTATGTTAGAAATCAATTGTTACGTATCACTAGCAGTGATCTAAGAGTGACTCAAGAGAAAATATTTGGCAAAAAAAGTTAAATGCTTGTTAAAATGTCAATTTTTTTCAAAACCTTTTTTAATATACAATATAAAAAACTCGACTAATTATATAACATAGCATTATTACGCTACTTTATTTAAATTTCAATAGTTTATTTAAAAATGTGAGAAAATATTTTATAATAAAAAATTTTTAATTATAAAATTAAATATGTTGTGTCGCAATTGTCGCAATTTAATCTATATAATAAAAGAAGGTGCCTGTCTGTGTGTGCGTGTGTGGCAGCCAAAACTCATCGGGAATTTAACGTACACGCTTCACCTTTTCAGAGAGTGTTTCTGGTTGTGGTCCGGGTTGCATTGCCAAATTTCAAGTCGGAAGTCCAAACGGAGAGCTTGTTTACAAGCAAAAATATTTACCATGCTATTCTTACGGGAAACGAGAATCGCTGTCAAATTTACTGTTGACGTTTAGTGCTCCCTAACTATGAAAGTGAAGAGTTAAAATAGCATTTAAATCTAATGCCGTTGCCAGATTCCCCACATTTACAAATGTAATATTTAGGAGTTTCATTGCAGCTAGAGACCTGATTTTCTAACCAAACATGGGGTAGGGCAGGGGGAACCAGCATATGAAATTTGGGACCTTTCGGTGAAGTATGTCGGGAATTACAGAATGCCAAAATGTGACGAAATAAATATCTCGATTGTTTGTCACGGGCGCTGAGAGCGCGCGCCGAGTCAGCAATGACCTTTGTAACACCGGGAAATTATTCGTATTCAAACTGTAAAATGTCGGGGGGGGGGGATACTCACAAAATTAACCATTAGTGCAGGAAACACAGAATATGCAGATTAAAAGTAAGACACGAGCTATCACAATTTGTGTAGAAACGAAACCACGGGCCAAATGGGAACCTGATTTTTAAGCCAATATCTGGGGCACACGGGGGACGCTGTGCAGGAAATTTGGATCGTGCGGACGAAAATCACGGGAACCATAGGGCGCCAAATTCTGTGGTAACAGAAATAAAAATCTCGATATCTGACGCAGAAACTAAGCCACGGGCTGTGAGAGAACTCTCTGACGTCAACAAGACCCAAACCAACACCGGGCAAATTTCTTCTTGTTGAAAATCTGTGCTAAAGGTCGGGGGCGGAGGGTACTTACAAAATTTACCTTTAGTAAAGTGAAAATAAAAATGTACAGATTAAAAGTAACACACCCGGGCACGTTCAGCTAGTATAATATAAAATTATAATATAAAATTAAATATGCTGTGTCGCAATTTAATAATTAAAAAATTAATACTCAAATTACTATGAGAATTATTATACTATGCATTTTAAATAATATTTATGCAATAAAGGACAAGATACTAGCAGAAAAACGAGTCAATTTTTTCACTTTGTCGTTTGTCTGTCTGTCTATAGAGGTTCAATATTTTTGTTTTTAGAGATCATGTAGTGGATAAATCAATAAATGGATAAAGGATTATTAGAAGGTGGTTATTTCCTTGATATGTAATAAAGGAAGAGAAGGCTCGATGAGAATAACTACAAACCAAACTATTAAAGAGAAAAAAGGTTCAATAAAATTGTTTGCTTAGGTCAGTGATGGCGAATCTTTTCGAGCTCGTGTGCCAAAATTAGAGAAATATGAGAATATTTTGTAGCTCCCGTGCAAAAAAAACCCGTCCAAAATACTTTAAAATGCTATTCATTATTATTTTTAACCATCTAATGTTAGATATAAGTTTATCATACAATGTAAATTAAATGATACAGAATACTAAGAATTTAAATGTTATACTTGCTCTATACAATTTTTATACTCGCTATTATACAAGGGGAAATTAAAAAATAAAATTTTTATTTACCAAATCAAAATCTTTCTATCACATGCACAAACACGCACGTTATTTTCTATTACTGTGCTCAGCGCATCACTGACGCTACGTCACCGTTATCAGAATGAAGTGAATTTTCATTGGCTGAGAGAATAAAATGGCTCTCTCTTTACAAAATGGTCCAGTTTTTAAAGAAGGATGTTAGACTCAGGCATAGCAATAAACCGAAACCTAAACTAAATGTTAAGATATAGAGAAGTACTTTAAAGGAAATTAATGGATAGTTGATTAATGATAGATTTAGTACGTCAATGTTGATTCAACCTTTTGCGTGTAATCAGTTATTTGACGAGATATTTTAAACGTATGGGTGCACTATTGAAATTAATAATTCATTAGCAACTATGATAATTATAACAACATAGTCATCATTTTGCTACCAATGATTCATTCATAAATATGTATTGAATTGTTAGGGCCATTGTTCCCAAGTCTCTACACTAGAAGTAGACACATTATTTATTTTTACCTCTCAAGTGGCATGACAACAAAAATCGTCTCTCGTGTCACCTTTGGCACATTTGTAAACATGCGCACTCGTTTGGCCACTTTTTTCAGACTTCTCAATGATTTATTGTTTTCTCTCAGGGATTCTTATTTTTTTTATTCATTTGGGAATTGTATCTAGGGGCATAATTTTTTTTTCAAGTTCAAGTTTCATTCAATACTAGCTGATCGTACCCGGCGCTGCCCGGGTGTCACTTTTAACCTGTATATTCTTGTTTTCATTGCACTAAAGGAAAATATTTTAAGACCTCCCCCCACACACACACACTTTAGCACAGACAGGAAGTTTTTTGAAGTTTTTCAACAGGAAGAAATTTATCCGGATCGTTGTTGACATCAGCGAACACTCCTCATAGCCCGTGGCTTAATTTCTGCGTAAGCCATCGAGATTTTATTCCCGTTACCACAGATTTTTCTACCCTATGTCTCCAGTGATATTCGTTCGCAAGGTCCAAATTTCTTGCACAGCGTCCCCCATGTGGCCTGGTGATTGGTCAGGATCTCACTTGGCTTCGTTACTACACAAATTATGACAGCTCGTGTCTCACTTTTAATCCGCATATTCTGTTCTTTCCTGCACTAAAGGTTAGTTTTCTGAATATTCCCCCTTCCCCCGACATTTTATCACAGTTTGAATACGAAGAATTTCCCGGTGTTGCAAAGGTCATTGCTGACTCAGCGCGCGCTCTCAGAGCCCGTGACAAACGATCGAGATATTTATTTCGTCACATTTTGGCATTATGTAATTCCTGGCGTACTTTACCGAAAGATCTCAAATTTCGTAGGCGGGTTCCTCCTGCCCGACCCCATGTTTGGTTAGGAAATCAGGTCCCTAGCTGCAATGGAACGCCTCAATAATACCTTTGGAAATATGGGGAATCTGGCAAGGACAGTAGATTTAAATGCTATTTTAACTCTACTTTCATAGTTAGGGAGCAGTAAACGTCAACAGTAAATCTGGCAGCGATTCTCGCTTCCCGTAGTAAAGCGAGAATCGCTGCCAAAAATATTTACCAGCATGGTAAATATTTTTGGTTCTAGCAAGCCCACCCTCCTTTTGGATTATCGACCTGAAATTTGGCACTGCAATCAGGACCACAACCAGAAACATTCTCTAAAATTTTGGAGCGTGTACGTTGATTTCCCGATGAGTTATATCTGCCAAAGACAGACACACATACATCTTTTATTATAGAGATTTAACGTGTGTACATTTATATACAAACATTTTAACAATAACATTTCTCCTTTTACAAGAATTAGAGTTCATTGTAATTATATTATTTATGCCAATAATGTACAATATAATGCTTCCAATCAGATATTTCCTAGTCGAAACAATGCTCATTTGTGGGATGCAAATATTTTTATGAATATTTTAAAAATGATAAAATTTAGCATTTGTTGTTATATATTTTAATTCAAAGCAGATCTTTCAGTATATATTAAATGAAGCGTAATGAGCCAACGAAAAACGCAAAAAACTTGCAATAGTAATTTTAATACGGAAAAATTCCTCAAACTCAAAACTATTCACAATCCAATCTTTGATACTATTTTTAAAAAAATTGTTGCAATTCAAAATTTTCAGTGAAAAGGGACCATATTATAGAATTTACTTACCAAAATATGCAATGGGTAGTAAATATATTCTTTTTAACTAATACTTCATTTAATAAAATGTTTGAAGATAATCTTGTGAATTTTGGAAAACTTCTGATATTTTGTACACTCCAATTTGGCGATCACTATTAATTCACTTTTAAATAAAGAAATTAAATAAGAGCAGAGTGTCTTAAAGAGAACTCTTTCCACAACCAAAAGCACACTAAACAATCTAAACAAAAGTAATCGTGCTGGAAATGCTCATAAATGGGCTTCACTAATTGGCTGAGTCTACTTTAGAGCGTTCTGATTGACCGAAATTGGCAAACACGTGACTTCGCAAACTATTCGTTACGCGAAAAAAATTCGTTATGTGAGTCAAAGAGAGCTTCATGGGAAGCAATTCGTTAAACGAAAACTCATTATCCGACATCTTTGTCATGCGGGATCATTGTACACGTCGTAGATCGTGTATGAATATGCGATGTTCCAGGTAAAACGATGCCCATTACCAGTTCCATCTGAGAACAAGCTCAGTTGGCATAAGTAAAAACATATAACAAGTAAACCACCGGTGGGTGGGCTCCTAGAGACTAACATAAAACACAAGCTAAAAATAGCATATATCATGCACAAGAGACCTAACACGTGTAGTTTTCCTCAGAGAAAGCCATCATTTTAAGCCTCTTGTACTTATTAAGAACATTATGGCCATAATTAAGCAAAGAAGAAATAATCTCATTAGGATTACTTTTAACAGCCTCAAAAAACCTTTTTGAGATGCATTTAATATGAGTATATATATATGGTCGATGCCCAAGTCTTTATGAAGTTGTGTGTTAGTAACAAACCAAGGGGTATCGACTGCAGATTTCAATATCACTATTATAATAAAATACAGTGGACCCCCGATATAACGCGCATGTCGGGCGGGAAACAACACCCGCGTTATAAGGTGAACCGCGTTATACCGAGCGGCGCGGTGGCGACACAATAAATTTCACACTGTAAGCTTTTCTTTTACTCATCATGCATACAATAATTAAACACTATTCAAAATACATGCAGGAACTCAATACATACACAATTACTCAATACGCAGTAACAATAAAATGCGATACTCACTAACGCCGCACGGACCTGTATAAACATGTTTGAACTTATCGCGAACATCGCCCGTGCTATAACCGAGTGCGCGGTATAGCGAGCAGCGCTATAACGAAGGTCCACTGTATATACACTTCTGATACCTGATATCTTTAATTAATACTAAGAGCTCCAAGCCTATGGCTTATAACTCGAAGTCTAAAATAGTGCCTGATTGGCAATAACAAGAACCCAAATGGGTCACAAGAGCAAAACTGTACACATAAGTATGAGAATTCTTATTTAAAAATTAGTAATTATATAATGGGTGGTAGCAAAAAAAATATTTTAAAATATCTTCAATTGCTTAGTGTTATTTTGATGCTAATTTCTATGCTAAAATACACTGGTATAATAATTATATACTAATATTACATAATAAGTGCTCTTTAAACTGTTTATAATTGATAAATAAACACACTTTAAAATCCGCATCTAACCGAAGTACTAAATAATAACAAGGATAATTGATCGTGTAGTTTATTATAATTTTAAGCACAACACATAGAAAAATAAAGCTGGAAAGAAAAGCTCGTGTAACGCTTCATTAAATCCACTTGCCTCCACAAGTGCTGCAATCTCTAATGGCGAAGAGAGAATAAAACTTCACTTGCTCTTATAAGTACAGAATTTGTGGCGAAGTAATAAGTTTTGTTTGTTTCAGCAAATAAGAAATTTGCAGTGATGAAATCAATTTTCTTTTTGTGCTCTTTTTTTTTTCTCTCTTTTCTGCGGGAGCCTTGCCTTTTGGGAGGATATAAACAACTAACATGGGTAACCATTTATCCGGAGAGAACGAAGACTGGAGTGAAAGAAGGCAAAAACAACGATTTGGTTTTATTCTAATGACCTAGGACGAAGAATGAACCGTAACGACGTGAGGTGAATACTTCGAAGCCTACAGATTAGGTAAGGGATTTGATAACTTGCGGAAGGGATTTCTTTTCTTCTTCTGAAGGCGCTTCGTCATTATTTAAGAGTGATTGGGTAAAGAAACGCAAGAAAAAGAGACCCGAAGAAGGGATTAGAGAGCTTTCTTTCGCTTAATCGAGTATATTCTGACTTAGCTGCTGAACAGCTAATGGCTGTGCAAAGTTTCAGGCTTTGTTAGGTTAGAGTAAACATATATTTTTAGTAATAATACTTTTATATTTAGCACTCATCTCTGTGTTAAAAAAAAGTGGGTAGGAAAACAATAGACTTTGCGCTGTTTGGTTTCTTTGTATAAATGTCGTCATTTTGAATCCGTTGCCGTTCATTATCCTGCTAGTAGAATGCACTTAAAATGGGCAAAAAGGGTTGGATTGTTTTACCTCTGAGCGGCGCTTTTTTCACACAGTGAACTGAATGACCAGTTCATAAGGATCTCGAGAAGAATGGGGGAAGGGGATCTACTGAACAGCTTTTGGATTGATGGTAACCTCCCGTCCAGCCCATCCAGCATGTTATTTAAAGTGCACAGGGTATAGCTCTCCCGCACACAGAGCCGCTGCTTTACGTCCCATCCGACGGACGACAGCCTTTCCAAGCCCATCGATGTCCCCTACTGACTGAAGGCAGGGCGGGAAGTTCGGCGAGATAAATCTGAACGCTGGCCCAGGCGGGAGTCGAACCTGGGAACTGCGGATTACGAGCCTGGCTTATTACCAACTGAGCCACCCAGCCCCTAGTTTCAGCGAGTTATATGATGCCGAATAAAATAACACAATGAAAAACATTTATAATTCAGCAATTTTTCATTCTATTTATTGAGAAGTTGTTTTATTATATGCATAGACACCAAGTTTCGCTCCGCTTTTAAGAGTAAATGAGATGGTTTTACATCTGAGTGGCACTTTTATGGACACAATGGTCTAGATCAAGTCATAATTATTCAATTTTATTTCGTCATCATATGCAATTTGCAATATAAAAAAATGTGAGTAAACAGATGTCCCCTACTGACTGAAGGCAGTAGGGGACATCTGTTTACTCACATTTTTCTACATTGCAAATTGTAGGGGACATCTGCATGGATTGTCTGGGCCACTAAAAGGAATTAAAAATAAAAATCCATAATCGCTTACTTATTACAAAGATTACAAAAAACATCTAATTTTTTCCCGAAATATATACAATAATACTCTACATTAGGTATATTCTTTTGCGCATTCTTCAACATATGTGCAACATCTTCAAAGTAAAAAAGAAGCTCTTTCTCTTTGAACATAGTAAAAAAAAAATCATTTCTTATTTCAAGAGGCAACTGATTGTGTTATACATAATTGTAAAGTAAAATCTTCAAAGTTTTGAAACAAAAGATTGTTTACTTTAGTATTAAAGTGGAAATGAAATGGAAAACTACAACCTGTAATAAGCATTGAAAATAAATGTATTTTTTTAAATACGCATGCATTTAATACATATGTCATGTGAATTTCTCCATTTATTTAGATTCTATAATGTTTCCTGAATAAGTGTTCCGCAAAGAGCGCAAATATTTTTAAGTAGATTTGTACTCCCCTCTCTCTTCAATATCTGCCTCTGAGACTCTCATAACCCTAATAAATATATATGAGACAGTCACGACTCCAATATCTGCTTCTAAGACTGTCATAACCCTAATATATATATATATTAAATATATATGAGACTGTCATAATCCTAATAAATATATATATGAGACTGTCGTAACACTAATAAATAAATATGAGACTGTCATAACACTAATAAATATATATGAGACTGTGAGGATTCCAATATCTACCTCTGGGACTATCGTCATAACCCTAATATATATATAGCAGACTGTCACAATCCTAATACTTTCGCGACTCCAATATTTGCCTCTGGGACTATCATAATCCTAATAAATATGAGACTTTTAAAGCTCCGATGTCTGCCTATGAGACTGTCATATCCTAATAATAATAGACTATTAAGACTCCGATATCTGCCTATGAGACTGTCATATCCTAATAATAATAGACTATTAAGACTCCGATATCTGCCTATGAGACTGTCATATCCTAATAATATGAGACTATTAAGACTCCGATATCTGCCTATGAGACTGTCATAATCCTATTAAATATATATAAGACTGTCATAATCCTATTAAATATGCATAAGACTGTCACGACTCCAATATCTACCTCTGGTACTGTGGGATCGTAGTGGATCTATCATCTATCATCTGTGGGATCGTAGCCACCTTAATATCTACTTCTGAGAATGCCGGTTTCACTGGGGGGCGAGGGGGGCTCAGTCGGTAGCGCGCCAGGCTCGTAATCTGTAGTTCCCAGGTTCGAGTCCCAGCTGGGTCAGCGTTGAGATTTATCTCCGCAAAATTTCCCCGCCCTGCCCACGGTCAGTAGGGGACACCGATGGGCTTGGAAAGGCCGCCGTCCGTAGGATGGGACGTTAAGCCGTGGCCCCGTGTGCGGGAGAGCCATACCCTGTGCACGTTAAAGAACACGCTGGATGGCCTTGACGGGAGGCTACCATCTGTCTCCCAACAGCTGTTCCAGTGGGTCCCCTCCCCCAACCTTCTCTGAGCCTTCGGGGTCCTTGTGGCCTGGCCATTTAGCCCATGGTGTGCAAAAAAAGTGCCGCTCAGAGGTAAAACAATCCAATCCAATCCAAAGCCGGTTTCACTCCCATGTTTCAGAATTTCACCAGTTCGCTTCACTGTAATACTCTCAAGTTTTCCGCTTAGCTTTCAACATGAACACTCTTACTAATACAACTGTTTCCTCTTCAGCAAGAGCAATTATTAATCATCTTTTGTTTCAGACACTGCAGAAAGGCTTCGAGCTAATGTAAATTTTCCTTTGTCGTCGAGTTTGTGCCAAGTTTGAAACCTTTATAATTGCTCTGTAACCAAGTTTCATTCATAAAAATTAATGTACGTCCACTACTCTATATTACAGAAAATATTATATGCAGCAAATATTACCAACAATATAAGCAACACTATCTGAATGTTCTTTCAAGAATAACGCTTTAAGCAATTTCGTCACGAGCCCATCAAAATCTTGCTGCGTTCCCAAAATTGTATTTGCTTTAGACCAAACTATTATAAAGCTTAATTCTATTCTCTTCACATTCACCATAGATCAGTAAAGTGATGCCTATTCTCCTATTTAACTTATCTCCTAACTCCGTGACCCAACCCCGATAACATTACTCATAGTGAAATATACCTCAAGTAGCGAATACTTTTTTCATTATAGGATACAATTAATTTAAGAAATAATATTTAGATTTTTCTAGCATGTTAAATTTCAAAATAAGCCAAGCTCTGATGGCTTTTGTTAAGGTTCTCTCTACTACCAAAGGGGCGGGGGTAGCTCAGTCGGTAGCGCGCCAGGCTAGTAATCTGCAGTTCCCAGGTTCGAGTCCCAGCTGGGTCAGCGTTGAGATTTATCTCCGCAAAATTCCCCTCTCTGCCCACGGTCAGTAGGGGACACCGATAGGCTTCGAAAAATCGCCGTTCGTCGGATGGGACGTTAAACCGTGGTTCCGTGTGCGGGAAAGACATACCCTTAAAATATAAAAACACGCTGGATGGTAAAGATGTTAAAGAACACGCTGGATGGCCTTGACGGGGGCTACCATCTGTCTCCCAACAGCTGTTCCGGTGGGTCCCCTCCTCTACTTTTCTCTGAGCCTTCGGGGTCCTTGTGACCTGGCCATTTAGCCCAGGTGTGCAAAAAAGTGCCGCTCAGAGGTAAAACACCCAACCCTACTACCAAAAGGGAGCAGAAACCCTGCTCTTCCTGTTGCGATACATGTTCTTTGAACCTGATTTGAAAGATATATTTATGTATCTATAACGATCTACACTTTACGTAACATTTTCGATAACGTCTTTGCCTAACATAAAAATCACCCATCTGAAAAGAAATAGAGGGATAAATTTGCTTGATAAAACATGCAGTCCAGCCACGTACAACTTGAGCCCCCCAAAAAATGCTGCTATTCTTCTATCCCTGGCCTACAAATCTTTATCCTCCCTCCACTTACCTATCCAACCACACATGAAGCTGCATCGATCCCAACTCTGCGCTGCCGATAAAATTTTCCACCTAAGTGATGAGCAGAAGGAAAGGAATGAGATGTCTACAGTTGTGACATGAAAGCTGGAGGAAGCGGAAGACGAGATGCTACAGAAAGGAAGGAGATTTGGGCTCATTTCGCCCTAGGTGGTGCCCGGCACGCGCAACTAATGCCCCACGTGTGTGTGCCTATGCGTGTAGAAGACGGACGAAGCTATAAATATCCATTGTCGATAAGGCCCTTTTGTGAAATGCTGGCCAGTCGATGGGACCCATCCCGACGAGGAATGTGGCTTGATAGTGCCAACTGCTGCTTACAGAGAAATGCACGGCCAGTCAAGCCGAGCCAGGCTCCATCCTCACATCTTCGCTGCAGTTATAACCTGGAGCAGCAAACCGGGAATGAGATGAGGAGGACTGATGATGGAGAGGATATTTCAATTGGTTTCTTTTTCAAGTTATCATAACTAGATTCCATTCTTATACTTTTTCTTTTCAAAACTTTCATCACCCCCCCCCCCCCATGTCACCATCGCCGCAACACCTCCCTCCCCATCGCCGATCGCTCAAGAAAGACTTACTCTCTAATAAAAGGTGCACTGGAAAAAATTAATTATCGGAGTCGGTTTTGAGGAGTGAGATTTAGTTTCTTCTTTTTTTTTTCTTTTATTGCATTTGTCCATTATGGAGCGACTCTGTGAAAACCATTTTCAACGAAGCAAATCCGAAAAATAAGAGAAAATATTATTGGTGTTATGCGAGTTAACGCTGTTATGCCTTGCCTCACATCTAGATTGGATTTAGACTTACGCCGTGAAAAGTAGTTTCTAGAGTGCTATTGTGGCCGAAGGTATTGGATTTGAAAAATAAGGAGATGGAATGAAAAAAAAGACAAGGAGAGAAATGCATGAATGTATCAAGGAGAGACTAAGGGAGAAGAGAGCTAGCTTCCATAGACGTAATGTAAACTTTTCGATTGCAGCACCCTCTAAACATGGCAAATTCGTGCATTGCAGTGAAGCCACCTATCCAGGGAGAGGAGCGAGTTCTCTGCATTATTTTTCCACCGCCGAGCAAGGTTTTCAATTGCTTACACCACGTGATTAGTTTTACGTACACTTTGACTCTGAAAAATGTTCACTTTCTTCATGAAGTACACTCATATTTTCTTTTCGTTTAGAGAGAAAATATCAAGAAGTAATGGAATCATTTTTCTTAATAAAATCTAATTTTGTAAAACTAGTAGTAGCTATGCTAAAGAACAATATTTTAGTATTTTGAACAATGCATTAGCATAACCTATAGCATTTAGCATATTATAACAAATTGAGATTTATGTGTCAATGCAGGACAACATAATCTATATAATTATATTTTATACAATTGCTGATATTTTCAATAAATATCATATCGAGTTTTTACTTGTATAAACGTTCAACAGATGGCAGCAGGCACTTCCCGTATCAACCATAAAAAAGAATTACACTGTTAGAGCAAAGTGCAAAAGCCAATGTACATCGATATGCTCCAGGGAACACAAACCTGCAATGTACATTGACTTATATATTCGCAAGATGATTAAATGTATTAATTTACATATTAATTTTAAAAATTCTGCGAAATTACTCAAAATAAACATACAACGGCTTTTCCAGGTATCGTAAAATGTACTCCTGAACGGGATAAAACACTCATTGAATAACTTTAGGGTCAGCTACCACTGTGCAAAACAGCCATGGCTGTTAGACATTTGGAAACACTGGTTAAATGACAATACATATACCAATAGTAAGACAAACCATAGCTGCAGTGAGCTAAAAATGATTACACTGCGCATGCGCAGATTGCCCCTTACAGTTGTTTTTGTGCCTGCACATCAATTTGCCACGTTCAGCTTCGGTAAAATTCCGCAAAACGCCGCCACTTGCTCTTCTGTAAAGCTAGCCTCTCCTCCTTAGACCTTCTTTGAATGATGGCCAACAATGATAAAGAGAAAAATATTTAAAACATATTCTTTTCCTTCTCTAGCGGTAGCAATTGTGGTTGTTTTTATTAAATATTTTATTAATGCGTTTGTTGATAGAGTCGAAAAAAATGGGGGAAGTAACTACATACATTAAACTAATTAATTTTGTTGTATTATGCAGCGATAAAGGAATAGAAAGTTTACTTCATCTAACTGCGGCTTTGCAGGCAAAAGGCTAAATTTAAAAAACATTACTGACGTAGGTACCATGGTCCAGCTGAAGCGTTCCTTTACAATTTATTGTGAGTGGTCTTTGGTAAGCAGTCGAGAAAAAAAGTCACAAACTTCGCGACATTTTTGTCTTCTTAATTTTTATTCAAAGAATAATTTTCAAAGAGGGGTAGGGGCCGGGGTAAAGAAATCTCACTTCAAATCAGGGCCCGTCGTCACCATGCTATGACATGGAAAAAATATTACATTCAATTTCTAAAATTTTATAATTGCGTAAAACTTTCATGTTATAAAGAAGCAATTAATGGTACAAATGTATTAGAATCGAATCTCATACTAATATTATTTACGTAGTTTTTATTGCATATTGATATTGTATTGTAAGGAAATCTCAATAAATTTTAGCAAAAATTCACACTGGTCTGCCAAAAAAAAAAACTGACAAGATATTAAATCTAAAGTTGTACTAAAGCGATTTAGTACAATTTTAGCTTTAACACTGTGTCAGCTAAAGATGCTACTGCCTTGGGCATATAATTATCATTTGACAAGCACAAAATTTGAGGCAAGTGTGAAGTAAGTCATTGTTCCTTTTTTGGAGAAAAATAATTATTATGGTTTTAGGAAAGGACATGGTACCGAAGATACAATTCTGGATTTGACTTCTGGGATTTATTGTAACTTAGATGAAAATCTGAAAACAATCATTTTATTCTTAGACATGAAAAAGGTTTTCGATACCATATCTCACGAAATACTTTTTGACAAAATTGAAAATCCTGTTTTTAGGGGAACAATTAAGAAATAATTTGAAAGTTATTTACGAGGTGGAATACAAAGAGTTAAAATAGATAAATGGGTAAGTGATAAAAGAGATTTAAATTATGGAGTGCCTCAAGGTTCGGTTTTAGGCCCAATTTTATTTTTAATTTACATAAACGATCTTTGTAATTTACAACTGAACGAAAAAATTATTACATTTGCTGATAACACAGCAATTGTTTTTACAGGGGAGCATAAATCACTAAAAGACAAAGTCAAAAATAGTTTAGGGATTGTTAGAAATTGGTTTGTTCAAAATAAATTAATATTATGTCAAAAATACGAAATATATGTATATTTCGACAGAAGACTGTAAAATAGTCTTCTTCGAAGACTATTTTACAGGAAAATTAATATATCGTGAAAGAGATTGTAATTTACTAGGTGTAACTATGAGGCCCTTGAGGTGTTGAATTCTATAAATACCTAGGAATCATTTTGGACAGGAAAATGACATGAAAAGATCATATACAAAGTGTCTGTAAAAGAATTAATGCCATTATCCCAAAAATATATTAGAAATTTTATTCATATTTCTTTGCTTAAAATAATTTATAGCTGATGGATTAAATCATATTTGTCATACGGGCTATTATCTTGGGGAGGTACATTTAACAAATATTTAAAGATTATTGAAATTGTTCAAAATCATGTTTTAAGGTGTATTTTGAAGCAAAAAAGAAGGGAAAGTGTTAGTGAGAGTTATAGATATCTTGGTGATTTATAATTGCGCAAATTATATGCATTAAATTCTTTTATACATTTAAATAAAAACTGGGATATTGGCAGAATTAGAAAATTTCCTGTCCATACAAGATTATCTGAAAACATGTTATTAACTGCAGCACCGGTTAAGAAAAATATTTTTACTAAACATTATGTTTCATGGTTTACAGACTGTATAACATGTTGCCAAATTATATTAAGCTTATACATAACGTTAAACTTATATTATATTAAGCTTATATATAACGTTATGTTACTTTAAGAAATTGGATCATTTATGATTTCAAAGTGTAAGACTATTAAAATGCTTCTATGTTTTTCTCAGATAATTATTAATGTTTTAAACTTAATACGACTCTACTTATAACGTAAATTCTTATACTTGAATGAAGACACTTTAACTATTAAAATGTTCGTGTTATTATCCTACAGACGAGTATTAACTCGAGTGGGATATTGAATCTGATAATGACTCAAAATTTGAGTCTATGTAAATGTATTTTTCAGTATGTAATAAAACTTTATCTAATGCAGATTTGCTCTGAAGAAAATATATAAAATCACAATGATGATCCATGCAAAAGACGAATCGGAAAAGAAGCGGCATCATGTCACAATGAAGAAACAGCTACCATATATATGACGTCACAACGAAATCCAATAACATCGTAAAAGTAACTTAAAACAGAAAAAATAAACAAAAACAACAGCAAAGATGTACTCTACATAAACAACTAAAGAACAAGCAAAATAAAACCTATAAAAGAAGTAAAAACGAGACGAATGTTCACGAAACTTCAGATACTCTCGAAAACATCTATCCCTTCCTCTTGCAGCTTATCCTTTTCATCGACCCGAACTGTCATGGCAAAACGGAAATATTCAAAAATCAAGTTAAAGAAGGCAAACAACATGCGACCCAGCTAAAATATCAACAGCATCAAAATAAAACTAAAATGTGAAACATAAGTAGAAGACCCCAAAAAGGTCTAACGTTTGTTCCATTTACGATAAGTTTAAGAAATCCCCGGAATTCGGTTTTAGATATTTTTTTAAATATTGAATTGACTGTGCAACTTGAGGAGATTTTTACTAATAAAATAGAAGTGGCAACACTGTTTTAGAAAAATTCGGCGCAGCTTTGAGAAGGTGGGAGATCGGGCACAGCTCTGTCAAGACTTTCTCAGCTCCTTAACGAAGAAATTAGGGAAGAAAACTACAGGAGGAGAATTTCCTTTTCCATCTAATTGAAATAATTTTTTCGAACATAAATTTAATGTGGCCGGATAAAACCTCACATACAAAAGTGGACACCGTGAAATAAAAAAATTCATGCTGCGAGTTTTTTTTAAATAATTAAGTATTTTTCTATCCTTCAAAACTTTCAAAAACATTTTCAGATATCTACTGTGCAGAATCACTCCAAACTGCCTGGAACAGGACAACTGCTCTGGTTGCGAACATCTTAAGGATATTTTTACAATTTTTTTCTTTAAAAGATGAAAAAAAAATTCTTTGCTAAAAATATTCTCAAGGTAAAAAGGGTTTACTTTGAGTGATTTCTCGAGACGTCAAAATGTCTTGCTGATTAGCAAATGTTATTAGCAATAGATGAGAGCCATTGCTAATTATATCTGTTACTGAGTATGATGAAATTGTGTATCCTTCCCAAGAAAATATTTCGGGAAACCATGCTATACAATATGCACAAGGTGCGAAACCGTTAAAGCAGCTTTTCAGACGTTCTTATACCTAAAGGATAAAAATGTTCTTCAGTAAATGCCATTTAGCCCATTATTGGACAAATGGTTTAACGTATCTGACTATTAAATCAGCGAGCATGTTGTACGAGAAACCAGTACAAGCCTAATAGAACTTTTATATTGTCCTTTGTGTAGATATTTTTTGTTCAAAATAAAGAAAAAAAAAGAGTATTACTTGTCATCATTGCCAGGGCTACACAATCCCTCAGGTGGTTATTGATAATATGGGTATTCGAGTACAGGAGAACTTCGATTAATTGGCCTGTAATACGGGTGGCTCGGATACGTCGAAATATGAGGTATTTGAGAGGAAATATGAATAATTAAGAAAGGCTTCCGGAAAAATATAGCTTAATTATGAAAAATAAAGGAAATGAAAAAAAAACTCGTGTTAATAAGGCATAATTATATCAAGAAAATTACTCCAGAGAGTGAATAGCTGTCAAAAAAAATTAATATCATATTAACACTGCAAAGAAGCTGCTACAATGAGGCGTAATATAATACGATTTATTAATAAAATGTTCTCCTTTCATAAAACAGTGATTCCGCTGTAAATACTCTGAGTAATATTTTCGTTCATGATGAAAGCTTTTTAAAACATTTTTGGGTACATTAAACAAGGAGAAAAGAGGAGGGCACCATTGTGAAAGTAAATAGGTTAATTTCAATATTTACTGAAAAAAAAATTAATGCTAAGATTAGTAAACTGAGTAACCATAATCTACGGTTTTTCCTCTATGAAATTTTAACACTATCTTGAACGAGTTGGGTGGCTACGAATCTTAGCTCTATGACTGAGTCGACACTCAACAGACTAGACCGGTTAATAGAAGTTAATCTTTTTAGTTATCTTGTCGGTTAATCGAGGTTAATCTTTGTCGTTATCCTGTCGGTTAAGCGAGGTTAAACTTTGTCGTTATCCTGTCGGTTAATCGAGGTTAATCTTTGTCGTTACCTTGTCGGTTAATCGAGGTTAATCTTTGTTGTTACCTTGTCGGTTAATCGAGGTTGATCTTTGTCGTTATCTTGTCTGTTAATCGAGATCGCACTGTTTGCTAATAACCTGTGCCCCCCCCCCTTACCCCCTCCACCCAAAACACTTTCTGGCTATGTCTCTGCTCCAATGTATACTAGAATATGAATATCAACTTTTTTTAAAGAAATAAATTATTACATATCTTCGTGATCATTATTATAATTTACCACATCTTTTCATTCGACTCATCATATTAAACTGTGTATTTATAATCATAAATTTTGTCAAATCCTAATGCTGAAGGACGACACAAATATTAGGCAAACGCTTTCATTACCAGATGAGGAATTATCAACTTTTATAGGATTGCTAGTTCACGGTGAGCGGTAGATGCATCACATTTCAAAAGGTTCCACATACTTAGATTACACAATCGCTCAGCAGAACGCTGAATCAATATTTCGCGTTATCTGTCAATCGAAACTTATCACAAACAGCAGAACGCGGAGAAATTTTGATTTTGTCCTCCGAATCCCTCCTCCCGCAAAAGATGCCAGAAGAAAAAGGCAACAAAGAGACACTGATGCCAAAAATAACACGAAATAGAGAAGACAAAGCTTACCCCCCACCATTCTCTCCCCCCACACCAAACCCCGATAGCGTCGATACAGCCAAGCACTCCATCTTTCACCTTTGCTGACTTTCAAAAGCTGTGTCAGTGGTTTAATGCGCTGTTACGTAAACAATGGCTATTCGCTTCGGCAAAACGTCACAATGGGCGAGCGCGAGCACACGTTGCTGACAGTGACGAAACAATGCCCGCCAACGCTGGCAGCACTCATACGATGCTGTCGAGCTGGGGCGATGTGCCGATGGCAGCGCCACAGCTGACAAGCTCGCCAGGGTGTAGTGAGGTGGAGGAGTTGAGGAGAAGGGAGGGATACAGGAGAGAGGGGGGTGACAGAGATGATCACGGACGCCGCCAAACCCGACCATTTGCCATCGATCATCAAGTGATGCAGCTGGGTTCTTCTATCCATGATCGATGTTCTCCTGGGAATCCAGCACACAGTTAAACAACCGGGCATCACAGATTTACAGCATCTATTGATTCTCCGTCTGTTCCTTCTCTCCCCCCCCCCTCTCACCACCATCTCACCCACCCACCACTACTCATCCTCTTTGCCGGGCATTCTATCTTCACCCCCATCACCACAACGCCATCTCCTACATCATACACATACACATTGCGAGAGATCATTGCGTGGTGGTTTGCTGTTGAACAGTTTGTTCCATTACCCAACGGGACGGCGCGAGAGACAAAGGGATCTCAGAGTGGGGGGTGGTTTCCGCGATGGGTTGCGCCCTGTTCTTTCCGTCAAAACGACGGATATTGTCAAACGCTCCAGAATTTCTGAAAATTGATGGCAAAAGTAAGACAAGCCCCTCTATCTCTCTCGACGAGTGCCACCCTCCCCCCCTTCCAATGGCTAGGTCTTTACGGGAAGGGAAAAATTGATCAATGATGGTTTAGCTAAGGCTTCTTGGCTAAAGGTTAACCTCTGTTGACGTCATAAATATCTACGTCTTGTTTCGAAGTCATGTAGTTACTGTTTTCCGAAAGAAGAAGTGTTTTTCTTTTTCTTTCGTTTTCCTTCTGCAGTTTAGAGGGATGATTTTTTTTAAATTTTTGTTTTTATAAGGAATAAAAGAAAAACTCTCCAACAGATTGAAGGAAAAGGGTGGCAGCTAGTCTATGAGTGAAGGAAAAATTATTTAAAAATGAGAAAATCTTTACCGAAAATAGATCCGTCTGAATAGACTAAGTCTCGACAGTTCTCGTTAATGACGTCACGAAAGGAGGGACCTTTAATAGTATCTACAATATGATAGTTTTAATTTGGTTTTAAATTTTTTCGAAACATGTTACT
Organism: Ryuthela nishihirai; assembly: GCA_038380435.1. Taxonomy (NCBI): domain Eukaryota; kingdom Metazoa; phylum Arthropoda; class Arachnida; order Araneae; family Heptathelidae; genus Ryuthela; species Ryuthela nishihirai. Next base: position 11,210,611 of record JAWZYU010000023.1, read on the forward strand.
TTTTAATAAAAATTAAATGTTACTTGATTCAAAATATAGCATTAACCCTTTCAGTCCCGAATTAATTCTGTTAGACTAACAATGTTCGGAGCGCGATATTATTGTTATTTGGGTCCAAATAAACATCGTTTTTGCGAAAAAACTTAATGAAAATTTAAAAAAAAATCACATATGTGTATATATATATATGTACAAAATAAGAAATTCCTGTAATAATTGCAAATGGATTGTATATTCTGTAATTGAAAAATATTTTGGAAATGCATTTCATTACACATTTTTATTTAACTGAAAATACTTTTACATTTAGTATACCCCCTCAAGCAGCTCTTTCCACAGATGTCCGAAGGAGCCTATCAGTATACGTAATATGCCATAGTAGAACGTCTGTGAGGATGGCGAGACCTCAGCAGAAAAAATACAAACATACATTCCTTACCCGGGGTTCGAACCGAGGACCCTTTGATCAGTAGCCAAGTGCGCTAACCATTCGGTCACCGGGGAGTAAAGAAAACTTTTGTCGAAACTGTACACATGACTAATATTCTTCTTTTTATATAGCCCCTTTATTACTGATTCTGTAAAAATCTATGAGTAAAAGATAACTTCTCAAAACAAAGTCGTCCTAAAAAAAGACATCGGGGAAAATAAATTCAGTGGCAGTTAAATTTCATATTTTTTTTAGCTTCCTTAAGAGACTGTCAGTAGTATCTGATACCACTTCGCATTATTGCCACTTCGCATTAAACCCTTCCCAGCAGCTTTTCATGTACAAGCAGATTCTTAACATTCAGTCCAACGGGAGGTTGCCTTTAAAAGCTCATCAGTCTTCTCTCGCTCACCGAAGGCCAGACGAGGAGCGGATAAAATCTTAACACTAGAAACTTGAACTTTCTGGAGTTTAGTCTGATCTTTTAGTAATTAATACTAGTGCTGAGGCAACAGAAGTTGCGAAAAAATGAAAAGAAAAACTGGAGACAATGCAAAATATTGCAATACCTTTAATTAACAACTTTGAAATATTCTCTTTCAAGCTGTAAAATAGATACACTGGTTTCCAAATATTAAGAAACAACCCTATGTTATGTATATGGAAAACTAACGTCGAAACTTTATAACTTCTAAAATGACATACACTGCTCACAAAAATTAGGGGATATTTCAAAAGGAATATGAATCGATGAAATATCCCCTAATTTTTGTATGTGTCGATGAAATGTCACCTAATTTAGTTTTTAAATGTGATAGCAGATGAAATGATCTTAATCAAATATATCAATATCTCGATTTTCAACAATATTTGTTCAGTATTTCAAGAGTTTTGGAAGTTTGAATATTTAACAATAACAATGCCAGTTACAATAATTGAATTCAGAAGTTAATGAAAACTTAGTAAGAAATATCATATTAAAGTGTTTAATCATATAAGTATATATTTTAGAAGTTTGTGTAAAGAATTATTTTAATATTCATCACTTTCGAACAAGTCTCTTAAGATTGAATATTTAACAACAGCAATGGCAAACTTTCTTAACTCATTAAATATTGAATAAATATTATAACAAATATTATTGAAATTCGAGATTAATATATTTGATTGAGATTTTTATCTCCTTTTATATTTTGCAAAACCTAAAAACTTGTTTTAGAAATTATAGAGCTTAAACGTTAGCATTTCATTTACACATCATTGTTCTTCAATTTATGGAAACCAGTGTATTTATATATAAAAGAATAATTACTAAATAACCAGTAGCTAAATACAAAATTAAGTTTCGGAAAGTTTTTCCAAATTTTTTTGATAAAACCTTTTCATAATGTTGGAAACTCATGCAGCATCCTCAGAATAGGGTAACAATAATCCATCATAATGGAAATATCGAGTCGCTCCACAAACAGCCAAGAAATTGTTGCTCGAAGGAAAGATAAATAGCGCAAAAATTTTGACATATATTGTAAATTCTTCATGCATTATTATGGCTTCAGTACATAGCTAATATAAACTCAGCCGCCATTCTATTAGATACAATTTCACTGTATGTCAATAACTCAGAATCGATCCTGGGAACTTCTTAAATAAGCCTAGTTGGAATTTAAGGATCTCAACCAAAACTATTTCAGTTTACAACAATATTCGATCTGGTATTTTAGAGAATTATGGAAATTGTAATATTAAAACAAGAACAATTCCAGTTCAGTAATTGCTCTGAAAACTTATTAATTTTGTTTTAACTTGTTTTTATTAACATATATGTGGGTTAATAAAGTTTAATACATAGAGAGCATTTCGCGTAATAATTACTTTAAATTTTGCCAATTTTGAATTTTTTTGTGCAGACCGATATAGCTTGCTAAATGGTTTAGCTTCCAAAATTCTTCAATTATTATAATTCAATTATTATAACCCAGAGAGGGGAGTTTGAGGAGGTGGGGAGTCCAGACCTCCCCCCGCCGAAAATCCTCTAGTCTTTTAGTAAATCTCAAACTTCTCTACCTGCTTTGAAATCCAAAATATTTCTCTTTGCATAATTTTATTTTAGTCCCATATTTTATGTCCGACACTAAAAATAGATTGAAAATAAACTATAAAAATCTCATTCAATTTTTTTCTATGGAACGAGATTTTTTTTTGGGGGGGGGGTGCACTTTTTTTACAGATCATTTTCACCTTTCCTGTGAACACCTATTGTTGTAAATCAAGATTTAAGTATATTTGATTTAGATCTTTAAATTATCTTCAGTCACTTTTTTTTTCATTAAAAGAAGCAAATTTGAGAAATTACTGAGTTATGCATCCGAGTTGCTATTGACATAAAATGAAACTATATATAATTAAGTGGCCGGTAAGCGTAAATATCGTAACGGATTTGAATACCAGCTGTCTCTGCTTTCAAAACATTTTATTTCTGAAAAAGCAATGCAGTTGCTATAGTGCATCAAACGTATGTGGCTTAAGCACTAATTCTTGCGCCAATTGCAATTCCGAGATTGGTGAAAAGGAGCATTAACTTATAAGTCGATGACAATGAATGAAGCCGTATTAAAAATAATTCCCTTAATCCGATTCGCATCAAGTATTTCACAATCAAATATAACACAAGCAAAAATCAAAAGGAAACAGCTTTGTTTTTCGTATGAGCGACACATCGCACGAGGGCTTATAATGGGATTGTAAATAATGGACTGCGCTATGTGGTAGACGATCTCAAGAAATGTGACCTTTGCAGAATAGACTTTTAATGCTGAACGTTGAAACGAGTTTATAATTCACCAAAGCTGATGGATTTGCATTCCTCGAATGAATGCCTTTTTGCAGCAGAATAAGAGACGTAATCCTTGGGGAATGTTAAAATAGCGATTGAGCTTATTAGAGAAAATGGCATTTCTATGCTACAAATAAGGTCAAAGACTGAGAAAGTTTAAAGGCTAAGCATCCAAAGGCTTTTATACGACATACAGTATACTCGAATATATGATATAAAGGAGAAATAGAAGCTTAGAGCTACTCATCTCTGTTATAATAGCTTTTAGTGACGTGGACAATGCTTAACTGAGGCAAAAGCACAGGTTTCCTGAACACTTCCTCAGTTATAACTAAAGCTGAAAGGCCACAGAGAAAACTGAAATGAAATGGCGGGCAGCCAAAGAAATATATAATCAATAATATATGTTAGTTTCGAGGGGTTCGAGAATTAGTTTGTTTTGGGGGGAAAGGGAATAGTCGATTTCTTTTCTTTTTTTTTTTTGAGGTGAAAGGGGAGTTTTTTTCTGAGAATATGATTTGAGTAAGGTTTCCTAGTTACTAAAATATTCCACCCGACAGGAAAGGTTAAAATGATATTCTATATTGAATAAAATTTTATAGTTTTTTTTAATCTATTTCAAGTGTCGGACTAATCTGCAATGGGGTTAAAATAAAATTACACAAAGACAACTGTGTTGAATTTGAATATAGATAGACAAATTTGAGATTTTGTAACAGACGATCGGATTTTCTGGGGGAGGGCACCCTGGACCCTTCTCCCCCATTCCCTCCCTTATCTAGATAAAACCGGATCGGACAGTAGTAATATAGATGTTATATTGTTTGTTTTCATACATAACGTTATTTATGGGAAATAAACTTAGTTATATTTAACATATTATACCACTCTAATATGTTAATTTGTTAATAAAATGTTATTTTCAAAAAAATAAAGTATGTTAATTTCATTTGCGCAGTGCCTCACTCTGGAATTTCTTTCATTGAAATGCTCTATCTAGATTATATATTCCTCCATAAACATGGCAAGATAGTTTTACCTTTTGACCTTTTCAATATATGATTAGTAGCGAATTGGTAAATACGTCTTTTTGCTTTTAAAATATTAAAATTATTTTTTAAAAATTGTGGTGATTTATTTATATAATAATCAAACACCAGTATGACTATATTCGTATAGAGATCATCAGAACTTTAAGCCGTGGTTTCATGCAGAAAATATAGAACATTTTTCATTGTAGTTCACACTGTCAGCAACAAGTGTCCATTGTGACTATCCCCGATTCCCTTCTTCAACCATGACCTGAATTGAAGAGTCTTCATTACAAGCATTAGCTCATTAGCTTGGACAACGAAACACTTTTAGCCGGAGATAAAATAATGCAGCCTGTCGTAAGTACTTTACCCCTAGGGATCAATCGGAAATTTATGCTTACAGTTATGCTAATGGATTTCTGTGCATCAGCATCATCGTTACTTTTATTTATAGTTAACTAGCAGATTTACCCGACGTTGCTCAGGTTTGAAACTATCTAAAGTATGTAATAGATGGCATTTTGGCACTCCCCGCGTTGCAAGCTCTCATTCGGCATAAAACTCATTACGATCGATTCACCCCCCCCCCCACACACACACAACTTCGGGAAAGTTTCTAGTTTCTTTCCCCATTTTAAGGTAGGTCTGAAACTTTCAAAAGTATATAGTAGATGACACAGTGCACGTAGCAAGCATAAAATTATGAAACAGCAAAAAATATTTAACACTGTTTTTAATTTAGGCTAATTATTTTTCAGCTACGTATTTCATATAAAATATTTTCGCTTTCTCAGAATTTGAAAGGGTATATATAATTTTATATAATTACTGAAATGGGTATAGGACTCATCACCAGATAAACCGTAACAGAACGATAGATACGTAACTCTATGTAGCCCCCAAATAAATCCTGATAAAGCATGATGGATTAATACCCAACCCTAAAAATGAAGCACATGGATCGGCGATGGATAAGCCGCTGTACTGAATATTAAAATCTACGCAAAATAGCACCCATGTAATATATATAGTATTCTTTAATGCAAATGAAATACATTAATGCAAATGAAATACGATGATGAATGAAAAGCATATAACCTGAATTTTAATAATATTAAATAGTTAGCTTACAATAGAACTGGAAGGATAACATTATCGCCTGTGGCCAATACGGGGTGCTCGTTTTCAGAGGAAATGAAGTAGTTCATTTTCCGAATTTTTCACCCTTTAAAAGCAATAATTCGTATTAAATGGTGATTGGAAAATGGAAATAATAATATATTTTTAGTCCTATAAAACTGACACACTCTGTCCTTGCTGTCTATATACTGTATATAGTATGATTGGAAGTGGAGTCGATGCCACACCGGGTGCAAGCGTAATCGTGACCCAACACGCTATTGGGCATGTGGTCATAACTTTATGGCTCATGAGTGTATATGAACTTCACTTGATAAAATCTTAGCCTCATACACTCTAAATACACGAATTTGAAATACTTAATTTTACATTTTTAATTTTTTGTTTAATTTTAATTTCAAGTTAATAAACAATGGAAAGTAAGCAATCATTATATCGTATAACTCTCACGATGAATATCCAATCTTTTTCGCTTTTTGAAGGACTACACAAAAAAAACCTGCCCCTCTTGTTCTATTCGAACGCTCGTGTCACATTCATGTTTTTTAATAATTTCTTAAACAATGTCTTTTTCAAGTGAAATAGAAAGAATTAACTTTTAACTACATCCTCTTTCAAGCGTAACAATTATTATTGCAAGTTTGATTTTTGACAATCGCTAATTGTTTAAGTCTATGGGAATTTCAGGATATTCAAACCAAACTGGTTCACACCGGTTTTGGTTCGCCCCAGAGGGGTCACATGTAACTTATATTCTTTCCCGGGTGAAGGGAACGTCCATACAAAGTTTGGTGCCTCTAGCTTTTCTGGGGGTCGAGTGCATAAGATGACAGATAGACAAACCTTTTTCTTTATATATTTTGTTGAAAAAGAGGAATGGAAAATGGAAAATTTTTCCTTAAGGCTACCCATCATTCTAAAACATCACTACGTTTATAAACCTTTACTTTTTCGAATGATTCATGCATTTATTTAATGTAATTACTTATGTTTGCAAAATAATCTACTTCTGTACGGAGAATTCCCAAACGAGACAACTCTTCGGAGATAATATTTCATATTTAGTTGGGTTGTTTTACCTCTGAGCGGCACTTTTTTGCACACCATGGGCTAAATGGCCAGGTCACATGGACCCCGAAGGCTCAGAGAAGGTTGAGGGAGGGGACCCACTGGAACAGCTGTTGGGAGACAGATGGTAGCCCCCCGTCAAGGCCATTCAGCGTGTTCTTTAACGTGCACAGGGTATGTCTCTCCCGCACACGGGGCCACGGCTTAACGTCCCATCCGACGGACGGCGGCCTTTCCAAGCCCATCGGTGTCCCCTACTGACCGTGGGCAGGGCGGGGAATTTTGCGGAAATAAATCTCAACGCTGACCCAGCTGGGACTCGAACCAGGGAACTGCAGATTACGAGCCTGGCGTGCTACTGACTGAGCCATCCCCGATATATACTGATACTATTTGTTTAACTTTGCGCAATTAACATGTAATCTTGTATGTAATCATGTACTCTTGTATAACCAACACTATGAAAAATTTAACTTTTTCAATCAACAATACAAAGATTAACTTTCTTGATCTGTAATTAACATTATAAAAGTTTCGTCACTTGTTCAATAAATGCTGTAAATTTTCTCTTCGTTTTCTCAACAGTGTTGTAAAGGTTTTTACTTCCTCAACCAGCACTGTAAAGTCTTCTATAACCAGCAGTGTTAAAATAATCTTGATCAACCAAACAATAAGCAATATCATCCTTTAGTTTTCAATTAATAGTATAAAAGATACTCATTATTTTTTCACCTCTGGGAATGAAATACTCTTTTCGTTTCTCAACCAACAGTGTTAACGATTTCTTTTTTACTTACCGAAACAAATGCTATGAAATATTCATATGCACTTCATTGTGGAAGTAACACGCTTGCTAAGAAATGTTTATATTCACTTCATTGTAGAATAACAAGCTTACAAAGAAATTTGCATATTAGTTCATTGTAGATGTAACAAGTTTGCTAAGTTTTTTTTTATACTGCTCACAAAAATTAGGGGATATTTCTTCGCTTCATGTTCATTTTCAAATATCCCCTAATTTTTGTGAGCAGTATATTATAGACGTAACAAGCTTGTATAAGAAATATTTGTTTTTTATTGTAAGCGTAACAAGCTTGCCAAGAAATATTCATTTTTATAGTAGACGTAACAAGCTTGCTAAGAAATATTCATTTTTATTGTAAACGTAACAAGCTAGCTAAGAAATATTCACTTCATTGTAGACGTACAAGTGTGAACATGAGATATAAATTGTTGAGATCGACCACAGTGAAATTTCTATCCTTTTTTGGAGAGAACTATAGCGAGCACAAATCCCGAGATAACGTACTACAGTAGCCACATCAGAATTTTCATTTGACGCCAAACGTTTAACGGTGAGCCGAAGATATAGTGGAAGATATAGCGGGTGGTTTCTCCATTTTAGGTAGGAGGAAAACACGAAGTGGGGGGGAGTAATTTTTTTTAAAGCCTAAGAGACTTCCTGCGTCTCACGCATTCATTTGAGAATTAAATTCGATATTAGTCAACAGGTTGGGGTAAAAGATTGTGGAAAATCCGTTTTGGCCAACACACAAACCGACAAATGACAAACAAAAAGCAATCTCAAGATCGTTAAAAAAGAGCCTTTTCACTTAAAATACGCGGATGAATATGATAATTCGCTTTCAACCATAGCCAATGAAGAGCCATTTCTCAGCAAGATTTCGTTGACGTAGGCGCAAATGCAAAATCAAAATCTTCGAAATAAATGCTTACATATTTCAATTGTTACACAGCCCCTTAACCAACTACATCATTATCCACACATCGAGTAATGTTTAGAAATTCCATTAATCGGTTATTAAAACCCGACCTGGATGCACAAGGGCTAACGTCGAATCATTCCACGTGCGCATGGGCGGGCTGACGGCCGCTCTTTCTGTCTCTTTCGTCGGGATAGCGGCGAACAACAATAATAGCGGACGCATTCCGTAAGTTCTTTTTATCGATCAACCCACAAAATGAAAGATGTTTTATAAACCCTCTTTGCCTGAGTCGATCGTTTAATGCCTCCCATAGGCTCAAGGCAAAGCAAAGAGTAATAAAAAAAGTGGTAGGGGAAAGAGGAGGGGGGTAAGGAAAGACTTGGTAAAAAAAAAGAATCAAATTCAGAAGTTTGGGACTGGCAGGATCGTTTATAAAGCCTGAGTGCAGAGAGCTATGTAACGAAACCATCGCTCTCTATAGAATGGAAAGGTAGCTACTGTACCGATTATAATTATGGAGCCCCGATGAACAATTGAATTTCTAGTCTTATTCGTAAAAGTTATCTTGCAATCTGCGTTAGCCCCGCATTTTCCAATCTTCTCCAGTTCGATATCTCATTGCGCATGGCTAATCGCATTTTTGGAAGGTATTGAAAGGAAGCATTGTAGAAAAATAAATTCCATTACTCGTATTTAAGGTTAAGTATAGCATTTAGATGTGTTTCAAATTAGAAGAAAATGTGGTTAAAATATACGACAAATTTAAATATTCAGAGAAAAATAAAGAGCTGCCGTAAATTTCTTAAAAAATATAATTTTTAATGTTAGGTAGCAAAAGTAAAAATAAATTCAGTCGCTAATTCCCATAACAAAATGAGCTTTTCGTTTACAGTTACTGCAAGAACTCAGCTTAAGATGCTTTCTGCAGCGGAGCATAATCAAAGAATGTCTAACGGAGACCTTCTTTGGCATAATGTTTCCATAATGGGTCAGATAACAAGCATTGCATACACCAACTTAAAGTCAACGAATCCTGCTGCTATACCCGTACCACGCTTTATTGTAACAACCTAACCTGTTATCAACACAGTAAATGGATCCAGCAGTGAACTGTACTTGAACTGTAGCAAAAACATCGTGACCCGTTTGTAGTACAGGAGGACCAAAGCTCACTTTCCTTCTCGTTACCAGATTACTATTATAAAAATGTCTTGAATCTCCATCGAACAGCACGGCTCATCATGCTTCTTTTACACGCAAAAGTATAAACTACAATTGCTGCAGCAACTTCGCCTATACATTTGTCTTAAAATAATGTTTAAAAACTATTTTCCGTGTTGCTCATCTATAGCTCAATAAGCTTCAAAAAATAAAATGAGGAGTTCACTGTGAGACAGAAATTGGCAACGATTAATAGTAAGATTATTACTTTGCAAACGTGAATAAATTAAAAAAATTCGAATAGCACTTCATAAGATTTTATGTGAAAAATAGAACATTATGTCTGAACCTTACTTTCGGTTGTGGAAACCCTTTTCGCAAGGGGGAAGAGCATTCGGAAATGGGGGCCATGGCTCCTCTTTCAGAATGCTAGTAATGTAATAGAAACAAAAAATTAAGCTTACTTATATTTCATTGCAGTTTAAGAAATTTTTTAAAGACCTGTAAAACGAAGAGGGAAATGTTATTACTGCATGGAAATCAATCTCTCCCCTCTCCTTTACACTTTCCCCGCTCGATTATGTTTCTTGTCCTACCCCTCAGATTTTTTTTTCTAGATCTGGACCTTTCGATCAATGTACATAATTATTCTTAGCTTCAATATTATCACAATTTGGGGGTATTCTAACAAATTTACAAAATTCATTAGAATTTCAATCTTTCAATGTGGTCGTATTTCTGGAGAGAGAGGGGGAGAGTAGTTCCAACACTTTTCACACACCAAAATGCTGGTATATTTGCCAATGTTTTTACCATACACCCTTTGGTGCTCCTTTGTCGTTGTGAACCTTCTTTCGAGAAAATGTCTGCAAGCAGATCACTCCATGCAGTCCGCACAATTCTTTCGAAGTTAAAGGGGTCTTATAAAGAAGAAACACTGCAATTCACCATACCTCACAAATTGTTGGGAAACTTCGTTTTGCATTACACGTAACACAACACAACAGTCATCGTACAGAAGTCAAGTAGGCGTGGCAATGGAACATAGCTTGCATTCTTTATTTCTGGTAGAATGCCTGCCGTATATAGTAGAGTATTTTTTTTTTGTCATTTCCGCTCTTCATTTTGAGTTTTCTAGTAATAACTATAATGGCAGTGGTAAACCTGTTATGTTCTCATTAATGCATTGCTGTGTGTTTTTATATATTATGATTTGTTCCGCAAGAGTAACTGGTATTCCATTCTTGACTAGACCTGTGTTGTGGGCATGGTTCCACAGTCACCCTAGATGAAGATGAAGAAGATGCTGATGACTGACACCTCAGATGAAAGATGCTTAAATAAAGATGAGTGTGGTGAAAAACAGAAAACTGAATGATTCAAGCACAAAAAAGACTCGCAGTATCTCAAGGTTGGGTTGGTTGGGTTGTTTTACCTCTGAGCGACACTTTTTTGCACACATTGGGCTAAATTGCCAGGTCACAAGGACAGCGAAGGCTCAGAAAAGGTTGAGGGAAAGTGACCCACTGGAGAGCTGTTGGGAGACAGATGGTAGCCTCACGTCAAGGCCATCCAGCATGTTCTTTAACGTGCACAGAATATGGCTCTACCGCAAACGGGGCCACGGCTTAACGTCCCATCCGACGTACGGCGGCCTTTCCAAGCCCATCGGTGTCCTCTTCTAAGGGCAGGGCGGGGAATTGCGTTTTTAACCTCTCAGCGCCACTTTCTTGTACACAATGGACTAAATGGTCAGGTCACAAAAATCAGAGACGTACCCAGAGAAATCCCCTCCCCCCCCCAGAAAATCCTCTCGTTGTATACTAAATCTCAAACTTGTGCACCAGCTTTGAAATCCAAAACAATTGTCTTTGAATAATTTTATTTTAGCATAATATTTTATGCCGACACTAAAAATATATTTAAAAACCAACTATAAAATCTCATTCCATATGGAATATCATTTTAACCTTTCCTGCTCGGTGGAATATTTTAGTGATTCGGATACTCCACTCGTCTCAGAGAAGTTTTGGAAAAGGGGACGCACTGGACAGCTGTTAGGAGACAGATGGAAGCCTCACGTCATGACCATCCAGCGTGATCTTAAAAATGCACAGAGTATGGCACTCCCACGCAACGGGACAAAGCCTACCGTATCATCGGACAGTGGCCTTTCCAAGCCCATAGGTGTCCCTATTTACCGAGAGCAGGACAGGGAGTTTTGCGAAAATAAATCTCAACACTAGTGCAGGTAGAACTGGAACCTGGGAACTGTTGATTACAATCCTGATGTGCTAACGACTGAGCAATTCCAGCGTCCTTCTCGAAGTGAAGTAGCGGAGATTAAATAGCTGCACGAAGAAGTGGAATAGCCTCCACTCTTTCCAATTTTCTGTCATTCTTTACTCTTCACCCTTTCACGACTAAGAGAAACATTTTTCCCATTTTAAAATTGGTGATTGTCGTATTTAATTATAACCTTATCTGCATTTTTTATACAGAATGTCAAAATAGAACGTATGCCGAACGCAATTACGTAAACGGGAACGTTTAGAAAACAAAAACAGAACTGTCAAGACGCATAATATATGTACTATGTGCAATGTCCATCTTTGCCTCACTACCAAAAGAAATTGCTTCGCAGAATATCATAAATAGCACATCATTTTGTATAGTAATTTTATTTCATAATTTCGTATTATTTTAGTTAACATTTTGTTCTAATAAACCAATAAATAAAAGACATTGCATAATAAGCCTAACTATAATTTATGTTACCTTTATAGTCCATTGGGAAAAATATTTCCCATAAAATTCCAAAAAAACTACACATTGTTATGTATTTTTCTTATGATTTTTATTTATTTTACGTCTAAACAAACTAAAATAAACAGTTACATACTAATATTTACTCTTAGAAACCTTATGGTCCTGAAAGGGTTAATAAATGAGACTCTTCAAAGGAGATACACTTATTGGCTACTTTATTAGGTTCTGCTCCATGTTATGTCAATAATAATAAATAAGATTTGGAGCTCAGTAACTTCTTAAATAAGCTTTTTTTGCTGAAAAATGTGACTGAAGATAATTTAAAGATCTCAATCAAATCATTTATTACTCGATTTTCAACAACATGCTTTAGATAGTAATGGAATCTGAAACATTTAACAGCTTAGCTCTTTCTGCAAAAACATACAAAATCCACGGAAATTAAAATAATTATTACTCACAACCAAAACAACATTGTTACACATTTCAATAAAGTTTATTAAAACGGCTGTTGCGTTAATTTTAACCTGTTTAAATTTTCAAAACAATTATTTAAACTGGCATTGTTATTGTTAAATATTCTAATTTCAGTAACTCCTTAATTACTGAACAAATAGTGTTCAAAATCGAGATTTAGATAGATTTGGTTCAGAACTTTAAATTATCTTCATCCACAGTTTTTCATAAAAAGCTTATTTAGGAAGTTACTGAATTCAATATCTGAATTGCTGTTGACGTAACAATGAACTGTACCTAATAAAGTGGCCACTGAGTATATATAAACGTTAATACAATACATGCTGCCTACAAAAGCATACCTGGCTGAAAGCATTACAGTAGAATCTTGTTTATCTCAAGTGAAAGGGACCGTGACAATATCCGATGATCGAAAACTCGGATAACACTGAGTAACTGTGATGGACCTACTTAGAGATAAAAAACTTGAAAACAAACATCTTGTCTGGTCAATAATCACTTTAATATATAACTTTATGTACCATACATGGTGTTACAACAGATGAACGTGCAACGATTAAACCGTGATGCGTCATCTGATGCGTGTTGTGCCTCAGCGTGAAAATTTTGTCACTAATCTGTTGGAACAGAAAAAGACTTTAAAAATATAACGAGTGAAGAAAACTTTGGAAAGTTCGCTACTGTAAAGAGTTGAATTGTCTTTTAGTACAGTTTTGTATAAAGTATCTTCAGTACAAAGTTAGCGTTATGAAATATAATTTTAGTGGAAATAGTGTGTCGAAGAAATCTACTAGTGGAAAAGCAAAGGAGATTTGATACCGGAGAGGTATTTAAAGTAAGAAATAGAACTAGAAAGATAAAACTTGGTAACTTATAGGTTTATTTACAAAGATAATTGTGTCGTTTATTGAATGTTGTAAAAAAATTACCTTTATGCTTTGAAAGAGTCTGTAAGAAATATAATACATTACTTGAAATATAGTTAAGTATTGAGGAATATTCTTTTGATAGTTTAATTTCATACTGATGGTAGACAAATTTATGTTTAATTTAAATATATTATTCATATGTGATCTAGTTACCTTTTTTAATTAAATTAGTTCATCGTTTGGTTGGTAGTCATTGTTTTGAATTCACGCTCAGTTTTTATTTAGAACTTGCAACAATAGTTTTCTAAATATCTATATAATTTTCTTCGTAAAGTATGCGTTTTTTAATAAGCAGCATTTTTGGTCAATAAACTAGATTGGGTTTTAAGAGGGATGTTTTTCTATCGTTTTAAAGCTCGAGTTTGCTGTTTTACCTCTGAAAGGTAATTTTGACAATAGTTAAATGTCCAGGTCATAGGGACACCACAGATGGGATGATGAAGGGTTATCATCCCAGACAGAAGCTTCCCGTCAAGACTATCTAGGATATTCTTTAATATGTCCAAGAGTATGGATCTCCTGCAATGCACTCATGCTTTAACGTCCTATTCGATAGACGGCCATCTCAAGTCCTTCAGCATCACTTTTATAACAGAGCGCAAAACAGGATTTCAACGCAGCAAAGAAAATTTCAACGCAGAAACAGTAGAGACTGGAATCTGGAAAGAGAAAATTACAAGACTACTCTTTTATATTTTGATCCTAAGAAAAAAAAATTGAAAAGTAAACTACGCCAGACAGCAATCAACATTTCTAAGTCTTTCCAAAGCATTCTTATATCCAATCAACTTTTATTCTGAGAGCAAGAGCGGAGGTTAGCCCAGAAAATAGCTGTTCCATCACTTAGCTTACAAAGTGGGCCAATAACCTTCAATAATACAAAAAAAAGGAGCTGCCAAGAAATCATCAGTTCTCAGGTTCGAGTCCCAACTGTGCCTGGGTTAAGAATTTTCTCCTCTAAGGTCGTTCTTTCCTCGGTGAGAGTTTGATAACGATAAGGCTTGGAAAAGTCGCCGTCCGTCGGATGGGACGTTACGCCTCCTACCAGGTTATGTAGGAGAGCCATACGCGATGCATGTTAAAGAACATGCTTGATGACCTTGAAGGGAGTCTTCCATCTGTCTAACAGTTTTCCAAGGGGGTTGTCTCAGTCGGTAGTGCGCCAGATTCGTAATCTGTAACTGCCGGGTTCGAGTCCCACTTGAGCCAGCGTTGAGATTATCTCCGCTAAACTCCCATACTGCCCTCAGTAAGAAGAGGACACCGATGGGCTTGCAAAGGCCATTGTCCGTCATATGGGACGTTGAGCCGTGGCCCTGTGTGCAGGAAAGTTATACCCTGTGCACATTAAACCTGTCTTGATTGCAGGTTACCATCTATCTCAACCATGGCCTTGATTGCAGGTTACCATCTATCTCAACCAGTGGTAGTAACTAATCTATCTCCTGCCCAATGGATCTCCTTCCCCTAACCTTCTGAGTGCTTGGAGGTCTTTGTGACGTGCTCATTTGGCCCGTTATGAGAAAAAAATGCCACATTGCAAGCTGACAATACAATTTCGACGCCAGTCCTAAAATAAAGAACGTGGATAAAACGGAACTTCGGAAAACCGAATAGTGTAACTCGGAAAATTTAATGTAATTCTGTAATGCAGCTATAGTATCAAAACACGGGATGCGCGCATTCCGTTTTCTTGGATCCAGAACAGTGATGGACAATATTGCATTTTTTGGAAGAAAGTCCTTCAATATCTGGTAAACTCGCAGATACTCTCTCTATGAACGAATACATTCCATTGTAACTTCAACTTTCGTACTTTAATATTTTAAAAAAAATTTAAAAGTGCACCTCAGGCGAGATAAAATTTTTCTTTAAGTCGGATCGGCCCGCGGGCCGGAGTTTCCCGTTCTTGCTCTCAGAAAGTCAAGCAACAACGTTCCAAACGCATTTCAAGATGGTTTATCGCTGATGTCTCAATAAGACTAGAAACGAGTGTTCGGGCTTGCCAAATAAGAACAGGCAGAGCACTCTCCCTCGTGACACCTTTTATTTGCATACACAGATCAACGGTTTCTCCACACGATGCTTCCCATCCCGTGGTGCAATGGGAAGCGAAGCTCTGAAAACCAAAACGATAGGAATTTCGGGCAGAAATAAAAAAAGGAAATATCTTATTCCAAACGTTGAGGATGCTTCCAAATACACCAAAAATTCTTGGAAACTTCCGATTTTCAGGGATTTAAATAATTACGATTTAAGTTTTAAAGCACATTTGCAATTTTATTTAAATAAAATTTATAGCTACCGGCTGATTATTATTTTGATGTCCTATATTAAAAATGAAATATGTATTATATATATATAATTTTTGGGATAGTAAGTAGCCAATCCAAACTGCTAATTTTTCCTTGCTCCCATCATCCTATTATCGCAAATATATAAATAATTAGTAGACATTTCATCTATATGAATAAATAAAACTGCTTAATGGAATTATTTAGCCAAATATTTTATTTGGATTTAATATTTAAAGTTGAAATTTAAATTGTAAGTACTCTTACGTAAAATAAAAATTAGGTATTCACAGTCAGTATAAAGTTCATAGTTTGAAGATCAACTGTAGCTAAAAATTACCAACTGTATAACGTAAAAGAATAAAAGATTTAAAAAGGGGTAATGATATAACTTTAAAAGTAGATTTTAAGCAGTGAAATCTACAAAAAAAGTATATTTTATCCGCACGAGGAATGAATCGACTGTAGGTTATTTTATGTCAGTTCTTCCAACAGAATACATCGACCAAATTTATCATATTTTCTTCCTTTAACTTTGGAGTAGAAGGAAAGTATATTCAACTTACTGAAACTTGGTGAGTAGCCAATTCATTTAACTGGAAAATAATGGTGTTTGTATATTTGCGTTTTCCAATTGTAGAATAAATAAATCTTTATGTCTGAATATTAACAAAAGAAATCTCCGACTAAAATAGTGGATAACACTTATATATAAGAGTAGTATGTAAAAAAAAAAGATTATTTTTGCCATAGTTAGTGGCAAGCATTTAAAACTGACAAAATAAAATGAAAATATATATTTTGCAATGAACCGCGAATCAGTTGAATTACATGTAGCCATTTCACAAGTCTAAGAACAAGCTAACAATTAGTTCGTAGTCGATGTAGAAAAAATAGACACGGTGGAAATTATGTTTTGGCACTAATTCCCTTAAGTGATTCTGCAGACATCAAACCTATTTTAAGTGGACTGACTAGGATACTCAGACTGATGAGCCCAGGCATCGACAGGTCATCGCCGTCTGGTAATTGGCCATCGAGCAATGAAACACATCTCGTGAATCTCTTCAAATGAAACGGAAAAGCGACCCAAAGGACATCACAGCAGAACAGAAATAAGACACCATTTCCATGGTGGACGCTAAAATATAGACTGTTCGGCTGGTTGTTAATATGAAGGGCACTTTGATGCTACTAAGGTTAAGTAGTTGGGTCATAGACCGTAAAGGTGTCACATAGATGAGGCCACTTTTTAATTGAAGTTATAATTGCGGAAGCAAATTATTTTACTTTATTTACTTTATTTCAAATTAGTATTGGTGGTTCCAAAAATAATGAAATGAATCTAGTTAAACATTTACCAAGGCAAAATAATAAAATGAATCTAGTTAAACGTTTACCAAGGCAAAATAATAAAATGAATCTAGTTAAACGTTTACCAAGGCAAAATAATAAAATGAATCTAGTTAAACGTTTACCAAGGCAAAATAATAAAATGAATCTAGTTAAACGTTTACCAAGGCAAAATAATAAAATGAATCTAGTTAAACGTTTACCAAGGCAAAATAATAATTAATTTTCTTGCTTTTTTTATTCTATTCGATTATCATTATATATTTTATATACGTAAGTAGTAGTAATATTTAGTTGATTACGTTAAAAACACAAGATTTTAGGCTAGCATTACTTATGTATTTCTCTTTTACTACATAAAAGCCAAAAACTAGTGATGACAGCTTATATATTTTCATTTAAAAGTATTCGTCTTCTTATAATCATGCACGTTACTCATTTTTGAGAATCATGTCACATAGCTTTCTTTTTGCTTTCCTAGTTATTAAAATTTAGTAGAGAAAGATTTACTCAAATTACCGGTAATTTTTTTAATTAACATATATTAATCTTAATTGTTCTTTTTATCTTTAACTTCCGAAAGCTAAATTTCTGATAATTAGAAAGTGGGAAATTTTTAACCAGTTCGCAACACTGGAGAGATTTTATCAACGATGAAACTGTCTTTGACGAAACTTTATTAAAGAAAATATAGTTTGCACAAATATACAGTCTCAAAACTTGTATAATATCGGTTTAAATGTTAAATGATAAGCATAATCGTTATGCATGCATGCTTCTATTTTTCAGAAATAAAAGCAATAAAATTTTATTCAATTATTTACGTTTCTTTGGGTCGTTTTCTCAGAAATGCATAATAAGCAGATATTACGAACATTAGAGCCGTTATATACTGAATCGTTTCTAGAACATTTTTCACAGGTGTTCCCACTAGAATAATTAGTTACCTAAGGTGTTCCTCGTAAAGCAATCAATACTTACAAGTGTTTCCCGATCTACTATAAGTTGAGAAACACTGCTTTAGAATTACTTTGGAACAGCAGAGGGTTACCGGTAATACAGCAGCAGTATAATATCGGTAATATTTTCATTATCACTCAACTAAAACACATTTCATAAATGTAATTACATCATAATTAAATGCCACTCACAACCCATTATAATAACCAAATTTTGACTTTAAGTTCATAACAACACTCCCGATTTAATCATGCATTGATGGTATGTATGTTTAACACTCAGATGTAAATTAAGCGTTACGATTTTCCTCTCCTTCATAAGTCTTAACGTGATTAAATATGTGAAATAAAAGCAAAGGATAAATTCATATTACAGAATTCGATCAACTTTCCTTTTTTCTCCGAACAAATACTAGAGCAGACCTGGACAAACTACAGCCTGCGAGCTACTGATGACAAATAAATTACATTTGTAAATGGGAAAATAAAAGTATAGAGACAAGAAATCCAACTTCTGCAAAACGAATTCTCATTAAAATAATTAATTTAAATAAAATTTCATTGATTACATTTCACTCTAGGTTTTTTTACTTTACTTTCTTTTTCCATTATACCTAAATTATTGATTATACAATTTGTTTTTGGCGAACAGACATTCCATTTCAGTTTTTTAGGCGCCACTTCAGCTTTAAAATATGCCCAGGCCTGTACTAGAGTCACCTGGTTAGGCTCACTAATATAGCAAACTAACAGAAATTTAAAAAAATATTTTATTTAGCATTCTATCACTCGGATGGTTACGTGTGTTTTTAAAAGTCAGCAATTAATTTTAAAATATTCAATAATATGTTATTAATGTCACGATAACTATATCATATCATTTAAATTAAGAAATTGCAGTTAAATATAATATTAAATTAAGTCGTTTAAAATTTTGCATATACCTAATTTTTCTCCTTTTCTCGATAGTTGTGAGGCCAGGTTTCATTTCTCTGCCTCTGCACATACACATGACTCTAAAATTTAAAATGAAAGACCTCCGTGAAAGAAATCTTTCAGTTACCTTCCATTAGAAATGTACAGTGAAAGATCTGTTTTCAGTTTACCAGGAAAATAGATGTTTTTCTGTTGAATACTTTAGCTAATTCCTTCTCTTGAGTTACATTCCTCGCTCTTCTTCTCAACAGAAGCTTTCGGTAATCGATAGCTCCGAAATTCTTCTTTTGGAACTCTCTATTGTTTCAGATAAATGAACTCACCCAAAGGTGTGCTTAGAAACCTTGATCTTAATTACGGCTTGGTGATGATATATCATTAATTTTACTTTCGTTGCAGGAAAAAAGGATAAGTTTTTTAATTGATTCCTCTAATGCCGCATGCAGGGACTTGACAGGTGCTAGTTAATAAGATGTGCCAATCTACCACCAGGAATGTATTTTACTAAAAATATAATAAAGCAAAAAAAAAAAGGTGAAAAGGTGAAAAAAGCTAAATATAATGTTCCGTAATTGAGAAAAAAAAACTACCCACCTTTCACTTCGAATTTCAACCACAAAGTTATGTGAGACAGATTTTTCTGACGACTATAAAAAAGAAATTCGTACGTTGTCAGTAGAAGAACAGCCAGTCTCTTTGTCAAAATTCCCCCAAGAATTCATGACATGTCCAAGAAAAAACTTTTGTACGTTTCATACTAAATAATTAATAATTTTCTAATACTTCAATGATACAATGATAATTATCTAATATCTAATATATAAAGAAGAAAGTTTGCTTATGCATCCGCTTGTGTGTTTCTTTGTGTACCCGCTTGTGCACTCGGCCCCCATAAGATCTAGAAGCACCAAACTTTGCATGAACTTTCCCTTCACCAAGGGGAGAATATAGGCTATGTGCGAACCCGCTGGAGTCAACCAAAAATTGGGATGGATAGGTTTTAATTTCTCTAAATCCCTAGAGACTTAACATTAGCAGTTAAACACCGGTGTCTCTTACAGACTTACCATGAATCATTATTCAAAATGATATGGGAAGTGCCATCTACTAGAAATTTAGAGTTTGAGACTTCCCCTAAAACGAGAGGAGAAATTTTTAACCTAGGAAGGGGGGTGGAAACGAATCGATTGTAACGAGTTTTATGCCAAATGAAAGCTTACGAAGTGGTGGGTGTCTTATACTGTATACTTTAGAGAGTTTCAGACCTCCCCCCCCCAAAAAAAAAGGGAAGGAAAACATTTTCCCACAGATGGAGGGGGTGAAAGAAACGATCGTATAATAAATTTTATGCCAAATGAAATCTTCCGGCATGAGGAGTGTCAGCTACTAATACTTTAGAGCAGCGTTTTTCAAACTGCAGGTCACTTTCTATTAGTGGGTCGTGAAATCAATTTAGTGAGTCCCAAACAACATTTGTTTAATGAAAGAGAATGAAAAATATAGTGTATCTCACAGACTGGGTTCGCAACGTAAAATGGATTTCTTATTGTGTGTCGCAGTCAAAAAAGTTTGAAAAACACTGCTTTAAAGAGTTTCAGACCTCCCCTTTAAGAGGGTGATAAAAGTTTTACCAATGGGGGTGGTGGTTGCGGGGGAAGAAAATGAATTTTAGGTGAAATGAAAGATTGCGGCATGGAGAGTGCCATGTACTATATGCTTTAGAGAGTTTCAGACCTCTCCTAGAAGGGAGGATAAATTTTTTGCCATGGGGAGGGGGGAAAGAAACGATCATAATGAGTTTTATGCCAAGAATGCTTCTGACGGGGGGAATGCCAAATGCCATCTACCATATATGATATTTAGAGAATTTCAGACCCTAGAAACGCCCGGTAAATATGCTAGTAGCATGTATGGAAAAGAATATCTCTCTCTCCCTTTTGGAGGAGGACAGAGTAGGGGACTAGAAAAAAAAGTGTTTTTGTTCTGTAAAATTCTACAATGTCGTTCAAGAGTTCCACTACTATTTTAAACTTAGGAAATATTTTATACGATAATGAAACAGTATTTTTCAGCTTTGTCAGTTCCGTTTATTGAAATGCTGGCTTCCTTCTTCTTCAACATAAACTATTATTCCGGAAATCACTCGGGGCCTTTCGCCCCTCTCGTCCGAAAATTCTTTTAAGGTCCGAGCACTATGTCGGAGAGTTCTCCTAAATGAGTCTGGAAAACAAAAATTTCAAAATCAAAACCATAAAATTGCCAGTAATATTAGATTGGAGGTCAAATAAACATTCCATAAACATTCCAGAGTTCTCTGAAGGAAGGAGGTAGTTCAGTAGAAACTGAAAGTTCTTGATTAACATTATTAAAATTTTGAGAGCGTTCATTCTCCTAATGCAGAAACATCGTGGAACTATTTGGGTACTAAATCAAATTCTGTCAATCAAATTAGTATCCTTTAAAAATTGTAAAATTAATTTAAAAGTATATTTTCTTTTTATCAAATTCTGATGTCCGAGTAGATCTTTGAATGTAAATTCCTTAATTCCAATTTCTTCCAGTGAGTGAAACATTTGATCTCTATGAGTATCAAATTTGCTGCAATTAAGTAACACATGAGAGACTTTCTTTTGTTCTACATGTATCACAGGAAGATGACTCAGCTCTGTTCATCTTATGCATTTGATCATTCAGTCTTGTGGTTCCTGTTCTGAGCTTGGTAATGGTCACTATGTCGTTTTTAGTCAGTCCGAAATCTTGAAATGGATCAATGGTTTGACTAATCAAACTCCTATGATTCAGATGTGAAGAAGAATGAACTTTAAAATAATGCAGAAAATTTCGTTTTAAAATTTGCTTATTTTTGCTTTTATAATAATTGAAGTCTCTTGGAATATTGAGCCAGTTTTCACGTAATAACGGTCCTTGGCAATTTTGTCAACAATTTCATTTCCTATAACGCCAACGTGGCTGGGAATCCACTGGACGTTTAACTCAATACCACTTTTCATCATTTTATTCGCCAACTTCAAAATGTTGGATAAAAGTTCATTGTTGCTAGAACTTCCCGGATCTCCTTGTAAAAATTGATTAACTAATCGGCAATCAGACAGTATAACAACTTTGCCACAGGACAGAGTAGTAAGCCCACTTACGGGCCATTTCTATGGCTACTAATTCAGTTGTGAAAACTTCTGTTTGGTCCGGTAGTCTAACTGCTAAATGAATATTCTGATCTGAGATCCAAACTGCAGTAGCCGCTTTGCAGGAAACCTATTATTCATAATTACAAATAAAATCTCAAGCAGTAGTTTAAAGTACCTTTTAAATTTTTTTCAAAAATTTAATTTAAAGAAACTACTTAAAATGTAATGTTCAAATACACTGGTATTGAGTTCCACCAACCCAATGTCGAATTACTAATATTTTTAACATGCAACTGCGATAAATTATATTTTTTCTTTCCTGGCACGCTGCAGATTTCTACAGCATTCATGTCATTTCACGAAACGATTCCTTCCTTCCAATTCGTTTTTATCTTCTCCATATACTTTTCACACACTGTGGTCTACAAAAACCATTTGCGTATTGTTTTTCATATATCTCCCATAATACATTCATCATATATTACCTTGGTCAACTGGTCTAATAGTGACATTGGGACCACAGAAACGCAGAAGACTTTATATTGTGAATCATATTGTTATTCATACAACCGTAGCACTTTAAGTCATATTTCATATTCCACTTGTTTATTACCGTCATGATTCAATCTAATCTTAGCGCTTGCACACACCTAGAAGATATCGCATCTCTTTATACAGAAACGAACGACCTCTTTTACAATGTCTGCCACACCCATGCATTAACATTGAGCTCGCTATATATTATACTATTATGAGACCAGCCACTGGAGAGGTCTGAAAGAGCAGAGAGACATTTCTCACGAATCTCAGCGACATGGGTCAGCCATGGCTTGGCAATTCTCCATGCAACCAACCTCCTCTCTCTGTCTTATTGACACAACGGCGCATGACAGTTGCCAGGCGATAGCGAGGAAACACTGACTCTGGTGCCTTTTATTGCTATTTCCTCTGGGGAATGGAAATTTGCATAAGTAATAAATGGCACGAATCATTCCATTGCACGATAGAAAACAGCAGAGGAATCTTTTAATATCATTTTGAAGGTATGTCTAAAGATAGCAAAATGTTTTAAGATCACTTGAGATATGTATATAATAAAGTAGAAATGCTTTTGATACCATTTTAAGATATATTTAATGAAGTATAAATGTTTTCAATATAATATGAGGTACATCTAGCAACAAAAATATATTTTAAATACCACCTAAAACATACTTAGCGATGTAGGAATATGTCAATACCATTTTAAACATAAGATATCGCATCTCTCTTAAACATAACTAATGACAAGAAATGTTTTTAATACCATTTTAAGATATATCTAAAAAGCAGAAATATTTCATATTATTTTGAGATTATATAACGACCGCAAAATATTTCAATGTCATTTAACATAAAATTAACATTTTAAGATATGTCTAACGAGGAATAAATTTTTCAACACCATTTTAATGTATACCTAGCTACATATGTTTTTTTTTTCAATAATATTTCGAAACGCATCGATTGCAAAAAATTGTTTTTAATGCTTGTTAAGATATATTTAACGATAAAGAAATGTTTTATATCATTTTAAGGCATATCAAAGACGGACAAAGTTTTAATACTGTTAAAGGTATATTTGATAATAGTGTAACAAAATGAGTAGTAAGTTTTTTATTTGCATGTTATGTAGTGCATTGACAATTTGTTAATAAACTTTTGTTTTCTCGGTGTAAAAAAAACACGAAGCTGTAGAATTTTGAAAGCTTTTTTATGAAAAAAAGATGAAACTTAAAACAATTTAAAACTCTAAATCAAACCTAAAGTTCAATTTTTCCATAAATGCTTTATTTTAAGTGTTGTAAAAGGTTAAATGTTCAACTGCAATGTTCCCAATCCTAAGCATTTAATTAAAAACTTACATTAACTTTATTAACAATTTATATAGATATATTGCTAGTATATTACATACAACAGTAAATTAAGCATTTATTAATAAGGCGGCAGAAAGCATTGACATATCATGCTTTGAAAATACTTCTTTAATTTCTTTTGTTAAAGTTTCTAGTGGTAGATTTAACGACTGTAAGAAAAAAAAGCGATTGGTGGGAACAGTCTCCATTACGAGTTTCGCTGAACCGGAAATTCAGGAAGAAGAAAAAGTCTTGAATGAAGGAGCGTATCTCCCGAGAGATCTCTCAGATGTTGGTAGCAGTTCAGCTTAATGAATAAGCCGGAAGAATAAAATTGTAGTAGATTCCATATTTAATGCAAGGAATTTCTGAAAAATAATGTTGTCCAGGCTATTCAAATCTTTTTTTGGCTAGGTATATGAAGTAAAAAGACAATTTCCATGTTATGCCAGAAGAAATTGAAATTCAAAATTCCGTAACTTTCAAAATATTTATATGATAATTAAATTAAAGAATTATTAAATCAATCGTAATTTTCAACACTATTTATTATTTAAAGTATAATGGAAGCTAACAGTAGTGTTGTCAGACATAAGAACTTAGGGTAAAAGTTGATTAAACACTTTCATCGAACAGTTTGCAAAAATAAGAATTATTTCGAAAATCTGTAATCATTATTGTTAATTTTCGTCAGTTTATAAGGAAAAAAAATGTTCGGGCAGCCCCATTGCCATGCAGGTGTGACAGCTTCTCTCAGTAACAAATCATTACAGAAGAGACTTCATCTGAAAGAATAAGTAAAACACCAATGTCTTCTTCTGATTTCGAATCCTGATTCACTTTGCTCCGCAACCAACAAGCTAATATCTCTCCTCCCGAGATGCTTTGACAATCGAGACGCAATTATTTTAAGAAGTGAGAAAATAGAGATTATGTTAAAGCAAGATTGGAACTTTTATCAAGATTTTTTAACCTGTTCATTAACCTATTACAGTCTAAGGGAAAAAAGATCATAAACTCTGACTGGAAACCAGGGCCGGAGGTAGAGGTGCATGTTCCCTTTCAGAATGAGAGTAAGAGTAAAAGAATCAAAAAAATTGCTAAACTTATTTATATTTAATGAATGTTTTAAAAAAAGTTTTTAAAAACTTGTGAAACGGAGGAGAAATAATTGTTAGAATATTTTGTAACATTTCCTCCTCCTAACTCTAGGGGGGAAATGTATATGCTCCACTGGAAATCAAGTGTCTTGATCCCTACTTTTACATTTTTTTGCATTTTTTGCCCCCCGCCCTGATTTTTTTTATATATCCGGACCCGCTTGAAACCATTGTTGATACAATAATTTATTAATTACGATTGTACTAAAATATTCAGTAATTATTCATCAAGTTTATACCAAAAAATTCAAAAAATTCAAATTACAAAAATTTTGAAATAAATAGCAATCATTCGAAATTAAAACATGTGTAAACTCACTTTTCATTTAAATGCCTTTCTGTTAGTGAAATGTTAGAACTAAGTCCTCTCTAGGTGTCTGTAATTTCGGTGGAAGTCAGAAACTTCCTGAAAATATCTGTGATCTTATTGAACATTCCCAAGCTCAGCTAAACTACAGCTGACTTTTAAAGAATTCAAACTACGCAACATAAACAACGCTTAAAATATTAAATTAATATCCAATCAGGAAATTCACAGATATTCTCTATATTGTTTCTAAACCTGCCAAAGAAAACGAATAAATTATTTCAATATTTCTCCAAGGAGAAAAAATTCTAATAGACGAAATAAAACAAAAACTAAGACAGAGAATAAATTAATATGAAGAATGAAAAATGAGGACAAATAAGTAGAGTAACGGATTACAAAGATGACATCTTTTATCATGTAAATGAAGCATTCTCTTTGCCGCTGAAGAATCAACAATAAAGAGATAATCTTTCCTAAGAATCACCTTTTATGTCGCCATCTAAAGGAACACCTGTTACGAAACAGCGGATCGAAATACACACGAGATCACGTTCACCTTGCCCCATGCAACACGAGTTTGTTAACGTAAGATAAATATGTAATTTATGGTGCTGTGATCACAAAAGCTCCATTGAAGTTTTGGCTCAGTCGTTAACTAATAATGGATTCTTAAGGAATCACTTAGGTTTAAAAAAAGAAAACTAATGCTATCTGGAGGCGGTTCTATCATTCTATTTCCTAGCTTAATTACCACTGTTAAATAAATGAAATGAATATGTAAAGGAAACTTATCGATTAGCGTTGATGTTGCAAATTTTTTCTAAAATGTTCCTGAACCAAATTGCATGTTTTAATTAACTTTTTTCGTCTATCTTTTGTGGTAATCAAACTTTTGAACGTACATATTTGACAAACAGTTATAAGATAATAATTAATTTTTTCAACTTTGTAGATTGCCAGCAAGTTCTTTCTAATGTGTTCTCTGCTAACTGAAAATACATACATGCTTACACTGAAAAGGAAAACATATGCATACATAATGTGCAAACTTACACGCATTACGTGCATACATACATACATATTATACACATAATGTTCATACATAGATGCATGCACACATAATGTGCAGATACATATATACATAATATGCAGATACATATATACATAATATGCATACAAATACACGAATAGGATACCCCGACAAATAATGGTGGGAGTTTCGGGAAGCACTGTCCCCAAATACACAAAAGGCATCACATTGAATGTTTTACATTCTCCCACTGAAATAGTTTCATGGGCTGTCACCAGAGAACATGACGCACTGCCACAGTTCTAAAGATATGTTACGGAAGTTCTTAGTGCAACATATCCTGACAGATGGATTGGGATGGGTGGCCCAATTCTATGGCTATCAAGGAGCCCTGATTTGACAATCATTGAATTTTTTCTTGTGGGGCTTGTAAATAATTCTGTTTACATGAACAAAATTCGAGACCTGAATCATTTGAAAGGCAAAATAAGAGAAGCAACTGAGCAAGTAACAAGAGATGTTTAAGCGTGTATGGTGAAAAATGAAATGCCGATTGAACGTATGCAGAGTCACGAACTGTAACATTCATTAATTATGTTTAAAACTATTTGTGGTATACTTTCAATTAAAATATTACTATCTTGAATATGTATTTTACTACATATTGGTTCTTAAAACCCCACCATTTTTTCTGGGATACTGTATAATATTCATACACATACTTACCTATAAAGATATATATATATATACACACACACACATGTATATATACATACATATACCTACATATATAAATACTTGTCCACATGTGTACGTATGTACGTACATAATCATCAAGCAACCATGACTATATAATTTATATAATTTAAGGACTACCAAACAATTTAATTAGTCAAAGGCAGTACCAAGCTGAAAACATCGGTTCTCGTCCGATCACCGAAGTTAAGCAGCTTTGGGCATGGTCAGTACCTCTCAGTCCATAGGAGGGTGACCACCTGGAAAACACCGCATGCAGTTGGCAAAAAATCTGCTGAGGACTTGCCATCCTCATAGATCCCTCTACTATGGCGTATTAAACTGACAGGTTCCTTTCAGACCTCTGTGGCAAGCAGCTGCTTGAGGAGGTATTTATTTATTATTTAAACAATTTAATTAAGTCCTATTGAGCACATCTATCCTGAGCAATGGCTGTTGGATTAATAACTACAAGCTCATTCTAAAACGGGACAATTTACCATTGCCTGCCCAGCGTATTCTAGGTCTTCCCCTTTTTCAAAGGCCTTTGTTCCTACTATATTTTTTTTTCAAATCTGTGGTTACGCATAAAGGAAACATGGCGAAGGCTAACGCAGTCTCTCTCTGCGCACGATGGTTTTGATAAATGACTCCTTCTCCTAATCTAGATACATCTAATATAGTATATAACTGATTGTGAATGAGTGAGTGATTGAACGAGTTCTAGCTGTCCAGTATATTTTCTTCTCGAAGAAGAGCAGGGTTGGTTCAGTCGGAAGTGTGCCAGACTCGTTATCTGCAGTTCCCAGGTTCGCATCTCAACTGTGTCAGCTTCGAGAGCTCCGCTAACTCCTATGGTTACCTAGGTGAGAAAGGGGACATCGATGGTTTGGAAAGGCCGCCTTCCGTCATATGGGACGTTAAAAAGTGGTACCTTATGCAGGAGAGCCATAACCTATGCACGATAAAGAACAGGTTGGATAGTCTAGACGGGAGCCTGCCATCTTTATCCTAACAACTTTCCAATGGATCTCCTTCCGACCTTTTCTGAGCTCACAGGGTTCTTGCGACCTGCCAACTTAGGCCCCGTGTGCAAAAGAATGACACTCAGAGATAAAGCAACACAACCCTTCCCCAAGCCCTTGGGCGCTTAGAGGTGAAATAACCCAAAAATTTGAAACATCGCCATGTTTTTGAACTGTGAAAAAAATTCTTCTAAGAATTGGAGTTTGCTACCAGCATGTGATCAATGCTTGAAAACGTCTATAAATAAACGTCAAATTTTATTAGTTCATTAAATGCTGAAAATACAAAAGTTCTGAACATTTTGATAACCTTAGAACAAAATGTCATATGACATAAACGAAATGTTATTAGTTACAATAACGTTACAACATTTGGCACATATATTTATGATATATATGAAAAATAGAAAATCCTGATCGAAATTAATGAGAAGATAATTACATTTCTAATTTTAAAATAGTTCTTTGGGAACTTCATTTGTTCCACATTTTTTGGATTAGCGATGATTCTACTAGTATCATGCTGCTGTCAAAATAAAATGTTTGAGCTAGTAAGTAAAAAATTTAGATGTATTTATTAAGAAAAAAGGGAAGATTTCTGGATGTATAAGGAAATGGCAATAATACGATATATGAGCTTTTTATTCTTTAAAAAATGTTTTAGTAAAGGTGAAAAAAGACACATTAAAACTACCACTGATAAAAACATTTTGTAATATCTGACATTATTTGATATAAAGATTTAGTTAATACAATTCGCACTAAAAAAGTTAAAATGATCATTGCACGTACTCATTTTCATCCTTAATTACTTTAGGTAGAAAAGAAAAGTTTATATTTTCTAACTTAAGGAGACTTTCTTTTCATCTCATCCATTCATACATTTTATTGCTCACAAGTTACTAAATTCGATCACCGCAAATGCCCGGGGAAAATGTTAAACCAACCTTTATGGCATCTAGCATTTTCAAGACGTTACAAAGAAAATGCAAAGTAGTGCTTGAAACTTGGAAAAAAAGAAAAAGCTTCAGAAGTTAACGCTTTTGATGCATTTGCAAAAGCTGTATCCCGAGGCTGAAGAAGATCCTGAGCATCAGTGCCATCCCCAACAAAGCCATTTCCCGTGACCATTGTTTGGTAAACAAAACCCATTCCTTGCTTCAACAACGTTTTGCTTTGTCGTCTAGGAAGAGGCTTGTTCATTTCGTTATAAACACAGATCTGTGATAATGAATGCTGGGCATCGAAGAAAGGCAAGGAAGCCAAAACAACAACAATAACAATATTACGGAGCAAAGAACGGTTGATGTTTCCTCATCTTCGTTAGATATGATACATGAAAGTCTAGAGGGTAAATGGAATGGTTGCAGCTGCTCTGGCCCCTCACTTTGCTCCGCCGTGTAATCTCTGTGATATGTTGCTGAAATAAGAACGGTAATGGGGACGCTTGGTCGCAATATAAAAGGAACAGCAACAGCTCGAGAAGAGATCTTCCGTGGCTCTCAGCTCTAGTGTATTGCATTTATCTTAATATAGGCAGACTCAGAATACAGAGATGCTTCAAAAGAGATGTTACCGTTATTCCCTATAAGGCTTTTTTTTTCTATTCCTTCTTGTTAGAGAACAAATTGACTGTTCATTCAATTGATTGCTGTCTTCTATGGTAGGAATTCCATTTGGCCTTTGAACTGGGAGCAAGCAAAAGATTTATCAGAACGGAAAAAAAATAAGACACGTTCTATGAGCACGAGGCATTCCACAATTGGTTCTTTTAACTTGTATTTCAAAATTCGTGAAAGAAATTATAGATTTAAAGATGGTAAGTGTAAGTCTTATTGCTATATCAATGGATATCTAGAATGTTCGCTGTACATATAGACGGAAAATACAGTAAGGGTAAGAGGTAAAAAAATGCTACGGCAACGTCCCTCCTCTTAGAAATAGTAATGGAAACTGGACTGCTCTTTTAAAAAACCATTAAACCTTTAAAGGCATAAAGGAGAACAATTTGTATTAGCCAGTAACTTTTTTCTGTTAGACTGCTTTAATACTTTACTCTAAGTGGCACTTTCGTGAACACAATAGGCTAAATGATTAAGTTTCAAAAATCTCAAAAGGTATTAGGTGGGTAGAAAAAAAAGGGGCGATTCATTAGACCACTGTTTCGAGATAGATGGAAGCATTTAAGGACATACAATGTGTCCTTTAATATTCACAAAGTATGGTCCTCCTTTATAAAGAACCACGGCTTAATGTCTCATCCGACGGTCGGTGACTTTGCAAGCCCCTAAGAGTCCGTTTTCTCCCTCAGAGAAAGGTGTAGTGGAGGACCAGAAGGACTCGGTTCTGGGAATATCATGTTGCGAGACTATTGCGTTACCGATAATCATACCCCTCCCGCGTGCTTTCATGTGTAAAGACATATATATATAAATACAGGCCTGGATCTAAAAAAAATAAAGGGGCAAGGTGGGGCAAATGATGCAATCGAAACAAAAAGCGATGAAAAAAGAGGGGGGGGGGGTGGAGGGGTAGAGAGTGAATTTCCATTGCAGTGTAACATTTTTCCCTTCGTTTTAGGGGTTTTCAAAAAATTCTTAAAAATGTGTGAAATATGCAGAAATCTAACAATTTTTGGCTTAAAAAAAAAAAGCCATAGTCTTCTTGCACCCCACCCTTGTTTCAGCCATACATACATACATACATATAAGCCCGTATCTAGAAAAGAAATCGAGGGGGGACAATTAACACTATCGAGCCAGTAAAATGTAAAGAAACTGGATTTCCAATGCAGTATAACATTTCCTTTTCCGTTTCACATGTCTTTAAAAATGTCTTGAAAAGCGCATTAAATTAAGTTTAACAATTATTTCCTCTATTACCCTTAATACCATTCTGAAAGGGACTCCTCCCCCTAGAATCGGCGCTGCATACACACATACAAACACTTCAGACATCATAAAAAATAATTAGGTGGATATCACTCATCCCACCACGTTTTCATTCGTTCTCTCTAAAACTATCTAAGAATCTTCTGAAATTTTATTCAATATGAATATTTAATGAAACCTGTACTTGCAATGTTTCGGAAATATTCGCCATTTGCAATTGTAACCTATGGAGTTTTCAATAAGTTTTCAATAATACCTGCTTTTTGTTCCGCTAGCAAAATAGCATAAAAGATAATAATCATTTATCTTCAGTTTCAAAGCTAAAACTATTGCCTCTTTAAAAGTTATTTTCTCACTCCATTACGTATTGAAAATACATGAAATGCTCTGACTTGTGTGTTATATGGCGTGATGAAAATCCGATAGATGCACTAACACTACACCGTTCCCCTAAATTATTCACCACACTTACCAACGTGCACATGCAGACATATGTGTTGGTCCAGTGGTAATGCAATTGGTCAGGAACTGAATATCTAAATTCGAAGTGGGTCTTCCTACTTCGACCGTGGACGAGGCCTATGATGAAGTGGCGTGTTTTGTCTTGTTCAGTTGCAACATGTCTGGACCGATGATTGCTGATAATGACTTATAATGAACTCCGTGCGGAAAGTGGTTAGTTACATTTAACACTTCTGCACACTGAATGAGAAGGAGTATTGAGCGGATTTCTCACAACTCAGTGAATACTACAGTACACTGCGAAGTCCATTGATGCTCTTAAAAAATCACCGTTTCACTTTTAAATTCTCTTTCTTGAATATGACGAAGCGTAGTATACATAGTATGCGATTGCACGTGCCGTGTTTTAGAAAAGAACTTTGACATGAGTTGTTTCATGTCAGAGAGGCAACTTTTGTACACAGTAAGCTAAATGGCCTGGTTACAATGACTTCAGGATTCAAAGCAAAGATGGGGAAGGGAATCCACTGGACAGCCAGAAGGAGACTGATGAAAGTAAATCTTCCCGTCAAATATATCCTGTGGATTTTTAACATGCACATGGGGTCACAGCTCAACATCCCATGTGACGGGCGGTGGAATTTTCAAGCCCATCGGTGTCCTCTACTGACCGAAAGCAGGAAGTTTTGCGGAGATAAATCTCAATGCTGGTTAGGCGGGACTCGAACCTGAGGACTGCAGATTACAAGCCTGGCGCGCTACCGACTGAGCTCCCTGTCCCCCTGTAATATTGAAGACAAGCATTGATGGACCGGAAGGTAACCCAAATTATCAATAGGGATGATTTACATTATTAAGGTATTTGCTATTAGGTAAAAATTCATTTTTCGTTCGTTAATCTCAATTTATTAGAATTCCTTTATGATCATTTATATTTCCTTTGCCTTTAAAACAACTTAATAGAGTTTAGCGTTTTACTCTTCTAAATTTCCCTATTCAAAATATCTTTGAACAGTTTAACTATTTTGAGTTTTGTATTATTTTTCAGATAACTCGAAATATTTTAACATAAGGAAGCATCGAAAGTATTTTCTGAATAAAAATTATTTAGAAACAAATGCAAAAGAACAAAGCTAAACTTCAATAATAGACTGAAATACTGTTAATATACAAATACACACTTTAGGGTTTAGGGGTTTGTTTGCAATCAATTGTTTAATTGTTATTCCGCTGAAGGTTTTCTTTTTAAAAGCAACAATAAATGCAAAACAAATTGACTCTTTCGTTTTTTAATTGCTTGCAAATTCAGTTTGTTTTTTCTATTTCGCTTCCTTAAGAAAGAAACGGTAGTTATAGATGTCATATAATCTAATTATTGAAATAGTACGTTTTTCGTCGTAATTTTTTTGTGCAATAATCTTCAACAACAATAAATAATCAATAAAATTCGCACACTGATTCTTAAAGAATGCGATGCAATTTGTTTCTCTTGTGTGTTTACAAATTCAAGAAGAGTATATTAGTCACGAAACTCGAATTCACGGAATATGGATACGGCCACGCAGAAAACGTTTGGGCAGTTTAGCGTTATTCACATTAGCAGTTGTGTTGCTTTACCTCTGAGCGGCACTTTTTTGCACACAATGGGCTAAATGGCCAGCCCACAAGAACCTCGAAAACTCAGAGAAGGTTGGGGGAGGATACCCACTGGAACAGCTTCGGGAGACAGATGGTCTGTAACAGCCTCCCGTCAAGGCCATCCAGCGTGTTCTTTAACGTGAACAGGGTATGGCTGTCCCGCACACTAGGCCACGGCTTAACGTCCCATTCTATAGAAAGCGGCCTTTCCAAGCCTATCGTTGTCCCCTACTGACCGTGGGCAGAGCGGGAAATTTTGCGAAGATAAATCTCAACGCTGACCCAGCTGCGACTCCAACCTGGGAACTACAGATTACGAGCCTGGCATGCTACCGACTGAGCAACCTCCGCCTCTTCGCATTAGCAAGCTTTCTAGAGACTTAAAACAAATCCATTAGCAACAATGAAAATACCCTCACAGCCAACTGGAGAGTATGCAGTAAATTTTATTTGTTTTTAAAATATCAGAAATTTTGAAACATTGACAAAGCTAAACCTCTCAAACCGCTTTCTTTGTGGTTTTATTTCCACATTTTTATAAACACATGGAAGATAGCAAATGTCGGTGATAAGTCGATTGTTTTTCTATTTCTTTCTATAAAACTATCCAATTTTCGTATGCTTTTAAGTTCCTCGATGAAGGTGTACAAATGAAATGACAAATATTTAACTTATAAGAATACTAGTGCTTTGGTTTTTATCTCGTTTTCTTTGAAAACGAGATAATAGTTTCGCTTTGTCGTTTGTATATCCGTTTGTAAATATCAAACTTTTTGTTTTTACAGATAAATTACAAACTCTCTTTGTGTTGGACAACTATTAATGAAATATTAAGATCGGAACTTTTTGAATCCCTAAAGATAAAATTACGACTTTTAGAGGAGGAAAAAGTTAAAAATTCCAAAATTTCAAACGAATATTGCAAACGATGTATTATGCTAAAAATTTGAAATTTTGGTGGTGGAATATGAAGATCACGGAAACAGAGTTGGCGCTTTAGACCCAGGGAGTGGGAAAACACAACTTTTTGTTTTAGCACATAACAATTTGTTTTTAGAGATAAATTAAAAACTTTGTTTTGCGTTGGATATGAATTGATGAAATATCATGATTCGCGTTTTCGAAATCTTCCAAAAACTATAATTGCGCTCTCTAACGGTGGAAATGTTTGAAAACTAAAAAAATTCAAATTCTTACAAACGACATTTATTCTAGAAATTTGAAATTTTGGTGGTGGAATGTGAAGGTCACGGAATTTCCATTACCAACAATTAGTTGGCGCTTTCGACCCAGAGGGAGGGGACACAACTTTTTTTTGTTTTAGCAAATAACTTTATTTTTAGAGATAAATGAAAATTTCATTTTTCGGTTGGATAGAAATTGATAAGATATTATGATTAGCACTTTTGTAATCTTTCGAATACAATTGCGCCCTTTAACGGTGGAAAAAATTTAAAATTCCAAAATTTAAACGAATATTGCAAACGATGGATTTATGCTAGAAATTTTGGTAGTGTTTCCATTGGAAACAATGAAAATGATAATGAAAAAAACTCATTTTTTTGTGGTGTTTGTACTGATGAAATATTATTCAAATTCAAATTTATTATAACATGAATACACGAGGACAATAAACACACAAAGCACAACACTTTGTCAAATACATTATCAATGCAACACTTTACAAAGAACAGAGAAACAATAAAAGCACAAAACTAAGTAAAACCATCAATAGGTATATGTGAACAACCAAGGAGCTTTCGAGCTCTTCCAGGTTATATAAAAATCAATTGATTTTTGTTAAAGAAAATAAAGTAAATAATATATAAATCGCATTTCTCAAATATTTAGTAGTTTTAATATATTCGTTACAGATCACTAAATATGAAACGGCAGAGATGTTTTTTTTCCCCCTTTTTTTTTTGCAAATAACATGAATATGATAGAACTTTGAAATTTAGATGGTAACTTTTTAATGGATATTTAATTGACAGTAATAATCTATCTACTTTTCTAAGAGAGGTGTGGGAAATGCAACATTTTAAATTTAAGAATTAAAAGACGAATATTTTTATGTTGCATAATTATTACTAAAATACTATTTGCATTTTCCGCATCATTCATTAGCTCTAATTAAACTTTTAAGGAGTAAAAGAGTAAGCAAAGGAAAAATTTCATTCTCTTTGAAATGCAGATTCTCATATAAGCCAGAGGCGATATGTGTTCTAATTTCAATTATAAACAGCTAAGTTACACGGAACTATCCTGTATTCACAATTGGCGACATGAAGAGATCTCACAATTTCCAAAAAGGAAACTTCTGGAACGTTTTATGTACAAAGGAGTTGTGAACTTTTGGCCTGAAAGAGTATCTCTTTCATTAGAACTGCTGCAACTGGTAATAGGTTAGGTTTTGTGAAAAGCAGATAGAAAACTAAACGTGATGAAAAATGGGTCAATCAGGTTGTGCTTCAGTTGTTTCTAATGGTTGCACTCTTGAGCAAATGTCGCAGTTTAATTATCACGGGAGTTATGTTGCAGATGCTGGTAATGTGCCACCCATCACCAGTATATGACCATGAGATAAACAGAAGTATTTTAATTGTTGAGGAGACTTTTACGAATCTATGGAGATTGGTTGGGTTGTTTTTACCTCTGAGCGACACTTTTTTGCACACCATGGGTTAAATGGCCAGGTCACATGGACCCCGAAGGCTCAGAGAAGTTTGGGGGAGGGGACCCACTGGAACAGCTGCTGGGTGACAGATGGTAGCCCCCATCAAGGCCATCCAGCGTGTTCTTTAACGTGCACAGGGTATGGCTCTCCCGCACACGGGGCCACGGCTTAACGTCCATCCGACGGACGGCGGCCTTTCGAAGCCCCTCGGTATCCCCTACTGACCGTGGGCAGGGCGGGGAGTTTTGCGGAGATAAGTCTCAACGCTGACCCAGCTAGGACTAGAACCTGGGAACTACAGATTACGAGCCTGGCGCGCTACCGACTGAGCCACCCCCGCCGCAAAATAGTCGTATACATTTAAAAACTAAATTAAGCTATAAAATAATCTGACCTTCCCCAAAGTCTAAATCTTCTTGTATTCACTATTTTTCTGAAGGATTTTTTTTCGCATTTAAGTTCATGAAAACAATGGTATTACATGAATTTATATGAGTAGATTTAAATGAAACATTTTATAATGAAATTTTCTCAATGAATGATGGGTTTTCGTATCTTCCAGGGTGGTAATCATGATAGATTAATGTTAAGGAATGAATCTACTAAGGTGTGAAATTGTACAGTCGCTCAAAAAAGTATCCGAACACTATAGTTGATTACAGAATTCAGAAAAAATATCTGATCACGATTTTTTTTAGAAATTAGTGATCTGGCAACTTCGTGTCACGTGACACGAAGTTGCCAGATCACGATTTTTTAAAAAAAATCGTTGCCAGATATTTTTTCTGAATTCTGTAATCAACTATAGTGTTCGGATACTTTTTTGAGCGACTGTACCATAAATGTAAAATACTACAGAAGTTCAGTGTCAGTGGAAGATTAAATTTAACTCTCCTGAACTCACAAGAGCAAACATTTTGGCAACAAAGAGGACTGATAAAGTGAAAGAAGTCCCGGGCTTTGGTTCTTCAACATCAGCCACCACTATGGAGACAAAACCTCTTTTGTCTCCATAGTGACACCAGTCCATAGTGACACTTGTCTGCAACACCAGCCCCCTTCCCTTCTTAAAAATGTCGTTTAGAAAAAAATTAAAGGAATAAAAATGGATCGAGTTTAGCACCCTTTTTGTTGTTCTTTGCAAACAGGATAACTTGGAGCTTTTGGCTCCGCATTCTTGCACAGTAACCAGATTGAAATCTGTGGTTTTATTTTGTTTAAAATTGGTGAGGTTAGAGGAAACAGTAATCAGCCCACTTTAAGAAATATCTTATGCAAAGAGAGAGTGTTTTGGTTTGGTCATTCTGTCAGTCAGGATCTGATTAATGAATAGAGTTATGAAAAGCGTTCCTAAGGGATTAAGGAAAAAGGGCAAACCCAGAATAATTTGGATGGATAATATCAGACAGCAGCTTATTGGAAAGTTGGCTTACAATGGTCAAATGAAAGAACTGATGCTCAAGATCAATTGTTTGGAAAACAAAATTCCCCAAACTTTTTCGAACTTTTGTTGTCTATTTTGTTGCTATTGATATTCATACACAAGTATGCCATTAATGCGGAAAATTTCTTCTCATCAAACATAAGTGTAAAATAACTACTGGAAATTTCCCAGTAGCGACTCTTTAATAAGCACGATCTTTGGTCACAATCGATTAGATACAGTAAAAACGGAATAAAATAAACTAATTATTCTTCAAAGTCTGCCGGGTCTCTCTTTATTACAAGCCAAAATTAGGACTTTCTCAACCGCCTATTATCTCGAACCATTTAATTAAAGTGCATTCCCTAATGGAGGGTTCATTGATAATTCTTCCTGAATACAATTAATAGTAATTAAGGGCGGTCTGGGTGCATGCCAAGAAATGTCACGACGAATGCTTCTCAAACCTGAGATAGGTTAATGAGAAGTTCAAGATTCTCGACGTTGCTTATTTTCAGTCGCAATCCATGTCACTCAGATAAGTTTAAAAAATAAATATTTGATGGTAGAGAATTACTGTTGCATTATGAAGGGAAAGAATATACCCGAAAGAGATTTATTCAGGACACTATTAATAGGATGCAGATAAATTTATATATATCTATTTATCGATTATCTCCGGGATGTGTTTCGATAAAACATGGATCGAAAAGGATAACACAGAAGGTAAACTGACG
The DNA here is from genome assembly GCA_038380435.1 of Ryuthela nishihirai. Classification (NCBI taxonomy): domain Eukaryota; kingdom Metazoa; phylum Arthropoda; class Arachnida; order Araneae; family Heptathelidae; genus Ryuthela; species Ryuthela nishihirai. The sequence continues at coordinate 11,248,850 of JAWZYU010000023.1, forward strand.
TATGAATAAATGAATGTGCAAAACTTGTTTCAATATTGTTTATTTGATTGGTCTCCAAAAGAACTGTTCTATGATACAGAAATGTGCTCTGTTAGAAACATATAGAAATTTAAACAAAACTTCCAACGGTAGTAATTTATTAATGCAAATCTTTTTTATTTGCAAATAACTTCAGAAAATTTTATTAATGTATTAGTGTTAAATTATTTATGATAGTGCAGATTTGCTAGAATATCTTAAAGCAACTACGCAAAGATTCAAAACAAAATAAATGCAAAATAACTGCAAAAATACCAATCAAATAAACAATATTGAAACAAGTTTACAATCATCTGGAGATATTTCCTTCCAAAAAATAGAATTTCATTGACATTCCAATTAAATTTCAAAGTGATATTCATTGTTATTGATTGTTATTTGAGCGACATTTTAATCCATAACTTTAATGTGTTGTCACCAGATATCGTTTTTAAGTCTGTGGCAAAATTAAGTATTTAAAAGTGAATAATTCTTATATCCTTTCTTAAACGCTCGAAGTTACCTGCTTTACCTTTAAAAATGGGTGATACAAATTTATACACGAAGAAACGTTTTCCACTGCAACCCTGAAATGCTATTCTCTGTTCTTTTTCGCAAAATGATTGTGCTTCCTTCGAAAAGACTCATATCTTTGAAAACTACAAATAATACGTCAACAATAGTTTAATGTATGAATTCCGACTCTTAAGAATAATTGATTTTAAAATATTTAAAAAAAAGCTTTCTTAGGAATACAGTGAAATATTAGTATAATGAAATTGAGCGGGTGAGCAAAATGCATTCGTTATATAGAAAGGTAATGAAAAACGTGTTATGAAAATTGCATACTGCAAAATAATCATTATGAAAGAATTACCGTATATAAGAGTTTACTTCTTAAAAAGTCGGTAATTTTTAAATGCGTATTCCAACAAGCATGGGGGCGGGGGGAGGGCTCAATCGGTAGAGCGCCAGGCTCGTAATCTGCAGCTCCCAGATTCAAGTCCCAGCTCGACCAGTGTTGAGTTTTATCTCAGCAAATCTCCTCGCCCAGCACTCAAGCACCTGGTCAGTATGGGACACCGATGGGCTTAGAAAGGCCCCCATCCGTCGCATGGGATCAGAGAAGGTTGGAAGCCATGGCACCTTGCGCGGGAGAACTATACCCTGTACGTGTTAAAGAACACGCTGGATGGCCTGATGGATTTTTCCAGCTGTTCCAGTGGATCACCTCCCCATACCTTTTCTGAGTCTCCGGAGTTCTTGTGGCCTGGCCGTTAAGCCCATTGTGTGTAAAAAGCGCCGTTCAGAGAAACCCAACCCAACAAATATCTCTCCGTAAATTCTTAAATGATTTCACAACTCGAACATTGTCCTGAATATCTTTCCGTATCATTACGAAATGGCGAAAACTTTGCGCCATATTGGCACCTACTAACGAAACTAATTAACGAACTTAAAACAATAATAATAACAAACAAATATAACAATATCTTAAATTTAACGATTGATAATAATAAAAAGCTTGGATTGGAACTGCTTTGAAAGAACTTTTCGCTGACACTATCGTTACAGTCAATCGCATAGATCTCCAAGTTTGAATATTCCCTTTTATGGTGGGATAATTTGGCAGCATCGCTTTAAAACATTATGTCGGCACGGCACGTGTAGGGAGCATTTATGTCATCTACTGAGACCGGAACACTGAGACACTGAAGAAAAGATGTGTGCAGGATGGGTTGGGTTGTTTTACCTCTGAGCGGCATTTTTTTGCACACCATGGGCTAAATGGCCAGGTCACATGGACCCCGAAGGCTCAGAGAAGGTTGGGGGAGGGGACCCACTGGAACAGCTGTTGGGAGACAGATGGTAGCCTCCCGTCAAGGCCATCCAGCGTGTTCTTTAACGTGCACAGAGTATAACCGCACACGGGGCCACGGCTTAACGTCCCATCCGACGACGGCGGCCTTTCCAAGCCCATCGGTGTCCCCTACTGACCGTGGGCAGGGCGGGGAATTTGTGTGCAGGATGATATACAATATCACGTGATTCATAGCGCCGTGAATGAATATTCCATGGCGTTTAAATAATTACCGGGTTACCAGATACTAAAATGTACATTGTACACAGGGCCGGATCTAGAAGGGGGGGGGGGGGTCAAGGGGGTATGCCCCCCTCCCCCCTTTCAAAATCGTAATAAGAGGAACGGAGGAAAAAACTGTTAAACGTATTTATAATTCATGAATTTTTCAAGAAATATTTTAAAGACTTAAGAAACTGAGACGGAAATGTTATACTGCATTGAAAATCCAATCTCTTCCCCCCCCTCCATTTTTACGCTCGATTGTGTTTCTTGACAATTGGTTGATAGGTTTAAAATATATATTTGTAATATTTTTCCAATGACTTGAAAATTTCGCAAAACCTTGTATTAAATATATACTCGGGTGACAAGATTGAAGATGAAAGAATGAGACATTTTGAGTTTATCACTGAGAAAACGAATTATTCCAAGGCTAAGAAGAGAAAAAATGGTCAGTAGTAAAAGCAAAATTATTTTATTTTATATTATCGATATATATCTTTTTTTGTCTTCGAAATCTAGATTATATTTGCAAACCAATTACAATTATACTAGTACTAGTACAACAAAATACTAGTTTACCGTTAGTAATTCACGAATAAATATTTAAAATTAAATGTGTTATTTTAAAAAGTAATAATACATGAGTTTAAAAACCACGCATTTTCTATACAATCCCTAGTTCTGTAACAATACACGGACTATGTAACTATACGTGGATTTTGCAACTATGTGTGGATTTTAGCAATATTTCGATAAACAGCTTATTTAAATGTCAAATCCAAATTCATATTGTTTATCCTTAACTCGGGAGCATATTGCGTCGCCTTCACATTACCTTTGGCCAAAGCTTGCAAATAGTGAACAGCAGTTCGTTCACTCGTCAGGACTGGCGTCAACAAAGGTAAACACTTGCCTGATAAAGTAACATGTTTTCAGGCGCTTGCAGCAGAAGTTAATGTACTCTGGAATGGAAAACTGTCCGTGCCTTTCGAAATCTTGAACTTTTGGCTGATTAGAATGTCGAAAGGAGAATTCCCCAGCGCATCTTATACACTGTGGGCGTCAAGTTTTGATACTCGTGAGGAATGAATTCCTCTTTTTCCACCAAGCTATTTCTCTAAGGTAAATCTTTCAATTCCGAAGTTCATCTTCTGAATACATTGGAAGTTAACATGAAAAAAAACATAGGAGACATTGAACTACATTTCCCTCGTTATTTTTAGATATTATGCTGACAATTTATAATTGCGGACTCCAGTTCCAACTGTACCAGCATTCAGATAACATGGTCTGCTTACCCAGCATTTAGTCTGTGATAAAGGAAATCTTCATTGGGTTGGAAACATTGACGTAAGGAAGCATTGTAGGTTAACCTAAAGTCATTGGGGTGGGGGTGGCTCAGTCGGTAGCGCGCCAAGCTCGTAATCTGTAGTTCCCAGGTTCGAGTCCCAGCTGGGTCAGCGTTGAAATTTATCTCCGCAAAATTCCCCGCCCTACCCACGGCCAGTAGGGGACACCGATGGGCTTGGAAAGGCCGCCGTCCGTCGGACAGGACGTTAAGCCATTGCCCCGTGTGCGGGAGAGCCATACCCTGTGCACGTTAAAGAACACGCTGGATGGCCTTGACGGGAGGCTACCATCTGTCTCCCAACAGCTATTCCAGTGGGTCCCTTCCCCCAACCTTCTCTGAGCCTTCGGGGTCCATGTGACCTGGCCATTTAGCCCATGGTGTGCAAAAAAGTGCCGCTCAGAGGTAAAACAACCCAACCCTAAAGTCATTATATAAGATTTTGAACTTTAAGCATCGGGGTTCCCAGGTTCGAATCCCCCCTCCAGCGTCGATATTTATCGACGCAAAATTCACCGCCCTGCCTTCGGTCACTAGGAGACTTAGAGAAGGCCGCCGTCCTTCGGATGGGACGTTAAGCCGTGTGCGGCAGAGCCATACCTTGTGCCCATTAAAGGTTGTCTCCTAAGAGCCATACAGTGGGTACCCTCCCATCAACTTTCTCTGAGCCTTCTGTGTCCTTGTGACCTGGCCATTTAGCCCATTGTGTGCGAAAAAAGTTCCGTTCAGAGGTAACACAACTAAATAATAAACATCATTAGCATTACTTTATAACATCGTAAGTGTGAGCAAAAGTTCAGAGGTCACGAACTATTATGTTGTCAAATTCAAGTGTAAGTTCAGTTTTATTGTTTAGCCACTGCCAATATATCGAAATATTGCTAAATTCCACATAGATCTAGTTCTAATACCCAGATCGTTGCTTTTAATATGTCATACCTTAATCCACAGTCCACTTCGATTTAATGGATCGTATTCCCAAACATAAATTTTGTTAAAGGGAAAACGCTTAAGGATAGGACCATACAAAGCGACAGATCAGTGCATTTAAATATGTATGCATAAAATGATATCAGTGCATTTAAATATGCATGCATAAAATGAACGTAGTCAGTTGGACAGCGCCCTGCCGTTATTTATTTAGTCTTTCTGTCTCCACTCTAAAGAATACAGAATTCTCCAGAAAAAGGGATAGCTTCCTGTCAGACTTCTATGACAAGTAGTTGTTTCAGGGGATAATTATTTATTTGGGGCAGGGGTGGCTCAGTCGGTAGCGCGCCAGGCTCGTAATCTGTAGTTCCCAGGTTCGAGTCCCAGCTGGGTCAACGTTGATATTTATCTCCGCAAAATTCCCCGCCCTGCCCACGGTCAGTAGGGGACACCGATGGGCTTGGAAAGGCCGCCGTCCGTCGGATGGGACGTTAAGCCATTGCCCCGTGTGCGGGAGAGCCATACCCTGTGCATGTTAAAGAACACACTGGATGGCCTTGACGGGAAGCTACCATCTGTCTCCCAACAGCTGTTCCAGTGGGTCCCCTCCCCCAACCTTCTCTGAGCCTTCGGGGTCCATGTGACCTGGCCATTTAACCCATGGTGTGCAAAAAAGTGCCGCTCAGAGGTAAAACAACCCAACCCAGAAAAAGGATTAAAATTAAACAGCTTAGTATTTTTTTTCCAAACTCAGCAGTTAGTTATCTATTAGTCTATAATATTTTTACATAATCTTAATAAGTAAACTTAAACTCAGTAATAAAACCGCAAATCAAGATATCCCCCACATTTCGAAAATCGATAGCAAAATGAGAATTGCGACGATCTGCTAACAGTGTCGCTGGAAGCAGTGGTGTTCAGCCGTCCATCTGCGCCAGCTAGTTATTCTATGGTTTATATCATCTTGCTAAAAGAGATACACGATCGGGTAAGAGTGTCGTAAAGGGAGGGGAATGGGCAATTGCGTTGTTTTACCTCTAAGCGGCACTTTTTTAACATAATAGGCTAAATGACCAGGTCACAAGAACCCTGAGGGCTTTGAAAAAGATGGTAAGCTATCCAGTGGGTACCCTCCCAAAAGAAATTTGGGAGGACCCATGGACAACTGTTAAGAGACAAATGGTAGCCTCCCATCAAGGCCATCCAGCGTGTTCTTTAACGTGCACAGGGTAAAGCTCTCCCGTGCACAGGGCGCACGGCTTAATGTCCCATCCGACGGACGGTGACCTTTATAAAACCGTCGGTGTCCCCTACTGACTGAGAGCAAGAAAAGGAGTGGAGAATGAGAAAATACACCTCCTACCTTGAAAAATTACAATAATATCAAGCATCCGTCTATCACAAGTTTAATCTCTTCCACCGACATCGATGGGCTTGAAAAACGCTGCCATTCGTCGTCTCGGTAGTTAAACTGTGGCTTCATATGCAGAAGATCGTCATATCTTTTTTCAAGAATGCTCTGTATAGAAGTTCCCATTTTCATTTTCTATTTCCGAACAGTGGATCGCCTTTCCTTCCACAGTTCTGAGTCCTGACATGAACATTTAACCCATTATGGGCAAAAAAGTGCTACTCAGAGTCACAACAATCCAATCTCTCACCGAACATCCGAAAGAACCCGGCACACCTAAGATTCCCCACATCACCATCACCGCACGCGGAAAATTTTCTAACAAAACCTATGCGATTCGGAAAACAAGATGTTTTCAAACTTGTGACTGGAACCATTCTAGTACAGATTACTCAACCTGCGTCTCAACATGACTGATGTCCTTAGAATAACGGTTCGCACCCTCTTCGGCGCCAGGACATTCTACAAATGCTCGTTCTTTCTGCGCACACCATACCAAATCTAACTCTTTTTTCCTGACCCTCTCTTTCCATCTCTTTTCCTGATATATTTTAACCAAAATAGATCCTCATAAAGAGATTGGCTAAAAGTTCCAAGAAGAGAATATATCTCTATTATTTATGTACTGTTAATATTTTTTGGCTATTTTGGAATTTAAATCTAAATATTGAAGGTAAGGTAATCGATGTTCAAGAAATTCTTATGTCATCAACAATCAATTGCATCTTCTGATCATTAAGAAATAGCTAGTGTTGTCATACTGGATTAACATATTTCCAGCCAAAAATAGTAAAATTTAAGATGCTTTTATAATCGCAGGTTGGGTTGTTTTATCTGTTGAGCGGCATTTTTTTTGTACAAATTGGGCTGAATTGCCAGGTCACAAGGACCCCAAAAATGTTGGGGGAAGGGGACCCACTGTACAACTGTTAGGAAAAAGATGATAGCCTCCTTTAAAGTGTGTTCTTTGTGCCCAGAGTTGGGTTGGGTTGTTTTACCTCTGAGCGGCACTGTTTTTGCACACCATTGGCTAAATGGCCAGGTCACATGGACCCCGAAGGTTCAGAGAAGGTTGGGGGGAGGGAACCCACTGGAACAGCTGTTGGGAGACAGATGGTAGCCTCCCGTCAAGGCCATCCAGCGTGTTCTTTAACGTGCACAGGGTATGGCTCTCCCACACACGGGGCCACGGCTTAACGTCCCATCCGACGGACGGCGACCTTTCCAAGCCCATCGGTGTCCCCTACTGACCGTGGGCAAGGCGGGGAAATTTTGCGAAGATAAATCCAAGCCATCGGTGTCTTCTATTGACCGAGGGCAGTTTTGCGAAGATAAATCTAGACGCTTACCCAGGTAGAACTCGAACCTGAGAACTACCGATTACAAGCCTGGCGCACTACCGACTGAGCCACTCTTTGCAATCGCTGTAAATCTAATCTTTCCGTTAGAGCTTTCTGAAAAGTTGAAAACACCACTCATAGTCCCTTTACTACCTTCAAGAACCCCTAGGGTTACGGAGACCACAAGCGGGGAACCACGACCATAGAGCAAATGAAACCACATCATTTCTAAAGGTCTGCTCTAGGTTGCTGGAAGTCTTATTGAGCATGACATTTGATTGGGAGTTGATCCACGGCGCTTAAACAGTACTTTGGGCGATGTTTGGAAGCGGAAGAGCATCAAGAGAAAAACGAAGAGCGAAAAAAAGAAGAGTATAGCTGGGTGAAAGAGTAGATGCTGGGGTGTTTTATTTACTGAAGGAACTTTCCAGACTTAATCCGATCGAAAATTGCAGCGGGAAAATGCGGAATAAAAGAGGAAAGGGAAGTTCATAGCGGAAAAGAAATCTGCTAGAAGGAAAATTGCGACTGGCAGAACTAATGGAATATCTATCGACTATTGAAAATCTTTGATTCACCGAATGCCCACAAGAATATTTTTTATTTCTTTTCTAATTACAGTTTGAAGCGAAAAGAATAACAGACTCGCAAACAAAAATGCTCAATCCAAAGTGTGCAACCATAAAAATTGGTAAACACTTTTTTCTTTTAAAATTTTCTCAGGTGAGCAATGAAAACATTTCCATTCGACAATTTTAGTTTACTTTAATTAGGTCGATGAAAGGGGAATAAAAAGTTGATTTAACAGAAAAATAAAAATAAATAAATACCCCCTCAAGCAGCTGCTTACCACAGAGGTCTGATAGGAGTCTGTCAGTTTATATGCCATAGTAGAATATCTGAGAGGATGGCAGGAACTCAGCAGAAAAACAACACACACAACCATGCCTTACCCGGGACTCGAACCCATGTCCCTTAGATCAGTAGCCAAGCGCGCTAACCACTGAAACTAAAATAAAAATTGAACAACAAATTAATCAAAGAAATATTTTTAACTTAACATAAATACTGACTTCTCATTTAATTCCTAGATATACACACACAAATAATATACACATATATACCTCGCGAAAATTTGTAACGTTATCGACCGAATCAGAAAACGAACCGAGTTGCGCTCCCTCACACCGATAGAAGCGGTTCTCTTGTTAGTCTTCGATGTCCTGTATTTATGTAGTTACTTATTTCTATGTTATAAATACTCCAGTTTCGGGTTCTTCGATTGAAATCGTTGCCTTCCCAACCATGCATTCAGTATTATATAGCCAAAGAAGGTAAATATATAAGTAAATAAATGAGCAGCATATTTCTTATTATATGAGATCATGAATAATTATTGCAAAGCACTGGGTGAATTCAGCTATGCCTCCTTCATCAGAAAACTGTACCCATGGCCAGGTGTGCATCTATGCACTTAACGAAATAAACCAATCTTGTTCAATCTTGTTGGTTCACAGAGGGTTGGGTTGTTTTACCTCTGAGCGGCACTGTTTTGCACACCATGGGCTAAATAGCCAGGTCACATGGACCCCGAAGGCTCAGAGAAGGTTGGGGGAGGGGACCCACTGCAACAGCTGTTGGGAGACAGATGGTAGCCTCCCGTCAAGGCCATCCAGCGTGTTCTTTAAAGTGCACAGGGTATGGTTCTCCCACACACGGGGCCACGGCTTAACGTCCCATCCGACGGACGGCGGCCTTTCCAAGCCCAGCGGTGTCCCCTACTGACCGTGGGCAGGGCGGGGAATTTTTGCGGAGATAAATCTCAACGCTGACCCAGCTGGGACTCGAACCTGGGAACTACAGATTACGAGTCTGGCGCGCTACCGACTGAGCCACCCCCGCCCCAGTTTGAGGGGGTGGGGTGGAGTGGCTCAGTCGGTAGCGCGTCAGGATCCTAATCTGCAGTTTCCAGGTTCGAGTCTCACCTGTGCCAGTGTTGACATTTATCTTCGCCAAACTCCTCACCCTACTTTCGGTCAGTAGGGGACACCGATGGACTTCGAAAGGCCGCGTCCGTCGGATGAGACGCTCAGTCGTGGCACCAAAGGCGGGAGAGCCACACCCTGTGCACGTTAAAGAACACGCTGGACGGCCTTGGCGGGAGACTACCATCTGTCTCCTAACAGCTGTCCAGTGGGTCTCCTTCCCCAACGTTCTCTGAGACCTCGGGGTCCTTGTGATATGCCCATTTAGTCCATTGTGTGCAAAAAAATGCCACTCGGAGGTAAAAGCCGTGGTGCTGAGTGCATTGTCATGCACTCAGCACCACGGCTTAACGTCCCACTCCACGAACGACTGTCTTTAAAGGCCCATGGTACATCCTTTTAAACCCAACGTCAATGTTTAATTTAACGAGAAAAAAAACCTAAACCCAGATTCAGTGAGCACCAGCGTTATAAGAGCTTTATTAATATTCAACTAATATGCATTTGTAACTTAATTATATATCAATATTTCATGTTAATCAAAACGATTTTCTCAGTTTTACTTTTAATTCTAGTAATTAAGGATAATGAATATTTTTCTACTTAGCTTCATTATAATCACCTGACTACCGCCACGAAAAAATAAGTTTCTTAGCACAAATGTCTTTTCTTTCGCCAAACTTTCAGAAAAGCAGATTCCTAAAGGTCGACAGAAATTTACGTCGACGACCAAGCTAAAATCCCTCTAAATATGGACAGTTGAAAAGATTGCGCCATCGTGGTGACGTGTGGGCTCCCTTTGATAGTTTTAGACCCCGAGACGAAGCACGTGGCAGCCCGTGAAACACCGTGTCCGAGGTGGTGATGGTGATATAGTGTTACTGCGCGAGAAAATGGGAGGAGGACGCAGTGCTCGTGTTAGATGTGGATTAATGCAATGTAAATGGCTTCCCCTCATGCAATCTGGGCTTCTGCTGTTGAATCCATTGTGCATCGAATGGTCCTGGGAATGGTTCCCGAGCACGCAGAACTGTTGCCAAATGTCAACACTAGGAGACGCTGGTGAATGCAAAAAGTAAAGTGCAAACCCAGAATAAAAAATAAGGCAAACTGTGATTTCGATGAGAAAGAGAACTTTTAGTTTACCCAGTTAAAAAAAAAATTCTGTAAATGTGTGCTTAAAAACAGAGTTTGCATTCTTTCGTTCCCTGTCTGCAATAGTTTGGTGTATGATGAGATAAATTTAGTGACTATGCAAATTACGGAAAGTAAACATTAAGCAATCACGCATATTATTAATTTATTGGCTGGCACAATTATAATATATAAATATATTTATATGTAAATATATTTATATAAAACACTGCACAATATGTAATAAATATGTATGAAATATAATTTTTTTACACATATGATTCGATTATGGGTTGTTTTATCTTTGAGAGGAAACGTTTGGGACACATTGGGCTAAATGGCTAGGTTACAAGGACCCCGAGGGTTCGGAGAAAGTTGGGAGGAGAAGACCCATTGGATTGCTCTTAGGAGACATGATAGCCTCCCCGTCAAGACCATCAAGCAGATTCTTCAACGTGCACTAGATATGGCTCTTCCGCACACGGAGTCATTGCTTAACGTTCCATTCGATGGATGGCGGCCATTCCAAGCTCATCAGTGTCTCCTACGGACCGAGGGCAGGACGGGATGTTTTCCGGAGATAAATTTCAACGCTGGCCCAGCTGGGATTCGACCCTAGGAACTGCAGATTACGAGCCTTGAGCGCTATCGACTGAGCACCCCAGCCCCTACAATTACAGGTAGAGTCTAAATGTTATCAGATTTGCCCTGGTTTCCCATAGCCACACTTGTTGGCTCAGTTTCTAATTAGATACGTATATCTGTTAGTTCAATTATTAACTAATTATATAGGTATACCTGTTGCTTTAGTTAGTAGCTAATGCACCAAATAGAATAATTCCAGCAATTAGTTGTTTGACAGTTTTATAACAGATTATTTGAAAACTGAATTGTCATAGACTTGATTTTCGAAGTTCTTCTCTACCTTTGCTGTTGCATTTTTTCTGGGATATCCGTCTACTAGAATCCTCTAAATAAAAACGATCTATTTCAGCATAAGTGACTTGCCAAGGACGTCACTCTAACTTGTATACATATGACAACTGCCCCAATAAGGAGCTGTCGAAGTATTTGGAGCGAGCTGAAATCGATCCCGGAGAAAGAAAAAGACAAGATAGAGAGGGTGTCGAGAGCTCGCTTTCCCGTCGCAAGTGCCAGATGTTCCTTTAGCGGGCAATAAATGATCTGTTCTTAAAGTCGTTAATGTCGATCTGCAAACGCTTCCATCGTCAGAATTCATTGAGATTCGTAGAAAATCAAGGAGGAGAAAAATAATCGCAGATAATTCTTCATTGTCATTTCGTTTTCACAGTTCAAGTATTTGCATTTTTATATAATACTTTTTCTTTTAACTTTTTATTACTATGCTATACATTTTTTCGAAATTTAAACTAGTTTTAAAAGCTTTAATTCATTATATTTCTTACCTTTGATGTACCAATTATGCATACAGAATATACATTTTCAGTATCTGATGTAAAGACATGATCAGAGCTCAGCTAGTATAACAATTTTTGAATGAGTGTTCAAACTTTTAATTATATCTATTAAAATTCAACTGGTAGTTTTTATTTATAAAATATTTTTGTTAATTTGGAAACATTGGAAAATATTTTAATAATTACGTAAACTTTATTTCATTCTATTCTAAGTGACTTGTAGTTAAATTTTAAACTATTTTAAAGAGTTAAATCTTTACACATATTTAATATATCTCCTTTTTTCTTATTTTTCTTAAAAAATACGGGACTGATGCATCTAGATGGCAAGCATGACCTCCCCACCTCACATACACTTTTGTAGAATGGTAATAACAAAAATGGAATCAGAAAAATATATTAAACATATAATATATATATTTTTTCCAAGAATTTTTTAAAGACCTCTTAAAAGAGGGAAATAATTATTCCTTCTCCCCTTTCGTTTTACATTGGAATGGCTTTTTGGTTCGATCCGGTCATTTACTCCTCTATCCATCCACACCTTAATTTTTATTTTCGGTCCGGAACTGCATATTATAAACCGTAACTAATATACAGAATTATTTAATATATTAATTTTAAATATATTTATGCTTAAAAAAGGAGAAATGTTTATGTAAGTTGCCAATTATATAAAATCATTAACAAAAAACCTCTGAGTCTTGCGCGAATCCGTAAGAAGTAAATAGTAAATGAAAAAAAAAGAGAATGAATTAATTTATATTACTGATTGATTCAAAAAATGTTCCTTCACAGTTACTGGAAGGTTTGGATCTTGTTTTTGTTTCACTTGCTCGTACTTGATTAAAAAATGTGACGATTTTAAAACCTTTTCGTCGTCCAAAGACTCTAGCAACTGAAACGTTATTGACTAAAAACTCATTTGATATTATTAACCTTCGAAGCACCAAAAACAATATGTAATGATAAAATAAACAAAAGAAGTCGGTAGTAAATATGAGCTAAGTAATAAGATTCTTTTGGCTCGGAAATGTTCTATTTATATTAATTTTTTCAAAGTATTACTAAGCATTTTATTAAAAAAATATTTTTATGTTTTAACTAAAATTCATTAATATTTAATTAAACGAATTTTACTCGTTTTAACCATGTGCTCGACGACTTGAAAAAAATTCAACAGGCTGGAGCACGCGTTCTTAACCAATGGTGCGAGAAGAACATTTTGGAATCGGGTTTTCACATTTTATTCTTTTCAGAAATAAACCGAGTAACGAGAGCTGAAAATGGGACTGCGAGGCTTCCATTCATTTGCTGCAAGGGGAAAGGAATTTGAAAAAGGTTAAGAACTCCTGTGTTCATGAGTGAGCCCGATTAAACACTCCGAGACACACCCGCTTTCATATATTCTCTTAACTTAGCGGGAAGCGATATTTTTTGTTTGAGATCAGAAGGTTAGTTCATGGCTGCTACCGCTACACTGCGATTTGAACAAGTGACATAGCGCGGATGACTGAGACCACGCAGCTGACGTTTCAATAGTTTTCATAGATCACACATCGATTACCTATCAATCCCTTCTTAATTAACCTATGATCTATGAGACTGTCGAAATGTCAACTGCCCATGCTCATAGTCTTCCCAATGACTCCTGATTATACACCACTGATTGGAACTCTTAATTAATAATTTAATTAGTAACTTGAGTACTGCTTAGTGTCCTTATCAGCCACACGTAGATAAACACAGATATGACTGTGGTTCAATTTCTCTCGTCGATATTGTTTAGAAATATTGGGAATTCTTAAGATGCTTTCAGATTTCAGTTGTTTGATAAGAACTTTTCAATACCAGCCTCATTCTACATATAACTTATTAGGGAAAGAAACTGGCTTCCTGTTGGCAGCAATAACCCATACGTTGTTACAGAAATATCTAAACCATGGAATACTGTCAGAATCATTACACATCCTGGAGCAGTGTTTCTCAACCTGGGGATTCGCAAGTTCCGTAGTTTCTACACAATAGAATATAAGTTTTATTTTTCTCCATCTTAGTTTTATTGCATTGCTGCTAGGTAAACCATTCTTTTTCGTAATAATGTTTTGCATTGACTTTCTAAACTACAAAGAAGCTTTATTATCGTTTTATTTTTAAATAATTCAATTTTAAATGCACTTTTAAGCTTTTTTAAGCATTTTCTAATTTCTTTTAAACTTTTAGTTTGAAGTAAAATTATTTATTCTAATCCCATATTCAAATCCTTTCAAAACTATACGAAAGCTTTTTCAAATGATGTCTTAGTAACCATATATTTATAACTGTAAATAGCATAATAATGTAAGCATAGATATGTACTAAATATATTTCTCTTTTGTTCTTTCACTTGTTGTTCACTTCTATTCTGGCTTCACATGTATACCTGGAAGATAAAGATGAACTTTTTATAAAAGTAGTAAATTATTCTATGTTAGTTATTATTTTTATTTACCGTCTTTTTGTACGACTCATTATATTAAATTGCGAATTTAAAAACGTAAATTTTGCTAAGACATAATATTGAAGGATGACATAAATATTATACAAACGCTTTGATCAGCAGATGAAGAATTATCAGCTCTTAAAGGATTATCAGTTCACGAAGAATGGTAGATTCCACATACTGCACAATCACTCAGCAGGGCACTGCATCAATATTTCATATTATCTATCAATCGAAACTTCAACTTATCACAAACAGCAGAAATCAGAGAAATTTTGATTTTGTCCTCCGAATCCATTCTCCCACAATAAATGCCAGAAAGGTCCGCAATAGATGCCAGAAAAAAAGCAACAGAGCAACATTTGTAATTAATTTTTTGCATTGACTTAATAAAGATTTTACTCTGACGTGCAATTACGTTCACAGATATGATGTCAGTTCACGAAGAGTGGAAGGTTCCGCATACTTAGATTTCAGTTGAATACTTGGTTGTCACCAGTGCGAACATCATCTAACTTATAATCGTGGTTGCAATAGAGGCAACTAGCTTATAACCATGGTTGCACTCGTGGCAACAGTAATATCATTAGTGATAACCCGTGATTTGACAAACCATCCAATGGTTAGAGCTTTTGAAAACTATCCAATTATTGTGTCTGATCAAGACCACAGCAGAGAAAAATATTATCTGTTATATTATTCAAAGGATAAATATAATAAAACAAGGCCATTGCGAATATTTTCCTACTAGATTACAATGAAAATTCATGTTTCATAGATTTCGCGGCGCATATTAATTTTTTTTAAAATGAATGTGGCAATAGTTTTGACCTTTATACTCTCAGTATCAAAGAAGAGAACCAACCTTTAAATTTTTTAGTTTGTAAATTAACTTCAAGCTTTTGAGGTAAAGAAAAGGTTAAATGCTTTATAAATGACACTCCCGACACCCAAATATCCCATTAGGCTGTTTTTTCCCCTCACACACAAAAAATAAATGTTATCAGTTGACAATGGATAACAGAGATGAAGGAAACGGTAGAGGGAGGGATAGAGAGACTTGGACACGCTCTGATTAGTGTTTTTGCCTCCCTTTAATGACAAGAAACTTGGTAGGGAAAAGAGAATCGAATGAAAAAAGTTTAAAAAAAAACCATCGGTAGGTAGAAAAGGGAAAAAAGAAAATGCTTGAGGTGGAAGGAAGGGAATTCTATTTTCTCTGCAACTCGATGTCATTCGACATTGATGTCAAAGGCGATATGTCTGTAACGAAACTTGAACCCCGTAATGGGAAGTGCGAAAGCGACGACGGAGATTTGGAGAAAAGGTAAAAACGAACGGAGACTGCGCGACAGAGGTAATCGAAAGGAGTCCTCATGTGGTGAAGGAGGCGCTGCAATCTCTCTCCGGTTGCATGCTACCTCTTTAACGCATTTCTGAAGGGAAATGAATGTGACGAAAAAGGAGAAAAAGGAAACTTTTGGCTTATAACTAATGATCAAATGTTCGATCGAAGGGTGAGCTTTTAATGTATTCAACATTAATGCTTTTCTCTTCATTTTGATGTGAGTTTTGTGTAAGAGCGAAAGTACGATTATTGAAATTTTTTTTATATTTCTGATACACATACAATATAATGTCTGGAGTATTCGGGTGAGTACGAATGGGTGCTCATCTGAGCAAAGTATTACAATGAAGAACTGGATGCACCAGGTACCGTACCAGGGTACGTTAGCGTTTGTATGTAAAGTATAAAGTATACACAAGGTGAATCTGAAAAAGTGGGCAAAACTTTACGGGTGGTAGAACGCAGCTATACGAGCAATATTCGTCATAGAATGTATGGTCGGAACGCAAACGGCGAGCCGCTAGGTGGCGTTGGAAATGGTGTAAAAGGGTCGGTCCTCGCACCCAACGGCATTTCTACCGTGGATTGCCGAGAGGATGGCTGGTTATAGTAACCACGAAATGGCGGATATGCACTTTGTGTACGAAAAATTACCATTGAAACCGATATTGATCTAGTCGCCAGGATCGCCGTTGTTGCCGGCGATATTCGGGAAATGCCTGGTGTCTTCGCAAATGTGCGTCGGTCCCTATCCCGCAGGTGTGAAGTCTGCATTACAGCTGGCGGCAGCTCTTTTGAGCAATTTCTTTGAGCATGTACCTCAATTACATTCCTGTTAATAAAATGTTTTCTGAAGTATCTCCTCTCCTTCTTGTGTTCATTCTTTAAATGTGACAGTGGAAAACTACCTTTTAACTTCTCACCGCTTGATTCCGACCATACATTCTATGACGAATATTGCTCGTATAGCTGCGTTCTACCACCCCGTAAAGTTTTGCCCACTTTTTCGGATTCACCCTGTACAGTACTTAGTAAAACTAAGTACTTTATATTTATTGAAGTTTCAAGCACAAAATACTGTAACAAAGTATTGGTTACTTTAGATAACTAAGTACTTGGGTACTTTAGATAACTAAGTACTTGGGTACTTTAGATAACTAAGTACTTGGGTACTTTAGATAACCATTTCAAGTGCGGGAAATGTATATTAATAGTTCAGAAAAAGTAAACCTTCCATCAATTGAACGGTACCCCTTTTAGCTCATTAAAAGCAAATAAAAGGCCTTGAACCAGTACTTTCGGCATTCAAATACATTTTCAAGTACTAAACACTGTTTTTATTCAGCTACAATTAAGAGCGACAAGAGTATTCGAAGCCATCGTACCAAATACACATTGTTAAAACGACTTCAAATCTTTTACTTTTCGAATACTTCTATTTCATTAGTACTGTCTGACTATCGCTTGGTGATGCTTTTGGGTCGAAAGTGTACTAAATGCTAAGTCACAAGTATCCCCCAAAGCCCAAAACTAAGCTGAATGAGGAAAATGTCTCGGAATTTAAAGTCGCGAAACGCTCACATTTTATTCTTTTAAGAGGTACAAATATAAATAAAAAATACCCCCTCAAGCAGCTGCTTGCCACAGAGGTCTGACAGGAGCCTGTCAGTTTATATGCCAGAGTAGAAGGTCTGAGAGGATGGCAGGACCTCAGCAGAAAAACAATACGAACATCCACGCCTTACCCGGAGCTCGAACCCAGGTCCCGTAGATCAGTAGCCAAGCGCGCTAACCACTTGGCCACGGGACGGCTCACAAATAATGTAAGTATATTTTTAAAATATTCCAATTTATTTATCTTCCTATATGCGCTCTAAAGAGTGGAAAAAAAACTTAAAACATATCAGTGGCGCAATCAGTCACTGAATTCGTATTCACTTCAAAGGAAGAAAGAGCACACAACTCGCGCATGAAAATTCTTAATTATGCCTCCCCCCAATAATCACTCATTATGGAGCTATTTTACATTTAATAAATATAACGTAACCACGAGGAATATAATGCACGAAAAAATTACTTATACAATGAATAAAAATGTCAAAATGCAAATACGAATTTGGGAAAAAAATGACCCAAACGAAAAGATTGGAAAAATTTTATACTTTCAAATTTCTGCAAAAAAGTAGCGTTATTAATCTCTACGAATTAAACTTAGATTCTAAGTAACATATATGATAAACCGTAATAATTAAAAAACCAGCAACACTAATAACATGAAAAATTCTAAAATCATCTGTGGACCCTTTAGAATTTTGCGCACCGTTGTGAACTAGGATATTATTCTTCACTATTTAGTTGAATAAATAATATGCCCTCCAACACTCCTCAAAGATAAAGTATTTGCTTAAAATAATCAAATTCCGGGGTATCTCTCACTCCGCCACTTCTAGCAACAATAAGTTTCCACTTTTGTAATCATTATTATTTATTACTCTGTTTCTTTCCCCAAAAAAACCATAGAAGATCGGTAAAATACCTTCTTGGACTACTAATATAGCAGAACTATGCCACCATTTCTGTAACAAAACTTTAGATGATTCCCCAGATTTTGGGGACGGATATTGGCCCAGTCAGTGGTACTAGGCTCAAGTTTCAACTGCGCCTGCGTCGATGTCTTCTCCACTAACTCGCTTTTTTCGTCGGAGAGATAAGAAACAAATTAGTTAAGAAAAATTGCTTTTCGTCGTATGGAAAAAAAACCTCGCTCTTTGTACAGAAGAGCTCGTTAAAAAAGTTTAACATTTGTGCTTTTGATAGTCAAGAGTTGAAATATTTGCTTTTATTCCTATGTGCCTAAAAAAGTTAAAACTTATTTTAATATAGTGACATTTAGGAAATTTATTTTGAAAATTTTTAATTTTCTTCCTTCAACTATTAATGACTACGTTAAATGTTCCGTGAATGAATTTGAAATTAAACATTGTCATTTGTTTTATTTATATATTTCGAGCACTATCGAGAAGTTTAACTTTTAGCTGTTAGCTCATGACTGAGCATCTTGAAGGAAATGATTGTAATAAATTATTGACAATGTAAAGGACATAATTGTAATAATTATTGATAATGTAAAGTGGAAGGAATAGAGTCAAGTCATTAACCCATAAAAAACTTGTCAGTGTTATTTATATATAATATTATTGCTCAATTGCAGTTAATTAAAATGAAACATAATATTGTTACGAAAAGAAAACCTGCAACACGGAAGCGTGAATAACGAGACAATTGTCGACGCTCGAGATGTGCCATACACTAGAGTGTTAATTACGTCACTTACTTCATCGAACGAGGATTGGGTTGGGTTGTTTTACCTCTGAGCGGCACTTTTTTGCACACCATGGGCTAAATGGCCAGGTCACATGGACCCCGAAGGCTCAGAGAAGGTTGGGGAGGGGACCCACTGGAACAGCTGTTAGAAGACAGATGGCAGCCTCCCGTCAAGTCCATCCAGCGTGTTTTTAACGTGCACAGGGTATGGCTCTCCCGCACACGGGAGAGCCATACCCTGTGCATGTTAAAATTCCGTCGGATGGGGCTTAACGTCCCATCCGACAGAAGGCGGCCTTTCCAAGCCCATCGGTGTCCCCTACTGACCGTGGGCAGGGCGGGGAATTTTGCGGAGATAAATCTCAACGCTGACCCAGCTGGGACTCGAACCTGGGAAGTACAGATTACGAGCCTGGCGCGCTACCGACTGAGCCACCCCGCCCCATCGAACGAGGAATTAACTTTGAAAGAGAGGAAAAAATTGTATTATTCATTTTTCAACTTGTTGTGATAGTTGATGATTGATTTTCACAGGACTAAGTTTAAAGTAGAGATATTTAATTTTGTGCTCGTTTGCCTAAAACTTATTTTATTTGGAGAGTGCACAGATGTTAAAATGAGTTATAAATATATCTCGATAGTGAATTGGTAAATAAAGGAAACAAAAAAATAAAAGGAAATATGTCTGTTTAGCTGAATATATTTTTTGGTTTTGCTTTTGGTAACAAGATCAGCGTTAAAAATGTGCTTGATTATTCAAATAGTCTGGTAATTGTGACTATCAGGTTTGCTTTGTACTGCTTGAGGATATACTATTTACTTAATATTGTTATTTATGAAAATTTCACTATCTCTGTAATTAAATTAGTTTACTAACTTGATTGTTTACTTTAAATTCACGCTAAATTAGTCACTATAAATATCTGTAGCAATACCTATGAATAATAACATGTCAGTTGTTTTAATAAAAATACAAGAAATTCAATTTTTGAAATTCGAGTTAATAAAACCATTCCAATTTATCTTAACAATCATGTGTTATCGTCCTTTATTATGACAGCAGATATTTATTTCATAGCTCATTACTAATGCTGTAATTTTAATTTCGTTACTACCATTATTTTAAAAATAATTGATTTAAATATAAATCAAACTGGTACAATTGGTGGTTCATGAGTAACATCTTGCTACGACTACTAATATTTCAGCTAGCATATTTGCTTATTAATTTAGCAGTGAACCATGATTTTTCTTTCTGAAGTTTAAAAACGAAAAAGTCATTTCGGAAGTTTTAGTCCTGCTTTGTTCGTACACATCCTACATAGATCGACAGGATTGTCCGCCCATGGACAGAAGACATTCGTAAAGAATGCAAGTGCTGTAAGGAATTTAAAAAAAAATCGATTTGATAATATTTTTCTTCCGATTTTAATTTTAAAAGTAATATAAAATTGGCTTTTAATATTTTAAATATAATGTCCCAAAATGTGTAAGACAAATTTCCTCAACCTTTAATTAATTACCCTTTTAAAAAATATTTTTAAGTGCATAAAGTAACAGAAATTTTTTAAACACAATTTTTTTCTATCATTACAACGCATTTCTTTAAAATATTTTATCGTAACTATTTGTTTTTGAATATAAAATGTACAAAAATAAAACACTTTTAAGTTTAAAATAAAAAATCAGATATTTCAGTGGTGTGCACGTATTTCCTTCCACCCCATCCCCACAAAAAAGATCTCTAGCGTTGTGAACCACCGGTTGAAAATCACTGCATTAAGAGAAAATGTTAAGCTTAGGTTGTACGAGAGTTGTTTTCGAATTTTTCTCGATCCTTGTTTTCAGATGGAAGGCCGTTCTTGGTCCTGGTAGGAAAAAAGAGTTAGGTAACACTGAGCGAAATATTATTTACTTATAAAGCATATTAAAACATGCAAGTAGTGATTTGTTAATTAATAATTAAATGCTTGTAAGTAGGAGCTGATGTTGTAATTCGAGTGACATAAAATATGATTTAATAAAATTAGTGGGAGTAATGCAAAAACTAATTTTGTAGCACCTAATTAAGTAATTATGTGTTTCAAAGAGAACAGTTACATTTAAAATATCTAAAACATATTTGTCTTAATTTTAATTCTTTAATACTAAGTGAAGGAGCTTTGTGCACTTTTTTTCTAGACAAAATCAGTGTCATTCATTTCGTTTACCATTTACTCCCACCTGAATGACGTAAATGCAAATTGCATTTTGCGAGCTCTCCTCATAGAAGAAATTTAATCTTTTAAATCATCTGTAATCCGTTTACGAAGTCTCTTGCGGCGAAAGGATTACGTCTTTCGTGAGCGATACTTGCAAAATGGATTTATTTCTTACTGCATTTTGTTTCGCTAATTCCGCAGAACAATCTGCGAAAAAGAAACTATTTTGTGCCTCTTTCTGATGAAGATGCAGATTTTATTATGCTCTTAGTTTTTACCCCTCTTTGTCCGTTTCCACTTACGATGTATCCATAAATCTGCCAACAAAGTTGTAATAACTTCTGTAATGCTGATGTTTGCTCAAATGTATTCATCAGTCCATTTTTATCATTTTCGTCTGAAAATGATTTAATGTACTAACGTGATTTCAGAAATCATCGAAGCATAACTGTGAATGATGCAGATTTCACATTTTCTTCCAATCGTACAAAAGATAGCTTTTTGTTTTTGGAAATGTCCTCTTAAAACTTTCGTGTCTAATGTTCACATAACATTCTATTAATTATTTGTCCTTTTTCGAAACGATTTCGGAAAATTGAAGCATTCAGATACTAATGCTAGAGAAAGTTCAAACAGAAACTGAGTTAGTTGAAAAAAAATTCAATTTGATGGAAGTGAGACCATAAACAGAGACCGTAATTAAACATCAAACATATGGCTTAAAGAAAATTTTCTATCTTTGTGTTTTAAAAAGCTAGTGGTAAACTTTAAGGTTTCAATTACATTTTAATAAAATGAAATAAATAAATTTATTTACTTTACGTTACTTTAATAAATTGCTTAAAACTTAAACAGAAGCTAAATAAATCGTTTAATATTTACATCAGTGACTCTCAAGCTTTTTTGCTCACGGCATACTATTTTTCCCTGTGAATACCCGCGAGACACTAAAATTTTAACTTACAGGGATTATTATATGGAAGACTCGCGCATGCACAGTTTGTCTGCTATAATAGCCATTTCTGTGGAGTCGTTTGTAAACGCAGAGCTATTCGGTTCAAGTTCTGACGTTTATTGAGGTAGTGCTTACGCCGTATATGTCATGTGCATGTTTGTGTTAATATCGGTTTTAACATTAAGATTTAACACAGATAAAGTTTTGATTAAACGGAAAGAGTTTGAAGACTCAATGGCAGAAAGTAGCAACAAAATGGTTAATGAATTTCCTTTTATCTGCAATATCATCCTAAATTTCACGGCAAACTCTTTGAGAACCACTGGACACATAATTTTCTATTTTTTTAAATATTTCTTTCCCATTGTTCGACAGCTCTCTAGTACCGGTTTTATCCAAATCTCCCTAGCTTAATTCACGTCCTTAAAACATGAAAAGTGTTCTTACCAACTGAAATATCCCAGCCTTCCATCTTCAGTTAATAACGGGAAAATATGAAATTCCAATTCACCCATAATAACAAATATTTTAGCCCAGCGAAAGTTTGTGATTCTGTTGGAACTTTTTTCCATTTCCGTTTATTTGTTGCGAAAACAACTCTCAAACACTTCCATCATCCATTCTCGTTTTCAACAAATAAATATTACATAAAAAACAAAAGCAATATGAAGTGTAATGAATTAGATTAACCAATTAGGAAAAATAACGGCAAACAAAATCTAAATCAAATATATTTAATTCTAAATACTACACCAGGAGAGAATGCAAATATGAAGCACTGAAATTGTGGTTTGCTAATAATATTGTGGTAACCAACAACTTAAGATAAAGTGATATTTGGTTTCGATAATTTTATCTCTAACAGACACTTTTGTGCACACAGTCGTTTAAATGGTGATGTCATAAGGCCAAAGGCTTGGAACTGGTTACGAGAAGGAGATCGACTGGGCAGATGTTACTATAATGATGGTAACTTTTCATCAAATCTCTTAAACGAGCACAGGGTACGGTTTCTGTGCACTGCATCCTCTTTTAAGATATGGTTTCTATGCACTACACACTCTTTAACGTCGCAGGGTATGGATTCCTTGCAATGCGCACTCTTTGAGGATATAGTTTTCCGTGCACTGCATAGTTTTTGACGTGCACAAGGTCAGGTTTCTCACACATAGTGCAAACAATTTAACCTCCCATAATACGAACGGCAACCTTTCCAAACTCATCGTGGCTGGGGTTGCTCAATCGGTAGCGAGTCAAGCTTGTAATCTGCAGTTCCCAGGTTTGAGACCCAGCTGTGTCAGCGTTGAGATTTATCACCGCAAAACTCCCCGCCCTTCCCACGATCAATAGGGAACACCAATGGACTTGGAAAGGCTGCCGTCCGTCGGATGGGATGTTAAGCCGTGGTTTACATATAATGCTCCTTAACTTTGAAACCAATTTTTTTAAAATAAAAAATACCAATGGAAATAGACTGATAAATCAATTGTTTTCAAATCTCGACTTTCATCAGCACTTTAACATTTAAAACGTTGTGGAAGCTGAAACATTTAACAGCAGCATTGCTGATCCAAGGAATTTACCTAAAATTATTTAAAACACGAATAATATCTGTTAAAACAAATAGTTTATTAATCGGTGGCGAAAGACATTGCCACCGATCTACTGCGTGCTCTTCCGACAGAGTTGAATTATTTTACTTCTGAACGGCATATTTTGCATACAATGGAATAAATGGCCAGGTTACAAGGACGCCGAGGGCTCAGAGAAAGTTGGGGAAAGTGGGACCCACTGGACAGCTGTTGGGAGACAGATGGTAGCCTCCCGTCAAGGCCATCCAGCGTGTTCTTTTGCACAGGATATCGCTCTCCCGCACACGATACCACGGCGTAACGTTCCATCTGACGGACGGCGGCTTTTCCAAGTCCATCGGTGTCCCCCAAAGACCAAGGGCTAGGCGAGGAGTTTTTCGAAGATAAATCTCAACGCTGGCCCAACTGGGAATCGAACCTCGGAGCTTAAGATTACGAGCCTGGCGTCCTATTGACTGAACCACAATCTCCGCCACTTTCTGTCATGCTTCTAACAGACTTCTGTGCGAAACAGCTGCTTCAGGGGTAATTGTTTTGTGTGCAATAATTCAGTTGATGTTTTTTGTAGAAATTGTTTATAATGAGCGTAATATCAGCAGCTTCTATTATACGTTTCATTTTCAATGTCTCTTTGAATATTACAAGAATATTTTCAATTAAGTCTACTATGTATCTAGAAATAACTATCCAGTAAAATTTTAGGCTTATGGATTATCATAATATTGCCAAGATTTGAAATAATTCATATGAGACACTTGTGAAATATATGTAAAGATTTGCAAAGTATTAGTACGTAAGAAATGGAACAAAGTAGAGATTGAACTTCCATAAGTAGTTATGCCACATCGGTCTGGAGATAACAGATTCATCAATTCTCCTCCGCTGAGATGATTGGTTGTTTCTTCCACGAGTCCTAAATTCCCTCTCCTGACTGAGTGAGGGCTGACAGTGATCGATGTGCCAGGTGGTCTGAGGAAGATTTTATGGACCGTGATAAATGAGAGGAAGGGGGGAGAACTACTTAACAAAGGTTTATTTTTACTCTTCAGTAAGTACAGCAATGAAAACACTAACTCTAAAAGAGTTAACAATGAAATCACATAATCTTTCGTTTTTTGGAAATTTCGAATTTCTTGATACCATAAAATAGAATTCATGCTCCAGATGTTTCTAATGAGTCTTTGTTACTGGGGAATCCATCATTATTCCCGCTTCTGTTAAAATCGGATTCAGGGCACTTATTGAATTGGATTCAAATCAGCTTTTGCCAATACCTTGAAAAGCGAATATTCCTTGTGGAGCGCAACTTGCTTGTGTTTCACTAGACAGATGAGTAATTGTTCTCTTCTTTTGTGGAGTATACTAGCCATCTGGAAAAGATTAGCATGGATAGCTCTTGAACAGCAAAATATAAACTAACTAGTGTACAGTCGCTCAAAAAAGTATCCGAACACTATGGTTGATTGTAGAATTAAAAAAAAATATCTGGCAACGATTTTTTTAGAAATTAGTGATCTGGCAACCTTCGTGTCACGTGACACGAAGGTTGCCAGACTAAATTCTAAAAAAATCGTTGCCAGATATTTTTTCTGAATTCTGCAATCAACCATAGTGTTCGGATACTTTTTTGAGCGACTGTACATTTGACGGAGAAATAATGTAAGCATAATGTTTTAAATTTGTTTATCAATTATTTTTAAAATACGTGAAATAAAATAATTCTGTAGAAAATTAAAGTACTATAAAAAAAAGTGAAAATAAAATACCAACTCTTTCAAATAAATAAGTTTTTAAATTAATTTTAAATCTACTTTAATTTATCACCACTAAATTTCTTTTTCTTGGAAACCTTTAAACATAATTCTAATATCTAAGCGAATCTGAACTTCAATTTCGCTCTTGTCAAAATGTTGCTTGGAAGAAGTTGTTGTCAAAATGTTGCTTGGAAGAAGTTGTTGTCAAAATGTTGCTTGAAGACACACAATGGTGTGTCTCAAATATGCAGTCCAGAATTAAAACAAACCAACCTCTATAAATATGTTCTTTGTACAACACTGAAGAGACGTTTTCAATAGCAAAATATAATGTAAGGTGTTTCTTTTTTTCCTTTTTTTTTAATGTCTCAGACTCCATCCTTGACATGAAGAGTAATTTTATATTTTTAACTTTTTGTTAAAGGCAGAGATTACAAAATCTCGTTTTTTAGAATTTTTTTTCGTAACTTGAACGATAACAAGTTACGTACGTCAGTGGTGAAATTTCACACATTGTCTTTTTTTTTTTTAAAGAAGGTTTTTTTACCATGCTAATTACGATGACTCGCGCACTACAAAATTTCAAAAATATCATCGGTGCTGGGCGTAAAGAGGAAAAAAAACTATACAGGCCCACTCTTGGAAGCAACTTCCTTGGAGAATTAATGAAAGAAGCTTTTAGGGTTAACTAGCTGTTGAACTCAATTTGAAGATGAGGTTGATCTGCAATTTAACGTCGTTTCGTTCAGTTGTTCGTAAGATTAACAGAGCTTCATCAGCTCGTTGCTTTGACAAGGAAAACTTATTTTCTACGTTGGAGAGCTCTGAAAGTGGCACAATAAAAGCGAAACAGATCAGAAATATGTGAAATGGGACACTGGACTTTTTGCAAGTTCTTATCTCCTCTCTCTGAAGTGTACCTTTAGCATTAGATTTAGAATTTAAAGAGGTATGAACTGAAAAGGAACCAAAGTTCGAGGGCTATTTCTTATTTTTCGAATCAACTAGCAAAAAATTTACTAGATTTGATGTGATATCAGAATGGATCTTGGCCTCTTAAACTTCTGCTGGCAGAGATGATCATACTTAACAGCTCCTGAAATGAGAAAATTCGTATGATCCATAGTGTTTTCAAAAAACTATTTTGTAGTCTTGAACAGAATGGGAGGCAGGGGTGGCTCAGTTGGTAGCGCGCCAGGCTCGTAATCTACAGTTCCCAGGTTCACGTCACAGCTGGGTCAGCGTTGAAATTTATCTCCAAAAAACTCCCCGCCCTGCCCACGGTCAGTAGGGGACACCGATGAGCTTGGAAAGACCGCCGTTCCTAGGATAGGACCTTAAGCCGTGGCCCTGTGTGCGGGAGAGTCATATCCTATACATATTAAAGAACAATCTGATGACCTCTACGAGAGACTACCATCTGTCTCCCAACAGATGTCCCAGTGGGTCCCCTCCCCCGAACCTTCTGAGACTTCGGGGTCCTTGTAACCTGACCTATTGTGCACAAAAACAGTGCCGCTCAGAGGTTAAACACCCAATCCTTGAACAGAATGAATACAAAGGTCCTTTTGGATGATGAAATTTCGAATGAACCAGTGTGTGGACAATCTGTCACATTATGTTGTTTTGGAACGATAATTTCAATTACTTTTAAAACTTTTTTTCATTAAAATTTTATTAGTGAAAAAACTAATAATTAATATGCAATGAAATATTAATATAGACATTTTATATTAATATGATATATATATATATTAACTACAAACACTATAATTAATCATCACTGTTATTTCAAAGAAGTACTATAGTCACCACTTGCATTTTATAGCTTCTGAAAGTGGTCTTTTCTAACATGTTAAGATTTTTTAAGTTATAAACTATACTGATGTTAATTGACATCAAGCGTACGCCTTTTACAAATTAGCATAGAAACCGCAAAAAAGTAATAAAAAATTAATGTCAAAGCTAAGCTCTCACAAGAGTGTAAAATGCAGAGGAAACTCTCCGTTACACATAAAGTGATCGATAACAGCAAAAAAAAACTTTCAAAAGAAAGTTAAAGCATAAAGTGCTCTGTAATGAGAGTTAGGAGAAACAACGGCGTGTTCGAGACGTAGGAGCAACACCACGTAATGGAATCTGCTTTCATTCCACCCAATAGCTCCGAAACTCTCCTTTGCTGAGAGCGAAACTTGGCCACCATTTCTGAGAAGTCATCTACAATCCACCTGTGCTAACCTCCACCATTGTAACAGCCCATTTAATTAAATATAGAGGACCTCACAATATGCAAACGCGGCTCCGATCGCACCATCGAGGAAACCATGGCTGCATTTTCCCAGCATTATGTGGCAACATTTGTGTGGTTTTTCGACCGAGCTCCACCTGGCGGAAGAACATCATGTTTAGTAATGGAAAATAACGAATTTTTTTTTTGCTTCTTCTTACCTCCGGTAGTTGCCGCACCAAGGCAGCCACTGAAGGTCAATAGCAGTAGCCTGCCTGGGCAGCGCTTCACTTAACTCACCTTCAGACCGATGCATGCATTTTTAACATGCAAGAGTGAAAAAGTACGAAATGAGATTTGGATGTAGAGAGAATAGAGGAAAGGTGTCCTTTGCGGTAACAACATTTCTGATGATTTTTTTTCCTTTCTCTGATGTTGCCGATGTTCAGGAAACGAGAGAGAATCTGAATAAACATCACATATGCAGATACGATTTTTCTTCTTGATTTTATGTTTTTTGTTTTGGTTTTCGCCAACAAATTTTTAACAAAACAGAAAAACCTTAACACAATCTACGCTAAAGGCCAAATAAATAGATTTAGAAAGTAAATACCCTGCTAGAAATTTTACATTGATTCCTTTATATCTTTTTTGGTAATGAAATATAAGATGAAATGTAATATAGGTATTAAAAATAGATCATTCTATCTTGGCGATTAAATTTATATAAGCTATCTTAGGGGAAACAAATATTAGTTGCTTTCTTTTTATTTTTGGAAACAACTTACGAGTTTCTATTCAATTAATGTGCATAAAGGTTTTCCTTTAACTAGGATTTAAATTTACTCTCATCTCATTTTCTTATGAATCTTATGCACAATATGCAAATGGATAGAGAACAAGAACCAAAAGTTTCGTCTTAATACAGGAAATGAACACCTGTGGAGGCAAGTTAGTGGTAATATATTAGCACATTTTCAAGGTTTAAGATAGCTCAGGGAAGGCGAACTCTTGTAGTTATTAAAAGAATATATAAGTAGACTTTTAAAATTCATGTTCTTTAAAATGCAGTAGGAGCGGCTCTAATAATACGGGGAAAATCTAAGGCTAATATTAAATTTTAATAAAAAATACTGGTAGTAATATATATTAATAGAATTGCCACTAAGGCGCAATAAATAACCATCTTGTACACCGATACACGGAAAAAATCTAATTTGACCGATGGCAACCTCTCCAAATACATTGGTCTTTTCTATAAAAAAAAAAGAGTACAAAGCAAGGTACATAGATGAAATGTTTACCTTGATAAGAGTGTAAGAGTGGAACTCTAGACACAATTAAACATTTTTGAATGTATATTGATTCGAATATTGAATGCGTTTACAGTATTAGTTTGAAATTTTATTTTTAGGAAAGTGCATTACTAATCCAAGTTATTGTACCGCTGGTGTTATAAATGTTTGAAATTTTTCCACACTTTACTAAGCGATAGATTTTTCTTTACCACTAATTTACAAAACGAATGTAATATACACTTATGATCGCCACAAGCAGCAAACTTTGAAACTAGTTTACTGGAAAGCAGCAAAAGGGGAAATGAAACTGGTCCACAAGATGAGAAACACCATCAGCAATAGTAAGTGATTGGATGGCTAAACTGAGCTTTTTCCGAAAAAAAAATGGAATTACCTCGTATGCTCATAGGACTCGACAAACCTATAAACTGGGGGGAAAAATGGAGGAAGGAATTCTGCTGATTCTCGTAAGGCTTTGGAAATGGAGAGGAGAAGCTTTGGCGTGAAGTGACGTGGCGACTCTCGTTTTGGCTGCAGGTCAATTCGCATTGCCTCTAAACTTGAATGAGGCTCTTTGGATGGCAAACCAGGCCTCGACCTCCAACTGATGGAGCTTCGAATGACGCTGAGCCCTTTAAATAACTGAAGGGAAAGAAATAGAGTCACAGTGTTAAGGAAAGAGTGACGGGCAATCAATCGGAAGGAGACTCACCCCTTTGAAGAAACAAGAGGGTAAGAAATGAGCTCGCCAATAACTTTGTTTATTGCAAATCACAAATTGGATGGAATTTGCCTTTGCATACTTCAATTCGAATACTGGATAACAAAGCGAGATATTTGACTTTATCTTTTGGAATTTGATTTTTTTTTTCCATTTTTTGTTCCAATTTAGTTCCAACAGTTGAACGGGTCACTTCTTTCTAAAACATTTATATATATATAGAGTGTGTGACGCATTTGGAAAATGTGGCGAGATTCGTGTCTTGGAACTAATATAGCGACGACAATCGACAAAGCAGTGCACAACAACCAACAAATTTCAATAAAGAGAAAAAACAGTCAGCTTAAAAGAATTATATTTCTTCATGTTTTCATATGTTTTACTTCGTGTATAAGCTAAGAATTCTCCGAGGGCATAGAAATTAGTCCATTTTCATATATCAGGGATTCTCAATATTAAAATACTCATCCTACATTAAATTATATCTCAAAAAACGACAACATTTTAAATCTTCATCTTCGAATGAACTCGCTGAAGTTTTTTCTGGATCAATAGCTAGCAAAACATAATTGGTTTCTGGTAATATTTATGCTGCTTGATGGCCACCTGATAAAGTTTCATCTGCCAAATGACAAATTACTAAAATAGTCTTTGTGAAAAGATGACTCACACTGTTTCCTTTCGCAAATGGTGACCCTTCGTTTCGACAATTTTGAATTTAATACGTTCGTTTCAATTGGTTTCTTTTGCATTTATGTATCCAGATCTAATACTCATGGTCCCTTAACAAAAGGCCCAGGTCCAATTGTTTTGTCGCGACTATTGAACGATAGGCCCTAAGCTCGTTATTGAGAAAAGACCCGGCACCAACCATTAGTTCTCGTATCTTTGGGAAAAAAAGGTGCCTGATACCCACCACTGAACAAAGGTCCGACACTCATCATTGGAGAGGGGCATATTGAGAGGACCTGACACCCACCGTTAAAGAAAAGGTCCAAAACTCACCATTACGAGGCAGCCCTTTTAAAAAAAATCTTACAGCCTCCACTGGGATGGATATCAATCACCATTCCAATGGTGATTGGAAAACACCATTGATTCTCAATTCAGTGAGAAAAGGCCCGACACCTACCATTAAAAAACGCCTGAGGTTCACCATTGCGTCCTAACTCACAGGATAAATGTCAGAGACTCACTACTAAGTCACAACCTATTAAGAAAAAGGCCCGTTCATCGCCATTGGGGTGCGACCCATTTGACAAAGACCCACTATCCATAACTGGATCATGACCTGAAGATTGAGAACCACTAGTCTAGTGTCAACATTAAAGCAACACTACCCTCTAACCTGTAGCATCGCTATTAACGTATTAACAGCTTCACCATATCGGTTAAATAGAGTGGGGGAAACACACTTAAAATTTTGATCCCGATTCGGAAAAGCATTAAAATGTGTGAAGCTCTTGAATCCTTCAATTTAAGGGAGGAAAAAAAAATACTTCGAAATATCTTCCAAATGTTTCACTATTATTACCTGTCTGTACGAATGATTATTCATTCACCAGGATTTCATATTCATCAAAACCTCTTTATCAAAACTCATAAAATAAATTGCAGAAAAAAGGATGCTTCAAATTGTGAATCGTTATATAGTTGCCCACTTGTTGAGCAAGTGAATCAAATTACTTAGGAATCATTTTTGATGAATATTTTAGGTGGAATGCCCGTATATCCCACATATGTGAAAGCTTGAGAATATCAGCGATAAAAATTCAAAAATTGAAATACGTATTAAATATGGAAAACATTTTATAAAGCAAATGCGAGTCTATTTTAAATTATGGAATAATTGTGTATGGAACAACTAACTTAACTAACATAAATAAAATAGAAAAACTGCAGTCTATAATAGCTAAAAATATTATTCCGTTTCATTTGCAAAAAAATTATAAAACTTCCACCGACAGATTAAAATTTTTAAACCTTTTATCCTACAGCAATTTATATAAATATAATGTAATAATTAAAAGTTTTTTGACGAAACTTACACTCTAAAAATTCAACATAACAAAAATACAAGACTTCAAAACCAATGTTATTACAAATTGCCACATTTTCGAAATAATTAAGGGAAACATACCTCCGAATATCATGTACCACTTATATTTAATGCTATTCCAAAAGAATTACTAAATAGAGATTCTTTTAGAAGAGTTGAAATGGATTTAAAAAATTATTTGGTATTTTCTATTTAACTGATTATTATGTGTTGTGTTTTGTGGATTTATTTGATGTACACCATTTTTGTGGCTGAATGACCTATGTTTAATATAATTTATTCATTTTCCTGCAGATAAGCTATTTAACTTGGCGGGTCAAATTGTAAATGTATTTGTATTCTTTACTCTTATGAATAAAAATTATATTCTTAAAAAAATGATGCGTATGTTTATTGCCAACCGGTTAGAGGTTGAAAAATAAAACTCTCATAAGCCACAAAACTCAACGAAAAGTATCTGAATGAGTCATTTAAGTTGCAAAGCACACAGAAACGCTATTTAAGAGATAAACAAAAGCATTTGGAGTGAGAAGGATGCCAAGATGCATGTTGACGGAAGATGAACCAATGAGGGGGTGGATTCTGACCTTTGACTTAGGGTGGAGAGAGTAGTAAAAGGCATGAAGCTGTAAACGCCCTCTTCCAGCTTTAAGATAGGCTTCATAATGTCAACAGAACATTGCACAAATCTCCCAAAGTACAACGTCTGAAAATTGTTAAAATGCTCCTAAATTTACAACTTTATGAAACCTTTAATGTCAAGTTATTTTGTTAATAACTTTCCTGGCTAATATTCATAACTTGCATTATGGCTAGATTTTGCCATCAAATAATTCAGAAGAGGGAAAGCCGAACAACTCGGAGATGCCAAAAAATGAAACTGATCTCGAGTTTCCCCAAAAATATTGTACTCTTAAAATACGACAAGGTGCAATTACATGAATACACAAAATATAATAAACTACATTTCCAAAACTACCAGTCTTGAAACTTTTTTGAATTCGTATTTGGTGTGGTTGTCCCGCTTAGTTCTATCCTTATTGGGATAACAGATCGGGTTCCCAAGTGCCGTGGGTCGGAAGCTGCCAACGCCTACCTTGTGAATGGAGCAGTATGGTAGAAAGCTGTAAATCAGTAAGAATTATGAATATAAATATACATTTCGGGCCAAACTTTTGGCGTCGGTTTGACTATTATATAATAATAGCGTATCCCCAGAGTAAAAATGGGAGGGTAGGTGAAATGACAGACACCGATAATAATAATCTTTATTCATATTTATTTCAGTTATACAAAGTTTAAGCAAATGACGTGCAAAGCATCTGTTTATCTGGAGGAGAGAAGAATAACATTACATGAAAAAACATATGTAGTTTAAAACAATGTCATCGAATACTTCATTGTATCTAAGGATAATTACAGTGGAAGCTTCGTTGTGGTGGTTAAATTCTTTATGTCGATTTTGTGCCTTGAAGAAAATTTCTATTCATATTTTTCATTTCTTTAAATTTGTTTAATAAAATAATTTTTCTTGCTAATTGATTAAACACGTAAGGTAGTGTATAACTGTATATGCCCTCGTACATTTCCCATAAATTGTTTAATGTTTTTGGAAATTGGAAATAATTATTGTATTGTAACCTTATGTTTTTCCCATGGAAGAATTTAGATTTAATTGTCAAATTTTTTTTAGTGATTCTGTATTTGTAAAGGCTGTGAAAAGTATATATGCCTAAATAATTTAGTCTTTCCTCTCTATGGGGTAATGAATTTCATAGGCGGTAGGGGATTATATTTTTTAGCAATGGAAGATTGAATAGTTTCAATTTTTCTTTACATTTGTGAGGTTAGTTGGTCTTATGTTGTTAAACCATATGTCAATATAGATTTAAAGATAGCTTTGTAAACCAAAATACAGGTGTGTGCGTGTGCCTGCAGGAAATTGTAATTTGTAAATTTTAGATGCACATAGATGCAAATTCCCTACTAGTTTTTGAATATGTGTATTTCCATCGGAAGGTTGAATCCATGTAAAGTTCAAGATATTGAATATCTCAACATGCTATGCTCAATAACTTCACAGACGCATTAGTCAGGTTACTATGTTAGTAAAACATAAGAGTTCAGGTTTTTTTGTCGCATAAGATGAAAGATCATAATTTCCTGGTAAGTGAAAACTCATCCATTTGTTTTTATCTGAATTTATGTATATACGATTGTTATGAGTAAAATTAAAAATTTTGTTAAAATAATCCTGTGTATCATGGACTGCGTCTCCTATATTGTGGTTCAGGTTAATCAAGGCGGTGTCATTAGCATAAATTAAAGGAGAGCCCTTCAGTTTAAGTTTGATAGATCATTAATATAAATGATAAATAAAAACAGGCCAAAAACCGAACCTTATGAGACACTTGTGTACACTGTTCTCTTCTTATTAAAACACCATTAATTTTAATAATGGTGAATGAATTCTGTTTCTTAAATAATTTTTGAACCATTTAAAGGAAATACTTCGGATACCATAAGTATACAACTTTTGAATCAGAATATCGTAATTTAATGTATCAAATGCCTTACGAAAGTCCAGAAAGATAGAAGCTGTTTTCTCCATTGTTAAAGTTTCGCTAATGACGTAAGAAAACTCCATTAAAAGTGTAATTGCATTTTTACCTTTTCTGGAATTTTTACCTTTCTTTTCATTATTACTTCTCACTAATAACGTTATATTTATTGTTGTTTTTTCAAGAAATTGGCTAGAATATATTTTATGTCTATTATTTTTTGGATTGTTTTTAGAATCCAAATTCTCAAAAACAGTCTCAAATTGTAGCAATATTTTTTTTCTTTTCCTGCCTAAAGAAGGTCATGACTGCACAGTCATGTCCTTTATAAAAAATTTTCAAAATCTTAAATTTTTGCAAAATGATTTAAAATTTTGATTTTTCTTGTTAATTTGTAGTTAATGTAAGCCGAATCTCATTTTGTGTATTAAGTTTATAGTCTTCATTACAATTACGTTGTTTTATTTTTGATCCGTTTCGTAGTTTATTAATTTTGTTATTAGTAACAATCGCATATTTTTGTAATGACTGTTTCATAAAGTACCTCTATTGATTCCGAATTTGGGGTTTAGTTTCCGCGCCACTGTCTACCCATTTTGTTGATCATAAAAACATATGCAAAGAAATAAGCCTAATTTTGCGTCAAAATTATGCACATTTGTTTCTAACTCGGGCTTGATGACGTCAGCGTGTGCATCAGTTTAAAGTTACTATGCAAACAAAATTGAAACTTCAATCGACAGATTTCGTACCCTGTAATTTAATTACCCTGGTTCTTGATAGATTGGTCACAAATTTCTTACGCTGGTGCCACTTGTCTGGCACCGTGTTGGGTGATAACTATAACGTACAACCCCCTGCTGTTGGGCTCTCTAACTGCCTCCTCTGCTTTGTTATCCAAGCTATCAAGCTAAAGATTCTTATCAACTGTTATCTGATGATTTAGTTATTAAGATAGTTGTAATGCTATCCATTAGGACCAGTAAGGTGTTGATTCATATTATTCCTGTGCTTCCTTCTTTCAGGAATAGGTTCCATAGCATTTTCACTCAAATAACTGTCTCCTCTGTTCCTTTTTACCTAACAAAGTACAGTTAGTTTCAAGAAAAGCCTGTTTAAACTGATCCCATTCTTTCTCAACTTCGGCAGTAAGCAAACCACGATTGTCATAATGATTGAGTAAATTATCATGTTATGATTTGGGTATATCTGGATCTTTCAGAGCTTCAGTGTTAAAAGTAATTCTCTTAATCTAACACAGCACATTTAAGTTTAACTTGCAAGACACTTAACAAAGATCTGATCCAATTTAAGTTCCCTCGTCTGTGTTGTAAAATTTATGAATGGAGAAATTTTTATCAAACTTTTGGGAGAAAAATTATCGAGGAGAATTATTTGCCAAGCTTTTGGCGGGAAAAGTTATCAATGGAGAACGAGAGAAAGTTTGGCGCCAAAGTTATCGAGAGTTGTAGGGAGTGCATATAGTAAAGGCTGTTGAAATGCGACCAATCCTATGTTTATTTAATAAAAGTGAAATTCTTAGTTCGATAGCAACGAAAATAAACATCTTTATGGAAAAATACTACTAAAGATCATAATTGAATAATTTTCTCGAACTCTCATTATATAGTGGAATAAATAATTATCCCTCAAGCATCAGCTTGCTACAGAAGCCTGACAGGAGCCGGCTAGTATAATACACCGCAGAAAAGTTTTGTGAGGAAGGCGAAACCTCAGAAGAAAGGTAACAGGAAAGAAACTTCCATAGCTGGAACTCGAACTCAAGGCTATTTGAGCATTAGTCAAGCGGGTTATGGAAGAAAAATCTATTAATGGCAAAATGAGGCATTTGTTATAAAACAGAAGTAATT
The DNA here is from genome assembly GCA_038380435.1 of Ryuthela nishihirai. NCBI lineage: Eukaryota > Metazoa > Arthropoda > Arachnida > Araneae > Heptathelidae > Ryuthela > Ryuthela nishihirai. The sequence goes on from JAWZYU010000023.1 coordinate 11,284,934, forward strand.
TTTTGTATAGTAGCATATAGTTAATTTTTTTCTTGTTTCCTTACATTAAAAGATCCACTATTTATGGCAATATAGAATATAGTGTATCATTATTACAGAATGGTTGCAAAAGGTATACGTGGCGTCAAAAGGTTTGAAAACTACTGGATTAGAAGGTATTTAATACCAAAAACTGGATTAGAGGGTTCGTCGTATCTGCACAAAAATGAATTGGGGGAGCGGCCCTATTGCGTGCACAATGGGCTAAATGGTCAGGTTACAAGGACCCTAAAGACTCAGAGAAGGTTGTGGGGAGGGGACACTTAACTGTTATTAGGTGACAAATGGTAGCATCCCGTCAAGGCCACTCAAAGTGTTCTTCAAAGTGCACAGGGTGTGGCTATCCTAACCACGGCTTAATGTCCCATCCGACGGATGACGGTCTTTCTAAACTCATCGGCGTCCCCTTTCTCACACGGGGAGGGTTATTTTATTAACAGATAAATGTCAACGTTGAGATTGGAACCTGGGAAGCCAATTTACCAGCCTAGAGGACTACCGACTGAGTCACCCCAGCCCCAAAAGGATTAAGTAGATCACACTAAAAATATATGTATTGAGAGATACGTCACACCCAAAAACTGAATTAATAGGCACATTCAACCGAAAATAAGATTGGGGGGAATGTCATCCACAAATACTGCATTACGAGGCAAGTAACATAAGAAAATGAACTAAAGATTCCGTCAAATAAAAGTAACAAATTGAAATACCGAAGGAATTAAGAAGTACGTGAGACTTTCTTGTTATATAACTGATCATCATCATTGGGGTGAAGACTGTCAGTTATGCAAGGAAGTGATACCAAAATGGCTTTCTTGCAGAAATAACCGTATCTTAACGATGCACAGCAGCATTTCACTTTCAGTTTTATTTCCTTTCACATAAAAGGAAGGGTACAGACAATCGGAGAAAATCTCTATATTGGTGTAGTTTCAATATGAGAATTTTAACTTGCAAGCATTGTGTTTTACTGAACTAAGAAACCTGGGCATAAAAATTGGATTAATTACCACAGTGAAATCCAATGAGTTGGTTCTTAACATGTCTGTGCTGAATTTTAGTTATGGTCGTCAAGGTCAAATTTAAAATTGTTGACAGTAAAACATTTCGCAGAAACTATGATAAATCGTTAAAATCATGTTTTCAATAAATTTAATTGAAACTGATTTACTTCTTTGTCACTAAGCCCAGCAGTACATAAATATGAGCAAAAATGATTGCTTAATACTAGCAATATAAATGCAAATTATTCAGGTGTTCGCTCTATTGATTATCATTATTGATCATCTCACTATTGTCATCTCTATTGAATTGAATTACAAATCAATAGAGGAAAGAATTTTTCAGACACATTAAACTTGAAATACTACCGTTGTTTAGATAAAATTGAATTTTATTAAATAACCGTATTATTCTAATTTCGTTGTTAAAATGCTATGCTTCTATGTAAATACACAATCTTAATATGAAAATGTATTGTCAACTTGAAAACCAAACAAAAAGAGTTACAAAACTCGAGAGCGAAGGTAAATTCCACATGGGCAGGCTATACTTCCGCAAAGTGTTTACTCTGCACGCATCATCTATGCTCAATGCTGCTCTTGGTGCTCCGGCTCTTGTCATCTCCATAATGGGATCATGGTGCTATCCTCCTCGGCAAGCAAGAGACGTCAACGACGGCAGCGGTGGCTGCTGCGGCAAAACTCTCTCTCTCCCCCAACTAAAGACAAAACAGTCGGCGAGTTTTACCCACGTGACGTCCACGGCGCAGACAATACATCCTGGAGCGTGACAGTTTGCCAACCCCGCGTGCCTCTTTTCTCATTCCGCTGGGTTCGCGCGCAGGATGGATTTAAAGTTGGAGAAGTTTAGACAAGAAATCCAACTGATGAATAAGATGACGCATTAATTATTCATTATGCGGCGGCAAAGTGCATCTCTCCTCTGAAGTAGGCTAAGCAGCTGAAAGCAGAGGCTAGCCACTGCAGCGGCGATTTCTCTTGCTGCTAAGCCCAGACAAGACTAATAAAAGAATAATGGGGATTCAGCAGCGGTTTCTCAAGTAACTTTCCAGTCATTGCTGGACACTAAAGGAATAAAAATTTTAGAATTCAAGTATAAAAAAGTTATCCTAAGCCATTTAAATCTAGAATAAAACTATTGCCAACGTTAATGGCATGAAAACTCTAACTTATATACTTTTTTACATCTGAGTAAAAGTATTTAAATATCTAATTTTATTGAATTGAATTTATATTGTCCTGAAAGAACGCTTTGAGAAAAAGTCTAGTATTTATTTGGCTAGTATTTTGTTTATAATTTCCTTATTAAAATTAAACGAAAAGCGTTTTGCTCATACTTTTGAACATGATGGTCTTTGTTGCCTCAAGGGAAATTAGTTTTTGTGACAAACTCTTCAAACTCTTTTACGTACAGTTAATCAAAATTATTAATGTTCCGGCAACGATCTCTGCAACACTCTCTCGAAAGTTGAAGTCACTAATGAACGGTAATTATCAACTAACGTTAAGGTACACAAACAATAACTATAAAATCAATAACTCTGAACAAAACACACTTTTGTTTGCTGATACTCCTTTCAACAGCAGGTGATGAATGATGCGCGAAAGTTTTTAATTCGTCTGGAAGAAAACGTGACAATTTGCAGCTTTCAGGATAATTTGTTATAGTTTTAAAAAATGAGTTTAATAGTCTGCTCCTCGAGGAACATTTTTTGCAGCAAAATAGCGGCCAAATGACACCGCCTCATAATAAAGTGAGGTCGCGTATTGTCCTGAAAGAACTCTGAGAAAAAGGATTACCCTGAAAGATTTAAGACTGATAGATCTTCTAATAGCGGCTTTCTTGCTCTTCTAAGGTTCAAATTTTGTTTATAATATTTTATTATTTAAAACGTAAGACATTGAAAAATCCTTAAAAAAATATTAAATATTTTTGTACACAGTGATTTTTCATATATTTATGTTTTATTATATAGGCATAGTTTGTTTAAAAATCCAACTAACCGCTATCTTTGCGCAACTATTAGGAATGGAATATTCTAAATATAAATTGTTATTTTAATGTCCTCACCCCGTAATTCCAGCGGTATAACTTATACATTCTGCGCAGGAAAGAGACCACGGACAAGAAAAGGTCAAATGCTAAAAAAAATCTAAGGCTTTTTTTTTTCAGAACGAAAGGATAGTAAACATTAGCTAGAGGTAGATTTGCTTTCCAGCAGGAATGACTATTTCCTTCAGAATTGGGGGCTGGGATTGGCTCGGTAAGTAAGCGAGCCAGGCTCGTAATCTACAGTTCCATGGTTCGAGTTTCACTGTGCCAGAATTGAGATTATCTTCGCTAAACCTCAACCTTTCCCTGGGCCAAATAGGAGACGCCGATGAGCTTAGAAAGGCCACCGTCCTTTGGATGGAACATTACGCCGTGGTACCATGTGTAGGGTACGCGAAGTAGCTTGGAGATCAATCGTGGCTCATAACGGCCCGTTTTAGTAGTCGCGAATTTAAGGATTAATGAAAGATTTCTTACGGTTGAAACTAACTTCTATGGCCTCACTCAGATGAAAATGTTATAATATAAAGACAAATTTTGCGGACAACTTTAGACTGTTTTGAATTCCGTCAAGAAAGGAGATAGTAGTCTATTTCTGGACGATTTTAATGCCAAATTTGGTAATAACTCTGATATATAGCAAAAGTGATCCCTCTAACACTGGAAGTTGCAATAGCAATGGAGAACATCTCTTAAAGGTAATTTAATTATTTTAAAATAACCAACACTTACCGCTACCAATTTAGATATTATAAACACCCACCTCACAGTGTATTTAGGAATGCTATTGATTAAGTACTAATTAATAGCAACCGTTATTCTCTGTTAGTAATACCAGGTAATACAAGGATGAGTTGTTTTACCTCTGAGCGGCACTTTGTTGCACACACAGGTCTGAATAGACAGGTCACAAAGAATCCGAGGACTCAGAGAATCCTTTGGGCAGCTGTTACGTAGACAGATGTTATGGGGACCTCACGTCAAGGCTATTCAGCGTGTTCTTTAACGTGTACAAAGTATGGCTTTCTCTCACACAAAAGCACAGCTTTGCGGAAATAAATCTCAAGGCTGGCTCAGTTGAGATTCGAACCTGGGAATTACAGATTACGAACTTGGCGCGCTACCAAAAGTCACCCCCAGGTAATATAGGTGAGATGAAATTCGATCTGGCCGTTACCTTGTTAGAACATTTACAATTGAAGCTTAATTGATGCTCTGCTAAAAATAAAGAATTATCTTTAATACTGAAGCTATAAAAGACTTACAAATAATCAAAGCATACTATGATAGATTACTTAGTCATTGCGGCTATCGTGGTTTGCTTTGCAATTGAAGTTAAGGATGAATAGAACCATTTCAAACGGGCTATTTGTAACTACTCTTCAGGTAGAAAGGAGAATAGGAAACAGAGTCATTTGAGCGAAATGGCACTGGAGCTTATTTCTGAAAAAATAAATTGTAAGAATAAACTGAATCAATACCCTACTACTTCTAGCAAGCAACATTACAGAGAATTTAATGATAGTCTAAGAGATCAGTTCAAAGTTGATAAGAAGCTTTGACTTGATAGCCTGGCTGACAGGGAAAAAACGCCCAGACATTACAACAGCAAAGAATTTTGTACCAGATAGTAAATATTTTCTACGCAAAAAAATGGAGTGCTATACATGGATTATGGGATGAAGATGGGCAGATTATTGAAGTTAAGAATTCTCTCATGGCAAGATGAGCTGAACTCAATCTTGACGGTACTGGTACAATATTTAGAAATCTTCTGAACATTGTTGTTAATTCTCTACTGTCATTATTTGCAATAAAGATAAAGATCCTATGTATCACCGCGGCAAGCAGTTACTTGAG